>CM057341.1:492677891-493877891 GCA_030015575.1 Agapanthus africanus
AGCATGTCTTGCAGTATTCATATGCATCCTTGAAAAGTCGTGGCCAATAGAAACCACACTGCAAGATTTTTTCGGCCGTCTTCTTTGGACCAAAGTGCCCGCCACATGCTTGATCGTGGCAATAAGACAACACACTCTTAAACTCGTTTTCTGGTACACACCGACGAATGATTTGGTCGGAATAGTATTTAAAAAGATAAGGTTCATCCCAGTAAAAATGCTTTGCTTGGGATAAGAATCGAAGTTTATCATGTTTCGACCAATCGTTAGGTATCAAGCCGGTGGCTAAGTAGTTTACAATATCAGCGAACCATGGTTCGCAATAAACGGTCAAGAGCTGCTCATCGGGAAAAGCATCAGTGATGGGATGTTCGAGTGTGGGCGAAGAAGGAAGTCGTTGTTAGTTATATGTATGCCCTAGAGGCCATTACTGTACATAGGATGTATATTGTAGTGGATGCTGGGACATATATAGGAAGGACTTTCTCGCTCGACATGATAGTACGCTATCTGGTTGCTCTTTATCTTAACATGTATACTTTCTGTCTCTCTGATTACATGTTGATAAAGCCCATAGGATGTGTGCTCGACTTCCAGGACTATGATGTAGATCATACTAGTGGGGCCTGGGTAGTCCATGAGTACATCCTTGAAATGTTCCTAGTCGAGGGAATATTGAGACGGGGCATCGATATTCCAGAGTAGACTAGCGCATATCTTCTCGACCCATGCGATGGGCGATGGATGATCCCATATCCATTGGTGTTTGACATCGAAGATGGTATGCGGGTGCTCAGTGGAGACTGGGTACACTGAACGGACTCGCCGAGAACTCCCAGATGGTATTATACCTCACGTCAGATGGCAGTTCTCTGGTGACACTGGTACAGCTTAGTCTGTAGACCCGAGATCGTCATAGAGTCTTGTGTGTCTCCCACTGTGCTTTGATTTCCACCCTACCACGGCTCTACTGAGTTGTGCAAACAGGTGGTTTTTGGGTACAGTCCCGATTCACATGGAGGCAATGAGCGATAGGAGGGGATTCGTCTCTCCCGGTATTGGGGGTTGATGTTGTGCTATGCTCGACTGGCCATAACAGGAAATCCCTGGCCAGGGTTGCAGTGATATACTGGTAAGTGTTATCAGTAGTTTCACGAATGTTATGGACCCTACGTCGGCATGACTTATCGAGCTATTGGGGTCTGACGTTTACCACCTCTAGGCGAGATATGCGACATATCAGACGAACAGACCGGACTATACGGTAGTGTTACTGGTCGGATTCGCAGGAGTGTGAGCGGGCTTGCTCGTCGATCTTCTGATCGCTCAATACCCGGGTGGCCGTTACGTTTGGCAGACCGCTTGCGGCTTGTGGGTGTTTGATATGATCATCATCTGCTGCCGGCGTATTGACGAGTCTTTAGAGTCCTACACAGAGGTTTCCTGGCTCAAGCGAAACGAAATAGGAGCGCATATGAGATATGTGCGGGGACCGAGAATAATGCGTGTATGTGATACCGTATTCCATTCTCGTGATCTGTGTATCGATTGGTTATATGCGATATAACCTAGTTATCGAATCAAGGATTGATTCGATAAGCCGATACATAGGATACTGGCCGGTTATATGCGACATGACCGGATCATTGAATCAAGTGTTGATTTAATGATTTAATGTACAATTATATATCTGATATATTACTTTGCGTTAACTAGTATTGGTTCACTTTAAAAGGATTTTCTCACTTGAATTGTACACATTGTATATGTGATATAGCTTTGTGCACATTTGTGTATCATGTTTGATGATACATGTTTGCTTGGTTAAGTATAAAGAATCAAACCATGTTTTAAGTTAATGATTAGGGTTTTGATTATTTATTTATCTTTTTCTTATTTATTTTGGAAAAAGGAAAAGATAAATGAATGGTTGCATATTTTGTCTTTTAGTTGAAGTTTCTTGAAACTTTGACTAAGTCACTCTTTTGTTGTTTTCCTTAACCCTAACCATTTAACTAACCCATGTTAATTCTCTACACTTAACTATAGTAGAAGATATGATAAGTATTGTATTTTCTTTTCCTTTTTAATTAAGTGATCATATCTTCTTCTTCTTTCTTCATCTTCTTCAACATTGAAGAAAGCTTGCTACTTTAATGGCAAGTCATGAAATCTAGTGAGAAATCCAAAACTAAAGTTTACCCACTTCCTATTTCTTCATCCTCTATCTATTGCCAAGTAGTATAGGGTGTTTCCTTCACAAGTTTTCCAAGCTTGATGAAGTTGGAGCTTGTTCTTGCGATATCTCGACGTAGATCATCTTCGGCATTGAACCGACGATCAAGCTCGCCCATTCTTCGATGATACCGATACTTGAGTTCCGGATTCATTTTGGACAGCCGAGGGGACTTTGATGCGGAGCCGTGGAGGGTGGTGGACCGGATCTACAAAGGTTGTATGTCCGTTCCCTTAGTTAAATTGTTAACTAGTTTATGTTTCGCCTAAATATCTAGTAAACGATCCGTAGTCGGGTTTGTAGGCACCCGTAAAATTTTATTTGTGCATGTTTGATCACTTGTGAGACCTCACTAGAGTGCCTAGGAACCCTACAGTGGTATCAGAGCCTAGCTAGAGCCTTAGGCGAAGCGTAGACGGAATTTGAAGTCCGAACGACACAAAACGAAACCCAAAACATGCTCTCTGTACAATTTTTAAAATCTGGGATTTTTCAACATTAAAAATATTCAGAAAAATCAGCAGGCAATTATAAGAAATACAGTAAAATTCGGATGCCTAATTCCAACAGTGCGCCGCGCTTCCGCGGCACGAGCTTGGCTCGTGCGGCGCAAGCGCGGCCATTTTGTCATTTCTGGCATCCTAATTTCTACAGTAATTCATACTGTGCTGTGCTGGTTTTCCTGGGTATTTTTAATATTTTTCCAGAGTTGAATTTTTCTGAGTTGATTTGGGAATTCGGTGTTTCGATCGGGGTATCAAATTTTGTCTGTGTGGCTTTCCGGATAAATTTTAGAATATGTTAAAAAGTTCGACCGGATATAAATACCCAATTTTTCCCCTGTCGGGAAATTTCCAAGTGTTGGATTTTTCCGTAGTTTAACGACGTTCTAAGTAGTGCAAGTAACACGATGGACCCTCTAGAAGACACAAACCTTAACTCGATTATGTGACCGTCTTGAACTGCCCTTTGAACCTTCGGGTTTGGGGGAGTACGGCGTGCCACATGTGAGGCGTTGGCTTGACCCTTCTACGGCTGGACCGTCGGTGCTGAGGCACGAACTGAATGTTGTTAGACTTGTTTCATGTGTTGATCTGTATCGGGAAAACTTGGGTGTTCGATTGTTCGATCGGAAAGTTTAACATTTTCTATTTATCCGGAATGTGATACAATAATTGGAATTCACAAGAAGTTATGTGATAACTAAATGAATGTTATAAACGTAGCAGTTTAGTCTCAATTGATCGGTTGCCACGGAATTTTAATGTGATCAAAACTCCGTCGCAATCACGTAGCGTACGCGGATACTCGCCGGGTAAACTTAATAGACAGCTTCACTCCATAGCCCCGACCAAGTGACTGTAGGAGAACCCCGTCGCCGAAAGCATCCGTCCGGGTGCTCGCGGTAGCGGTGTTCCGCCTTGGTGCACTTCGTCGACGGTATCGGGGGTGCAGCCGTCTACTGAAGTTTGCGACGAGTATTCGATCAGAATGTCGGGAATCCTGTTGAATTGCCCGACTTGATATTGAAAAGAGTTTACGATAATGAGACTAAAATGCGGGGTTTATAATTGTTAGGCATGCGATGTCTAAGTAATTCATTTTGTCAGGCATGCGATGTCTGAGGTGGTTGCGGATTCCAACTGTTGTAGTTTTACACTTTCTTTTCTGTGACCGTAAGTGTAATATGTGATATCGCCGGTTTCGTTGCTATATGTCAACGACAATTGGGATGCGCATATTTACTTACGTTGATGACATGAGATGTTATGTGTTGCTGGATATGTTATATTGGATCGTCGTGTTTGAATAGCCGGGGGGTTTTTATGTGAGAGGAGTGTTTTTCATTTTCATTCCTGTAAAAACTTGTATGTAATATTCTTTTTTTTTTTTTTTTTGGGGCACTTCCAGGTTGCGGAAGTAGTCACCATTTGTATATTATTTACTTTTCTGCACTAGGATAGACCCAAGGAGGGGAGCACAAGTAACCGGGTTCTGGGGTCCAGTGGGAGACCAACTCGAGGAGTCGAGTCCGGGTTTCCTAACCCTAGAATTGGCAGGGTTGCTTGCCGCTCTCGTAGGGGTCTAGGTGTTGGAGATAGTGCCCTCAGAGTCAATTATTAGGTCACAGGTACGTGATTGTAATGATTGAGGGAGGACCTATCCCGGTAAGACAGTCTTACTCGAGATGATAGTATGCTATCTGGTTTACCTTTATCATCGTGTACTGCTTTAGGTGACCTGACACGTCGCTATTACACGTTGATAGAGCCCCTAGGATTCTTGCTTGACCACCAGCAGTATGAGGGCGATCATATAAGTGGGAGCTGGGGGTCTATAAGCTTATCCTTAAAAGGTCCCTAGTCGTGGGAGTTTCGAGACTGGGCATCGATACTCCATTAGTAGACTAGTGTATACAGTCGAGACCCCGACGAGGGGCGGTGGCCGGTCTCACAAGCCACTGGTGTCAGTAGGATCACCTAAGATGTATACAGGTGCTCATTGGGTTATGAGTACACCGGACAGGACTCGCCGGGAACCTGCTAGTTGGTCATATACCAGACGTCAGATGGCAGTTCCCAGGTGACATGTGTGCAGGTTAGTTCATCGACCTGGGGATCGTCATTTGTCTCGTGTGAGTTCCCACTGTACTTTGATTACTACCCTACCACGGCTCAAAGGAGTCGTGCAAACAGGTTTTAGTTGGGTACAGTCCCGAGCCACATGGAGGCAGTGAGCGTATCTTCAGGGGTTCGTCTCTCCCGGTATTGGGGGTGAGGTCGTGCTGTGTCTAGGAGAGCCATTACACAAAGTCCTTGGCCAAGGCAAGGAGATTTACTGGTAGGTATTCCAGTAGTATCTCAGGGTGTTCTGGGCTACACTCCGACACGACTTGTACCGCTTTTGGGGGTCTGACTTTTACCAACCCCCTAGGCCCGCCATGCGATGCTCATAGACGAACGGACCGGACTGCACGGATATTGTCACTGACAGGCTCAGTTGGGTGTCGGGGTGAGCTTCCTCATCGACGTCCCATTTGGTCAATAGCTGGTGGCCCGTTACGTATTGGCTTATACCTCTGACGGGCTAGTGGTTAAATCCACAGCCATAGTATTGACGAGTCTTTAGAGTCCACCACACTTTCAGTTACTCAGCTTTCGGGCGAAACGCTGTAGAGGCCGTATGGAGATATGGCAGGGTCCAATCAGATACGTGCGGTATTGCACGGATCAGGATGGGACGGTTTGTACTAGTAGCCGTATAGGTATATGGCAGGGTTCGATCAGATACGTGCGGTATTGCACGGATCAGGATCGAACGGATATTACTAGCCGGCTTTGGTTTAAGCCGGTCCTAGTTTAGTACAGTGTAGATTTTGTCTCTTTGCATTTGTATCCGGACGGAATACAGATGCGGGTGTGTATGCACAGTATCAGGGTTTTCCTGTAATTTATTACGGGACCAGTTTTCTGGAGTTGCCAGTTTGCATTCCGTTCCGGCCGGTTTTCCTTTCTTCTTTCCCGGCCGGACTTTTCCGATGGAGGGGGGTTATTTGCAATTGTGCAAATAACATTTGTGGAGGGGGTTTCTTGAATATATATATTGATTATGATAGCTTTCTTTTCTTTGCACCATAACTTGCTTTGACTTGTGATTTGATGAGGGTATGGTTTGAAAAAGTGCAAGCATGGTGCATGTTTCTTTGTCCCTTGGATATGGTCACCTTTCTTATGCTCCTACACTCACCTCCCTTCTTACTTCATAATCTTTCCTCCACCACATTATGATACTCACTTGAAAAAAGAAAGAACACTAGAGAGAAGAAAAAGGATGAGAGAGTTCATCTTTATTTTTGTGAGGAATTCTTCATCTCCTTCTTCTTCTTGTTATGGAAAAATGAAAGCACCATTTTTCCTAACCCCATTCCTCCATCAAGGCAACTACAAACCCCAAATGAGACTAGCATGATCTACTACACTTCCTGCAGCATATCTTGAGCATGTCGAGTTGCCGGCTTCATGCTCGAGTTGCCTCGGTATTGAGGCGGGAGCCCGTAAAAGACGAAGGCGATGTGGTGCCCTTTCCGGCGAGGAGGCGACGATGTGGACGGAGATCCCGCGAGGAGATCGGAGTGGAGATGAAGACCGGAGGACTTGGATCGTCGGTATATCTCTATTCCCATTCTTGTAGATAGCTTAGACTAGTTAATGGTCCGATCCGGTTAAAGTGCGCGGTGGTGCCGGTTTGCAAAGTCCGCAAAATTTAAGTTATTCACCGCTTCCGCATTCCGGCGTCGGATTGACGGCCGGGGCGCCGCCGTGCACTTACAGTGGTATCAGAGCCTCCCCATTAACTTAGTCTAGCTTTGTGTAATGTGTTTGCATTTCCGATCGATCAAAAAGTCCAAAAACCCGTATTTTTTCCCACATCAGTTTCTGTCGAATTTTTTTTGAGTCCAAAAATTTTTCAGGTGGTCTCAGAATGATGTGCAGGGAAAACTAAGCACACTGTAAAAATTTGGTACCTCGATCTCCCCATAACGCCGCGGAAGAGCGGCCAAATCCCTGATTTGGCCGCGCTTCCGCCGCGGATATTACTGTTCACCACCCCAAATTTTTTCAGTGTGTTTCTGAGTGATAATTGTGGTTTTTGGAATATTAAAATTGGGCCCAGGTTTTCTGTGGTTGCTACAGTTTTGTTTGGGGGCCCACTTGTTAATGTTTGATCAATCGGAAAATTTTAAACACATTTTTCACAGTATTTACATTATATCTGCGACCGTGAATGTCACTTGATCGGTAAATCCGGTCTAACTGCTATAGCCCGGTTAGACGGATTTGCGAACGTGACTTTCACGTTGATGTTCTATGTATTTGCTGTGATGTTGCGGATCGGTCGTGGGGGATAGCCTGGATGCAATGCTAGTACTGTTTTGTTGTATTATGTACATTTGATATTGCGGGGCGAGCGTCCGACATGTGGACTGCCGTCACTGCCTGATTGTATTATTCTTTTGGGGCACGACCTGGTTGCGGTCGATGTACCCGGTGTATGTATATTTTACTTTCTGTACTAGGATTGCCCCGCGGAGGGGTGCACGGATAGCCGGGTTCTGGAGGGCAACAAGCCCGCATCTCATGGCATTGAGACGGAGGGGGCTTCGCTCTAGGATTGGCGGGCTATTCGCCGCACTCGTAGGGGGTACAGGTTGACCCAGGAGGGGTGCCCAAGTTGCCGGATTCCGTGAAGTGCTGGGTGGTCCATTCACGGCGCTGAAGGGGGCTGCCTCGCTTCAGGTTTTGGCGGGTGACTTGCCGCGCCCGTAGGGGTCTAGGATTTCATTGCACAGGCTATCCACACGACCAGGGGAACGTCGGGTTTCAGCGGCTCTGTGAAACCCGGGGATCCCAGATATCTGTATTGTTTCTGTGATGCTGTTCATTCTCTGTGATGTTGCATTTTATTCACGCCTTGAGCGAATATAATATATTGGTATATATATTATTAGATGTTGTATATGTTTTGCATCCGCGCTAGTCCAGTCCCCGCTCTGTCGTTAGTTAGCTAACCTAACGGGTAATGACGGGACCCAGTGGCGAATGCGGATGGCATATACGTACGTCAGTATATTTTCGTTCTTTGTGGTGTGATCAATTGATGGGACTGCATTGATTCGGATCAATGCAAGTTAAAAACAAACCTAATCTGATGTTGTTGGAACACTTTTTCAAAAAGCTGTTATTGCAAGGACGTTTACTTCTGTTTTGCATCGTGGTATTCATTAGAATATCCTGCTCCTCAGTCGACGAGGCAAGGGCCGAGATCCCTTCACCGGGAGTGACCCCTTGGACAATAAGTTTGCGTCAGGGCATTAACTTCACTATAGCCGATTACTTTTGCTTTGCACCGTGGTATTCATTTGGAATATCCTGCACCCCATTCTACGGGGAAAGAGCCGAGATCCCTTCACCGGGAGTGACCTCTTTAGTAAAGGTTTTCGTCACTATATTTTAAAAAGCTATCCGTTCCTTCAACGATATCAAGTTCATTACGTTAAAGGTTTTCGCCAGAAACCATTCGTAGCCCTCCGTCGTTTCAGACGGGTAGCACGTAGTATTCATGCTATGTTTGTTGACCTTCGTCAAGGCATAGTGTATGGTAGCTGCTTGTTACCTTTCTGCTGCATAGATAGATGCGTTGGTTTGGGACAGTCGTATAACCTTGTTGACCTTCGTCAAGGGCTTGTACGGGTGGATTCAAATTAACCTGGATAATGACGGGTAGAACTTGACATGTGACTTATGATTTGTTGACCTTCGCCAAGGTCATAAGAGCATGGGGCAGAAATTACATCGGGAGTTTCAAAAGAACTGAAACTTGCCAGATATGCGCATACCTTCTGGAGTGTGATACCGTGAGCGGATTCCGTCACGTTATCATGCGATGAGAGTTGGATCCCGATTCCCACTGATGAGTTAGTTTACTCCTCGGGTGACCCCGACTAATTCTTCTTTTAGGTTTGGAGAAGAATTTGAGGTACAGTGGGAGGTTTCCAGATTAGATAAATTGGTAACCATTCTGATCTAGGTTAGAGTGCACGCTGAGTGTTTCTTTTCTCTCTCTCTCTGGCAGCGACCTTTTGACCCGACCCTAAGACTTTGACTCAGTGACCAAGTTGACCGAACCTTCTTAAACACCGGCTTTTGGATTGTCAGAGTTGCAGACCTCATTGCCACTCCTACTTTTACCCTTTTCTCCAGGACACCCCGTATTTCTACGAACGTCCACTTCCATTGGACAAAACCATCGTATGGTTAGATACGAACTCGAAAGAATTTATTCGAGGATGGTTTCAGGTTCTGGAGAAAACGGATAGGATTATTCAGTTGTCTTTTCCTTTTACCCTCTCTCAGGTTACGAGTACTCCTTGGTTTAGGGGTAGTACACCTATTATGCAAATTGGATTGTCTTCTTCCAAACCTTAGGCTGGTGCCGACCGGTAGGGAATGAAGAAAACCAATTAGCATAACGATGGTGTGCAGAAGGTATTAAGTTCAGACAAAGCAAGGGATTAGTAAGAGGGCAAAGTAAATTGCAACAGATATTCACGACCAAACCAAATATTTCGTTACCACTCCCACATCACCTTTGTATTTCTCCAGGACACTCCGTATCACTACGAAGATCCACAGTTTATTTGGATACTCCATCGTATGGTTATATACGAACTCGAATGGAACTTGTTCCAGTTCGGGGATGGATCCTGGTTCAGGAGAAATAGGAATAAAGTACATTCAGGTGTCTTTTATCTTCACCCTCTCTCATTGCGAGTGTTTCTAGGATTGGGACAGTACACCCATTATGCTTATTGGATAGTCTTCTTCCAAACTATAGGCTGGTGCCGAACGGTAGGGAAGGAAGAAAACCATTTGGCTTAAGGGGTGTACAGAAGGTAAAGACTAAAGACATATGAAGGGATTTGGAGAGGTGGCAAAGAACTATACGGTTACAGTCGTGAATCTGGAAGAGGCATTACTAGGAATACCAGGATACCCCAACGAAACATTTCAATGTTTCAGTTTCACTGTGTACTATTAAAAGAAAACTGATTTCCCAATTAGACACTTACTCCAGGGTATGTATTTACCAGGTATGATTCTCACATCTGTATGGTTTTACAGATGATGAGTGGGAGTAGGTTATTGGGAATTGGGTGATTATCCTCATTATATCGGGATTCGTTGTAATCGGTGATATTTGAGGAAATCACCTGGCCTGTTTGCCGGTCGGCAAATATTTGGTTTTGAATATCCGCTGTTATGCACCAATTTCAAATTGATATATCTGTACGTCTATTTTCATAGAGTGAGATATACCTTTCTGAAATTATGTCTACGACATTTACCTATATCAGTGGATGGTTAGGTAAGGAGCATTAAACAGCGGTGTAATTCTTCTTAACCATAAGTACAGTTTTCAACCTACGGCACGCAGTGAATGAGTTATCAGACTCAAGGGACTTATACAGAGTATTGTATGTTGTCCAGGGTCCATCAGGACAGAGGGGATGGTCCTCGTACTATATTCGGTTTACTTATGACTCCTCTAATTTTTAGACCGGTGTTTCGTGGAAACACAGGGTCTAAGTTTTGAGGAGTTATAGGTATTTGAATAGAGTAGAGAACCAGGTATAGCAAGTATCGGGATTCTTCAAAGAGATCGAAGATGTAGATACTTGTGTATGGTATTCAGTTGATAGTAATGATAAAGAGATCTTGCTTCTCTTTCAGGTTACTCATAATTGGAAGTATTCCTAAGTTGAGTAACGCTGATCGGCCTCTTTCCATTTAGTCGACATGCACTGGAGACAGCTGCATGATGTGAATATGGTTCAATTAAATCAGTGCCTCTGTTTCTATATTGGATATAGAACAGTTCATATCTTAACGATGTTAAGGTACGGGGAGTTGTCCGGTTTATGATTAAAACCAGACACTGGACAACTCAAGGCATGTTTCTGTAATGGCTGTTTGTGGGTTGACCCAGGCTATGACGAGGGTTGATTTTCTACCATCTGGATGAACAATAGCGATATTGTTCTAGACTCGCCACAGTTTTATTAAAAATGGACTTTTTCAGAAAACAGTAGTGGGAGTATGGTAGAACTGGAAGTGATTCCAGAACCACAAACGATTACTGAAGATTTGATAAGGAACCTAAAGATTCAATATGGATTGACATTCCATTGGCCACTCCGCAGATAAGGTGGGTAACTTCAGGCACCCGAGAGGTACTACGGTAGCCTCAAGGACGGTGACAGGGAAGTTCTTGTTTACCCACAATTGCCATTGCTGTTGTTCCAGGTTACGAGACCCGGCGGGAGGATGAGTATAGCGTCGTTCTAAACTAGTTTTAGAAGTGTACGTCTATATGACTCTGCCAGAGGGTTGTCGTAGTCAGTGGGAGCAGCGGAAGCATTGGTGGACAGGTAGCTTATGTCTATTTATAGACTAGAGCAGATATAGCGGAGATAGATCATCTATTTCTGACATGACAGTCATGGGTTTGACTTCATCAGAATAGGGGATGGATCTGTTGAGAAGGTAGTAGGGTGTGATATCCTGGTATTTGGATGATATACACAGAGTAGGAAAGGAAACTCCTACACTACGATCGGTTATACTTTGGTCGTCACACAGTGGTTTCTCCACAAAGGAAATGGATTTTATATCCGACATGCTGGTTACTAGATCTATGGTTTTAGATCTAGATTTGGGTGGTTTCCCAATCAGGGTACTTTGACAGCATTCTAAGAGTATTTAGGATGGACGACTCCTGGCACGGTAGTGTACCTGCAGGTAATGGAGTCACCCTCTCCAAAGGTGTCTTACAGACTAAAGGGGAGAGGGACGGGCATGATTGGCAGATCACTTGCTCAGGCAATTGAGTCAATCGTGAGATGTCAAGTACCACACCAGATGTTGTTCTTGCACTAGATGCAATAAGTTAACATTAATCCAATCCTGGAGAAACAAACGGAAGCAGTTTTAGAACATAAGTGGATGTTCTAGCGATATGATAACGACAGCCTCATTCAGGAGACAGTTATCATTCCAGGCTTCCAAAGTGACATGGACGACAAGGAGGTTGTCAGAGTTATAGTTTTCCTTCTGATGAGGGGCAGTATTTTGGACAGGTGGTCCAAGGCAATACTGAGGGAGGCATGGCGCGCAGGATACTGATTAAGTTCAGTTGACGATACAGTCTAAGAAGTTTGGATTTGGAGTTCATTTATGAGCTATGTCCCATCAGACATCCAGGCACATTCTAAGACAAGTATTGCTCATTTCGGGAGATGGGTTTCTCCGCGAACTTGAGATATAGAGAGACATAGAAAGAAACAACTGAGCGGATCCACTCACTGAGGCTATTCCTCGAACGCAATAGTTCCGCAAACGAGCTTTGTGAGACTGACTAGTAGAGGAGTTGGATGTTCGGTATCACACGGGCTGTGAGTATGCGACATCGCAATAATTAGCCTTGAGTGCAAGTGGGAGATTGTTGGAGATAGTGCCCTCAGAGTCAATTATTAGGTCACAGGTACGTGATTGTAATGATTGAGGGAGGACCTATCCCGGTAAGACAGTCTTACTCGAGATGATAGTATGCTATCTGGTTTACCTTTATCATCGTGTACTGCTTTAGGTGACCTGACACGTCGCTATTACACGTTGATAGAGCCCCTAGGATTCTTGCTTGACCACCAGCAGTATGAGGGCGATCATATAAGTGGGAGCTGGGGGTCTATAAGCTTATCCTTAAAAGGTCCCTAGTCGTGGGAGTTTCGAGACTGGGCATCGATACTCCATTAGTAGACTAGTGTATACAGTCGAGACCCCGACGAGGGGCGGTGGCCGGTCTCACAAGCCACTGGTGTCAGTAGGATCACCTAAGATGTATACAGGTGCTCATTGGGTTATGAGTACACCGGACAGGACTCGCCGGGAACCTGCTAGTTGGTCATATACCAGACGTCAGATGGCAGTTCCCAGGTGACATGTGTGCAGGTTAGTTCATCGACCTGGGGATCGTCATTTGTCTCGTGTGAGTTCCCACTGTACTTTGATTACTACCCTACCACGGCTCAAAGGAGTCGTGCAAACAGGTTTTAGTTGGGTACAGTCCCGAGCCACATGGAGGCAGTGAGCGTATCTTCAGGGGTTCGTCTCTCCCGGTATTGGGGGTGAGGTCGTGCTGTGTCTAGGAGAGCCATTACACAAAGTCCTTGGCCAAGGCAAGGAGATTTACTGGTAGGTATTCCAGTAGTATCTCAGGGTGTTCTGGGCTACACTCCGACACGACTTGTACCGCTTTTGGGGGTCTGACTTTTACCAACCCCCTAGGCCCGCCATGCGATGCTCATAGACGAACGGACCGGACTGCACGGATATTGTCACTGACAGGCTCAGTTGGGTGTCGGGGTGAGCTTCCTCATCGACGTCCCATTTGGTCAATAGCTGGTGGCCCGTTACGTATTGGCTTATACCTCTGACGGGCTAGTGGTTAAATCCACAGCCATAGTATTGACGAGTCTTTAGAGTCCACCACACTTTCAGTTACTCAGCTTTCGGGCGAAACGCTGTAGAGGCCGTATGGAGATATGGCAGGGTCCAATCAGATACGTGCGGTATTGCACGGATCAGGATGGGACGGTTTGTACTAGTAGCCGTATAGGTATATGGCAGGGTTCGATCAGATACGTGCGGTATTGCACGGATCAGGATCGAACGGATATTACTAGCCGGCTTTGGTTTAAGCCGGTCCTAGTTTAGTACAGTGTAGATTTTGTCTCTTTGCATTTGTATCCGGACGGAATACAGATGCGGGTGTGTATGCACAGTATCAGGGTTTTCCTGTAATTTATTACGGGACCAGTTTTCTGGAGTTGCCAGTTTGCATTCCGTTCCGGCCGGTTTTCCTTTCTTCTTTCCCGGCCGGACTTTTCCGATGGAGGGGGTTATTTGCAATTGTGCAAATAACATTTGTGGAGGGGGTTTCTTGAATATATATATTGATTATGATAGCTTTCTTTTCTTTGCACCATAACTTGCTTTGACTTGTGATTTGATGAGGGTATGGTTTGAAAAAGTGCAAGCATGGTGCATGTTTCTTTGTCCCTTGGATATGGTCACCTTTCTTATGCTCCTACACTCACCTCCCTTCTTACTTCATAATCTTTCCTCCACCACATTATGATACTCACTTGAAAAAAGAAAGAACACTAGAGAGAAGAAAAAGGATGAGAGAGTTCATCTTTATTTTTGTGAGGAATTCTTCATCTCCTTCTTCTTCTTGTTATGGAAAAATGAAAGCACCATTTTTCCTAACCCCATTCCTCCATCAAGGCAACTACAAACCCCAAATGAGACTAGCATGATCTACTACACTTCCTGCAGCATATCTTGAGCATGTCGAGTTGCCGGCTTCATGCTCGAGTTGCCTCGGTATTGAGGCGGGAGCCCGTAAAAGACGAAGGCGATGTGGTGCCCTTTCCGGCGAGGAGGCGACGATGTGGACGGAGATCCCGCGAGGAGATCGGAGTGGAGATGAAGACCGGAGGACTTGGATCGTCGGTATATCTCTATTCCCATTCTTGTAGATAGCTTAGACTAGTTAATGGTCCGATCCGGTTAAAGTGCGCGGTGGTGCCGGTTTGCAAAGTCCGCAAAATTTAAGTTATTCACCGCTTCCGCATTCCGGCGTCGGATTGACGGCCGGGGCGCCGCCGTGCACTTACACTAGGGGTGTGGGATTGGCTATTCATCACGACCGTGGAATCCGTGTTTTATACTGGCTCGTATTGAAAACACGGACGTCCTAGTATATCCAATATTTCATATGTTTCTTCTGCTGTGTTTTATCTGTGATCATGCGATGTTCTGTGTTCTGTGACAGGTATTATATATAGTATATATGATATATTATATAGACGTTGCTTATGTTTTACACCCGCGCTAGCCCTGCCTCGCTCTGGCGTTAGTTACCTAACCTAACGGTGCAGACGGGACATCGAGGCGAATGCGGATGGCATAAGTGTACGTCATATCTATCTGTGATGTTTAGGTAACTTAAAATGATGGGATATTCATTAATGAGATTAATGAAAGAAAATAAACCTAAATGATGTTGTGGAATCGAATTTCAAAATAAAACAGGTAGCTACAGTTCTTGCTTTGCATCGCGGTGTTCATTATAGAACATCCTGCACCTTATTCGATGAGGAAAGGACCGAGATCCCTTCACCGGGAGTGACTCCTTTAGCAATAACTGGCAGATGCTACAACCCTCGGTTTGTCTTTGATCGCTTCTATAGTTTCCGCTTTGCACAGTGATATATATGATATATCCCGCACCTCATTCGACGAGGAAAGGGCCGACGATCCCTTCACCGGGAGTGACCCCTTTAGCAAAACTAGAAAAGCTTCAAAAACATTCCATTTAAAAACCATTTGATTCCGCAACGAGATCAAGTTCAAAGCGTTAAAGGTTTTCACAAAAACCAGCCGCAACCCTCCGTCATTTTAGGAAGTAGAGTACTTAGTATTCGTGCTGTGTTTGTTGACCATAGTCAAGGCACAGTGTACGGTAGCTAAGTGATGTCTTCCTACACCGCATATGATGCGATTAGTTAGGACAGTCGCGTGACTTTGTTGACCTTAGTTAAGGGTCATGTGGGTGGGTCTAATTAATCACGAAATGACGGGTAGAACTTGACTAGTACTTATGATTTGTTGACCATAGTTAAGGTCATAGGTGCTAGGGGTAAAAATATTATCAGGAATTTCAAGTGTTGAAATTTGCAATGAGATTGCATACCTTCTATGAGATAGTTGGATCCCGATACCCGCTGCGAGTAAGAGTTACTCCTGGGAGAGTTTTATACATTACAATTAGCCAATCAAGTAGGTGTCTAGAAAGGTGTCAACGGGGTTACGCCTCTGGGAAAACGAGGTTTACATTAATTAGGTTCGTGCGAAAGCACGGGGGACCTCCCTCAAAGTACCGACACTGGCCTGGCTGAAAGATTGGCGAACTTGTAGTGTGTAATTAATCCCGGCTAGTCTTTTCTTTTAGGGTTTGAAGGAAGATTTGATAAAAAGCAGTGGGAGCCATCCTGATTAGATAAAATAAAAACCAATCTATTCTTGCAAGAGCGCACGCTGAGTGTTTTCTTCTCTCTCTCTCCAGGTAGCGACCATATCACGCCTTAATCAAGATAATAATACGGATTATTGACCGAACCCGCTTGTTATACTGAGCTGGGGAACGTTGGTCCCGCTCCAACTTATAATTGTTATAAGACAGAGCAGGAAATAGGGGAATACCAGAATTCCTATGTCGCCCAAACGAAGAAAGTGCATATGATGCATCTCCTTCGGGTGTGTTCATTACAAAGAACTGTTTCTCAGTGTCCTCTGCATCCTGGGTATATGATACCGGATCAGGATCCCAGATATGTAATCTGTTACATAGGGCTACAAAAAAAAAAAAAAAGTAGAAAAACTGAGAACGGGTGATAAGTTTCATGAGACAGAAACCGGGGCAAGTGTTGCAGCCAAGTCTGTTGGTCACTGTCACCCTGTATTACCAATACATTGATTCTGAACAGATGCTATTAGATGCCGAACCTGATATACAAAATCATATCAGTCTCTTTATTAGTAAAGAAATGATAAAATTTTGTATAGTTGGATAATGTTTTGAACATTTCCTATATCAAAAGTTGATCGGTTCAGGTGCGTTATCTAAAAGCATTGATGTTCTAAATCAAACTACAGTTCTTAGTATATGAAACACACACAAGAGGAAGAGTTCAGAAATGAACGGATTCTTCTTGAGGTATTGTAGACTAGGTCAGATCAATGCGACCCGACTGGCTGAAGTTACATTTAGATGTATATTTAAATCGTTTTGAATTTACATCTTGTGCAACTCGCCAATCATGTCACAAAGATAAGATGACCATAGCTCTGTCTATTGGAAACAGAGAAAGAGTTAATGAACTCTTGGGACCGATACATGATGATGTATGTAAGGTCTCCTGTCTACACTTGCCAGGACTGGTTCTTTATACTTCATTATATTCTCTGATAATCTCTCAAGATTCAGTCGTATGTTCCTGCTGAAACATAAGTCCGAAGCTTTTGAGGTATTCACAGAATATAAGTTAGAAGTAGAGAACGAATAACCGGGTATAAGTATTATGTCCTATGATGAGATCAGAATAATTGTGCATAGAATTCCTGGACTATTCTAAAGGAGAATGAGATTCTCTCTCAGCATTACTCCTCCGTATACACCATAGCACGATGGTATATCGGGGCAGGGCTATCACACCCTATATGATAAGGTGTGCTCTATGATGAGTACTACTGAGTTACCTTTTTCCTTTTGGGAGTTATGCACTTGAGAAGCTGTATACCTATTGAATTAGGTTTGAATCAAATCACTGCCTACCACTCCATATAAGATATGGTATGGGAAGAACCTATCTCTTAAGTAAGTTAAGATTTGGGATTGTCCGGCCTATGTCAAAAGCAAAATCCGGACAAGATCGAGGCAAGATCAGTTCTGTAGAACTGGAAAGGTTCCAGCTGTACAAAACTGCTAATGATTTGGTAGAACCAAAGGATTCAATAGTTTCCGACGAACCTCAGCCTCTCCGCCGATCTAGTAGGGTTCCTCATCCGCCTGAGAGATACCTCCGTTTCTCGATGACAGTGGGAGCGAGGATTGCATCATGTGATGATGACCCAACTAGTTTCGAGCAGGCCATCGAGAGTAGGGACTCTGTAAGAATGGCTGGATGCTTAACGATCTGAGATGGAATCCTCATACACCAACAAAGTATGGACTTTGGTTGCTAAATCTGAAGGGTTAAATCCCCATCAGGAGCAAGTATATCTTGAGAAGATTACTTGGTGTAGATGGAAAAGTTGAGACTTTCAGAGCTAGACTTGTTAAAGGTTTTCGTCATCGACCAGGCGTGGATAATGATGAAACCTTTTTCCAGTAGCTGTGCTTAAGTCTATCCAGATCCTACTTACCACGGCTACATACCATGACTACGATACCTGGCGGTTGGGTGCCATGACTGCTTTTCTAAATACTGATTTAGAAGAGAACGTCTATAAGAACACAGCCAGAGGTCTTCGTAAACAGTGGGAGCAGCGGAAACGTGTGCAAGTTGCTTTACATAATGAAGCAGGCATCGCGGAGTTGGAACGTCTGTTTTGATGTGATAGTCAAAGTGTTTGACTTCATCAAAATGGTAGACGAACCTTGTATATACAAAAGGGTAGTAGAGAGTAAGGTGGTCATCTTCGTATTGTACGTAGACAACATACTCTTGATAGGAAAAGAGTTTCCTATACTACGATCGATCAATCTCCTATTATCACTAAGATTCCCCAAATAGGATCAAAATGATACCTACTAAATCCTGGATTTTGGATCTATGAGATAGATCTAAATGGATGTTAGAATATTCACTAGCTGTAGTGAGATGGTATCAATCGATCCTGGGGAGAATCACTGGAAGAGTTCCAGGGTGATAAAGAAGACTGAATGTCAGTCACAGGCACTGTCTTTACCCTCAGTAAAGGGACGGTATGTTGGAAGATTTCCAAGCTCGATACCGTGGCAAACTAGACGATAAAGGCTGGTAACATCCCTATTAAAGATACTACCAAAGAGGCAGTTTGGGTGTATATTGGTTCATAAGATGAACTAGGTTCCTGCCATTGTATGACAATGGAACTGAGGCTTTGGCCATGGAACCCTGGTCCCATCAGTGACCCAGACATAATCTAAGGCAGCATCACCTGATCATGGAGATAGTTGATCTCCAGGGTGATCGAGGTTAGGAGAGTAGACTCAGAGGACAACACAGCGGATCCACTCACAAAGGCCTTTTTCCCAAAGAGAGACTTTTAGGGGATGGTTGAGTATGTGATACTGCAACCACTGCTACAGATGGCCCTAGTGCAAGTGGGAGATTGTTAGTTATATGTATGCCCTAGAGGCCATTACTGTACATAGGATGTATATTGTAGTGGATGCTGGGACATATATAGGAAGGACTTTCTCGCTCGACATGATAGTACGCTATCTGGTTGCTCTTTATCTTAACATGTATACTTTCTGTCTCTCTGATTACATGTTGATAAAGCCCATAGGATGTGTGCTCGACTTCCAGGACTATGATGTAGATCATACTAGTGGGGCCTGGGTAGTCCATGAGTACATCCTTGAAATGTTCCTAGTCGAGGGAATATTGAGACGGGGCATCGATATTCCAGAGTAGACTAGCGCATATCTTCTCGACCCATGCGATGGGCGATGGATGATCCCATATCCATTGGTGTTTGACATCGAAGATGGTATGCGGGTGCTCAGTGGAGACTGGGTACACTGAACGGACTCGCCGAGAACTCCCAGATGGTATTATACCTCACGTCAGATGGCAGTTCTCTGGTGACACTGGTACAGCTTAGTCTGTAGACCCGAGATCGTCATAGAGTCTTGTGTGTCTCCCACTGTGCTTTGATTTCCACCCTACCACGGCTCTACTGAGTTGTGCAAACAGGTGGTTTTTGGGTACAGTCCCGATTCACATGGAGGCAATGAGCGATAGGAGGGGATTCGTCTCTCCCGGTATTGGGGGTTGATGTTGTGCTATGCTCGACTGGCCATAACAGGAAATCCCTGGCCAGGGTTGCAGTGATATACTGGTAAGTGTTATCAGTAGTTTCACGAATGTTATGGACCCTACGTCGGCATGACTTATCGAGCTATTGGGGTCTGACGTTTACCACCCCTAGGCGAGATATGCGACATATCAGACGAACAGACCGGACTATACGGTAGTGTTACTGGTCGGATTCGCAGGAGTGTGAGCGGGCTTGCTCGTCGATCTTCTGATCGCTCAATACCCGGGTGGCCGTTACGTTTGGCAGACCGCTTGCGGCTTGTGGGTGTTTGATATGATCATCATCTGCTGCCGGCGTATTGACGAGTCTTTAGAGTCCTACACAGAGGTTTCCTGGCTCAAGCGAAACGAAATAGGAGCGCATATGAGATATGTGCGGGACCGAGAATAATGCGTGTATGTGATACCGTATTCCATTCTCGTGATCTGTGTATCGATTGGTTATATGCGATATAACCTAGTTATCGAATCAAGGATTGATTCGATAAGCCGATACATAGGATACTGGCCGGTTATATGCGACATGACCGGATCATTGAATCAAGTGTTGATTTAATGATTTAATGTACAATTATATATCTGATATATTACTTTGCGTTAACTAGTATTGGTTCACTTTAAAAGGATTTTCTCACTTGAATTGTACACATTGTATATGTGATATAGCTTTGTGCACATTTGTGTATCATGTTTGATGATACATGTTTGCTTGGTTAAGTATAAAGAATCAAACCATGTTTTAAGTTAATGATTAGGGTTTTGATTATTTATTTATCTTTTTCTTATTTATTTTGGAAAAAGGAAAAGATAAATGAATGGTTGCATATTTTGTCTTTTAGTTGAAGTTTCTTGAAACTTTGACTAAGTCACTCTTTTGTTGTTTTCCTTAACCCTAACCATTTAACTAACCCATGTTAATTCTCTACACTTAACTATAGTAGAAGATATGATAAGTAATGTATTTTCTTTTCCTTTTTAATTAAGTGATCATATCTTCTTCTTCTTTCTTCATCTTCTTCAACATTGAAGAAAGCTTGCTACTTTAATGGCAAGTCATGAAATCTAGTGAGAAATCCAAAACTAAAGTTTACCCACTTCCTATTTCTTCATCCTCTATCTATTGCCAAGTAGTATAGGGTGTTTCCTTCACAAGTTTTCCAAGCTTGATGAAGTTGGAGCTTGTTCTTGCGATATCTCGACGTAGATCATCTTCGGCATTGAACCGACGATCAAGCTCGCCCATTCTTCGATGATACCGATACTTGAGTTCCGGATTCATTTTGGACAGCCGAGGGGACTTTGATGCGGAGCCGTGGAGGTGGTGGACCGGATCTACAAAGGTTGTATGTCCGTTCCCTTAGTTAAATTATTAACTAGTTTATGTTTCGCCTAAATATCTAGTAAACGATCCGTAGTCGGGTTTGTAGGCACCCGTAAAATTTTATTTGTGCATGTTTGATCACTTGTGAGACCTCACTAGAGTGCCTAGGAACCCTACAGTCGTGAAAGGTGATCGGCCACTACGTTTTCACATCCTTTTTTGTCCCTTATGACAAGGTCAAACTCTTGTAGCAGGAGGGTCCAACGTATTAGCCTTTATTTTGCATCCTTCTTCGCAAAAAGGTGGCAAAGAGCTGAATGATCCGTATACACAATAACTGGAGAGCCGATTAAATAATGCCGAAAATTTTCAAGTGCAAACACAACTGCTAAAAACTCTTTTTCTGTTGTTGTGTTGTTTAGTTGGGCCTCATTTATTGTACGCCTAGCGTAATAAATCACGTGCGGCATCTTGTTAATGTGCTGTCTAAGAACAGCACCAATGAAAAAATCTGATGCGTCGCACATAATTTCGAAAGGTTGCGTCCAGTATGGAGATGAAAGAATGGGCGCAGAAATGAGAGAGAGTTTCAAAGACTCGAATGCTTCCATGCAAGTTGAGTCGAAGTCAAATGTTGTGTCCTTGGCCAATAAGAGAGTCAAGGGTCTAGCAATCTTGCTAAAATCCTTGATGAACCGTCTATAAAATCCAGCGTGGCCAAGGAAAGCTCGTATGTCTTTAAAGCATTTAGGAGGAGGAAGATTAGAGATGACTTCAAGTTTGGCTCTATCAACCTCTATGCCGTTTTGCGAGATGACATGTCCTAAGACAATGCCCTCTCGTACCATAAAATGGCACTTCTCACAATTCAAAGTTAGGTTCTTATCCCTACAGCGGGTAAGAACAGCGTCAAGATATCGTAAACACTCGTCGAAGGAGTCACCAAAAATGGAGAAATCATCCATAAAGATCTCCAAGAACTTTTCAACCATGTCTGAAAAGATCCCCATCATACACTGCTGAAATGTAGCGGGAGCATTGCATAACCCAAAGGGCATGTGACGATAAGAAAAAGTGCCAAAGGGACAAGTAAATGTGGTCTTGTCTTGATCTTCTTTGGTTATGGGGACTTGGTTATAACCGGAATAGCCATCTAAAAAGCAGTAGAACTCGTGCCCCGCCAATCGTTCGAGCATTTGGTCAATGAATGGTAAAGGAAAGTGGTCCTTTCTTGCCGCGGCATTGAGTTTTCTATAATCGATACAAACTCGCCACCCCGTTTGGGTGCGAGTGGGAATTAACTCATTTGCCTCATTGGTAATGACCGTGATGCCCGATTTCTTTGGCACGACATGAAAGGGGCTAACCCATTGGCTATCCGAGATAGGGTAGATGATACCACTATCAAGACATTTAACAATCTTCTTCTTAACAGTCTCTTTCATAATGGGGTTGAGGCATCTTTGTGGATCCCTTGCCGGCTTGGCATCATCCATCAAGTGTATATGATGTTCAATAATGAGGGGACTAATCCCCTTGATGTCCGCCATAGACCAGCCAAAAGCTTGCCGATTATTTTCTAAGACCATTAAAATGGACTTATCTTGCTCAAGAGCTAGAGAGGCCGATATGATAACGGGTAAAGTCTCATTATCACCTAGATAAGCATATTTTAGGTGCGATGGCAAAAGCTTTACTTCGAGTTTAAGAGGTGAAACAATAGATGGTAACAATGGAGTAACTGTTTCAAACTCGAAGGTTTCCATCAAAGGTTCAAATCGAGTGTATGCAACCGAGTCGGATGGTTCAAATAACTCATCCGAAAAGGCAAAAGACTCAAGCTCGGGTGGTGAGTTTTCAAATTCGTTTACAAAGGTGAAACACTCATAATCGTTTTCCGCAATGAAAGCTGTGTCGGATTCTAGGAGGAACGCACTAGTAGCGTCAACACTGCTGTGATCGAACATGAAATTTTCGAACTCACAGTCCTCCTCTGCGATCTCATTGATCGAGCAGACATCAAGTACGCTAGCATTAGGCTCGGCAGGCTGATTTCCCAACTTAAAGATGTTGAGCTCAATTGTCATATTGCCATAAGATAGATTCATTGAACCGTTACGACAATTAATCACTGCGTTAGAAGTCGCCAGGAATGGTCGACCAAGTATCACCGGAATTTGACTCTGGGGGTTAGCGATAGGTTGTGTATCCATAACAATAAAGTCTACGGGAAAAATGAAATCCCCAACTCTAATTAACATATCCTCCAACTCTCCCCTAGGATGGGTGATTGATCGATCGGCCATTTGGAGAGTGCAGTGAGTGGGCTTAAGCTCTCCAATGCCTAATTGCTCGTACACAGAATAAGGCAGCAAATTGACACTAGCACCAAGATCTAATAGTGCTCTATTGATGTTTTTGTCCCCAATTGTTATCGAAATAGTGGGACAACCGGGGTCCTTTTGCTTTGGGGGTAAAGAGTTTACAATAGCATCACTAATAGCACTAGCCACAAAAACTTTCTTTGGTACTTGTGTCTTCCTCTTTTTGGTGCATAAGTCCTTTAAGATTTTTGCATATGAAGGAACTTGTTGGATTGCATAAAAAAGAAGGATATTTATGCTGACCTGCTTGAACAACTTTACAATCTTCTCTATCTGTGGAGTTGGTTTATTGGATCTCAACCGATTTGGAAAAGGAATATTTTGAAAGGTTGTTGAGTCCAATTTTTGCGGATCAGATTGTTGAGTTGGAACGGAACACCGTGTAAATGTGTTCGTGTTGTGAGAAGTGGGTCCGTTCGAGCTAGAAGAGGTAGAGCCGTGTGAAGGATGGAGAATAGGCTCTAACGAAGAAGAAGAAGGCGAAGAAGATGAAGAAGGGCTACCGGCAGGGGTGTCATTGTGAATACCCACATTGTTTTGCAACACTTTTCCCGATCTCAACGTGGTCACAGCATTTACGATATGATTCTGCTGTTGATTTGTAGCATGTGCGTGACCGGGATTGGGCAGTGGTTGAGATGAGAGCTTTCCTTTTTCTCGCTCGCTCAATGCTGCATTGAGTTGTTCAATTTGTGCCTCAATAGATTTGATGCTTTGATCGTGTGAGGCACTGTTTTGCACCAAAGATTGAATAGAAGTCTCTAGTCTTGCTGTAGACTGTGTAGATTGCTTTAGGAACGCATCTAGACTTCTTTCGAGCGAGCTGACCTTGTTATTATTAGGTTGAACAAAATTGTTTGGCGGGTAAGAAGTGTTAGGCACAAAATTGTTCACCAGATTAGGGTAAGGTTGCTGTTGAAATTGAGTTTGTGGAGGTGCTTGTTGTTGTGGAGGAGGCCTTTGAAAATTGTTACTTCCTTGGAATTGTTGATTTTGGTTCCAAACGAAATTTGGGTGACTCCTCCAACCCGGATTATATGTAGAAGAGTATGGATCGTTTCTTTGTCGTTGCTGAAAGGCAGCATTGACTTGATCATGTCCTTGAGTAGATGCATTGTAAGGACACTCTTCGGTTAAGTGTGATGGAGCTGAACAACAAGCACACACAGTTCGTGGAGGCATAACAGGGGCAGGAGAAGGCGACGAGATTTTGGTCTCAATCGCTTCTAGCTTTTTCGTAAGAGCGGCCATCTCGGCCTTCATAGCAATTGACATCTCTACTTGATATATGCCTGCCCTAGATTGACCACTAGAAGAAGATGATGTGGTCTTGGAGCTCTCCCACTGAATTGTTTGTTCACTAAGATCCTCAAGAAACTGCCACGCTTCCTTACTAGATTTAGAGAGAAAGTGACCTTGACAGATGGTTTCTAGCAACTGCTTCGTTGCCGAGTTCAATCCCTCGTATAATGTTTGGCAAAGTTGCCAACTTTCGATCCCATGATGAGGGCATTGAACGAGTAGGTCTTTAAATCTCTCAAAACATTTCGAAAATGGTTCGGAAGGAAGCTGTGAAAATTGTATAATCTCATTGCGGATTCTAGCAGTTTTGTGATGAGGATAGAACTTCTTAAGAAAAGCTTTCACAAACTCGTCCCAATTTCTAATGGAATGTGATGCTGTGCTTTATAGCCACTTCTCGGCTAGGTCACATAAGGTGAAAGGAATGACCCTTAGCCTTATAGCGTCATCACTTAATTGGATCGTTTTCATCATAGCACAAACGTTTTGGAATTTATTAATAAAAATATACGCATCTTCTGATTCCAAACCATGAAATTTTGGCAACATATTGATGAAATGTGGTTTTATTTCAAAATTATCCCCATTTGCCGGTGGTGGTGAAAGACAGGTAGGTAAAGAAGTGCGGACAGGGTAGAAGAGATCCTGGAGCGCGACTTGTGCGGGCGCTTCAACAGGCGGTTGATTCGGGTTATTCGCACCTAACGGAGGTGGAATCATTCCCGTCGGTAAGGTATTGTTGGGGTTGAATCCCGACATGCCTTCGGAGGAAGAATTTGAAGGTGGAGGTAAGAAAGTGGACGGAATTTCGACTTCGGTGTCGAAAGGTTCGTCGGTCGGTATCAACGAAACACGGACTAATCGGGCGTTAGTGTCCCTAGTCCAAAGTGACATATACTAAATGGGTAGTGTAGTCAGAAAAAAAATGAAAGACAGAATGTGGAGGTAAGATAACGTCAATGAGAGGAAGTGGTGTAAGTGAGTTGCAAGATTTCTTTAGCGACAAGTTGTAAGTTTTGAAAAGTTTATTTTTTTTATGTGAAATTTTTGCAAAAGATTTTTGAAAAGAGACTTGTGACACAAATACAATCAACCACACATGCACAATCAGGCCTAGATCTATGGTCACTTAGGTCAGCTAGACAGCTCCTAACTAGGGTTAGAGATAGGACCTCAAACCGCCTCTTCACCGCCAATTGCGGCCAGGTAAGTGCCAGGTTAGTCGGAGGCTCCCCGCTACAAGTAGCGGTCCTAATTAAGTAACCACTTGCCTTGACACACTTTCTTAGACACCGCAAAGTCAGTTAGGATAAACGGTCGATGCCTATGACTAGTCCTTTGTCCTATTGAGCTCGAAGTCCTTAGGGCTGAGTCTAGTCTTTTTTTTTTAATTAAGAGTGGTCGATGAAAATACATTAAGTGCTTTCTGGGGTCCTGGGAAGGGTGATGAAATCCCCACCCAATCTGAGTTTGGTCAATAGCCCCTTAAAGTCCGATTAAATCATGCAAAACAGTAAATTCACATGCAATTAATTTTTTTAAGCGCGGCGCAAAGAAATCTGCAGAAAATCTGTTATTTAGAAGGGGGAAGAAGAATTTTTAGTGCAAAGAAATCCTGCAGAAAGATTGACAAAGGATATATTGTAGATTGCAGAGGGGAGATGGAGAGAACAAACCATGCAAATTTCGATGGCTGACGTGGCAGACTCACCGCGGTTCCGCGGTTCTTGGCCCAGATAAGCCGCGGAATCGCGGTCTGGTGGAGGGATCGTTACCTGAGAAAAATTCTGCCGCTCCTTTGTTTTAATACTCCTCTATTCAGATGTACCAATTTATGTTTTGCCCTCTGTAAATTTCTAGATCCGAGATTTTTAGCTATTCCTGCAAGATTCAAATGATAAACCCTTCAAACAGATAAAAATTGATAAATTTTCTTTTACTTTTTCTATTTTCAGATTTTTATGATTTATAAGATTTATATTAACCCGAAATTACATAAATGAAATTTTACGCCATCCCCGGCAACGGGGCCATTTGATTGATAGAGATTTTACGATCACCAAAAATATTTTACCGCAATCAGAAACGGCGTCGCTTTGCAGCTAACCGGTGAATACGGGTCGGTCCACAGGGATGTGTAATTTTCCTAAGTGTTCATACGAGATAATTCCAATGGTTGTTTGGTCTTTTAATTGAATCTAAAAACTAAGTTGTACGATGATCAAGAAACTCGTTAGGATTAGGTCTAAGGTGAGTTTGATAAGATTAATATTCACACTTCTTTCAATGCCCTCAATTAAATCCTTTTAGAAGTTATAACAATTATTAGTAAAGGGGATTAAGATGATTGAGAAGAAACGAAGTTTCTTTCTCTAAATCCTTGTCCGTCCTTTCATACTAATTGCTCTAATCTTCATGGAAGTCATACATGTCCGGGCCTTTATACTACGGTTTCACCGTTACCTCATGGGTAGGGCGCCGTAGGGAGCGGATCATGCATGCGTGCATGAAGTTCTAGTTATTACAAATTAATGGGCTTGAAAGAGATGAGAGATATTCATCTCTCAATCCCTCCCTTATTCCTAACCCTAACAAGTGAGGAAATTACTCGCTCATTAGGGGATCTATTAAAAACACCATTTTAAGATTACTTACCTACTGCAGTTTAAAAGATTTTACACTAGATTACTAGGGCAAGGGAATGATTTATCTAAGACAAGAATTAAATTAGAAAGCTAGGGCAAGAAATTGATTTTAAACTAAGGCAGAAAATTAAAAGGAACTTACGAGAAATGATGCTCTTCAATCTTCAAGAATCTGAATTTTTATTTATTAAAAAGAGGCATCCCTATTACAGTATTTTGATTACATATTTATAAGGAAATAGGAAAACTAGGGTTACAAATTCTCGCGCATGTGCTATTACAGATATGCCCACTAAAAATCCCAACCTACGCACCGACGCACCGCCAGAAGAAATATGCACTGACACGTGCGTCTGATGGCCGCGAAACCGCGGCATGGGTAGGGGCGGGGCTGCGGTTCCGTGGCCCTTTGGTGAGATCACCTCATCATCTTTTGTGGGTTTCTTCTATGCTGATTGGGCTTTTTATTTTTGTAGTTCTTTCTTCCATTTGGCCTCTGGATCTTCTCCAGATCTTCAGTGAAAACTAGTAATGGTCTCTTAACCGTTCATTTTCACATTTTTGGACCTTGCGTTGCCTTGTAGCTTTGTGAATTGTTCTTCGTCTAGGCTTGACTAGGATCCTTCTACTTGTTGGTCAAAAGTCCTCTTTTGTATCATCTTTTGTCTTTTTCACTGTTTTTCGCTCCAAGAACATGTATCCTGTAATGTGTAGCAGACATGCGTCAAAAGCACCTGTTTATTTATAAAACGAATAAGAATGGGGAATATAATAATGCAGTATTATGATATGAACATAGACCCACAACGAAATCCATGGAAATCTGTTCCCATTTCCACTCCGGAATGGGTAAAGGCTGCAATTCTCCTTCTGGTCTCTGATGCTCAGCCATGACTTGCTGACAAGTCAGGCACCTCGAAACAAAATCTGAAACGTCACTCTTCATCCCTGCCCACCAGAACATATCCCTCAAGTCACGATACATCTTGGTGGAACCTGGGTGAACACTAAAAGCTGACTGATGTGCCTGCTCTAGGATCTCGCATCTCAACCCATCGGTATCAGGTACACACAAACGAGTCCCAAAACGTAGCACACCCAGGTCATCAATCAAGAACTCTGAATCTCTACCCTGCCGAATATGCTCAAGAATATCAGACAAACGGGCATCGGCGAGCTGTGCCTTACGAATACAATCTAGTAGAAGTGGACGGGAACAGACTTGAGCAAGCTGTCCCTCAGTGGAAGTGAACTCAAACTGTACTCTGCTGTCGCACAAGATCTGCCAATCTGCAGTAGACTGTCTCTGAACTGCGCTCAACTGGGACAAGCTACCCTTGGGACTACGACTCAAAGCCCGGATGATAAAGGATCTCACAATCATAATCCTTCACAAGCTCCATCTAATGATGTTGTATCAAATTCAGATCCCGCTGCTGGAAGATGTACTTTAAGTTTTGGTGGTTTGTAAAAATATGACACGACTCCCCGTACAAGTAGTGTCTCCAAATGTTAAGCGCCAAGACCACCGCGGCCATCTCAAGATCATGAGTGGGATAATTCTGCTCGTGCTTCTTCAACTGCCGGAAAGCATAAGAGATAACTCTATCATGCTGCATCAATACACAACCGAGCGCCACTCGAGAAGCATCACAGTAAATGACAAAGCCGCCCAATCCAGAAGGCAGAGATAAAACTGGTGCAGTCGTCAACCGAGTTTTCAACTGCTGAAAACTCTGCTCACATGCCTCAGTCCAAAGAAAAGGAACCCCTTCCTGGTCAGTCCGGTCAGCGGTGCAGCGATACTCGAGAAGTCTTGCACGAAATGGAGGTAATAACCGGCTAAGCCCAAAAAGCTGTAGCCCTCTGTCACTGATATAGGTCTAGGCCAAAGCTCTACGGCCTCGATCTTCCTCGGGTCCACATGAATACCGTCTCCCGTAACCACATGACCAAGGAAGTCAACACTATCAAGACAGAAGGCAAACTTCGAGAATTTAGCAAACAGCTGGTGCTCTCTCAATGTCAGCAAAGCAATCCTCAAGTGCTGCTTATGCTCCTCTCGACTCTTGGAATAAACCAGAATATCATCAATGAACACAATAATAAACTGGTAGAGGAACGGCCTGAAAATCCGGTTCATACAATCCATGAACGCCGCTGGGGCATTGGTGAGTCCAAACGACATCACCAAAAACTCATAATGCCCGTAGCGCGTACGAAAAGCAGTCTTCGGAACGTCATCATTCCGAACCATTAACTGATGATAACGTGTTCTCAAATCAATCTTAGAAAAATGTCCCGCACCCTGGAGCTGATCGAACAAATTGTCAATGCGAGGTAAAGGATACCTATTCCGCACCGTAACTCGGTTCAATTGACGATAATCAATACATAACCTAAAACTGTCGTCCTTCTTCTTGACGAATAGGACATGAGCTCCCTAAGGCGAAACACTCGGACGTACAAGTCCCCTATCAAGCAACTCTTGCAGCTGATCCTTAAGCTCCGCCGGGGACATCCGGTAAGGTGGTATAGAAATAGGCCCCGTACCGGGAATCGTATCAATGCAAAACGCAATCTCATGTTCTGGCGGCAATCCAGGCAACTGATCGGGAAAAACGTCGGGAAACTCTCGCACGATAGGAACCCGGTCCGACAAATCTACTGTGGCTCTGGTATCACGAATGAAAGCTAAGAATCCCCGACATCCCTTCCTCAAAAGCCGACTAGCACAAAGGACTGAAATCAAACTGTGAGGGGCGGCACCACGGTCCCTCTGCACAACAAGAACTGAATCACCGGGAAAACAAAACCTGACTGTCTTCTCGCGGCAGTCCACAGACGCATAGCAGAAAGCTAACCAGTTTATGCCCAGGAGAACGTCGAAGTCCAACATCTCAAGAAGGATCAAGTTGACGGACGACTCTCTATCTCCTATCCGAACGGCACACAACTGAAACACGTGTCACGCAACAAACGACTCTCCAACAGGAGTAGTCACGACAAGTGGCTGATCTAACAAACACGACTCTCGGCCCAACCTCGGCATGAAGTGTATAGAAACATACGAGTGTGTAGATCCCGGATCAAACAAAACGTGTGCATTGAAAGAACATACTGAAAGATTATCGAAAACCATTGCATTGGACGCCTGCGCGTCCTGATGAGTCAAAAAAATACTCGTGCCTACCCTCTACCTGCAACTGGCTGTCACCCGTCTCTGCCACCCCGTCCTCTCTAAACAAACCCTCCGCGATGTAACATTTCAGAAAATATAAACTATTATTTTTGGGAATTTAATATTAAAATAATATATTTCCCGAAAACTGCCGATTTGCGAAATTGGGGTTTTCGAAAAAGGGTATAAATATATACCAATAATTATGAAATAAATAGAAATTAAAATTATTTATTCATTTAAATATATATTTAAAGGATTTGGAAATTTTAAAATTTATTATATGCAGTTTCGATAAAAACCCGATTAGTGCACTGCTAATCGCGATTAAGCCAAATCCGCATTTCTACAGTTTTCCATGGTTAGTGCACCATGACATGTTTCATTTTGTTACATGTTTCATTTCTTTTGTGTTATGGTTTATTGGTGGAGAGAAAAGAAAATGAAAAGAGAAAAGGTCAAAGGGGACAAAATGATTAGGTTAGGTGGGCTTTTGGAGAGAGAGAGAGTGTGTGAATTGGTGAGAGAGTGGGAAGGGGCTGCTGCCCTTTCATTTCCCCTATCTTTTTTTCATCTCTCCTTCATCTCCCTCAAGCCACAACCCTCCACTAAAACCCCTAGATCTATCTCCTAACAATCCCCAAAACCCTACACACCCTTCACAAATATTAATCCCCTCTTCAACCACTATACATGGGACCAAGAAAAATTCAGTTTTGATGATCTTAGGGATTCATCGGTGCTATATGAGGTAATCCCTTCACTAATTGGGTAGTTTGTCATTTACTTTAGCATTCATATATGTTTAGATGTGATATTGTGAAGATTAGTGAACATTGGGAAACCCTAGTGAAGGTATGAGTGCTGTTTGAAATTGGTGATGCCTAGTGGCTGTTAACTAGACTTGGGTGCTGTTTAATGACATGGAACACAGCTTAGAAACCCAAAATACGGATTTAGAAACACCGACATCGGATAAATGTGTGATTTTAGAGGGTATTTTGGAATCTGGAGCAACCCGGGGACACTAGAAATGACTTTTGGATTACTGGGAGTCGTGCAGGCACCTAGGAAGTTACCACCAAGACCTGAGCCCCAAACCCCAACCCATGACCACAGATTTAATCAATATGGCCGCAATTTGCGGCCAGAGTAGGGTAGAATTGTTCCGGTTTTGTTCCATGGCTCCTTTTGCACTAAATTAGACCCCTCCTATATGCAGTTTTGGTTAATTGTCACCTGGGGAAAATCTGGAAACATTTTGTTGTGTTTTAGACTATGTTTTCCGTATTTTAAAATGCACTTTCTTGATATTTGGATTTGTATTTGGTTGTTGGGTGATTGTACATCGTCAACAGGGGTTGTTTGATTGATTTGCACGTTTAGGCCATAGGTTCTAACCTATGAGCACACCGTGCGCCGTATCGGTTTTCTGCCTCGATTTTAATACGTATTGCGATTGTTGATTATTGTAGGTACCTTCGCATAGATTCCGAGGCGATGGAGCATGGCGTCATCGACTTCGGCAAGCGAGAAGCAAGCTGAGTATATTTATATCTACCGAGGAAGTCGGGTGGATGGCGTATAGCACCCCCGCAAACTTTTGATGGAAAACCGATTTATAGAATATGATTAGGAAACCTAGATTAGGAAACTAGGGTTAGAATGAGATAGCTATGAAACCATATTAGAAACTAGAGGATAGTTATAATTGATATGTTACTATTATCGTAGGATGACGTTAGCGATATTACCGTTTAGGGTACTGTAGGACTAGATAGTCGATGTAGATGTGTCATCCGAAACATACCTTTTTCTAAACCGAAGAATCATATGTAACTTTTAAATTTGTACCTTGAGGGATGTTACGGATTTTCAAATGATGATATGATATGATGGTATACGGATGTGAGTCGATCGAGTTGATTTATACCCTGCCGGTCCCCTGATATGAGATTATTGCATATGTGACCTGGGACATAGGTATATAGGGTTATATATATATATTTATATATATATATAGAATGTTGTGAATCATGGATGATAGGCCGTATGTGATATTAGGCCGTACCCTCATTTGTCGTATAGGATGATAGGATCCCTTTTAGTATAATGCCGCCGCACGATGATATTCCGTGCGTGATGAGTTTGACTTGATGATTGATCCTTACCCTTGACTAGAGGTTATCGTACGATGGATTATACCGTACGCGATGTTATTGGGCTAGATGCCGATTGATAGATTCACCGACTCGAACATTTGATAGTTACGTATACCTTATAGCTGTTAGATGATGATTTACCTTGTGCTGCATTCATGATATTATTATTGCATCGCATATACCTGTGATAGTACACCTGCACCATTATCGATGATGCGTATGTTACACGTACACATATTTGCCGGCTCACACACTTCATCATCGATAATTGCCATGTCACTACACAGTAGGGTTGCTTCATCATGACATATACATTGATACATTCATACTTGCGGATATACATATTTGCATATCCATATTCGTGCACATATACATTGATACATTCATACTTACGGATATACACATTTGTATATCCATATTCGTGAACATATACATTGATACATGTTAGTTATATGTATGCCCTAGAGGCCATTACAGTACATTGGATGCATATTGTAGTGGATGCTGGGACATATATAGGTAAGACTTTCTTGCTCGACATGATAGTACGCTATCTGGTTGCTCTTTATCTTAACGTGTATACTTTCTGTCTCTCTGTTACATGTTGATAAAGCCCTTAGGATGTGTACTCGACTTCCAAGAATATGATGTAGATCATACTAGTGGGGCCTGGGTAGTCAATGAGTACATCCTTCATTGTTCCTAGTCGTGGGAATATTGAGACGGGGCATCGATATTCCAGAGTAGACTAGCGTATATCTTCTCGACCCATGTGATGGGCGATGGATGATCCCATATCCATTGGTTTTTGACATCAGAGATGATATACGGGTGCTCAGTGGAGACTGGGTACACTGGACGGACTCGCCGAGAACTCCCAGATGGTATTATACCTTACGTCAGATGGCAGTTCTCTGGTGACACTGGTACAGGTTAGTCTGTACACCCGAGATCGTCATAGAGTCTTGTGTGATTCCTACTTTGCTTTGATTTCAACCTTACCACGTCCAAGAGGGCGTGCAGAATGGTAGCTTTTGGGTACAGTCCCGAATCACATGGAGGCAATGAGCGATAGGAGGGGATTCGTCTCTCTCGGTATAGGGAGTTGATGTTGCGCTGTGTTCGATTGGCTATAACCGGAAATCCCTGGCCAGAGTTGCTGAGATTTACTGGTAAGTGTTACCAGTAGTTTCTCGAACTGTTATAGACCTCATATCGACACGACTTATCGAGCCACTGGGGTCTGACGTTTACCACCCCTAGGCAAGATATGCGACATATCAGACGAACAGACCGGACTGTACGGTAAGTGTTACTGGTTGGATTCACAGGAGTGTGAGCGGGCTTGCTTGTCGATCTTCTGATCGCTCAATACCCGGGTGGCCGTTACGGTTAGCAGACTGCTTGCGGCTTGTGGGTGTTTGATATGATCATCACCTGCTGCTGGCGTATTGACGAGTCTTTAGAGTCCTACACAGAGGTTTCCTGGCTCAAGCAAAACGAAATAGGAGCGCATATGAGATATGTGCGGGACAGAGAATAATGCGTGTATGTGATACCGTATTCTATTCTCGCGATGAATGTATCGAATGGTTGTATGTGATATAACCTAGTTGTCGAATCGAGGATTGATTCGATAAGTCGATACATTGAATATTAGTCGGTCATATGCGATATGACCGGATCGTTAAATCAAGTGTTGATTTAATGATTTAATGTATAATTATATATTTGATATATTACTTTACATTAACTAGTATTGGTTCACTCAAGATTGACTTTCTCACTTGAAATGCACAAGTTGTATATGTGATATATTTTTGTGCACTTGTTTGTATCATGTTTGATGATACATGCAAACTTGGGTTTGTGTAAGACTTAAACCTTGTTTAGTGAATGGTTAGGGTCTCATTTCACTTATTTATTTATCTATTTATTTTGGTTAAAAGAAAAAGGAAAACAAAATGGTTGCTTTCATACAAGAAGCTTCTTGATGCTTCAAGCATCTTTGACTAAGTGACCATTTTGTCTTCATCTCCTAAACCTAACCATTCTACCAACCCTAGTCCATTCTCTAGACTTAACCTAGGTTGGATTATGATAAGAATGAAAGGGATTTTCTTTTTAACTTAATCCTTTTTATTCTTTCATCTTCATCATCTTCGTCAAGCTTCAAAAAGCTTGCTAGCTTCAATGGTGAAATGAGAAAAAGAGTGAGAAATCCAATTCTAAAGTGAACCCACTTCCTATTTCTTCATCCTCTACCACTTACCAAGTAGTATAGGCTGTTTTCTTCACAAGTTTCATGACTTGGTGAAGTTGGAGTTTGATCTTGAGTTGCCTCGACGTAGATCATTTTCGGCATCGAAGTCGACGACCTAGCCCGATCATTTCTCCGACGAAACCTTCGCCAGAGTCCGGATTCCGATAGGTACAGCGGAGGGACGTCATCACGGAGCATAAGAAGTGGAGGACCGGATCTACAAAGGTTGTAGTCACTTTCCTTTAGCAATAAAGTCGTTTACTTGCTTGCATCGCCTTATCATCTAGTTAACGATCCGTATTAGGGTTTGTAGGCACATGAAAAAATTTGAATTAGGCATGTTTGATCTATTGTGAGACCTCATTAGTGTGCCTAGGAACCCTTCAGTGGTATCAGAGCTACTGGGCAATAGATGTCGACCTATGGGGGGTTCTCACTGTGTGACAGTGTGGCGAAGCAAAGGCTCTTACCCCCAGGGTGTCCCGAGACCGGAAGGTGTTCCGGCGGGTTGTAGTCCTCGTGAGGGGGCATTGTCACGACCCGAAAGTACGGAACGTGACCGGCACTTAGATTACAAAACGTCTAGAGGCGCAACGTAACCTAAGTAAGCCGAAGCCCAGAAATCTAAACCTTATAAAAGAAGAAGAAGTAAAAGAAAACATGAAGAAAACAAGTATAAGATCATCAGCAAATTTTCCTAAAAATTTCGGCAGAGTCTCCTCTGTAAAAACTGGCCCCAAATGGGTACAACAAGTATAATATACATAAACAATAAAAAGCATCCCCAAACGGGAGCTAGCCCAACGCCAACAGGCGGAAACAACCACACAAATGCACAATAATATACAACGCCAAAGGGCGAGGCTCAAAACTCAAAAGAAAACAAATCCACCAAATCAGAATAATACACGCGACTCTAAGGTCGAAATAAATTAATGGTCCAGTAATCTATCAAATAATACAAGTTTGGTTGATGGAGCTTTCTAGATACAAATGAAATAATAAAAATACAAAGGCGGTTCAGATACAAATGAACCAACCTACCGTGCAAATCACCCGGAATGAAAATGATGTGCCAGCAACTGCCAAGGAACCCTGTACATCAACCTGTTATAAAATTTGGCACAACGGGGGTGAGTTGCCAACTCGTGAGTAGAAGACATCTACGAAAAGAAATCGAATGCACGACGCTATCCTAGGTCATAATAATATACTAATATACTCCTAGTCATCAAGTAAGACAGGATAATAAGCTACGTGTAAATGCAAATACTCCGTGCTCGTGTCAGTGCCTCATATAGTACTATGTCATATGAATGAGTATGCATGCACCATGAATGTAAAATGACCAATCCTGAAATCTAGGTATATCTGTAAAAGAAATCTTTAACTTTTATCATAGTAAAATGTGTATAGAAATCTGAAATATCAACAATGAAATCCATGAAAATCCGTGTCAAGCATCGACACAAAGCATGTAAATCTCAAGTCTCAATACCTCATAATCTCAATGTCTCATAGTCTCAATATCTCGGGCTCCGTCAGTCCGAATCGGCCGATATCGCCAAATCTCACGACAACGGTCGGTATCCTCCGGATATCCGCCGCGCCAGACATCACCGGTAGGTAGCCTTCCCCTGCCAGGCTCATCGTCTACAACTCGATCTTCTTGCCCCGGGGTACCATATGTTAGTTATGTATATGCCCTAGAGGCTATTGTTGTACATATGATGTATATTATAATGGATGCTTGGATATATATAGAGATGACTTTCTTGCTCGTCATGATAGTATGCTATTTGGTTTCACTTTATCTTAACATGTTGACTTGTATTGGTTTACTGTTTTACTCTCACATATTGATAAAGCCCTTAGGATCTATACTCGACTACTGGGACTATGATGAGATCATACTAGTGGGGCCGCGGTAGTCGATGAGTACATCCTATAACTGTTCCTAGTCGAGGGTATATCGAGACAGGGCATCGATACACCATAGTAGACTAGCGTATACGCATCTTGACCCATATGATGGGCATTGGATGATCCCATATCCATCGGTGTTAGACATCAAAGATGGTGTATGGGTGCTCAGTGGAGACTGGGTACACTGGACGGACTCGCCAAGAACTCCCAGATGGTGATATACCACACGTCAGATGGCAGTTCTCCGGTGACACTGGTACAGGGTAGTCTGTAGACCCGAGATCGTCATAGAGTCTTGTGTGATTCCCACTGTGCTTTGATTTCCACCTTACCACGTCCAAGAGGGCGTGCAAAACGGTGGCTTTTGGGTACAGTCCCGAATCACATGGAGGCAATGAGCGATAGGAGGGGATTCGTCTCTCCAGGTATAGGGAGTTGATGTTGTGCTGTGTTCGATTGGCTATAACTGGAAGTCCCTGGCCAGGGCTGATATAGAGATTTACTGGTAAGTGTTACTAGTAGTTTCTCGACCCGTTATGAGCCACACATCGACACGACTTATCGGTTACTGGGGTCTGACGTATACCACCCCTAGACTTGATATGCGACATATCAGACGAACAGACCGGACTGTAGGGGAGTGTTACTGATTGGATTCACAGGAGAACGCACAGGCTAGCTTGTTGATCTTCTGATCGCTCAATACCTGGGTGGCTGTTACGTTTAGCTGACCGCTTGCAGCTTGTGGGTGTTTGATATGATCATCACCTGCTACCGGCGTATTGACGATTCTTTAGAGTCCTACACAGAGGTTTCTTGGCTCAGGCGAAACGGAGTAGAGGCACATATGTGATATGTGCAGGACCGAGAATAATGCGATATGAGATACCGTATTATATTCTCGCGATATTTAGAAATGAACCGGGTCATCGGATCAAGTGTTGATTCGATGAATCGGTACATGATATATTAGTCGGTAATATTCGATATAGCCGGATCGTCGGATCAAGTGTTGTTTCGATGATTTAATGTATAATAATATATATGATATATTGTATTACATTATCTAATATTGGCTCGCTTTATTATTTCATTTTCTCACTGGATGATACATTGATATATATGCGATATATGTTAATTGTATTATTTTCTTTTGTTGCAAATATATAATATATATGTAATATATATTATTGTGACATGATATGATTAATTGTTAAACATGTTTAAGGATGATTAATTGAGGTTAGGGTTTGATTAGGGTTAGATGCTTCATGCACCTTCTAGAAGCTTTTTCTTTTGTCATTCTTAAGATATTTTTGGATGACACATTCTTAACCCAACCAAACCCTAACTCTAGTTTATTCTCTACTAAATCTTGACCACTCATCCTTGACCATGGTTAATATATCAATCATATAGCTTTGTTTTCTATTCATCACAAAAGGATTATTATTATTATCCTTTCCATTATCATCTTCTTCTCTCTTGAAGAATGCTTACTTGATTTTCTTTATGTGATGAATAAATATGAGAAAATGATTTAAAAAGAAAGCAAAAATTACTACTCTCTCATCCTCATCTCATCTAGCCCATGAGATTAGTGTGTTCATCTCCTTAGAGTGAGAAAGCTTGAGTCTTTGCAACTTCGAGGTAGATCATCGGAGATTTGGAATACTTCAAGCTAGCATGGATCGTTCGAGTCGTGGAGCCTCTCATGAGTCCGGGAGATCGTGGATCGCGGCAAAGGGACTTCTACTCGGAGCTTGTGAAGCGAAGGAGCGGACTACAAAGGTTGTAATCCCTCACACTTAGATAAAAGTTATCATCTTGCATGTTAAACCCTAATAATCTAGCAAAGATCCCGGCTTTGGGTTGTTCGGCACGTCTCAATTTTTATCCGGGCATGTTTGATGCCTTATGAACCTTCACAAGAGTGCCTAGGAACCCTACAGTGGTATCAGAGCCTAGCTAGAGCATTAGGCGATGTGTTTACGAAGTTAAAACTCCGATCGAACCCGAAACGACGGAAAAAGCCCCCTCTCTGGAAATTTTTCAAAATTTAGGATTTTTCTGAATTAAAAATATGTAAAAATATCAGCAGGGAATTCTAAGAATTACCATAAAACCCGAGCCCCCAATTCGACCAAACGGCGGCGGAACCGCGGCGCAAGCATGCTTGCGCGGCGGTTCCGCAGCGGATTAATGGATTGGCGACACGTGGCTTTTATGGTAATGTCCGTAGGTGCTTGTTGATGCTTCTGGATAATTTTAAAAGTGATTCCAGTGTTGTTTAAATCTGGGGTTTATTTTGTAATCGTTGATTCGATCGGAATATTTAAATTCGTATTTCTTTCCGGATATTTAGAAACTGTTAAACTATTTGAACGGATATCATTAACTCACTGTTTCCCGGTACGGCAAACTTTCAAGTGTTGAAAATTTTATCTGGTTTAAATCTTTCGGAATAATTGTACAAGTTAAGCGGTGGACCCTCTAGAAGACAACAAACCTTAACTCGATTATGTGACCGTCTTGAACTGCTTTTTGAACCTTCTGGTTTGGGGCTGTACGGCGTGCCACATGTGAGGCGTTGGCTTGACCCTTCTACGGCTGGATCACCGGTACTGTGACATATTCTGAGATTATTTGAACTCCGCTCAAGTGTTGAGCACTCTAGGAAATTTTTGGTATTTGATTATCTGTTCGAAAAGTTTAATACTGTCTATTTATCTGGAATGTGATACAATATGTGGAATTCATAGAGTTAGGCATGAAATGCGAAGTATGTGATATTTCGGATTTACGATGTCTAAAGTGATTGTGGATTCCAAATATTGTAGTTTTACACTTTCTTTTCTGTGACCGTAAGTGTAATATGTGATATCGCCGGTTTCGTTGCTATATGTCAACGACAATTGGGATGCGCATATTTACTTACGTTGATGATATGAGATATTATGTGTTGCTGTGATATGTTATATTGGATCGTCGCGTTCTGAATAGCCGGGGGTTTTATGTGAGATGAGGGTTTTTATTTTCATTCATGTAAAATTCATTTGTAATGTAATATTCTTTTATTTGGGGCACTTCCAGGTTGCGGTTGCTGTCACCAGTGTATATTATTTACTTTTCCGCATTAGGTAGACCCAAGGAGGGGAGCACAAGTAACCGGGTTCTAGGGTCCAGTGGGAGGCCATCTTGAGGAGTCGAGACCGGGTCTCCTAACCCTAGAATTGGCAGTGTTACTTGCCGCTCTCGTAGGGGTCTTGGGATGTGGGTTTGGCTATTCGTCGCGACCGTGGAATCCGTGTTTTATACAGGCTCGTATTGAAAACACGGACGTCCTAGTATATCCAATATTTCATATATGTTCTTCTGCTGCAATGTTCTGTGATGAGATCATATTAGTGCCTGAGACGAATGCTTATACTATATATATATACTGATATATAAATATTACTGCTTTCGTTTCTTCTGTGATGCTTAGGAAGCATAAGCTGATGGGATTTTTATTAATGTGATTAATAAAAGAAAAGAAACCTAAAGATGTTGTAGAATCAAAAACTTTATAAAAAGGGGTAGCTACAGTTTTGCTTTGCACAGTGATATATATGATATATCCTGCATCTTATTCGATGGGGAAAGAGCCGACGATCCCTTCACCGGGAGTGACCTCTTTAGCGAAACTGGCAGATGCTACAAAACGCGGTTTGTCTTTTGAATGCTTTTAGTGTTTTGCTTTGCACAGCGGTATATATGATATATCCTGCACCTTATTCGATGAGGAAAGGGCCGACGATCCCTTCACCGGGAGTGACCCCTTTAGCGAAACTAAGAAAAGTCTCAAAAACACTCCTTTTCAAAACTTCACTCGATTCTATGACGATATCAAGTTCATTACGCTCAGGGTTTTCTGAAAAACCTGCGTAGCCCTCCGTCATTTCAGATAGATATTATTTAGTATTCGTGCTATGTTTGTTGACTTAGTTAAGGCATAGTGTACGGTAGCTAAGTAATGTTTATTTGCTAAAACATGAGATGTGATTGGATTAGGGTATTCGTACGGCCTTGTTGACTCAGTTAAGGGTCGTACGGGTGGGTTTAATTCAATCGGGAAATGTACGGGTTGAACTTGACTTGCGATTTATGGTTTGTTGACTTAGTTAAGGTCATAGATCGCTAGGGGCAAAATATTATCGGGAATTTCAAGTGTTGAAATTTGCAATGAGATTGCATACCTCCTATAAGATAGTTGGATCCCGATACCCACTGCGAGTAAGAGTTACTCCTGGGAGAGTTTTACACAAGACAATTAGCCGATCAAGTAGGTTTCTAGAAAAGTGTTAACGGGGTTACGCCTCTGGGAAAACGAGGTTTACTTTAATTAGGTCCGTGCGAAAGCATGGGGAACCTCCCTCAAAGTACCGACACTGATCCGGCTGAAAGATTGACGAAGTTGTAAGGTGTAATTAATCCCGGCTAATCTTACCTTTTAGGGTTTTAAGGTAGATTTGATAAAAACAGTGGGAGACATCGTGATTAGATAAGATAATAACCAATCTAATCTTGCAAGAGCATACGCTAAAGTGTTTTCTTCTCTCTCTCTCCAGGTAGCGACCATGTCATGCCATAATCAAGATAATAATATGGATGTATTGACTAAACCTAATTATTGTACTGAGCAAGGGAACGTAAGACCCGTTCTTTCTTATAAGAGTTATAAGACTGAACAGGAAACAAGAGAATATCTGGATTCTCAAGCCGCCCAAAAGAACATGCATGTTGATGCATCTTCTTCGGGTGTGTTAGTTATTGAGAACTGTTTCTCAGTTCACCCTACGTCCTGGGTATTAGATACCGGATCAGGATCCCACATATGTAAACAGTTACATGGGCTGCGAAAAGGTAGAGAACTAGGAAAAGGTGATCATTCCGTTCAAGTAGGGAACGGTGCAAGTATTGTAGCCAAAGCAGTTGGCGAATATCACCTTGTATTACCAAGTCGTAATACACCGATTCTAAATGAGTGCTATTATATACCGAACATGATGTGCAACATTATATCAGTCTCCTCATTAAGTAAAGAAGGATATAATTTTGTAGTAAAGGATAATGTTATGAACATATTCCTAGATCAAAAGTTGATTGCATCAGGCTCGTTACATAATGGCATATTCATTCTAAATCAGAATACAGTCCTGAATATACAAAACACACTCAAGAGGAAAAATTCAGAAATGAACGAATCCTACTTGTGGCATTGTAGACTTGGTCATATCAATGCGACACGACTGGCTAAGTTACATAAAGATGGTTATTTGAATTCGTTCGAATTATCATCTTATGATACTTGCCATTCATGTCTCAAAGGAAAAATGACCAAAGCTCCGTTTAGTGGACACGGAGAAAGAGTTACCGAACTCTTAGGACTGGTACATAGTGATGTATGCGGTCCCATGTCTACGCATGCCAGGAACGGTTCTTCCTACTTCATTACATTCACTGACGATCTCTCTAGATTCGGACATGTGTTCCTGATGAAACACAAGTCTGAAGCTTTTGAGAAATTCAGAGAATATAAGCACGAAGTAGAGAATCAAACGGGCAAAAGTATTAAGATTCTTCGATCTGATCGAGGAGGTGAATACTTAAGCGGTGAGTTCCTAGATTATCTAAAAGAGAATGGGATTCTCTCTCAGCTTACTCCTCTTTATACACCACAGCACAACGGTGTATCGGAACGAAGGAATCGGACCCTATTAGATATGGTGCGATCTATGATGAGCGATGCTGAGTTACCTATTTCCTTTTGGGGGTATGCGCTTGAGACAGCCATATACATATTGAATCTAGTTCCGTCTAAATCTGTACCTACCACACCATATGAGATATGGAGTGGGAAGAGACCATATTTTAAACGAGTTAAGATATGGGGTTGTCCGGCCTATGTCAAAAGACAAAATCCAGACAAACTCCAGGCACGATCAGTTCTTTGCAAATTTGTGGGATATCCTAAGAATTCTCAAGGATATATTTTCTATCACGCTGAGGAACAAAAGGTGTTTATTTCTCAATATGCCACCTTTTTAGAAAAGGAATTTCTTGAAAAAGAAATTAGTGGCAGAGAGGTAGAACTGGAAGAGGTTCCAGCACCACAAACCGCAACTGAAGATTTAGTAGAACCAGAGGATTCAGTAGTACCCGACGAACCCCAGCCTCTCCGCCGATCTAATAGGGTTTCTTGTCCACCTGAGAGATACTACGGTTTTCTCATTGATGGTGGAAGCGAGGATTGCATCATGGATGATGATGACCCGACTAGTTTCGAGCAGGCCATCACGAGTAGTGACTCTGTGAAATGGCTGGATGCAATGCGATCTGAGATGGAATCCATGTACACCAATAAAGTATGGATTTTGGAAAATGCTCCTGAAGGGGTAAAACCCATTGGGAGCAAGTGGATTTTTAAAAAGAAATTTGGTGTAGATGGAAAAGTTGAAAATTTCAAAGCTAGACTTGTAGCAAAGGGTTTTCGTCAACGACCAGGTGTGGATTATGACGAAACCTTTTCTCCAGTGGCTATGCTTAAGTCCATCCGGATCTTACTTGCCATTGCTGCATACCATGACTACGAAATCTGGCAAATGGATGTTAAGACCGCCTTTCTAAACGGTGATTTAGAAGAGAGCGTGTACATGACTCAGCCAGAGGGCTTCGTAGATAGTAGGAGCAGCGGAAAGGTGTGCAAGCTTCTTAAATCCATTTATGGGTTAAAGCAAGCATCGCGGAGTTGGAACATCTGTTTTGATGATGTAGTCAAAGAGTTTGACTTCATCAAAAATATAGATGAACCTTGTATCTATAAGAAGGTAGCAGAGGGTAAGGTTGTCTTCCTCGTATTGTACGTGGATGACATACTCTTGATAGGAAATGATATTCCTATGCTGCAATCAGTCAAGCTCTTCTTATCACAGAGATTCTCAATGAAAGATCTAGGTGATGCCTCCTGCATATTGGGAATCATGATCTATAGAGATAGATCTAAACGGATACTGTGATTGTCCCAATCCAGGTACATTGACACCATACTAAAGAGGTTTAGTATGGAAGAATCCAAGCGTGGGAACCAACCCACGATCTCTGGACTCACTCTCTCCAAAGAGATGTCTTCCAAGACTGATTTGGAGAGAGCTCGCATGCAAGGGATACCCTATGCTTCAGCAGTAGGCTCTATCATGTATGCGATGCTATGTACCAGACCCGATGTAGCATACTCACTAAGTGTAGTGAGTCGGTATCAAGCAGATCCTGGAGAGAGTCACTGGACAGCTGTGAAGAACATTCTCAAGTACTTACGAATGACTAAAGAGATGTTCTTGGTATATGGTAACGGAGAACTCCAGGTGGAGTCCTTTACCGATTCCAGCTTCCAAAGTGATAAGGACGACTCTAAGTCGCATTCGGGTTTTGTCTTTACCCTCAATGGAGGGGCGGTATGTTGGAAAAGTTCCAAACAGGATACCGTTGCAGACTCGACGATGGAGGCTGAATACATCGCTGCCAACGATGCTGCCAAGGAGGCTGTCTGGATAAAGAAGTTCATTAGTGAACTTGGTGTGGTTCCATCCATTGAGCATCCAATACCTCTGTATTGCGATAACAATGGAGCTGTGGCGTTAGCCAAGGAACCCAGGTCCCATCAAAAGTCCAGACATATTCTGAGGCGGTATCACCTGATCAGGGAGATAGTTGATCGTCGGGAGATCGAGGTTAGGAGAGTAGATAGGAAGGACAACACTGCGGATCCATTCACGAAGGCTATTCCCCAGATACAGTTTGAGAGATTATTCAGGATGCTAGGTATGCGATACTACAGCAGCTGGCCTTAGTGCAAGTGGGAGATTGTTAGTTATGTATATGCCCTAGAGGCCATTGTTGTACATATGATGTATATTATAATGGATGCTTGGATATAAATAGAGGTGACTTTCTTGCTCGTCATGATAGTATGCTATTTGGTTTCAATTTATCTTAACATGTTGACTTGTATTGGTTTACTGTTTTACTCTCACATGTTGATAAAGCCCTTAGGATCTGTACTCGACTACTGGGACTATGATGAGATCATACTAGTGGGGACGCGGTAGTCGATGAGTACATCCTATAACTGTTCCTAGTCGAGGGTATATCGAGACAGGGCATCGATACACCATAGTAGACTAGCATATACGCATCTTGACCCATATGATGGGCGATGGATGATCCCATATCCATCGGTGTTAGACATCAGAGATGGTGTACGGGTGCTCAGTGGAGACTGGATACACTGGACGGACTCACCGAGAACTCCCAGATGGTGATATACCACACGTCAGATGGCAGTTCTCCGGTGACACTGGTACAGGGTAGTCTGTAGACCCGAGATCGTCATAGAGTCTTGTGTGATTCCCACTGTGCTTTGATTTCCACCTTACCACGTCCAAGAGGGCGTGCAAAACGGTGGCTTTTGGGTACAGTCCCGAATCACATGGAGGCAATGAGCGATAGGAGGGGATTCGTCTCTCCCGGTATAGGGAGTTGATGTTGTGCTGTGTTCGATTGGCTATAACTGGAAGCCCCTGGCCAGGGCTGATATAGAGATTTACTGGTAAGTGTTACTAGTAGTTTATCGACCCGTTATGAGCCACACATCGACACGACTTATTGGTTACTGGGGTCTGACGTATACCACCCCTAGACTTGATATGCGACATATCAGACGAACAGACCGGACTGTACGGGAGTGTTACTGATTGGATTCACAGGAGAACGCACAGGCTAGCTTGTTGATCTTCTGATCGCTCAATACCTGGGTGGCTGTTATGTTTAGCTGACCGCTTGCAGCTTGTGGGTGTTTGATATGATCATCACCTGCTACCGGCGTATTGACGATTCTTTAGAGTCCTACACAGAGGTTTCTTGGCTCAGGCGAAACGGAGTAGAGGCACATATGTGATATGTGCAGGACCGAGAATAATGCGATATGAGATACCGTATTATATTCTCGCGATATTTAGAAATGAACCGGGTTATCGGATCAAGTGTTGATTCGATGAATCGGTACATGATATATTAGTCGGTAATATTCGATATAGCCGGATCGTCGGATCAAGTGTTGATTCGATGATTTAATGTATAATAATATATATGATATATTGTATTACATTATCTAATATTGGCTCGCTTTATTATTTCATTTTCTCACTGGATGATACATTGATATATATGCGATATATGTTAATTGTATTATTTTCTTTTGTTGCAAATATATAATATATATGTAATATATATTATTGTGACATGATATGATTAATTGTTAAACATGTTTAAGGATGATTAATTGAGGTTAGGGTTTGATTAGGGTTAGATGCTTCATGCACCTTCTAGAAGCTTTTTCTTTTGTCATTCTTAAGATATTTTTGGATGACACATTCTTAACCCAACCAAACCCTAACTCTAGTTTATTCTCTACTAAATCTTGACCACTCATCCTTGACCATGGTTAATATATCAATCATATAGCTTTGTTTTCTATTCATCACAAAAGGATTATTATTATTATCCTTTCCATTATCATCTTCTTCTCTCTTGAAGAAAGCTTACTTGATTTTCTTTATGTGATGAATAAATATGAGAAAATGATTTAAAAAGAAAGCAAAAATTACTACTCTCTCATCCTCATCTCATCTAGCCCATGAGATTAGTGTGTTCATCTCTTTAGAGTGAGAAAGCTTGAGTCTTTGCAATTTCGAGGTAGATCATCGGAGATTTGGAATACTTCAAGCTAGCATGGATCGTTCGAGTCGTGGAGTCTCTCATGAGTCCGGGAGATCATGGATCGCGGCAAAGGGACTTCTACTCGGAGCTTGTGAAGCGAAGGAGCGGACTACAAAGGTTGTAATCCCTCACACTTAGATAAAAGTTATCATCTTGCATGTTAAACCCTAATAATCTAGCAAAGATCCCGGCTTTGGGTTGTTCGGCACGTCTAAATTTTTATCCGGGCATGTTTGATGCCATATGAACCTTCACAAGAGTGCCTAGGAACCCTACACCATACCGGGCCCACCATGTACCCGAGATGGTTCATCCACTCCTCGAATCGGGTCTCGAAATCCAACTGAAAACATGAAATCTCATGGTGGACGACACATACATCACGAGAAAACCGCATCTTATGTTTTAAAAAGAGAGGAGGAGAGAGAGAAGTTTTTATATATTTTTGCGGTTTTCCCCATAATCCAGAAATCTAATAGAAAACCAAAATCCCAAAATCATGAGTAAGTATATGATAAGTGTCGGCATATGCCCATAATACTGCATGATAACATGGAAATATGAATGCATGAAATATCTAAGTAATCAATGCCATGTTTATACTAACCCCAGAGAGCAATCACGGTATTACATCAATCTAGCTGTTAGCTGATTGCATCAATAAACGATAATATGATCTAAAGTGTACGTGACATAGAAATTACCGATGATGATGTGTGTGAGCCGGCAAATAAGTGTGTGTGGAATATGCGCATCATCGATAATGGTGCTAGTGTCCTAACAGGCAGAGTTTGGTTCTGATTATAGAAACATATGTATGAACATGAAACATTATGATTACAGTATGAATGTAAAGACAGATGTGCAATAATCACTCATTTGATATACAAGTATAACTACAATTATATGTCTCGAGCCTAACTAGTGTCCATCTAACCTTCTAAAGAACTAAACCTAAGAACTAGTCGATAAGAAATAAGGGTACATCTAAAGTCTGAGTCCATATCTCTAATAGTCGGCGATCCAGCCTCAATAGCGTCACGTACGTAGTACGGTTTCCTCGAAACAAGAGTGCGGATCAATCATCACATCTATACCTCGTACGGTAAAATCCATCGTACGACATCCCAATATCGGGGTACGGTTCAAGTATCACCTACGTGTTTCATCATTCGTATAATATCATCATCAACACATGTCATGATCAAGGTGCTATACTGTAATCGCATACATCAATCATATATCATTGTCAGCATAAATATACATCGTTAATTTATCCTCAGAAATGTCATGTCACATATATCATATCTTGATCAAGTCACATATGTCAAGTCGTGATTAAGTCACGCCTATAAGATATCGAAATCAAGTTACACCTTTATGATATCGCAATCAAGTTACTTCTATATGATGTCGTAATCAAGTCACACATATAACATATCAGAATATCAATTACATGTTACGGTTCGGGTGCTATTTTAGAGTCCCATGTAACTCTATATCATCACCACCCTTTATTATCTATGTATACCTATTCATTATATCATTTTTTTAATAATCCGCTAACATCATAATACGACCGTAGTCAAGAATCACGGCATCAAGCCCAGCTATACTGTTTCATTCCCGTTTATCATATCACATCATTGTATCCCATATACGTGTTGTATATATATATATAAACCTACACTTAGTCCTATATATATATACACATACACGTATACACCACGTCGAGTTTCAGTATGCGTGTGTGTGTATCTACCTGAAACCTACGAATCTCTTCCAAGGTATTCATCCTCAGGTATGGTCTTCCTAAATCAGTCTAGTCCAGCCTAAGGTCATTACTAGGGTCCTACGTATTAAGAATTTAGGGTCACATCTGGCTTCCTAATGTCAATAAGTACCGTTCCTATTCTACGTGCGGGGGTGCTAAACGCCATCCACCCGACTTCCCCCCGTAGATATACATCTACTCACCTGGTCCATGTCTGCCAAAGACGGTGTCGCCATTCTCTTCTTCATCGCCCGCAGTCCACGTGAGGGGTACCTATACGCAAACATATATAGTATCGTAAACTAAATCATGGACAAAAGTCAAAACGATACACGGAACGCGCATAGGTTAAAACCTATGTCCCGTTCACGCAAAAGAACCAAATATCGCTCGATATCGGCGTACAAACTCCGATTAATCGAGATAAACATCAACAACCAACTCATAGTTTTAAAACTCATTACTTATAATAAAAAACATTATTTAATTCATCGAAACCCTAAAATCTATCAAATCGCCCGATTTCGTAAAACCCGAAAATGCCAATTTACCGTTTTTTTCCTTCAAAACATGACATTTGAATGAAACTAATGGTCATAAAACTCATTAAATAGCGTAACTAGACTATACAACCCATTACAATATTTTTATTACACAAATTTGTATTAATACAAAATTCCTAGTTTGCAAATTTTAAAATTCAAGTTAGGGTTTGTAAATTCAAGTTGTGGTTTTATTAATTCATTAGGGTTATAATAAATAGTTTAACACTTTTGGAAAATGGAAAATCATGCATGGTTGTTATATTGTAAATTGTTATTCAAAATTGTTTAAATTAAACCATTTTTTTGCAAACTAGATTTCTATATATTATATATATTGGTGAGATAAATTCCAATTAATATTTATAACATTAGATTGTTGTTTAAATGAGGATATTGACATGTTTAAGGAATGAAAAACTTAGTTTGGTCACTAGTTTCTTTTGATAATTGAAAAAAATACTAATAAAAATGCTATTTTTGCTAACTAGTTTTTGGAAATTCTTAAATAAATGAGATTTAAAATATAATTTATGGTTTCATTATATCATTATCATTATAAATTGTAGTTTAATACATTAATTCATGCAAAATCAAGTTTGTTGTGGAATTGTGGAATTTTGCTTGTAAGATGTCGAAAATTTATAAAAGTTGCAAACTAGGAATTTTGTATTAATACAAATTTGTGTAATAAAAATATAGTAATAGGTTGTATAGTCTAGTTACGCTATTTAATGAGTTTTATGACCATTAGTTTCATTTAAATGTCATGTTTTGAAGGAAAAAAAGGTAAATTGGCATTTTCGGGTTTTACGAAATCGGGCGATTTGATAGATTTTAGGATTTCGATGAATTAAATAATGTTTTATATTATAAGTAATGAGTTTTAAAACTATGAGTTGGTTGTTGATGTTTATCTCGATTAATCGGAGTTTGTACGCCGATATCGAGCGATATTTGGTTCTTTGCGTGAACGGGATATAGGTTTTAACCTATGCGCGTTCCGTGTATCGTTTTGACTTTTGTCTATGATTTAGTTTACGATACTATATATGTTTGCGTATAGGTACCCCTCACGTGGACTGCGGGTGATGAAGAAGAGGATGGCGACACCGTCTTTGGCAGACATGGACCAGGTGAGTAGATGTATATCTACGGGGGGGAAGTCGGGTGGATGGCGTTTTGCACCCCCGCACGTAGAATAGGAACGGTACTTATTGACATTAGGAAGCCGGATGCGACCCTAGATTCTTAATAAGTAAGACCCTAGTAATGACCCTAGGCTGGACTAGACTGATTTAGGAAGACCATACCAGAGGATGAATACCTTGGAAGAGATTCGTAGGTTTCAGGTAGATACACACACACGCACACTGAAACTCAACGTGGTGTATACGTGTATGTGTATATATATATAGGACTAGGTGTAGGTTTATATATATATATACAACACGTATATGGGATACAATGATGTGATATGATACACGGGAATGAAACAGTATAGCTGGGCTTGATGCCGTGATTCTTGACTACGGTCGTATTATGATGTTAGCGGATCATTAAAAAAATGATATAATGAATAGGTATACATAGATAATAAAGGGTGGTGATGATATAGAGTTACATGGGACTTTAAAATAACACCCGAACCGTAACATGCGATTGATATTCTGATATGTTATATGTGTGACTTGATTACGACATCATATAGATGTAACTTGATTGCGATATCATAAAGGTGTAACTTGATTTCGATATCTTATAGGCGTGACTTAATCACGGCTTGACATATGTGACTTGATCAAGATATGATATATGTGACATGACATTTCTGAGGATAAATTAACGATGTATATTTATGCTGACAATGATATATGATTGATGTATGCGATTACAGTATAGCACCTTGATCATGACATGTGTTGATGATGATATTATACGAATGATGAGACACGTAGGTGATACTTGAACCGCACCCCGATATTGGGATGTCGTACGATGGATTTTACCGTACGAGGTATAGATGTGATGATTGATCCGCACTCTTGTTTCGAGGAAACCGTACTACGTACGTGACGCTATTGAGGCTGGATCGCCGACTATTAGAGATATTGACTCAGACTTTAGATGTACCCTTATTTCTTATCGACTAGTTCTTAGGTTTAGTTCTTTAGAAGGTTAGATGGACACTAGTTAGGCTCGAGAGATATAATTGTAGTTATACTTGTATATCAAATGAGTGGTTATTGCACATCTGTCTTTACATTCATACTGTAATCATAATGTTGCATGTTCATACATATGTTTCTATAATCAGAACCAAACTCTGCCTGTTAGGACACTAGCACCATTATCTATGATGCGCATATTCCACACACACTTATTTGCCGGCTCACACACATCATCATCGGTAATTGCTATGTCACGTACACTTTAGATCTTATTATCGTTTATTGATGCAATCAGCTAACAGCTAGATTGATGTAATACCGTGATTGCTCTCTAGGGTTAGTATAGACATGGCATTGATTACTTAGACATTTCATGCATTCATATTTCCATGTTATCATGCAGTATTATGGGCATATGCCGACACTTATCATATACTTACTCATGATTTTGGGATTTTGGTTTTCTATGAGATTTCTGGATTTTGGGGAAAACCGCAAAAATATATAAAAACTTCTTTCTCTCTCCTCCTCTCTTTTTAAAACATAAGATGCGGTTTTCTCGTGATGTATGTGTCGTCCACCATGATATTTCATGTTTTCAGTTGGATTTCGAGACCCGATTCGAGGAGTGGATGAACTGTCTTGGGTACATGGTGGGCCCGGTATGGTACCCCGGGGCAAGAAGATCGAGTTGTAGACGATGAGCCTGGCAGGGGAAGGCTACCTACCGGTGATGTTTGGCGCGACGGATATCCGGAGGATACCGACCGTTGTCGTGAGATTTGGTGATATGGGCCGATCCGGACTGACGGAGCCCGAGATATTGAGACTATGAGACATTGAGATTATGAGGTATTGAGACTTGAGATTTACATGCTTTGTGTCGATGCTTGACACGGATTTCCATGGATTTCATTGTTGATATTTCAGATTTCTATACACATTTTACTATGATAAAAGTTAAAGATTTCTTATACAGATATACCAAGATTTCAGGATTGGTCATTTTACATTCATGGTGCATGCATACTCAATCATATGACATAGTACTATATGAGGCACTGACATGAGCACGGAGTATTTGCATTTACACGTAGCTTATTATTCTGTCTTACTTGATGACTAGGAGTATATTAGTATATTATTATGACCTAGGATAGCGTCGTGCATTCGATTTCTTTTCGTAGATATCTTCTACTCACGAGTTGGCAACTCACCCCTATTGTGCCAAAATTTATTACAGGTTGATGTACAGGGTTCCTTGGCAGATGCTGGCACATCATTTTCATTCCGGGTGATTTGCACGGTAGGTTGGTTCATTTGTATCTGAACCGCCGTTGTATTTTTATTATTTCATTTGTATCTAGAAAGCTCCATCAACCAAACTTGTATTATTTGATAGATTACTGGACCATTTATTTATTTCGACCTTAGAGTCGCGTGTATTATTCTGATTTGGTGGATTTGTTTTCTTTTGAGTTTTGAGCCTCGCCCTTTGGCGTTGTATATTATTGTGCATTTGTGTGGTTGTTTCCGCCTGTTGGCGTTGAGCTAGCTCCCGTTTGGGGATGCTTTTTATTTTTTATGTATATTATACTTGTTGTACCCATTTGGGGCCAGTTTTTACAGAGGAGACTCTGTCGAAATTTTTAGGAAAATTTGCTGATGCTTTTAAACTTGTTTTCTTCATGTTTTCTTTTACTTCTTCTTCTTTTATATGGTTTAGATTTCTGGGCTTCGGCTTACTTAGGTTATGTTGCGCCTCTAGACGTTTCGTAATCTAAGTGTCGGTCACGTTCCGTACTTTCGGGTCATGACAAAGTTGGTATCAGAGCGTTAGGTTTAACCTTTGTATAAGTCTAGGTGACCCTTGGTTAATGGAGTAGGTGACTTAGGTAGAGTGACGTACCGTGGGTATGATCTGCGGCATACTTACGATACGCTACTCTGCTTAAGAAGCCTTAGGATGTACATTTCTTTGCACCGTTTTTCATTCGTTCATTCGATCTATCTTCGTCGATATCGGATGGTGGTTTCTGTTACCACGGGCGCACTAGCAGAGGGAGATACGGCTTAAATGCGATAACCATTAGGGTATTGGTTATTCTTGAGGATTGAAGCATTACTTAGCGTGCGGACGAAGGGTATTCACATGTCGTCCAAACGAAGTTAAAGGGTTCGAACGATTATCATAAAACCATTTTTCCAAGTTTAAGGTATTCGGAAGAACATGCAGGTATTTCGATGGACCCTCTTGAAGAATGAAACCCTAACTCGACATAATGACCACGGGAACTCCCTTGAACCTTAGGATTTACGGCAGTTCCGCGGTGCCATTAGTGAGGCTTGGGTTTGCCCTTCTACGGCTGGACCATCGATGCTGGGGTAGGTACCGGATATTTTTAAGCTGTACTTGAGTGTTGAGCTCTCGAGGAATTATGGGATTTTGATGGATCGATCGAAAAGTTTAATGTAGTCCGGATATCAGGTGAAGGGATCGACTACGTGGGAGACTCTAGATATGAGTATTGTCGTTGGTAGCGCAGTAAGCACAGCTACGAAGAGACGAGTTCGAGGCAATCGACATCAGAGGAAAGAGGCGCACATTGACGATAGTGTTTACGATTGTGATTTGGTAATCCGAATTTCATATTTTCGTTGATTGGATTTTGGTATTTTGAGGACTTTATTCTACGATTGGTATTTCTTATGTGTACCTTCATTACATTCTATTTGTGTTTCATATATCAGTTGTATTGATGTTATTTAGTACATACCCAGTGCACTTGATTTGGTTTTAATACATTTTCAGATTTTGATTTGATTTCGTGCATATGGTTACACATGATTTTGACATATGCTTCGACCTAGTTTTCATGCACTTTCGTACAGTGATTTTGATTTTGATATCCGGTGTATGATTTCGTGCACCATGTGCACCTGATTGAGATTTTTTGCGCGCACTTGGCGCACTTGATGCGATTTTGTGCACACCAGATGCACTAAATCGGGGTTTTGTGCAGATTAGATGCACCTGATTTTGAGTCGTGCACGCCCGTTGCACTTGACATATGTTTTTGGTGCACACATGTTGCACTCAGTTTTGTTTTTGTGTGTATTAGTGGAATCTGTATTGGTTTCGATTTCAATGCGCACCAGACGCACATGATATTTTTATGATATGATTGGGATTGATTTTAGTTTGAGCAGTATGTTTTTATAATCATTACTATTTGATTCAGAAATCAGGCGGGACGTGTATGTTAAATAAAACATATATATATAGTTTAAAAAAAAAATAAACGTCCGCTACTTATGCTGTGACACGTGCGTCACACGGTGATTTTCAAAAGGGGTTCTTGCATGCTTCTTTATCCAGATGTTTGGACGATTTTACTATGATGCGCACTATATATAATTTGTAGTTTTGATGTACATTATGTTGGTTTTCGTTTTGGGTTTTGATATTTTATTTTCGCCATAACTCCGATGATTGTGTTATACTTGACGGAGTTGATTTTAGTTATGTATTGATGATTTCGGAGCCCCAACTATTTGAGTGTTTTGGCTGAATGTTTTAGTAATTGGGGGGAGTTTTAATTTAAATTCGGGGACCGAATTTCTTAAAGGGGGGAAGATTGTAACGTTTTAAAAATAATTAAATAAATAATTAAATAAATAAAATCGTTTAAGTGAATTTTATGATTTTCGGTAAAATAAAACGTATTTTTCGTAAAACTAAACCGTAATTATTTTTCACTAAAAATTTAAAAATACCTATTTTAATTATGTTATTACTAGTAAATAGTGTTTATTTAGCCACTTATAAATTTTTAGTGAAAAATAATTACGGTTTAGTTTTACGAAAAATACTTTTTATTTTACCGAAAATAATAAAATTCACTTAAACGATTTTATTTATTTAATTATTTATTTAATTATTTTTAAAACGTTACATGCATGCGTAAAAAGTAGCTGCTGAGGGACCCGTTGGTGCTACGGTGACCCCATTGGATGGGGTGGCTGCCTGACCTACAGTGGTATCAGAGCCTAGCTAGAGCCTTAGGCGAAGTGTACACGATGTTAGAAGTCCGATCGAACCGAAACCCTAATGCAAATTCCTTTTGTATACATTTTTTTAAATCGGGGATTTTTGTGAATTAAAAATATGCAGAAAAATCAGCAGGGAATTTTATGGATTACTGTGCAGCACGTGCCTATGAGTCGTCTAAAGCGCGGCGGAACCGCGGCACGAGCATGGCTCGTGCGGCGGTTCCGCGGCCATACAGTCAGATTACTTTATGAAAATTGCACAGTTATTGTCACGACCCGAAGTTTGGCCCGTGACCGGCACTTAACCACGTAACGTCTACAGGCGTAACGTGACTAAGGGAACCGGAAAACCCAGAAATCAAACCAGTGAAAGTATAGAGTGTGGTAAAAATTAAATGAAAGCACCAACTAACATGATAAGAAATCTAAGTAAACAATCTCCAAGATAACAATATACGACGCCGTAGCGAAGCTCAAGATCCACAAGTGGGAACATCACAGATAGAATAAAACTGCATAAGAAAAGTCGGCTCACAACGAGCACGACACCAGAATACAAATAAAGTACAACATCGTCCTCACACTGTCTCTAAGTCAAATACATACATGGTAGATGGAGAATACTAGATACAACAATGTACATACTGAAAGATAAACAGATACCGCGCAAAACCCACCTATCAGCAAAAGAGCTAGTACACCAACTATGGGGGTATCTGTGTCAAAAGATGCAACCGCAGCCTGCCGTGACTACTCCGAAGGGCAACCTGCAAACACTGTGGCACAACGGGGGTGAGTTGCCAACTCGTGAATAGAGATAACATATAAAGGTAATCGCGAGCATGCACGTACTACGCTACTCTATCATATGCCAACAGATGATATCAATATGTGATAAGCAGTATGTGCAATAATCATGCAAGTGCTCTATCAGGTACTGTACTACCGGATGAGGTACAAATACTCTATCAGGTAATGCATCTACAGGATGAGGTACAAATACTCTATCAGGTAATGCATTTACAGGATGAGGTACAAATACTCTATCAGGTAATGCATCTACAGGATGAGGTACAAAAGTAAATGCTGAGCAGGGGCAATGTAGTATCTACACGGAATGTCAACGTGGAATATATAATCGGTGTCTCAATGCACCCAGATCTCCCAAAAATAGCTCATGCGCCGGCACTCGCGTCGGCCCTCGAATCCTGTACACCTCTGAGAGTCCCGAGTGCCCAACATCGGCACCCAAATATCATAAATACTCGTGTCCAGCATCGACACGCAAATCCTCATCCATCGGGCCCCGTCAGTCCGGGTCAGCCCACGGGCTCCGTCTGCGGTATCGGCCCTCGGCCCCGGCAGTACGGATCACCCCACATCCATCTATAGACTCTGATCAGTACGCTCCGGATAACTGTCAGGTCCAACCAATCACCGGTAGGTAGTAGTCCCTCTGCCAGGCTCACCGTCTACTGCACAGCGAAACCGTTCTCGCCCCGGGGTACCATACCGGGTCCACCATGTACCCGTAATCGGCCTCAACCGCCTCCTCGATTCGGGTTTCCATATATCACTCTAGCACCGAGAAAACACATGGTGGACTCACCGAAATATCATATCAAGGGAACCGGGTTTTTAAAATGATTACATATTTGAGATAGCCACGGTTCCCAAATCCAGAAATCACATATAATCCAAGCAAAATACAAGTCAACGATCCGATATGATATGTGCGTCAAATGTAAATATCAAGTCAAGTTACATATAGATGAGCTACAAGATAATAATCCGATGTGATGTATGCATCAGTTATGAATATCAAGTCATGTCACATATAATGGGCTACAATATGATGGTTCAATGTGGTATGTGTAGCAAGTATGAATATCGAGTTATGTCACATATAATGAGCTACAATATGATGATTCAATGTGGTATGTGTAACAAGTATGAATATCAAGTTATGTCACATATAATGAGCTACAATGAAATGATCCGATGTGATATGTGTAGCAGGTATGAATATCAAGTCATGTCACATATAATGAGCTACAATGCAATGATCCGATGTGATATGTGTAGCAGGTATGAATATCAAGTCATGTCACATATAATGAGCTACAATGCAATGATCCGATGTGATATGTGTAGCAGGTATGAATATCAAGTCATGTCACATATAATGAGCTACAATGCAATGATCCGATGTGATATGTGTAGCAGGTATGAATATCAAGTCATGACACATATAATGAGCTACAATGCAATGATCCGATGTGATATGTGTAGCAGGTATGAATATCAAGTCATGTCACATATAATGAGCTACAATGCAATGATCCGATGTGATATGTGTAGCAGGTATGAATATCAAGTCATGTCACATATAATGAGCTACAATGCAATGATCCGATGTGATATGTGTAGCAGGTATGAATATCAAGTCATGTCACATATAATGAGCTACAATGCAATGATCCGATGTGATATGTGTAGCAGGTATGAATATCAAGTCATGTCACATATAATGATCTACAATGCAATGATCCGATGTGATATGTGTAGCAGGTATGAATATCAAGTCATGTCACATATAATGAGCTACAATGCAATGATCCGATGTGATATGTGTAGCAGGTATGAATATCAAGTCATGTCACATATAATGAGCTACAATGCAATGATCCGATGTGATATGTGTAGCAGGTATGAATATCAAGTCATGTCACATATAATGAGCTACAATATGATGATTCAATGTGATATGTGTTTCCTACGTGTCATGGCAATTACTAACGGTGTGTGTGTAACATACAGGATAGTGCTCGTGCACATGGACCGTTAGTAATGGTGCGGTGTTCTATCAATTCTAATTTATATCTGTGTAGTAAGGAATGCAATACGCACAAAATAGTAATCATGTACATGCAATATATATATGGAACACTATAAGGTCCCATCAGCCCTGACGTAGAACGCCATGCGGGCGATATCCCCGTAGATGTGAAATCTACTCACCGTAGTCTCTCGCTAGGTGTAGCCAACAACCTGCTTCCCTTTCTTCGCTGCGTCCGCCGTACTCGCCTGCGAACCTAGAATTACAGAATATATCATATGTAAGCTCAAAATCACACAAACGCGACATTAAAGCCGAACTAGTAACTCGTGTCGCGAACCAAGCGCGCGTGTGCGCGATACGCTAAAACGTGTGGTTACGCGTCTGAATCACTCCGACGCGTCGCGATACGCAGAAACCCAAAACCCACACACACGTATCACGCGTGTCGCGAAAGGTTGAAAATACGGGAAAAATAGGTATTCTACTCCAGATTCTGATACAGGACAGATATTGAAAAACTATATATACCAAAATAACACAATTAGCAGCAGACACCCACACCCCAAACCCCAACCCAAATCTCCCCTATCTGGCCGTAATTTGCGGCCAGAATGCCTATTTCGGCGACCAGACTTGGGAATTGGGTCCCCAGGTTTGGTTGGTGCACTCCATACTCCCCATACATGCTTCAGTGATGCCTAGTTTTATTCTGAAAAGTCTCTGGTAGTAGCAGATTTCCTACAGTGCCTAATATCAGTTCAAATCACACATTTTGCACAAAATGGAACTTTATGGTATTTTGATGAAATCTGAAACAAACCTAGGTCCAATCACACACTAATAACTCGTTAACAAGCTAATCAAGCCATAACAACATAAGTTTTAACATGTTACACTAAACCCCCTCCAAAAGCACTAAAATGGCACAAAAATATGATATTTCTAAACTAAACATGCAAGTTATGAAAATTGGGTGCTAGGATTGAGATTTTATACCTTCAAATGACTTTAGAACACCAAAGGTTCCAGCTTTACCCTCAGTTGTGCAGATTGGCCCTTGAACACCTCAAAACCTCAATTTTTTCATGGTTTATTGAAGGAAAAGTGTTGATTGTGTAGGGTTTTTGGTGTAGGGTTCAAAGAGGAAATGAAAAGAGAAGAAAAGAGGAAGAAAGAAGTGTGGTTTCTGGTGATTTTCTGCAGGAGGTGCAGAAATGATTGGAAGAGAGAGAAGAGAGAAGAAAAGGTCAAGGAAAGTCAAATGTTTCACCTAACACCATGCCCCCTTATTTTATTTGGATTTGAATTTATAAAAAGGGTTTAAGGAAAGGTCAAATGGTGGGGGAAAGATAAATTGCAACCATGCACATAAGAAAATGGTTAACAAGTCACAAAATGCCTAAGTATGCAAGGTGCACCCTACAAAGGAAAAATTTCAAAAAGCTAACACTACCCATGAGAACTATAATTAAAAATCCTAAGAACCCATATAAATATAAACATGCACGACTACTAATTATCACCAAAACAAACAAACAAACGGAAAAAATCAAAGTGTTACAGTTATTCCTATATTTTAGTGCTGTATTTTCTGGGTATTTTTATTTTCTACTCAAGAGTTGAGTATTCTGGGTTGTATTGGGGACTCCGTGTTTCGATCGGGAAGTTTAACCTCGTCTGTGTTTTTCCGGATAATCTTAGAATATGTTAAAAAGTTCGACCGGATATAAATACCCAATTTTTCCCCTGCCGGAAAATTTCCAAGTGTTGGATTTTTCCGTGGTTTAAAGACGTTCTAAGTAGTGCAAGTAACGCGATGGTCCCTCTAGAAGACAACAAACCTTAACTCGATTATGTGACCGTCTTGAACTGCCCTTTGAACCTTAGGGTTTGGGGCAGTACGGCGTGCCACATGTGAGGCGTTGGCTTGACCCTTCTATGGCTGGACCGTTGGTACTGAGGCACGAAGTGAATGTTTTTAAACTTATTTCATGTGTTGAGCTGTTTCGGGAAAACTTGGGTGTTTGATTGTTCGATCGGAAAGTTTAACATTTTCTATTTATCTGGAATGTGAGACAATATTTGGAATCCACAAGTAGTTATGATATAACTGATTTGAATATTATAAATCTAGCACTTTAGTCTCACTTGATCGGTTGCCACGAAATTTTGATGCGATCAAAAGTCCGTCGCAATCACGTAGCGTACGCGGATACTCGCCGGGTAAACATAATAGACAGCTACACCCCACAGCCCCGACCAAGTGACTGTTGGAGAACCCCATCGCCGAAAGCATCCGTTTGGGTGCTCGCGGCAGCGGTGTTCCGCCTTAGTGCACTTCGTCGACGGTATCGGGGGGTGCGGCCGTCTACTAAAGTTTGCGACTAGCATTCGTTCAGGATGCCGGGAATCTTGTTGAATTGCCCGACTTTATATTCAAAAGTGTTTTCGATATTGAGACTAAAATGCGGGGTTTATAATTGTTAGGCATGTGATGTCTAAGGAATTCAGATGGTTAGGCATGTGATGTCTAAGTAGGTTGCGGATTCCAACTGTTGTAGTTTTACACTTTCTTTTCTGTGACCGTAAGTGTAATATGTGATATCGCCGGTTTCGTTGCTATATGTCAACGACAATTGGGATACACATGTTTACTTACGTTGATGACATGTGATGTTATGTGTTGCTGGATATGTTATATTGGATCGTCGTGTTTGAATAGCCGGGTTTTTTTTTTATGTGAGATGAGTGTTTTTCATTTTCATTCATGTAAAAACTTGTATGTAATATTCTTTTATTGGGGCACTTCCAGGTTGGGGATAATGTCACCATTTGTATATTATTTACTTTTCCGCATTAGGATAGACCCAAGGAGGGGAGCACAAGTAACCGGGTTCTGGGGTCCAGTGGGAGACCAACTCGAGGACTCGAGTCCGGGTCTCCTAACCTTAGAATTGGTAGGGTTGCTTGCCGCTCTCGTAGGGGACTAGGGATGTGGGATTGGCTATTCATCACGACCGTGGAATCCGTGTTTTATACTGGCTCGTATTAAAAACACGGACATCCTAGTATATCTAATATTTCATATGATATTTTCTGCTGCGATATCTGTGATGTGATCATGTGATTTGTTCAGATAGATATAGTATATAGTATATATGATATATTATATAGAAGTTGCTTATGTTTTACACCCGCGCTAGCCCTGCCCCGCTCTGCCAATAGTTACCTAACCTAACGGTGCAGACGGGACATCGAGGCGAATGCGGATGGCATAAGCGTACGTTATATTTATCTGTGATGATTAGGTGGACTTAAATGATGGGATATTCATTAATGTGATTAATGAAAGAAAATAAACCTAAAACATGTTGTGGAATCGAATTTCAAAATAAAACAGGTAGCTACAGTTCATGCTTTGCATCGCGGTGTTCCTTGTAGAACATCCTGCACCTTATTCGATAAGGAAAGGACCGAGATCCCTTCACCGGGAGTGACTCCTTTAGCAATAACTGGCAGATGCTACACACTCGGTTTGTCTTTTGATTGCTTCTATAGTTTCTGCTTTGCACAGTGATATATATGATATATCCCGCACCTCATTCGACGAGGAAAAGGCCGACGATCCCTTCACCGGGAGTGACCCCTTTAGTAAAACTAGAAAAGCCTAAAAAACGATCCATTTAAAAACCATTTGATTCCGCAATGAGATCAAGTTCAAAGCGTTAAAGGTTTTATTAAAAACCATTCGCAACCTTCCGTCATTTTAGGAAGTAGAGTACTTAGTATTCGTGTTGTGTTTGTTGACCATAGTCAAGGCACAGTGTACGGTAGCTAAGTGATTCTTCCTACACCGCATATGATGCGATTAGTTAGGACAGTCATGTGGCTTTGTTGACCTTAGTTAAGGGTCATGTGGGTGGGTCTAATTAATCACGAAATGACGGGTAGAACTTGACTGGTACTTATGATTTGTTGACCATAGTTAAGGTCATAGGTGCTAGGGGTAAAAACCTTTATCGGGAGTTTCAAGTGTTGAAATTTGCAATGAGATTGCATACCTTCTATGAGATAGTTGGATCCCGATACCCGCTGCGAGTAATTGTTACTCCTGGGAGAGTTTTACACATTACAATTAGCCGATCAAGTAGGTGTCTAGAAAGGTGTCAACGGGGTTACGCCTTTGGGAAAATGAGGTTTACATTAATTAGGTCCGTGCGAAAGCACGGGGAAACTCCCTCAAAGTACCGACACTGGCCTGGCTGAAAGATTGGCGAACTTGTAGTATGTAATTAATCTTGGCTATTCTTTCCTTTTAGGGTTTGAAGGAAGATTTGATAAAACCAGTGGGAGCCATCCTGATTAGATAAAATAATAACCAATCTGATCTTGCAAGAGCGCACGCTGAGTGTTTTCTTCTCTCTCTCTCTCCAGGTAGCGACCATGTCACGCCTTAATCAAGATAATAAAACGGATATATTAACCGAACCCGCTTGTTATACTGAGCTGGGGAACGTTGGTCCCGCTCCAACTTATAATTGTTATAAGACAGAGCAGGAAATTAGGGGAATACCAGAATTCCCGTGCCGCCCAAACGAAGAGTGTGCATGCTGATGCATCATCTTCGGGTGTGTTCATTATACAGAACTGTTTCTCAGTATCCTCTGCGTCCTGGGTATATGATATCGGATCAGGATCCCAGATATGTAATCTGTTACATAGGGCTACAGATAGGTAGAGAGCTGAGAACGGGTGATAAGTTTCATGAGGCAGAAAACGGGACAAGTGTTGCAGCCAAGTCTGTTGGTCACTGTCACCCTGTATTACCAATACATTGATTCTGAACAAATGCTATTAGATACCGAACCTGATATACAAAATCATATCAGTCTCTTTATTAGTAAAGAAATGATAAAATTTTGTATTGTTGGATAATGTTTTGAACATTTCCTATATCAAGAGTTGATCGGTTCAGGCACGTTATCTAAAAGCATTGATGTTCTAAATCAAACTACAGTTCCTAGTATACAGAACACACACAAGAGAAAGAGTTCAGAAATGAACGGATCCTTCTTGAGGTATTGTAGACTAGGTCATATCAATGTGACCCGACTAGCTTAAGTTACATTTTAGATGCATATTTAAATCAGTTTGAATTTACATCTTGTGAAACTTGCCAGTCATGTCACAAAGATAAAATGACCATAGCTCTGTTTATTGGAAACAGAGAAAGAGTTAGTGAACTCTTGGGACTGATACATGATGATGTATGTAAGGTCTCCTGTCTACACATGCCAGGACCGTTTCTTTATACTTCATTACGTTCTCTGATGATCTCTCAAGATTCAGACATATGTTCCTGTTGAAATATAAGTCCGAACCTTTTGAGATATTCACAGAATATAAGCTAGAAGTAGGGAACCAATACGGGTATAAGTATTATGTCCTTTGATGTGATCAGGGAGGAGAATACTTGTGCATAGAATTCCTGGATTGTTCTAAAGGAGAATGAGATTCTCTCTCCGTATTACTCCTCTGAATATACCACATCACAACGATGTATTAGGTCGGAGCAATAGCACCCTATATGATATGGTGTGCTCTATGATGAGTATTACTGAGTTACCTGTTTCTTTTAGGGAGTTATGCACTTATGAAGTTGCATACCTATTGAATAGGGTTCGATTCAAATCAGTGCCTACCACTCCATATGAGATATGGTATGGGAAGAGCCTATCTCTTAAGTAAGTTAAGATTTAGGATTGTCCGGCCTATGTCAAAAGAAAAATCCGGACAAGATCAAGGCAAGGTCAGTTCTGTAGAACTGGAAAAGTTCCAGCTATACAAAACTGCTGATGATTTGACAGAACCAAAGGATTCAATAATCCCCAACGAACCTCAGCCTCTCCACCGATCTAGTAGGGTTCCTCATCTGCTTGAGAGATACTTCGGTTTATCGATGACAGTGGGAGCGAGGATTGCATCATGAGATGATGACCCAACTAGATTCGAGCAGGTCATTGAGAGTAGGGACTCTATAAGAATGGCTGGATGCTTAGCGATCTGAGATGGAATCCATGTACACCAACAAAGTATGGACTTTAGTCGCGATATCTGAAGGGTTAAATCCCCATTAGGAGCAAGTATATCTTGAGAAGATTACTTGGTGTAGATGGAAAAGTTGAGTCTTTCAAAGCTAGACTCGTTAAAGGTTTTCGTCATCGACCAGGCATGGATAATGATGAAACCTTTTCCAGTAGCTGTGCTTAAGTCCATCCAGATCCTACTTACCATTGCTACATACCATGATTACGATATCTGGTGGTTGGGTGCCATGACTGTTTTTCTAAATACTGATTTAGAATAGAAAGTCTATAAGTACACAGCCAGAGGGCTTCGTAAACAGTGGGAGCAGCGGAAACATGTGCAAGTTGCTTTACAGGATAAAGCAGGCATCGCGGAGTTGGAACATCTGTTTTGATGTGGTAGTCAAAGAGTTTGACTTCATCAAAATGGTAGATGAACCTTGTATATACAAAAAGGTAGTAGAGAGTAAGGTGGTGATCCTCGTATTGTACGTGGACAACATATTCTTAATAGGAAAAAGTTTCCTATACTACGCTTGGTCAATCTCCGCTTATCACAAGGATTCTCCAATAGGATCAAAGTGATACCTCCTAAATTATGAGTTTTCATCTATGAGATAGATGTAATTAGATGCTAGGATTCTCACTAGATGTAGTGAGATGGTATCAATCGATCCTGGGGAGAATCACTGGAAGGGTTCCAGGGTGATAAAGACGACTAAATGTCAGTCACAGGCATTGTCTTTACCCTCAGTGGAGGGACGGTATGTTGGAAGAGTTCCAAGCTAGATACCGTGGCAAACTAGACGATAAAGGCTGGTAACATCGCTATTAATGATACTACCAAAGAGGCTGTTTGGGTGTATATTAGTTCATAAGATGAACTAGGTTCCCACCATTATGTGACAATGGAAGTGTGGCTTTGGCCAAGGAACCATGATCCCATCAGTGACCCAGACATATTCCGAGGCAGCATCACCTGATCATGGAGATAGTTGATCTCCAGGGTGATCGAGGTAAAGAGAGTAGACTCAGAGGACAACACGGCGGATCCACTCACAAAGGCCTTTTCCTAAAGAGAGACTTTTGGGGGATGGTTGAGTATTAGATACTGCAACTACTGCTACAGATGACCCTAGTGCAAGTGGGAGATTGTTAGTTATATGTATGCCCTAGAGGCCATTACTGTACATTGGATGTATATTGTAGTGGATGCTGGGACATATATAGGTAAGACTTTCTTGCTCGACATGATAGTACGCTATCTGGTTGCTCTTTATCTTAACGTGTATACTTTCTGTCTCTCTGTTACATGTTGATAAAGCCCTTAGGATGTGTACTCGACTTCCAGGAATATGATGTAGATCATACTAGTGGGGCCTGGGTAGTCAATGGGTGCATCCTTCATTGTTCCTAGTCGTGGGAATATCGAGACGAGGCATCGATATTCCAGAGTAGACTAGCGTATATTTTCTCGACCCATGTGATGGGTGATGGATGATCCCATATCCATTGGTGTTTGACATCAGAGATGATATACGGGTGCTCAGTGGAGACTGGGTACACTGGACGGACTCGCCGAGAACTCCAAGATGGTATTATACCTTACGTCAGATGGCAGTTCTCTGGTGACACTGGTACAGGTTAGTCTGTAGACCCAAGATCATCATAGAGTCTTGTGTGATTCCCACTGTGCTTTGATTTCCACCTTACCACGTCCAAGAGGGCGTGCAAAACGGTGGCTTTTGGGTACAGTCCCGAATCACATGGAGGCAATGAGCAATAGGAGGGGATTCGTCTCTCCCGGTATAGGGAGTTGATGTTGCGCTGTGTTCGATTGGCTATAACCGGAAATCCCTGGCCAGGATTGCTGAGATTTACTGGTAAGTGTTACCAGTAGTTTCTCGAACTGTTATAGACCTCATATCGACACGACTTATCGAGCTACTGGGGTCTGACGTTTACCACCCCTAGGCAAGATATGCGACATATGAGATGAACAGACCGGACTGTACGGTTAGTGTTACTGGTTGGATTCACAGGAGTGTGAGCGGGCTTGCTCGTCGATCTTCTGATCGCTCAATACCCGGGTGGCCGTTACGTTTAGCAGACAGCTTGCGGCTTGTGGGTGTTTGATATGATCATCACCTGCTGCCGGCGTATTGACGAGTCTTTAGAGTCCTACACAGAGGTTTCCTGGCTCATGCGAAACGAAATAGGAGCGCATATGAGATATGTGCGGGACCAAGAATAATACATGTATGTGATACCGTGTTCTATTCTCGCGATGAATGTATCGACTGGTTGTATGTGATATAACCTAGTTGTCGAATCGAGGATTGATTCGATAAGTCGATACATTGAATATTAGTCGGTCATATGCGATATGACCGGATCGTTAAATCAAGTGTTGATTTAATGATTTAATGTATAATTATATATTTGATATATATTACTTTACATTAACTAGTATTGGTTCACTCAAGATTGACTTTCTCACTTGAAATGCACAAGTTGTATATGTGATATATTTTTGTGCACTTGTTTGTATCATGTTTGATGATACATGCAAACTTGGGTTTGTGTAAGACTTAAACCATGTTTAGTGAATGGTTAGGGTTTCATTTCACTTATTTATTTATCTATTTATTTTGGTTAAAAGAAAAAGGAAAACAAAATGGTTGCTTTCATACAAGAAGCTTCCTGATGCTTCAAGCATCTTTGACTAAGTGACCATTTTGTCTTCATCTCCTAAACCTAACCATTCTACTAACCCTAGTCCATTCTCTACACTTAACCTAGGTTGGATTATGATAAGAATGAAAGGGATTTTCTTTTTAACTTAATCCTTTTTATTCTTTCATCTTCATCATCTTCATCAAGCTTCAAAAAGCTTGCTAGCTTCAATGGTGAAATGAGAAAAAGAGTGAGAAATCCAATTCCAAAGTGAACCCACTTCCTATTTCTTCATCCTCTACCACTTGCCAAGTAGTATAGGGTGTTTTCTTCACAAGTTTCATGACTTGGTGAAGTTGGAGTTTGATCTTGAGTTGCCTCGACGTAGATCATCTTCGGCATCGAAGTCAACGACCTAGCCCGATCATTTCTCCGACGAAACCTTCGCCAGAGTCCAGATTCCGATAGGTACAGCGGAGGGACGTCATCACGGAGCATAAGAAGTGGAGGACCGGATCTACAAAGGTTGTAGTCACTTTCCTTTAGCAATAAAGTCGTTTACTTGCTTGCATCGCCTTATCATCTAGTTAACGATCCGTATTAGGGTTTGTAGGCACATGAAAAAATTTGAATTGGGCATGTTTGATCTGTTGTGAGACCTCATTAGTGTGCCTAGGAACCCTTCAATACATTTATACTTGCGGATATACTCATTTGTATATCCATATTCATGCACATATACATTGATATATTCATACTTGCGGATATACACATTTGTATATCCATATTCGTGCACATATACATTGATACTTTCATACTTGCGGATATACAAATTTGTATATCCATATTCGTGCACATATACATTCATACATGCGGATATACACATTCGTATATCCATATTGGTGTACATATACCTTGATACACCCATACTTGTGCACATACACATTGTATATTCATATTTGTGCACACATACATGGTACATCTATACTTGCGCATATGCATATTGTACCTACATAGATAACCGGTTTTATTGTAAAATTGGGAACCACATGTTATATTTTAAAAACTGGAATCATTTTTAAAAGAGAGGTTTTCCCTTAATATGTCATATCACTATTCCATGTTTCATGATATACGGATATGCTCGCATTTCTTTTTACATGTCGCATACATCATGCTCTGTTATTTTACGCATTGAGATATGCTGTTTTCATGAGATTTCTGGATTTGAGAACCGTGGATATTTCAAATGAGATTATGTGTTGGTTTAAAAACCCGATTTCTCTTTATATGATATTTCATTGCGTCCACCATGTGTTTTCTCGGTTCTGAGAGTGACATGTGAAACCCGATTCGAGGAGTGGTAGGAACCGTCTGCGGGTACATGGTGGACCCGGTGAGGTACCCCGGGCAAGAAGACTCGTATATGTTAAACGGTGAGCCCGGCCGGGGAGCACTACCTACCGGTGATAGTATGTGGACTCGGCGGATATCCGGAGGATACCGACCGGAGTCGAGCAATGATATGGGCCGATCTGGACTGACGGAGCCCGCGGGCCGATCCAGACTGACGGAGCCCGATATATGAGGATTTACGTGCCGATGCTGGGCACTGTTTTCATGATGTTTTTGAGTGTCGATGCTAGGCACTCAGGTTCCATGATTTTGATGTGTCGGGAGGGACACCGTTGATATACATCCTCATACTTTCATGCAAACTCTTTTATGGTATTTACATGCATGATATTGTTGCGTCAGTGGTTGACGCGTGGACTAGATCCACATACACACATACATACACCGATTCTACTATCGGAGATTTTGCACATGCTTATAGTTATTGATTTATGGGTGGACGAGATCCACATATCTGCATGCATTGATTATTACTATTGGATGTTATCCACATGCATATAGATACTGACTACCTTGTTGGCACATATACGACCCGGACACCCTAGATATCATAGTATTACCTTTTGATATAGTTGACCTAGGAGTCGTTGTTTAATTGATTTTTACTTGTAGATATATTTCTATTCACGAGTTGGCAACTCACCCCGTTGTGCCACCGTTTTTGCAGGTTGACCGCTTGGATCATTAGCGGCTTCGTTGGCACACCGTTTCCTTTGGGTGTTTTGCATTGGTAGGTGGGATATTTGTATCATTCCCACTCTTGTATCTATATATTTCATATTGTATCTAGTTAACTCCATCAATCAAATTTTTTAATTGTATAAGTAATGAGACTTAGTGGGATTGTGGTTGCGAGACTTAGAGCGAGGGGTTTTCCGCTACTTGTGATTTATATGTCTTGCTTTCCTTTTATTCTTTTGTGGTGAACTTCGCCGTTGGGCGTCGTATACTTATTTTTATTATCTTGCGTGGTTGTGATCCGCCGTTTGGCGAAGAGCTAGCTCCCGCTTGTGGATGCAATTATCATTATTATGTATTGTGGTTTTGGATCAAAAATACAAAGGAGGTGCTGCCAAAACTTTCAAAAAGGACGAAACATGTTTTCAAACTAGTAAATTTCACTTGCATCATTCATGTTCTTTTCTATGCATTAAGAAAACTTGATTTCTTTATACCTTTATTTCAAAACCTCACCTCCTTTATTTTCTTAAAAAGGTTTAGATTTCTGGGTTTCAGCTTACTTGTATTCCGTTACGCCTTTAGACGTTGCGTGATTCAAGTGCTGGTCACGAGCTAAGATTTCAGGTCGTGACAAAGTTGGTATCAGTGCGCTAGGTTTAACCTTTGTTCGAGTATATGTTTGACTATGCGGAGTCTAGGGCGGGCATGTATTTCGGAATCTAGGCTTGACCTTACGGAACTTAGACTTGAACGGGGGGGGGGTATTAGACCCAAACTTTCGTTTCGTAGGCTGACCTTGATTGATGGAGTAGGTAGCTTGAGTAGAGTGACGTACCGTACGTATGTTCCGCGGCATATTTACGATACGATACCCCACTTAAGAAACCTTAGGATGTACATATTTTTGAGACCAGTGATTCTCTTCGTATCCATGATTATATATCCATTTGATATCCTCGATTCTATTAGTTCCATGATCATACTTTCATTGATGTTGTTCCTTCTTATGATCATGTATCCATACTGGATTTGTCATTTCCTCTCATGCCGTTGATATGCTCTCTTCGATACTCGATTGAGGTTCATGTCGCCCTAGTTTGATGCACAGTTTGAGCGGCTGCTAGTGTTGCGGTCAGAGCGAGCTCGTCTGGTACGAGGGCTGATGATCGAAACAATTTCCGGATTGTGTAATGTAAAAGTATCGATTCAAATAGTCCCCAATTTCGGCACTATTTGATTGATCGTAGAATGCGAGACTGAGTAAGTAAATCAAATCGATAAGAGTCTCTTTGTGTCGGTAATTAGAAAATTGAATAAAGTTCACAATCAAAAAATTATATTTGACTGCAATCAACTACGGTGTCAGTTGTAGATCGTAAGCGAGTGCGGATCGTCCACAGGGATTGTGCGATTCGTTTTTATATTTGATTTGTTTGAATCGAAAAGTTAATCAAAAAGAAAAGAAAACATAATTCAAGAATTTATCGATTGATTCAGGTGTCAAGAATCAAGAAACTGATAAACAAATCAAGAATCGGTGTTTCAATGATATTTCCAACCAAAATGTCCAGAATCTAAATGAGGCTCGTAGGAATCGATCGGATCTATAGACGTGATGTAATTTCAAGATTTCGTGTTCTTGTCCTTCGAAGGATTGATACTAGATCGATGATGATCGACGAGAGTTAGGGCTTTCTTGATGAAACTAGGGTTTCATCGTTTAACCCTTGTTCTTTCATCGATATCATTCACATTCTAGCCTCTAACAATTTCAAGAAACGATCGTAACTCCCCAATCTCGAGCGATATCAATCAAGAAAGCATCCCAACGAATTGGGTCGTCGATTCTTGAACTTGCTAGGGTTTACAAAACTCGTAGGATTCAAGGATCGATTTAAGATATATTACATCATCATTCTATTGATCATCTCGACTCCTCGACGAGCGGAGTATTACTCAAACATCATTGCACAGAAAGCATTCAAGAATTGAAAAGATAACATGATGCGAGAATTTAAAGAAAACAAGTTAAAAGAATATCACCTTTTATTTATATCAACAATTTGATTACAGTCGCTCAAGAACTACAAGCGGAAGAACTAAATTGTTGAATTGGCGTCGCTCAGCTCCGTGAGTCGCGGATCGGCTTGGACCACTTGCTCTGTTGAAGATCGGCTCGGCTCATAAAAGGTTGCGAGGCTTCTTGCTTGATGGGTACTCGGGATCTTGGCTTTTGATTGGAATTAGGGTTAGGGTTTCACACAAGTCCTCTCACTAGACTTGTGGAAGAAGAAGATGAAGAAAGAGATATAATGGCTAAAATGAACTAATGGATTGATTTTTTCCAAGATTGAATCGCTTTTACAAGTGAGCCTAGGGTCTTATTTATAGAGCACCCAAACCCTAAGCCTTTGAGTTCCCTCCAAAAGTTTGTTGAGGCTTCTAGAAGGAGTTTGTTAGGCTTTAGCTTAGGGTTTAAGCTAGGGTTTAGGGAGAAGTTTCTAGAATGATAGGCTAGTTTAGTGTTGATCCCAAAGCTTGCTGATCTGGCAGAAATCTCTGGAGTCTTCTGGAATTTGACATATCATTTTGAAGTCTGGACCCTGAGATAAGAATTTTGCATCAAATTTAGGAAGCTAATTCCTTGGACCCACCGTGGATCTGCGGCGCAAGCAGGCTCCTGCCGCGGATCCGCGGCGCATTGTGGGGCTTGGGTCTTGGTCTTTCTGGTGTAGTCTTGTAATACCATTTGGAGCTTAATTTGATATGTTGAATTTTACTTTGCCTTTTGGATTGGTACCTGAACTGAAATCATTGAGTTGGCGTAATATTTGATCGGTACCGTATAGATTGTGGGCCTTTCTTCTGGATTTTCCTGAATAGATCTCAAAACAAGTGTTGCGCAATATAGGGATGATGCGATGCCATGAAATGCGGTCAATTTCCTTTATAGTCTCGGTTTTAGAGTCTAATACATGCAATCTGATATTTTGCGACAGTTTTGCTAATATGTAAAATATGAATGCCGAACACTTCTATATGGATGCAAATGATGAGGAAATTGCCGGCTAAAATATGCAATATTTTCGACTAATCAAATTCCCCCAAACTTAATTTCGATCGTCTCGAGCGAACTGTTTTATTAAAAAGAGAAGGAGAAAATAAAGAAAGAGAAAAAACTATCTAGCACACTTTCGTAGGCAACACGATTGCACTGAGCACGTGCAACAAGCCTTTAAACCTCTAGGTGTCCCTAGTAGGAGGAGTGTTGTCTCCTGAGGGTTTTCAGCGGATTGCACCCACAAAATCCAATATTAAAAGGAAGATCATGAATATTACATTTAAAGACAAGAATTGTAAAAGAAAAGCCTTGAAAATTAGGGTTTCCAACTAAGCTAGCTTTTCGGTTGTCATGAGCCCTATCTTAATGGTCATGAAAAGATGTTAGAAATCACGTCCTCCCTCAATAAAACATCGTCTTATTCTTCATTCCTATCTTTCTTCCAAACATCGATCATATCACCCTGCGTGTGTGTAAAGACATCCCTACACCCGGAGAATTCAATTCAAGCTATCATACTCTTGCCCATCAGCCTCAGTACTTTTTAATTAATGAATATTTAGATGAGATTGCTCACACATTTTCATGCGACCGTTAATACTTCTTGAGATACTAACCGACCGATTACTCCTGTGCTTGCTTACTTGGTGTATTTTCCTCGTCTTGTACCACCTCAGGCATAGCAGTGACTCCCAGACCAGTTGGCCTTAGGGCACTAGGTGAAGAAGCACCCTCGCTATACATTTTTATTTCCCTCGGTGATAAAAAAACCAGTGTCCATTTTTCTCACCACTTTATATTTTTTTTTATTCACTTTTCTTTTATTTCCTTCATACATCGGCTTTAAGACAAGAGCATTTCAAGGTATCCTCTACTATCCCAGGCTTCAAGACGTGTGTAAGTGCGAATAGTAGGGTATCAACGTTCAAAATGTTTGGCTTCCAGAATAGAAACTATTTTTCAGACTTATTTTTATCCTCAGATTAGTGACGTCCTTCATCTTACTAACCCTTGGGACAACGGCTCATAACTACTTATTACTAGTTCGTATAAGAAAACTTCTAATTTTCTTAGTTTTCTTAAATTTTTCTAATCTCATGGATGTAATTGTTCACTATCTAAACTTTTACTATCTTATTTATGTACAAAAAGGTGTAAATATTAAAATTATTTTTATACTTGAAAATTTTTAAATTTTTTATGGGTTTTGAAATTTTTTTCAATTTTTATAGATTTTTAAAGAAATGTTTTGTGCTTATGCAAATGATATGCAAATGATGCAAAAATAAGCACAAACCTCCCCCAAACTTGTTTTCAACAGTGTCCTCACTGTTGCCAATCGCTATACCTACAAAACTGTAAGCCTAGGGGGAATTATTAGTGGGGGCAAAATATATAAGTGAAGAACTTCCCCCAAACTTACTCTTTTTACTCACCTTCATTCAAAAGATGATGCAGTGATATACTGGACATGAAGGTGAGACGGAGGAATTTTAATCCAAATAAACTGGCTCTTGTAAGAACAAGAGCTCCTCCGTGGGATCAGTGGAAATATACGGATTAAGTCTATGTCCATTTACTTTGAAAAAGGTGCCGTTTTTAACATTTTCTATTTCTGCTGCCCCGTGCGGGTATACAGACCGCACAACTAAAGGTCCCTTCCACCGAGATCGAAGCTTACCCGCGTGAAGGTGTAATCGTGAATCATAAAGAAGGACTTGTTGACCAGGTGAAAATGTTTTCCTCAAAATGTTTTTATCGTGAAAAACCTTAGTCCTATTCTTTACAATTACAGCGTTATCATAAGCTTCATCGCGGAGTTCGCTTAGCTCATTAAGTTGCAGCTTCCGAAAGTTGCAAGCAAGGTTTAGATCAAAATTTATTTGTTTTATAGCCCACAATGCTTTATGCTCTATATCGACGGGTAAATGACATGCTTTTCCAAACACTATCCTATATGGATACATTCCTAGGTCGGTTTTAAATGCAGTTCTGAATGCCCAAAGAGCATCCGTCAATTTGGTCGACCAGTCTTTTCTATTTTTAGCAACAGTTTTCTCCAGGATAAGTTTGATTTGTCTGTTTGAGATCTCAGCCTGCCCGCTTGTTTGGGGATGATAGGGTGTAGAAAGTCGGTGGTTGATTGAGCATTTTCGCATCAGAGTCTCGAAATATCTGTTGCAGAAATGTGTCCCATTATCGCTAATAATAGCGCGTGGGTGTCCAAATCGCGAAAAGATATTCTCTTTCAAGAACTTAATGACAACTTTCTTGTCATTAGTGTGAGATGGAATGGCTTCTACCCACTTTGAGACATAATCAACCGCCAGCAATATGTACAAATTCCCAAAGGAGTTGGGAAAAGGACCCATAAAATCAATGCCCCAAACATCAAATATTTCAACAACCAGAATGGGTTGCTGAGGCATTTCATTCCTCTGGGATATTCTACCCGTATACTGACATTGTGTACAGGTTTTGCAATAGTCAAATGCGTCCTTGAATAAGGCCGGCCAATAAAATCCACATTGCAAAACCTTTTCCGCTGTCTTTCTAGGACCAAAGTGACCCCCACAGGCCTGATCATGACAAAATGAAAGAACACTCTTGAACTCTTCATTCGGGACACACCGGCGAATGATCTGATCAGGACAATATTTAAACAAATATGGATCATCCCAGTAAAAGTGTTTTACTTGGGAAAGAAAACGATATTTGTCCTGTTTTGACCAATCGCTCGGTATAAGTCCCGTGGCATGATAGTTCACAATATCCTTGAACCATGGTTCAGCGGATATGCTCAAGAGTTGTTCGTCAGGGAATGAATCATTGATCGGCAGGGTCACAGGGGAAGAAGAGATCCGTGAAAGATGGTCAGCTACTATGTTTTCACATCCTTTCTTATCTTTGATAACAAGATCGAATTCTTGTAATAGAAGGATCCAACGTATTAGTCGACCTTTTGCATCTTTCTTCGCCAGAAGATGTTTTAAAGCGGAATGGTCAGTATACACAACTATAGGTGAGCCAATTAAGTAAGGCCTGAATTTTTCTAATGCAAATACAGCCGCTAAAAGTTTCTTTTCTGTGGTTGTATAATTGATTTGCGCATCATTCAGGGTCTTACTTGCATAGTATATTACGTGTGGCATCTTTTCGATGTGCTGTCCTAAAACTGCACCTACTGCAAAATCAGATGCGCCACACATCAGCTCAAAGGGGTAGTCCCAGTTTGGTGGTGATATCACGGGGGCTGAAGTGAGTGAGTTTTTAAGTGAGTCGAAAGCTGTCTCGCAGTCCGAGTCAAAATGGAAGGTCGTATCCTTGGCCAGGAGAAGAGTTAAAGGTCTAGCAATTTTGCTAAAGTCCTTAATGAATCTCCTATAAAAGCCCGCATGGCCAAGGAAGGATCGAATATCTTTGACGCTTTTGGGATGAGGGAGGTTTTGAATGACATCTATCTTAGCTCTGTCAACCTCAATGCCTTTCTGTGAAATGACATGTCCAAGTACTATTCCTTTTGGACCATAAAATGGAATTTTTCCCAGTTCAAAGTCAAGTTCTTCTCTTTGCAACGAGTAAGAACCGCATCAAGATTCGATAGGCAATCAGAAAAAGAGTCTCCAAAAATCGAGAAATCGTCCATAAAGATCTCCAGAAAATTCTCCACCATATCAGAGAATATCCCCATCATACACCGCTGAAAGGTAGCGGGAGCATTGCATAACCCAAAGGGCATGCGACTGTAAGCAAAGGTACCAAAAGGACAAGTAAAAGTGGTTTTATCTTGATCCTTTTTGGCGATGGGGACCTAATTATAGCCTGAGTATCCGTCCATAAAACAATAATACTCTCGTCCCGCTAAGCGTTGCAACATCTGATCAATAAATGGTAGAGGAAAGTGGTCTTTCCTCGTGGCAGCATTGAGTTTTCTATAATCAATACATACACGCCACCCAGTTTGGGCGCGTGTCTGAATCAACTCATTTGCCTCATTGGTTATAACAGTGATGCCGGATTTCTTAGGAACGACATGTATAGGACTTACCCATTGGCTATCGGAGATGGGGTATATAATACCATTATCTAAGCATTTGACGATCTCTTTCATTACAGCTTCCTTCATGACGGGATTCAACCGTCTCTGTGGTTCTCGGGTTGGTCTGGCATCATCCATCACATGTATATGATGTTCAACTATCAAGGGACTAATCCCTTTGATGTCCGCCATACTCCAAACAAACGCCTCTTTGTTAGATCTCAATACCGATAAAAGTGCATTCTCTTGCTCTGATGCAAGAGAAGCGGATATGATAACCGGTAAAGACTCATTCTTACATAGATATGCATATTTAAGGTGAGAAGGTAAAATTTTGAGATCTAATTTGGGCGGAGAAATGATAGAAGGAGGGATCATCGAGTGATTTTTGGATTTACCAAGAAGCTCAGAGCCTGTGAATGATACAAACTCGGGTGGAGAAAACTCAGGAGTGCAGGACTCAAGTGTAGAAAAAGTGTCCTCACTAAGATCTTGTGTGAAATCAAACAGAGATATGGTAATGTCGTCGAGATCGGTAAAGCAAAGTTCCTCAGCTCCACAACTATCGGGAGCGATCTCATGGACTGAGCACACATCTAAAATATGAGCAGAGCGTTCTGATGGCTGACTTCCAAATTTGTAGATATTTAGTTCAATGGTCATATTTCCAAATGATAAGTTCATTGAACCATTTCTACAGTTTATAACAGCGTTGGAAGTGGCAAGGAAAAGACGACCCAGAATCACCGGAATTTGGCCCCGGGGGTTTGCTACAGGCTGTGTGTCGAGTACAATGAAGTCTACAGGGAAAAAAAATTCCCCGACCTTTATCAACACATGCTCTAATTCACCCCTTGGTTTGGTGATAGATCGGTCTGCCATCTGGAGAGTGCAGTGAGCAGGTTTCAGCTCTCCAATCCCTAATTGCTCATAGACAGAATATGGAAGTAGGTTAACACTTGCGCCAAGGTCTAAAAGAGCACGATTTATGTTTTTACCCCCAATCGAAATCGATATTGTAAGACATCCTGGGTCCTTTCGTTTCTTTGGTAGCTGGGGTATAAAAGCAGTGCTAATATTATTAGACATGAAGACCTTCTTCGGCACTTGAGTCTTCCTCTTCCTAGTGCATAAGTCCTTAAGAATTTTCGCATAAGCGGGGACTTGTTGAATCGCATCTAGGAGAGGGATATTGATGTTAACCTGTTTGAATATTTCCAAAATTTTCTCCATATGAGGACTCGTTCTATTAGCCCTTAACCGGTTCGGGTAAGGTGCTTTCGCAATAAGCGCAGGGTCCATCATAGGAGAAGGAAGAGGGGGTAGACGCGGTCCCAAAAGAGGTGTGGGGACCGTCTGTGGAGAACTATAAGGGTTGGGAGAAGGTGTTGAGCCTAATGGGAAATGGAGAATAGGCTCTCGAGAAGATGGTGTGGTAGAAGAAGAAGGATCAGAAGGAGAAGTGTGCGTGTGTGGAAAGGTCTCTGCCGGGGTGTTGATATGATTTTCAGTATCATCAATACCTTCCCCGACATGGTTGTTCAGCATTCTTCCCGATCTCAACGTTGTGACGACATTTACATTGTAATGCCCAGGATTCTGTAGGGGTTGAGAGGGAAGTTTCCCTTTTTCTCTCGCACTCATTTCGGCTTTAAGTCGTGCGATTTCAGCTTCCATCGTTCTGATACTCTCAGCTTGGGACGTTGAGTTTTTCTTTATCTCACCGACGGAAGATCTAACCTCAGCCGAAACCTCTATGAAATTTGACAAAAGTGATTTCATGGTTTGAGTGAATTGGGAGAACAGGTCATAGGATTAGACTGTGCAGGAGTGTTGACCTGAATTTGGAAATTTTGTGACTGATAGGGGTGCTGAGTGAGTTGAAGGGGTTGCTGTTGTGGTGGAGGAAGAGCCCTTTGAAAATTATTCGTGTTTGGAACCGTGTTTTGTGATTGGTTTTGGTTCCAAGCGAAATTCGGGTGATTCCTCCAACCCTGATTGTACGTGGAAGAATATGGATCGTTTCTAGGTCGTTGGAATGCGGCATTAGAATGCTTGTGACCTTGAAACGCAGAGTTTAATGGACATTCTTCCGTTAAATGAGACGGATCAGAACAGCACCCACAGACAGTTTTGGGGAGCGACACTGGGTTTAGGGAGGCTGCTGCAAATTTGTGTTCCATAGCGTCGAGCTTCTTTTGCATTGCTGCCATCTCAGCTCGAACACCTATGGACACATCTATTTGGTGTACGCCACCCCTATTCAATGGTTGGGTTGCACTCTCCCACTGTAGTGATTTTTCAGCGAATTCTTCTAAATACTTCCAAGCTTCCCCATCATCTTTAGTCATAAAAGTACCTTGACACATGTTTTCAAGGCTCTGTTTAGTGCTTGGATTAATGCCCTCATAAATGATTCATCACAATTCCCATCTCGAAATGCCGTGATGAGGACACTGAACCAATAGATCCTTGAAATGTTCAAAGCATTTAGAGAATGGTTCAGCAGGGAGCTGGGCAAATTGATTCAGTTCGCTACGGATTCGAGTTGTCTTTTCTATTGGGTAAAATTTCTTAAGGAATGCAGCGACGAGTTCTTCCCAATTCGTAATAGAGTGTGCGGTAGTGTTATATAGCCACTTCTCGGCTATATCGCACAATGTAAATGGAAGAAGTCGTAGACGCATCGCATCCACTGAAAGTTGTGACATACCCATCATTGCGCATACGTTTTCAAATTTGGTAATGAAAACGTAAGCGTCCTCAGTCTCGAGTCCTTGGAATTTGGGTAAAAGATTGATGTACTGGGGCTTAATCTCAAAGTTATCCCCATTGGCTGGTGGTGTGGATAAGCAGGTTGAAAGAGGACCTCGAATAGGGTAGCACCTCTCCTGGAGAGAGATGCAGGGTAGATTCTGCGCACCAACGGACGGCGGCAGATTAGGGTTAAAGATGTTTGATGGATTCGGATCCATCGGTGTGGGTGTGGTAGTGGGTAAAGAAAAGGTAAATGGAGAAATATCGAATTCGGAGTCGATAAAGGGTACGCGGACTAAACGGGCACTAGAATCCCGTGTTCAGGCTATCTTGCACTAAAAAAGAGTTAGTACAAGTGGCAGCGTTGACTTATAATTAGGGGTAATGAATGAATGCGGTGCTTGCTTTGAAAAAGGGACGGATTTTTGAAAAAATGATGCGACAAAACAAATGCAGCACACAAACCCTAGAATCTAGTGGTCACCTAGGTCCGGCTCTAGACCGCTCCTAACCAACAAAAGACAAGTCGCAGGATAGAATCCTCCACTGCCTCTTTGTCCCCCTGTGGCCGGATAAGTGCCAGGTAAGTGGGAAGGTACTCCACTACGTAAGTAGTGGGCCTAATTAAAAACCACTAGCCTTAGACACACTCGCCTTAGGCACCACAAGAAAACACGGATAAGCAATGAATTACACACGGCCTTCTCTTGTCCTAATTGAGCGCGACAGTCCTTAGAGTCATCTCTAGATTTCTTATAGTTAATGTGGGTCAATGCGGATGCAAGTTTTGTGGTTTTCGGGGCCTAGGAAGGGTAATGAAATCCCCGCCTAATTTGGATTTGGCCGTGCCCCTTAATATCCGTATTAATATGCAAACAACCAAGAAATCAAAATCACGCACAAATTTAATTTTTGCTTTTGCGGCGCTGCGATTATTTGCAAAGAAACCTGCAGAAAATTGTTAGTTGGAGCTAAAAGAGGAGAGAGGAGAAGGTAAGAAAATACCTGAGACAAAAATTTTTCAGAGATCCTCCCAAGATGCCGCGGTTCCGCCGCGAATCCCTCCTTATACCGCGCTTCCGCGGTTGAATGATGGGATCACTGCACAAAACTTCACCAGGGAGCTTCTGTAGACTCCCTCTGCTCTCTGGTATATCCCAAAAATTTTCTTCAATTGCCAAACAGCTCCAGATTTCCTTGCAATGAACCACAACAAATCGTTTAGGGTTTGCACGAATTTTGATCTCAAAATAACAATGGAATAATTCTTTCAATTCAAACTATAATATGAAACGAATTAGCGCGCGATCCCCGGCAACGGCGCCATTTTGATCGAAACAATTTCCGGATTGTGTAATGTAAAAGTATCGATTCAAATAGTCCCCGATTTCGGCACTATTTGATTGATCGTAGAATGCGAGACTGAGTAAGTAAATCAAATCGATAAGAGTCTCTTTGTGTCGGTAATTAGAAAATTGAATAAAGTTCACAATCAAAAAATTATATTTGACCGCAATCAACTACGGTGTCAGTTGTAGATCGTAAGCTAGTGCGGATCGTCCACAGGGATTGTGCGATTCGTTTTTATATTTGATTTGTTTGAATCGAAAAGTTAATCGAAAAGAAAAGAAAACATGATTCAAGAATTTATCGATTGATTCAGGTGTCACGATGTTTAGTCAAGAATCAAGAAACTGATAAACAAATCAAGAATCGGTTTTTCGATGATATTTCCAACCAAAATGTCAAGAATCTAAATGAGGCTCGTAGGAATTGATCGGATCTATAGACGTGATGTAATTTCAAGATTTCATGTTCTTGTCCTTCGAAGGATTGATACTAGATCGATGATGATCGACGAGAGTTAGGGCTTTCTTGATGAAACTAGGGTTTCATCGTTTAACCCTTGTTCTTTCATCGATATCATTCATATTCTAGCCTCTAACAATTTCAAGAAACGATCGTAACTCCCCAATCTCGAGCGATATTAATCAAGAAAGCATCGCAACGAATTGGGTCGTCGATTCTTGAACTTGCTAGGGTTTACAAAACTCGTAGGATTCAAGGATCGATTTAAGATATATTACATCATCATTCTATTGATCGTCTCGACTCCTCGACGAGCGGAGTATTACTCAAACATCATTGCACAGAAAGCATTCAAGAATTGAAAAGATAACATGATGCGAGAATTTAAAGAAAACAAGATAAAAGAATATCACCTTTTATTTATATCAACAATTTGTTTACAGTCGCTTAAGAACTACAAGACGAAGAACTAAATTGTTGAATTAGCGTCGCTCGGCTCCGTGAGTCGCGGATCGGCTTGGACCACTTGATCTGTTGAAGATCGGCTCGGCTCATAAAAGGTTGCAAGGCTTCTTGCTTGATGGGTACTCGGGATTTTGGCTTTTGATTGGAATTAGGGTTAGGGTTTCACACAAGTTCTCTCACTAGACTTGTGGAAGAAGAAGATGAAGAAAGAGATAGAATGGCTAAAATGAACTAATGGATTGATTTTTTCCAAGATTGAATCGCTTTTACAAGTGAGCCTAGGGTCTTATTTATAGAGCACCCAAACCCTAAGCCTTTGAGTTCCCTCCAAAAGTTTGTTGAGGCTTCTAGAAGGAGTTTGTTAGGCTTTAGCTTAGGGTTTAAGCTAGGGTTTAGGGAGAAGTTTCTAGAATGATAGGCTAGTTTAGTGTTGATCCCAAAGCTTGCTGATCTGGCAGAAATCTCTGGAGTCTTCTGGAATTTGACATATCATTTTGAAGTCTGGACCCTGAGATAAGAATTTTGCATCAAATTTAGGAAGCTAATTCCTTGGACCCACCGCGGATCCGCGGCGCAAGCAGGCTCCTGCCGCGGATCCGCGGCGCTTTGTGGGGCTTAGGCCTTGGTCTTTCTGGTGTAGTCTTGTAATACCATTTGGAGCTTAATTTGATATGTTGAATTTTACTTTGCCTTTTGGATTGGTACCTGAACTGAAATCATTGAGTTAGCGTAATATTTGATCGGTACCGTATAGATTGTGGGTCTTTCTTCTGGATTTTCCTGCATAGATCTCAAAACAAGTGTTGCGCAATATAGGGATGATGCGATGCCATGAAATGCTGTCAATTTCCTTTATAGTGTCGGTTTTAGAGTCTAATACATGTAATCTGATATTTTGCGACAGTTTTGCTAATATGTAAAATATGAATGCCGAACACTTCTATATGGATGCAAATGATGAGGAAATTGCCGGCTAAAATATGTAATATTTTCGACTAATCAGCTGACCATTGTGTTTTCTGGTGACATGAGAACGTCTCGAGTTAGTATTTTATGTTGTGGCCTCTTGTAGAGGCAGGTGCTTGGTTTCACAACGGATGATCGGGCCATTGACAGAGGCTGCCAGTTGCGAGAGGACTGTTGATGTCCAGCATACCTCAGATATTTTGATGTCGCCTACCGTGTAGACAGGTGAACCAGCTGTTGCTGAGATTGATGGGATGTCGCTTCCAGAGATTACGAGCTAAGAATGCCGGAGCTTCCAGGCAGAATGCGACAGATGATAGCTAGTATACTCCGACTTGAGAGACGAAGGTGATTCGTCAGATTGATGCACCGATGCAGGCCCGGTTGAGTTGAAGATTTCCAGTGTGGAAAGAATCTTACTCAGACCTAGAGCAGACCAATCCAGAGATGATTATCGCACGCTTTTGGCTTGTCGGATGTTCAAAGTTCTAAAGTTATAACCGCGATCAGGACGGTGTCGCTTCACAGCTAGCCGGTTGAGCATGGGTCGATCCACAGGGAGATGGTTGTTTGTCCGTTCGAGTCTTAGACGAGTCAATAAAGAATATGTATATGTTTGTTCAAATCTAACCTATGTGTTTTATATGCAAGTATAAAGTTGTTAAGAAAAAGATACGAAAGTGTAAGCTAAAGAAATCCGCACTCAAAACCTTTGAGCCGAGTCTTGACCAATTGAAGCTAGAGCAATCGGCAACAACGTGGATTAGGGTACTTAAGCACGGTATTCGTGGAATCTGGCTTATTGACCCTTTTCCGTCTGTTCTTGTCTCTTACTTTCGCCTCCGGCCAAACCGAACGCAACCGGTCGCGGATAGGAATCACCGTTACCTTGGTAGGGCAGGGTGCCTAACAGAGCGCTTGCGTAACGTTTGGGTGGAGTTCAAAGGAAAATAACGGGAAAAGGAAATGAGGAATGAAACCTTAACTTACAATATTGTATTTATTCTTAACAACAACATATTACAACCATTCACAAAACGAACCAAAAACAGCGAAAGAAAAGATAAACAAAGAAAAGAAAAGATTACAAGCAAGTAATTAAAAGTGCATGGAATTTAAGTGCATGAAAGTAAAGCAAGTATTAAAGTGCAAGAAATTAAATGAGCAAGACATGAAACTAGGAACCATAGAACCCAAAACAAGACATGGGTTCAATAACCAAATCTTAAACTTGCAAGCTCAATTAAGAGGTTGCAAGATCAAGAAAAGGCAAAGAACTCATGGAGAATGAAGTACAAAAGAGAGAACATTATTGATTCCAAAATGATACAACCCCTTGAGATCAATGACCAAATCTTAAACTTGCATGCTCACTTAAGAGGTTGCAAGAACAAATTAAGGTAGAGAGCTCAAGGGGGAAGCTAAGCAAAAGAATGATACAAAATAACCCTCATCTTCATTTAACATCCACTCAAAAGCTCTCACAACAATTTAATGGAGGAAAGATGAAGAAGAAGAAGAAGTTAAACTAAAAACTAACAAAAAGTGGGCATGAAAAAGAACATCCATGGCTTGGCAAGTTCTGGGCTATTTATAGGCAGGAAACAGAGAACCTAGGGCAACATTCAGGCACTATAGGAAGTTACAAAAAAGCCCCCAGAAGATGACCAAGTTCGGAGCTCACATGGCCGCGGTTCCGCGGCCTAAGCGCGCTTATGCCGCGGAATTGCGGCCTTATTAGGGAGTTGAGCCTTCAATTTTCTTCGTTGTCCCTTTTTTGTAGTCCTCTTCAGTGTGGCATAGTACTTTTCTCAGAAGCTCTTCACAATTCTTCCAGAATTTCAGTAGATCAAAAGGTGATGTGATGTGGATCCTTTGCCATGATTTCCTCGAGCTCCGCATAGATATGTTGGATCTTGTGTTGACATTGAGCTTTGTGCATGAAAATGACATCGATTTTCCATTTTATCCCTTAAACTGGTGTGTGGCAACATACGAATAGAGAGCGGAGACCCGTGTTTTATCTATGGTTGGCAGTAATCCGGAATCTGTCGTACTTTTCCATAAATTTCACTGTTTAGAGCTGAGAACCAGTATCCTGCAAATATGTAGAAAACACTGATTAAAAGCACCTTCCTATAAACAAACGAGCGTAAGAATGGGCGGTATAAAATGCAATATTCTGGTATGAACAAATACCCCCAAACTTAACTTTTGCTCGTCCCGAGCAAAACCAATTATTCACAAAAAAGTCCTAACCGCACTTCCGCAGGGAATGCGATTGCACTGAGCACGTGCAACAAGCCATTAAACCTCTAGGTGTCCCTAGTAGGAGGAGTGTTGTCTCCTGAGGGTTTTCAGCGGATTACACCCACAAAATCCCGTCAAGCTAGTGTCATAAGTTAACATGGATTCTACTCCTACAGTTTAGTATCTACGTTAGAAACTCTATCATCCTAAGTTAAAAATATCCAACCCTAATGCTTCACACCTCCTTTCTATTTAACCTCAGATCTTATACGTTCCAAAAAAGTTTAGAAAGATGTTGGTATCTCCTGAGTTTTCCTTCTTTAAGTGTGGTCTCAAATCAGGGATTTTTATCAACTTTACAGAAAACATAAGTCTTATCTTTTATTTTTATCTTTTATCCAAACATCGATTGTATACCCCTACGTGTGTGTATATTTGTACCCCTACACTCAAGAATTCAATTCAAGCTATAATACCCTTGCCCTAATACCTAATACTACTTCTTTTCATTAAGGATGGACGGATTTGCTCACACACCTTTCATGCGAATATTAATGCTCCTTGAGGCACTAACGGCCGATTACTGAATGTGTGAGCTAAAAGCGTAAATAGCAGTTTTCAGGTCTTGATTTTATTCTATTTTTCTTCTTTTTTTTTCTTTTTCTTTTTCAAGACCGGATATATTTTTCAATAATGCTCTTTTGGTGTTTAGCTTTAAATACCGTTTTTTCTTTCATACTAGGTTTTCAGGCAAGAGTATTTCTAGGTATCCTCTATTATCCCAAGTTTCAAGGTGCGTGTAAGTGCAGTTGTAGGGTATATACTTTCTGAATTTGAACTCAAGAATAGAAACTATTTTTCAGACTTATCCTTTAGTAGATCTTCAATACTTTCCCCTCATCTTGACTTAACTCAAGAACTGAACTCAAGATTACCTATTTCTCAAAAAAACTGTAAGGACTTATATTTACCAAAGTTAGACAGAATGAGGGTTATTTTTTGGATGTTCAATTCCTAAGCCTAGAATTTAGTTATTTCTAACATATCAACTAAACTTTCAGAATAAAAATCAAAGTTACCCTATTAGCTAACTTGACGACAAAGTTTTTATCTTTTTTGGAAAATTTTTTGGAAAATTTTCGATTTTTGTGGGTTTTTAATAAGGTATGCAAATGCAAAATATACAAATGAATGTGAAGGAGGAAAGCTTACCGAGCACACCCCTAAACTTAAACTTGACAGTGCCCTCACTACCAGGCTACACCAAGAGGGTCAAAATTGTCGGCGCTCCCTAAAAACAAATTTATATACATAACAAAAAATGAAAACAAAAAATATATACAAAAAGGTTCCCCCCCAAACTTAAGTAAAACAGTGTTTCCACTGTTAAGCGTTGAAGTTCAGGATTAGGGGGGAAAGAGAACAGTTTCAAACTATACAAGGCCTTACACAGGCCAAAAGAAGCACCAACCATTCAAAGATTTTATCTCTATCATGTGCAGGTTGGCGAAAGAACGCGGAGAGGTAAGAAATGGAGAATACGCGAGACCGTATGGAGATAGAAGCGGGATACGGTCTCGGTATATGAGAAGAAGAATGGCGGAAGGGAGAAAGAAGTGGAATACGAACTTGAGGGTGGAAATGGATTGAATAAATTAGTACAATCTGTAGTGATCGATGTGAAAAGATGGATTGTACTAATCTATCAATATGTCGAGAAATGGGGTCAAATCCCTCAAGATTCATGAGAAACCATGGGTACGCCGAACTCGGTAAACCAGACATATGAAATGAAAGTGAGACGGTTTCTTGCAAGGTCGGAACGATGGATAGGATGGAGATAAGTGATTGAGGAAGGTTATCGGTTAAAGGTTCAGGAGGGTGTACACAGTCAATGAAAGGAACAAGATGAATTGGAAAATCCGACTAATCAATTAAAATTGGTTCATCCTCAAAAATATCCTCAAAAGTTTCCTCAAAATTCACCTTATCCATGCAAATTTCATCAAAATCAAGACGCATATGGGGTTCGGGAAAAACAGTTAATGACTCGGGATGATGAATTGGAGAGAAAAACTCTGCCAAATCTACAGGTTCATCATCCAAAATATTCCCGGTGTCAATATCCTCAATCAAGTGAAAATCAATATTCCCGGACACCTCAACAAAAGCATGGATATTAATCAATTCAGGTTCTAGAGTGGAGGTGTAGAGGTCAAAAGGATTGGGTGTGGTTTCACTCGAAAAGGACCCTTCACAATCGGGCAAATCAAACACTACAAAGTCACACAACTCATTATCTGTTCTATCTTTAATCAATGAATCGTTTGGAACACTAGATAGACATTCAAAACCGGAGTTGTAGGATTCAAGTTGAAACGGGTAGGCTTGATTCGGAAGGGTGTACATCTCACTCTCTCCACTCAAATTCTCAACCTGTCCTACCGCCTCTTCATACATTGGAAAAGTTGGAGCTAGTTGAAAACTAGCTACCGGGTCACTAGGTTGTATGAGGGCGGCCATGGACGCATTCAAATCCATCATCCGTTGGTATGACGCTACCCTAAATTCTTCCAAAGACTGTTCCAGACTGACATGGGTTGTGAAGGGGTTTCAGTAAAAGATTCAAAGTTGTTTGGATACTGAAAACTCCCAAATGGCGGTTCAGAAGCAATGTCTAGGGAAGGTGCAAAAGTCGGGTAGGACTCAAAGGAATTGAATGGCTGGACAGGAGCAGGATCAATATTTGGATAAGAAGGTGAATGGAATTGTTGATCCCAAGAATCTGTAGTGGTGAAAGGAGTGAAAGATCGGCTATAGGATTTTCAATATGTTCAGCAACGGACAAAGGACGACTTACAAAAGGGGTATCAACATAAGAGGGTAGGGGAGGTTGAAAAGGTTGATACAAAGTGGATTGCGGAGGGCAAGTGTTTGTCCTAGACGCGTCTATCTGATCTTTCAAAGAGATTTTGGGCATGGAAGGATCGTTCGACGTTCGGCCAAAGCAAGAACTGTAAGAAGTAATGTCTGGTTGTGGGTACCAAAGTTCGGCAAGAGTTTTGCGAGGTGGGGTACCCATGATATGAAGAGAGAAAGAAAGAAAGGCAGAGAAAAGGAGGGGAAAAATAATGTGGATTTTTTTTTATATAAAAAAAATTGTTTTTGGAGTTTTGAAAATTGTTTGTTTAAAAGAATACGGAATTATAGGAATAAAATTTACAAGCACAATCACAATATGCACAAACACACCTAGAGCTAGGGTCACTTAGGTCAGCTAGACAACTCCTAACTGTTCCAAAAGGCTAGAAATAGGACCTCAAACTGCCTCTTCTCCGCCAATTGCGGCCAGGTAAGTGCCAGGTAAGTGGGAGGCTCCCCACTACGTAAGTAGTGGTCCTAATTAAGTAACCACTTGCCTTAGATACACTTGCCTAGACACCGTAAATTCAGGATAGGATAAACGGCCGATTCCTACAACCAGTCCTCTGTCCTATTGAGCGCGACGTCCTTAGGGCTGAGTCTTGTATTTTTTATTAGCTCAAGGTAATGCGTATGCAATTAGTGATTTGTGGGGTCTTAGGAAGGGTGATGAAATCCCCACCCAATCTGAATTGGTGTTCAAGCCTCTTAATGTCCGTATTAATATATGCAAAGCGGTAAACAAACAAAATCTAAAACAACAAAAAATTATTTTGCGGCGCCGCAATTCTGTGCAAAGAAACCTGCAGAAAATACAGTATAGAGGAATTCACAGAGAAGATAAACAGAAATAGAAAGGGCAGAAAAAAATTTGAGGCACAAAGGCTTCAATACGGCCGCGGAACCGCGGCTAAAGCCCCCCTTTGACCGCGGTTCCGTGGTCATGTTGCTTAGTTGGGGCTTCAACTTGGGTCCCTGCACTCCCCTTGGTCTCTTCTCCAAAATAAAATTCTTTGTTTTCTTTTTGGATTAATGTACTTGCTCCAGATTAGCCTGCACACATGCACACAAAAATTATCAAAAATAACAAAAAGATTTTATTTTTTATTTATAAATATATACAAAACGAATATTAACCCGAATAACAAGAAAGAAAATACGTTACCGTCTCCCCGGCAATGGCGCCATTTGATCGCACGCTTTTGGCGTGTCGGATGTTCAAAGTTCTAAAGTTATAACCGCGATCAGGACGGTGTTGCTTCGCAGCTAGCCGATTGAGCACGGGTCGATCCATAGGGAGATGGTTATATGTCCATTCGAGTCTTACACGAGTCAATAAAGAATGTGTATATGTTTGTTCAAATCTAACCTATGTGTTTTATATGCAAGTATAAAGTTGTTAAGAAAAAGATACGAAAGTGTAAGCTAAAGAAATCCGCACTCAAAACCTTTGAGCCGAATCTTGACCAATTGAAACTAGAGCAATCGGCAACAACGTGGATTAGGGTACTTAAGCACGGTATTCGTGGAATCCGGCTTATTGACCCTTGTCCGTCCGTTCTTGTCTCTTACATTCGCCTCCGGCCAAACCGAACGCAACCGGTCGCGGTTAGGAATCACCGTTACCTTGGTAGGGTAGGGTGCCTAACGGAGCGCTTGCGTAACGTTTGGGCGGAGTTCATAGGAAAATAACTGGAAAAGGAAATGAGAAATGAAACGTTAACTTACAATATTGTATTTATTCTTAACAACAACATATTACAACCATTCACAAAATGAACCAAAAAGAGCAAAAGAAAAGATAAACAAAGAAAAGAAAAGATTACAAGCAAGTAATTAAAAGTGCATGGAATTTAAGTGCATGAAAGTAAAGCAAGTATTAAAGTGCAAGAAAGTAAATGAGCAAGAAATGAAACTAGGAACCATAGAACCCAAAACAAGACATGGGTTCAATAACCAAATCTTAAACTTGCAAGCTCAACTAAGAGGTTGCAAGATCAAGAAAAGGAAAAGAACTCATGGAGAATGAAGCACAAAAGAGAGAACATTATTGATTCCAAAATGGTACAACCCCTTGAGATCAATGACCAAAGCTTAAACTTGCAAGCTCACTTAAGAGGTTGCAAGATCAAGTTAAGGTAGAGAGCTCAAGGGGGAAGCTAAGCAAAAGAATGATACAAAATAACCCTCATCTTCTTTTAACATCCACTCAAAAGCTCTCACAGCAATTTAATGGAGGAAAGATGAAGAAGAAAAAGAAGTTAAACTAAAAACTAACACAAAGTGGGCATGAAAAAGAACATCCATAGCTTGGCAAGTTCTGGGCTATTTATAGGCAGGAAACAGAGAACCTAGGGCAACATTCAGGCACTATAGGAAGTTACAAAAAAGCCCCCAGAAGATGACCATGTTCGGAGCCCACATGGACACGGTTCCGCGGCCTAAGCGCGCTTATGCCGCGGAACCGCGGCCTTATTAGGGAGTTGGGCCTTCAATTTTCTTCGTTGTCCCTTTTTTGTAGTCCTCTTCAGTGTGGCATAGTACTTTTCTCAGAAGCTCTTCACAATTCTTCCAGAATTTCAGTAGAACAAAAGGTGATGTGATGTGGATCTTTTGCCATGATTTCCTCGAGCTCCGCGTAGATATGTTTGATCTTGTGTTGACATTGAGCTTTGTACATGAAAATGACATCGATTTGCCATTTTGTCCCTTAAACTGGTGTGTGGCAACATACGGATAGAGAGCGGAGACCCGTGTTTTATCTGTGGTTGGCAGTAATCCGGAATTTGTCGTACTTTTCCATGAATTTCACTGTTTAGAGCTGAGAACCAGTATCCTGAAAATATGTAGCAAACACTGATTAAAAGCACCTGCCTATAAACAAACGAGCGTAAGAATGGGCGGTATAAAATGCAATATTCTGGTATGAACAGACGACCGCCGAGGTATTGCCTTTTCTGGAGGATTGAGGCATTGTTTAAGCGTGCGGACGAAGGGTATTCGCATGTCGCCTAAGCGAAGTTAAAAAGTTCGAACGAGTGCCAGGACACCATTTTCCCAAGTTTAAAGTATTCGGAGGAACATGCAGGTAATTCTGTGGACCCTCTAGAAGAATGAAACCATAACTCGACATGATGACCATGGAACCCCTTTGAATCTTAGGGTTTGTGGCAGTTTAGCGGTGCCATCATTGAGGCTTGGGTTTGGCCTTTTACGACTGGTCCAGAGGTGCTGTGGTATGTACCAAATATTTTTAGACTGCGCTCAGGTGTTGAGCCTTCTGGAAATTTTGGGACCTCGATGACTCGATCAAAAAGTTTGACGTCTTCCAGATACAATGTGATAAGAGATCAGTAAGCTGACCAGCTTCGGATAGAGGACCTCACCCCGATGCGTTGTGAGTTGATCAAAAGCGGGCGAGTATTGAGTACTCCTCCGATGGTAGGGACGAGTTCCCGAGGACGTGTTCGGCCAGATATCTTCTACCGAGTGACGAAGATACGGAGTTCGTTACTTGAGTCTATGTGAGAGACTCCAGATTGACAGAGGCCGAGAATAGTTGCAGGGCGCAGATAGCATGGCGTGATGTCTTAGTGAGAGATGATATAGACGAGTGGAACCAGAAGTTCGCGCGAGACGCTGACGAGCTGTTATGACTCCCCGTCGAGATCAGAGACCTGATATGCTTACAGAGGCATTGGGATACGGCCAGTTTCCGAGGAAATGTGTGCAGCACACGCAGAGGTCCAGAAAACGATAAAAGATTATGTAGAAGTACCAGCCTCCGTACAGTTCGGCATATGCAAGATCGGAAAAGACCTTGAGCAGGATTCCTTCCGGGACACAGCTGCAATGAGATTTGCACCCAGGATCAGAGGTGTCACGTGTATTCAGAGAGCCAGAGGCCGACGCCAGTGACGTGCTGCTTATGAGTGGTCGTGATGATTGACCGAGAGATGATCAGAGAAGTGCCAGAACGGAATCGTCCCCGTTAGCACACCTGACAGGGCCGACGAGCCGATGGATTGCGGAATTGGTAATCCACAGAGAAGATAAGGACCTAGAGACAGAGGACGCCAAACCGTGAGCAGGAAGCAAGCGGATGTTCTTGTTCTGCCAGTTTCTAGGCGCACCGATTCATTTTTCGACATTGTAGGAGGTGTACCTCAATGTCCTTTGTTGCGATTTGCGTTGTGATCTGAGTATCACGGTTATATCGCTTGGATTTGAGTTTTGATGATGAGTTTCCTGATATTGATTTCATGCACCATGGTTGCACCTACTGGGTATTTACATTTTGTGCATAGTTATTGCACTTGAGATATGTTTTTATACACCATTGTATTGGTTTTTGATTTGGGCATGTTTATTGCACTTGATATCGGTTTTATGCCTTGGCTGCACATGTCTATGATTTCGTAGATTTCATACGGTGATTTGATTTTGTGCGTGTGGTACGCACTTGAGTTGTTTTTTGCACTCGGTATAGCTTATATTTGCTTGTAGTGCATTGATATGCGTTTTGTGCACGCAGTTGCATACATTCACGATTTTATACACCTTGGTGTACTCGGTGTTGCTGTTTATGAATTTGAGTTATTGATCGGTATTTCATGCACTGGATGCAATGTATTTGTATTTCGTGCACTGGATGCACTGTATTTGTATTTCGTGCGTCTGCTGCACTAGATTGCATTCTTGCATTTGTTGCACCGGATGGGTACTTATGCGTTGTCACACTGGATTTATAGCCCGTACCTTGGTTGCACCCGATTTATATCCTTGAGCATTCGTTTTACCAGATTTGTATTTTTCGTACGCATTGGAACTTGCCGTTCGTTTTCGTGCATGTTATTACACTATATGCTTTTACGTACCCGACGCATTTTGGTTGGATTTTGCGCATATTAAGCGCTTGATTTTGGATTTTGTGCGCACCGGATGCACTTGAGTGAGATTTTACTCGTGCATGTGGGATGCTCTTGATTTGGATTTTCTTCCGTGCATATTGGATGCAATTTCATTCGTGCGGGACATATGCACTTGAGTTGGATTTTTGCGCATGTTGGGCGCATGATATGAGATGTGATTCTGTGCACACTGGATACATGGGATTGAGATTTTAGTGCACTTTAGATGCGCTTGGTATTGTTGTCGTGCACACCCGTTGCACGGGACAGATGCTTTTGTGCACACCCGTTGCACTTAGTTTTGCTTGTGCGTATTATGGCACCTGTATCTGGATTTGGTTTCCATGCGCACCAGACACATGTGATTATTGGATACGCCTTTTGAGCCTGATTTTGCTTTTGAGCACTTTGTTTTCATGCTGGGCACTATATTGTGTAGTAGCCAAACAGGACTGATCCGAGGACAGTACCTGAATACTTTGCATGCATTAATGTAACGTTTTAAAAATAATTAAATAAATAATTAAATGAATAAAATTGTTTAAGCGAATTTTATGATTTTCGGTAAAGTAAAATGTATTTTTCGTAAAATCAAACCGTGATTATTTTTCATTATAATTTTAAAAATATCCATTTTAATTATGAAATTACTAGTAAATGGTGTTTATTTATCCACTTATAAATTTTTAGTTTAATAAAATATTTTTCCTAAATTAATTATTTTAAATATTAACATAAGCTTTATTTTTACACTAAATTAGTGTAAATTACAAATTTAAATGGTTTTAATTTGTAAAAATGAACCATGGCATGTTAGAATTTAGTATGTATCATGCAAAAATTATTTGCAAATTTTTCCTATTTTCTAGAGCTTTCTTGAGTTGCTATAGTAAATAAATAAATAAATAATTAAATAAACCATGAAAAGACTTAAGTGTTGTTCCTTCTCTTGAAACTTCTACACACTTTTTCCACTCTCTTCTTTCTTTCCCTCACCACTCTAGGGCCGGCCACAACCCCCCATGGCTGCCCCCCCCATTTCCCACATCATTTTTATTCAAAATTCATCAAAAACACATCAAAAATTCAATTAAAATTCCACAAAATCCTATTTATTCCATACTCTTTATTTCTTGCTCATTTTTATATGAAATTTGGAGATGGAAAGCATGCATTTTGGAGGCTCATTTCTTGTTTGGATTTTACATTTTGAAGGTATAATTTTCTTTCTTTTGACTTATTGTTATTAGATGTTCATATTAAGCTTAATTAGATTTAATGAATTAATTCTATGTTCTTTTCTTTAAAATGCAAGCTAGGGTTCTAAATTCAAGTTATAATTTTTAATAATTAATTAGGGTTATAGTAGTTAGTTTAACACTTTTAGTATTAGGAAATCTTGCATGGTTATTGTTTAACAAATTGTTATTCAAAAATTGTTTTAAATTAGGAATTTAGTTAACTAGGTTTTGCAAAATGTGGTTGTGGTTAATATAAAATTCTAATTTGGGTTGTTATCATTGGATTATAGTTTTAGTGGAAATATTAGCATGTTAATGGAAAGAAAAACTTAGTTTGATTGCTAGTTTCTATGGTTAATTGATAAATTGTGATAAAAATTGCTAATTTTGTAAACTAGATTTTAGAAATTCCTATATAAATGAGATTAAAAATATAATTATGGTTTCATTATATCATTATCATCATGAATTGTGGTTTAAGTCATTAATTTATGCAAAATCATGTTTTGTGGTGGAATTGTGGTATTTTGCTTGAAAATTGTTGAAAATTGTTAAAGGGTGCAAACTAGAAATTTCAAATTTATACAAGTTTGTGTAATAAAAATATAGTAATAGTTTGTATAGTCTAGTTATGCTATTTAATGAGTTTTATGACCATTGGTTTTATTTAAATGTTAAGTTTTGATGAAAAACGGTAAACTGGCATTTTCGGGTTTTGCGAAATTGGACGGTTTGATAGATTTTCGGGTTTCGATGGATTTAATCATGTTTTATAGTATAAGTAATGTGTTTTAAAACTACAAGTTGTTTGTTGATGTTATCTCGATCCATCGGAGTTTGTATGCCGATATCGAGCGGTATTTGCTTCTTTTGCGTGGACGGGACATAGGTTTTAACCTATGCTTGTTCCTTGTATCGTTTGACTTTTGTATGTGATTCGGTTTACGATGCTATTTATATGTTTGCGTTTAGATACCCCTCACGTGGACTGCGGGCGATGAAGAGGAGGATGGCGACACCGTCTTCGGCAGACATGGACCAGGTGAGTAGATGTATATCTACGGGGGGAAGTCGGGTGGATGGCGTTTAGCACCCCCGCAACGTAGAATAGGAATAGTATTTATTGTCATTAGGAAACCAGATGTGACCATATATTCTTAATGAGTAGGACCCTAGTAATGACCCTAGGCTGGATTAGACTGATTTAGAAAGACATATCAGAAGATGAATACCTTGGAAGAGGTTCGTAGGTTTCAGGTAGAAACATACACACTCACACACTGAAACACGACATGGTGTATACGTGCATGTGTATATATATATAGGACGAGGTATAGGTATATATATATATATATACAACACGTATATGGGATACATTGATGTGATATGATATCCGAGATATGATGAAACAATGTAACTGGGCTTGATGCCGTAATTCTTGGCTATACAGTCGTATTAAAGTGTTAGCGGATCATTAGAGAATGAGATAATGAACATGAATATATAAATTATAAAGAGTGGTGGTGATATTGATGTACATGGGACGCTAGGATAGTACCCGGACTGTAACTTGTGACTGATTACGATATGATATATGTATAACTTGATTACGACATTATATTGGTGTGACCTGATGCCGATATCATATAAGTATGACATAATCACAATATGATACATATGACATGATATTTCTGAGGATAAACTAATGATGCTTATCATGATGGCAATGATATATGATTGATGTATGCGATCACAGTTTAGCACCTTGATTATGAGATGTGTTGATGATGGCATTATACGAATGAGGAGACACCTAGGAGATACTTGACCGTACCCCGATATTGGGATGCCGTACGATGGATTTTACCGTACGAGGCTTAGATTTGATGATTGATCCGCACTCTTGATTCGAGGAAGCCGTACTACGTACGTGACGCTATTGAGGCGGGATCGCCGACTATTAGAGATATTGATTCAGACCTTAGGTAGACTCTAGTTTCTTATTGACTAGTCTATTAGGTTTAGTTCCTTAGGATGTTAGATGGACACTGGTTTAGGTTCGATTCACATAGTGGTAGTTGTACTCGTATCTCGCAGAGGAGTGGATAATGCACATCTGTATTTACATTCATACTGTAATTATCATGGTGCATGTTCTTACATATGTTGCTATAATCAGTATAAACCTTACCTGTTAGGACACCCGCACCATTACCGATGATGCGCATATTCCACGCACACTTATTTGCCGGCTCACACACATCATCATCGGTAATTGCTATGTCACGTACACTTTAGATCATATTATCTTTTATTGATATAATCAGTTAACAACTAAACCGATATAATATTGTGATTACTCTCTGATGTTAGTATAAGACATGATATTTATTACTTAGACATTCATGCATTCATATTTTCATGTTATCGCACAGTAGTATGGGCATATGCCGACACTTATCATATACTTACTTATGATTTTGAGATTTGTATTTCTATGAGATTTCTGGATTTTGGGGAAAACCGCAAAAATATATAAAAACTTCTCTCTCTCTCCTCTTCTCTTTTTAAAATAAGATGCGGTTTTCTCGTGATGTATGTGTCGTCCACCATGAGTATTTCATGTTTTCTGTTGTATTTCGAGACCCGATTCGAGGAGTGGATGAACCGTCTCGGGTACATGGTGGGCCCGGTATGGTACCCCGGGGCAAGAAGATCGAGTTGTAGACGATGAGCCTGGAAGGGGAAGGCTACCTACCGGTGATGTTTGGCGCGGCGGATATCCGGAGGATACCGACCGTTGTCGTGAGATTTAATGATATGGGCCGATCAGGACTGACGGAGCCTGAGGTATTGAGACTATGGGACTTGAGATTTACATGTTTGTGTCGATGCTTGACACGGATTTCCATGGATTTCATTGTTGAGATTTCAGATTCTTATACACATTTTACTATGATAACAGCCAAAGATTTCTTATACAGATATACCTGGATTTCAGGATTTCTTATTTTACATTCATGGTGCATGCATATTCATTCATATAACATAGTACTATGTGAGGCACTGACACGAGCACGGAGTATCGACACTTATACGTAGTAATTACCCTGCTATTACTAGAGGATTGAGACTTAGTAGTGTATTATTATTACCTAGGGTAGCGTCATGCATTCGATTTCTTTTTGTAGATGTCTTCTACTCACGAGTTGGCAACTCACCCCCGTTGTGCCAAATTTTATTACAGGTTCGAGGTACAGGTTTCCCGGGCAGCTTGCTGGCACATCTTTTATTTCAGGGTGATTTGCACGGTAGGTTGGTTCACTTGTATCTGAACCACCATTGTATTTTATTCATTCATTTGTATCTAGTAAGCTCCATCAACCATACTTGTATTACTTGATAAGTTTATTGGACCAGACTTTTATTTCGACCTTAGAGTCGCGCATGTATTATTCTGATCTGGTGGTTTTGTTTTCTTTTGAGTTTTGAGCCTCTCCCTTTGGCGTTGTATATTATTGTGCCTGTTGTGGTTGATTCCGCCTATTGGCGTTGATGCTAGCTCCCGTTTGGGGATGCTTTTTATTGTTTATGTATATTATACTTGTTGTACCCGTTTGGGGGCCAGTTTTTACAGAGGAGACTCTGCCGAAATTTTTGGTAAAATTTGCTGATGTTTTTATACTTGTTTTCTTTTCTTTTCTTCTTTTTCTTCTTTTATGGTTTAGATTTCTGGGCTTCGGCTTACTTAGGTCACGTGGCGCCTCTAGACGCTTCGTAATCTAAGTGCCGGTCACGTTCCATACTTTCGGGTCGTGACAATTAAAAGATTACCAAAAGGGTTTTTCAAGAGGAGCTATAGTCTCGCTATTTCCTACGTGTCCGTGAGCGACACGAACATTTATAAAGGAAAACCTTTTGGGATATTTTGAAAACGACAGAACCTATATTTAGCAAAACATATATGGACATATATTATTATTCTAAACTGAGTGTCCGTCACTTATGCCGTGAGTTACGCATCACACGACAATTTAGAAAAGATCTTTGCATGTGTTTTATTCAGATTTTGGAGTTTTCAAAGATGAGTACTATATGTTAGTGTATATGCCCTAGAGGCCATTACTGTATCATACTAGTTTGTATATTACTTAATGGAAGCTTGGGATATTCACCTTGTATAAACAATCTTGCTCAATATAGTAGTATGCTACTTGGTTTGTTTCTACTTCAATGTGTACATGTGTTTATTTTGCGATATCACCTATACACATTACTGGAGCCCTTAGGATCTTTGCTTGATTACCAGCGTTGTGATGGTAGTCACACTAGTGGGGGCTGGGTAATCTATAAGCACATCCTTATACAGGTCCCTAGTCGCAGGACTATCGAGACAGGGCATCGATACTCCGGAGTAGACTAGCGTATGCGCTTCTCATCCCAGTGTGGGAGATGGTCTGTCCCACAGCCATCAGTACGTCGTACTGGAGATAGTATACGGGTGCTCGTTAGGTTATGAGTACACCGGACAGGACTCGTCGGGAACTGACCAGTTGGTATTATACCTATCGTCAGTTATCAGTTCCCAGGTGACATGAGTACAGCTTAGTCCGCTGACTTGACACTGGCACTTCGCCTCGAGTGTGTTCCCACTGCACTTTGATCACTACCCAACCACGGCTCAAAGGAGTCGTGCAAACAGGTAGTAGTTGGGTGCAGTCCCGAAGCACTTGGAGGCAGTGACGGTTAGACAGGATTCGTCTCTCCCGGTATTGGGGGTTGACATCGCGCTGTGTCTAGGAGAGCCATTACACGAGTAGTCCCTGGCCAGGGAAAGCGAGATATACTGGTAGGCTTCCAGTGTTATCTCAGGGTGTTTTGGGCTTCACTCCGACACGACTTGTACCGCTATTAGGGGACTGACGTTTACCGCCCCCTAGGCCCGCCATGCGATGTATCAGACGAACAGACCGGACTGTACGGAGAATGTCACATTCAGACTCAGTAGGAGTTCAGATGGGGTTCACCTCGTCAGCCTTCTTGTCGGCTTCTACCTGGGGACCGTTACGCACAGCTAGTGCCGCTTGCGGTCTGTGGTTAAACCCACTGCCAGCGTAGTGTCGAGTCTTTAGAGTCCCACACAGAGGGTATTCGCCTCTGGGAAAAACAGAGTAGAGGTCGCATGGTTTTGCGACAGGGTTCGTTCTCATCCGCGAACTTGTGCACGTTTGGAGTCCGGACGGATATTGCCAGCGGGCTCTGGTTTGAGCCGGATACTGGTATATGTTTTGGGGTTACTTTTATCTCTCAGTATTCATGTTCCTCGGAACAAGAATGCAGGTGTGTATGCACAGTTGTTTGAGGCGGAAGAAGAGGTTTTTCATTAGGGTTTCGGAACGGGTGCGCATGCACAGTTGACAGTCGTCTTTTTTCCAAACCCTAATGAATTAGTGAGATATCAATTAATAATAGTAATTAAATGAAATTATGTTATGGTTGGTTTTGTTGACTTGTTGACCATGGTTGACTTGTTGACCATGGTTGAATGTTTGACCATCATCATTACTTTGCAAGGATGCTCCTTGATTCTTGCCAACATTCATTTAATGAAGTGATGATAGTGGTCATTCCAAAACAACCATCAACTATTCTCATTTGAATTATTATTACTAATTAGATAATTCTTTTTCTTTTGATATGGTTGCAAAAAGGAAAAAGATAGCTCATTCTATCATATTCATTCTCTCTCCTCACTTCATCTTCTTTTTCCTCAAGCTCAAGGAGAATCCTTCTCATGTGTTGAGAATCCCTCTCCTTGAAAAGAAAACACCCCTTAGACACTCTCTACTCACTCTAGGATCAAAGGTTTAGCAAGCCGAAGATTCTAGTTCTCTCAAAGTTCGAGAAAGAGCCCGAAGGTTGAACCCTCAGGTGGATCCATCTTTGACGGAAGAAGGCGACGAGGAAAGAACCATCAACCTCTACAAAGTTTGAAGAAGAAGGAGTTCAAGTTTAGGTATAACCATCTTTCCGAGTAGCTAACTCTCTTTAGCTTGTTTGCTAGTTTTAGTTTAGGAAAAGATCCCGACTTTGTTAGTCCATATTGCCCCATGCGCTAAAAATTTGATTTTTATACCGTTTCCGCCTCCCCGTAAGAACCGGGGGTCGCAACGTGGACTTACAGTGGTATCAGAGCCTAACTAAACTTAAACTAGCTTGGTAGCGAAGTGTATGGAAGTTCGAAATCGAAAAATCACAAAAACCGGAAATCAAAAACCCTAAGTTTCTGTTGAAATTTTTTATGCTCTAAAAGTAAAACTTTTTACTCCTAAAATCGGCTCAGGGTTTTCTGAGAACACCCAAGAAAAACGATCCCATGAATCCCTCAAACCGCCGCGGATCCGCGGCCTCAGCTATTCTCTTCGCCGCGGATCCGCCGCCGTTTAGCCTCTTCATGTGATCGTGTTTTGTGCAGTGTTTATCTGGTAGGGTTTTGGGATTTTTCAAATATGTTATATGTGCCCAGATTTTCCAGAAAAGAAATTTACTTTTGGGGTCCTATAAATCCGTATTTTTTTCGAACTTCGCTACACTTTGGCTATATTGGTTATATCTGTGATGTTTGTATGTATTGAACGTCGGCTGATCGCTATAAGTCGATTAGTCGGGGTTATACATCTCTGTGATCTGTGTTTGATATTGGAATGTGTATATGAATGTGTTGGACTGTCGCGGGTGAATAGCCGGGGTAGATGTGAGATGAGCTTTTATTTTTCTTTCATTCATTTGTAAATGTAAATTGATGTAATAATATTATTTGTATGGCCGCACAACCGGGTCGGGGTTGTATCCGTCATTGTATAATTCCTTTTACTGTTTTTTCTCCTAGGATAGACCCATGGAGGGGTGCACAAACTACCGGGTACTTGGCGGGTAGTTTGCCGCACCCGTAGGGGTCTTGGGTGGGGTATTTGCTATTCACCGCGACAGTGTAATCCGCTTTTCGTTGCAGGCTCGAACGGATTGCGGATTGCTAGTATATCCAATATATTCATCTGTGATCTGTAATGTCTATCATTGCTTTATATTTAGGCGTTGCTTATGTTTTACAGACGCGCTAGCCCAGCCCCCGCTCTGTCGTTAGTTAAGTAACCTAACGGGTGATGACGGGACCCCGTGGCGAATGCGAATGGCATAAGCGTACGTCATATTTTGGTTGTTTTCTGCAATGGTAGGATTAATTGATGGGACGCATTAAAAGAACTAATGCAAGAATATCACGCATTAAAAGAACTAATGTAAGATAATAAACCAAGTTAAAGTCGTTGGAACACTTTCGAAAAACCACTCGGTTCTTTTCAAAACTAACTTTTAAATGCGGAGCTTGAGCCACTCCTTCTAAAAGCTATCTCGTTTCATCGATTATATCAAGTTCACTACGTTCACGGTTTTACCAAAACCATTCGTAGCCCTCCGTCGCTTCGCATGAATAGGCAATAGTATTCAAGCTATGTATGTTGGCCAAAGTCAAGGCATAGTGATTGGTAGCTATTGGGTGTTCATGTGTAGCATAGATAGATGCGTTGGTTTGGGACACTCGTACTGCCATTTTGGCCAAAGTCAAGGGTAGGCACGGATGGATCCAAATTAACCTGGATAGTGACGGGCAGAACTTGACATGTGACTTATGATATTTTGGCCAAAGTCAAGGTCATAAGAGCATGGGACAAAAATCCACATCGGGAGTTTCATAAGTACTGAAACTTGCTAGATTTGCATACCATTTGGAGTGTGATGATTATGGTAGGATTCCTTCATTTTCGTCACGCGATGATATTTGGATCCCGATCCTACTGTGAGTATATGCTACTCCTCGGGAAATTTCTCACTAAACGATCAATGCTATAAACCTAGTAGGTGCCTAGAAAGGTGTTAGCGGGGCTACGCCCCCAGGGAAAAGAGGTTCTTAAATTAAGGAACTTCGCGAAAGCGTTGGAAAACCTCCCTCGAAGTACCGACACTGGCCTGGCTGAACGGTTAAGCAAGTATTGTGCGGTGGGATTGATCCCGGCTAATTCTTCCTTTGTGGTTTGAGGAGGGATTCGAGAGACAGTGGGAGCCATCCTGTTTAGACAAATTAAAAACCATTCTAAACTTGCAAGAGCATCGTGCTAAGTGTTTCTTCTCTCCCCCTGCAGCGACCAAATAGAAATGACTGGACTTAAGTTACTTCTAGATAAAAACATACTGACAGGGCCAAACTACAAAGATTGGCTCAGGAATGTCAAAATGGCAATCACTTACGACAAGCTGGGGTATCTTCTTACCACCAAAGCTCCCCCCGTCCCAGGTCCCACCTCCAGCGTCGCGGATAAGGAAATCCGTAAGACTTGGGAGATTGATTGCGCGAAGGCCAGGTGCCTCGTGCTTGCCTCTATGGACAACGAACATCAGAGGAGACATGAGAATATGGACTTAGAATCCATATTTCTTCATACAAAAGAACTGTATGGAGAGCAGTCTCGTATCGCAAGATACAAAGTGTCGAAGAAGTTATTTTCGGCAAAGTTGGCCGTCGGATCATCGGTAGCGGACCACGTGCTTAAGATGATTGGCTACATTGAGGAGCTTGCGGAACTTGGGACCACGTTGGAAAGTGAACTTTATACGGATTTAATTCTCCAGTCCCTTCCATCCACTTACGCCCAGTTTATACTGAACTTTAACTTACAAGAAAAGGAAGTTGAACTTTCAGAACTCCTCAACATGCTGAGGAGCGCAGAGGGCACCCTACAGAAAGGTAGGGAAACACCCGCTTTGTTTGTAGGAGGATCTTCTTCTTCTAGGTCCAAGGCGAAAGCCAAGGGAAAGAGGAAGAAAGCCCCCGCCAAACCAAGGGGCGGTGTTAGTAAAGTGGGTACGAAGGGAAAAGAAATGGCAACAAAGATTACGTGGAAGCTTGTGGGTAAAGAGGAATGCTTCTATTGTCATAAGAGTGGACACTGGAAGAAAGATTGCAGGGCTTGGAAAGCCAGGACACAGGAACTGAAGCAGGTTGCGGCTTCAGCTTCAGGTGTGTATGTTATTGAAAACTGTCTTTCTATAAACTCTACTTCCTGGGTATTGGATACCGGATCAGGATCTCATATCTGTAATTCTTTGCAGGCGTTGAGAAACCGTAGGTTTTTGAAGGCAGGTGACATGACCCTCAGAGTTGCGAACGGAGCTAGCATGGATGCTAAAGCCGTGGGGGATTATCACCTGGGAATGTCAGATGGACATGTTTTGGTTTTGCGTAATTGCTTTTTTGTACCCAACGCAACTTGTAATATCATTTCTGTATCTTTGGTTTCTAAAGAAGGTTATGAATTTGCGTTTGTAAGTAATGTTGTAAACATTCACCTTAATCAAGTTCTGATTGGGTCAAGTACACTGAGCAATGGTATATACGTATTAAACCAACCACAGATTTTCAATGTCCAGAATACACACAAAAGAAAGTCTCCAGATATCAATCAGACTTTCTTATGGCATTGTAGACTGGGTCACATCAATGAGAGAAGGTTGACTAAGTTACATACAGAAGGATATTTGGATCCGTTCGAATATCAATCGTATGCCACTTGTCAATCCTGTCTCAAAGGAAAGATGACAAAGACTCCGTTCACTGGACACGGAGTAAGGGCGAGCGAGCTCTTGGGACTCGTACACAGCGACGTGTGCGGTCCAATATCTACACATGCGCGAAGCGGTTATTCTTACTTCATTACTTTTACGGATGATTTTTCAAGGTACGGTTATGTCTTTTTAATGAAACATAAGTCCGAAGCCTTTGAAAAATTCCAGGAATATAAGAATGAAGTAGAAAAGCAGACCGACAAAAGTATCAAGATTCTAAGATCGGATCGAGGTGGAGAATACTTAAGTGTCGAGTTCCTGAATTATTTAAAAGAGAACGGGATTCTCTCTCAGCTTACTCCTCCATACACTCCGCAACACAACGGTGTATCGGAGAGACGGAACCGAACCCTATTGGATATGGTACGGTCCATGATGAGTAACGCTGAGTTACCGCGATCATTCTGGGGGTATGCGCTAGAATCAGCTGCGTACCTTTTGAACCGAGTTCCTACTAAGACTGTGCCTACTACACCATATGAGATGTGGTGTGGGAAGAGGCCCCATCTCAGTCACATTAAGACTTGGGGAAGTCCAGTTTTTGTTAAAAAGCAGCATGCGGACAAGCTCGAGGCACGCTCAGTACTGTGTAAGTTTGTGGGATATCCAAAGAATTCCAAGGGATATCTCTTCTACTACGAAGAGGAACAAAAAGTTCTTGTTTCTCGTCATGCCCACTTTCTAGAACACCAGTTCTTAGAAAAAGAATTAAGTGGGAGCGCAGTAGAACTGGAAGAAATTCCAGAACCACAGACTATTACTGAAAGCTTAGTGGAACCAGAGGGTTCAAATGAACAGGACATTCCTACGCCGCTCCGCAGGAGTAGTAGGCAGTCTCATCCGCCCGAGAGATACTACGGTTTTCTCATAGACGGGGATAGAGAGGATTGCATCATAGATTATGATGAACCTACTAGCTTCCAGCAGGCCTTTCAGAGCGTTGACTCGGTAAAATGGCTGGATGCAATGCGGACCGAAATGGAGTCCATGTACACCAACAAAGTATGGACGTTGGACATTGCTCCAGACGGGGTAAAACCCGTAGGATGCAAGTGGATCTTCAAAAGGAAGATTGGTGTAGATGGACAGGTTGAGACCTATAAAGCTAGACTTGTAGCAAAGGGTTTCCGTCAAAGACCTGGTTTGGACTATGACAAAACCTTTTCTCCAGTGGCTATGCTGAAATCCATTCGGATCCTTCTTGCCATTGCTGCCTTCCACGATTATGAGATTTGGCAGATGGACGTAAAAACCGCTTTTCTAAATGGGAATTTAGAGGAGTGTGTCTATATGGATCAGCCAGAGGGTTTCATTCAGAGTGGGAGCAGCGGAAAGGTGTGCAAGTTGCTTAAGTCCATCTATGGACTAAAGCAGGCATCGCGGAGTTGGAACATCTGTTTTGATGAGACGGTCAAGGAATTTGGCTTTATCAAAAATCCAGATGAACCATGCATCTATAGTAGATTTGTAGCGAGAACTGTAGTATTCCTCGTTTTATACGTGGATGACATTCTCTTAATAGGAAATGACATTCCTATGCTACAATCTGTCAAGGGTTTCTTGTCACACAGGTTCTCCATGAAAGACCTGGGTGATGCCTCTTACATCCTGGGGATCCGAATCCATCGTGATAGATCCAAGAGGATATTAGGACTTTCACAGTCCAGGTACATCGACACCGTACTGAAAAGATTCAGTATGGAAGATTCCAAGCGCGGTAATCTACCGGCTTGTCACGGAATCACCCTCTCTAAAGAGATGTCCCCCAAGACTGATTTGGAGAGGGATCGCTTGTCTATTATACCCTACGCTTCTGCGGTAGGCTCTATAATGTATGCGATGTTGTGTACCCGACCGGATGTAGCTTATGTACTGAGTGTGGTAAGCAGGTATCAGTCAAACCCTGGGGAGAAACACTGGATAGCGGTAAAGAAGATTCTCAAGTACCTGAGAAGGACTAAGGAGATGTTCTTGGTGTATGGCGGAAAAGACCTCCAGATCGAGGCCTTTGCTGACTCCAGCTTCCAGAGTGACAAGGATGATTCCAAGTCCATGTCGGGTTTTGTCTTTACCCTCAATGGAGGGGCGGTGTGTTGGAAGAGTTCCAAACAGGAAACCGTTGCAGACTCGACGATGGAAGCGGAATACATCGCTGCATCTGATGCCGCAAAAGAAGCTGTCTGGATGAGGAAGTTCTTGAAAGAACTTCAGGTGGTTCCGTCTATTGTTGACCCAATACCTCTGTATTGCGACAACAACGGGGCTATAGCTTTAGCAAAGGAACCCAGGTCCCATCAGAGATCCAGGCACATCTTGAGGCGGTATCACCTGATCAGGGATATCGTGGATCGGAAGGAGATCGAGGTTCGGAGGGTTGCTTCAGAAGAAAACACTGCAGATCCATTCACCAAGGCCCTACCCCAGACTCAATTCGAGCGGCTGATCGAGATGATAGGTCTTCGATACACCAGTACATGGCCTTAGTGCAAGTGGGAGATTGTTAGTGTATATGCCCTAGAGGCCATTACTGTATCATACTAGTTTGTATATTACTTAATGGAAGCTTGGGATATTCACCTTGTATAAACAATCTTGCTCAATATAGTAGTATGCTACTTGGTTTGTCTCTACTTCAATGTGTACATGTGTTTATTTTGCGATATCACCTATACACATTAGTGGAGCCCTTAGGATCTTTGCTTGATTACCAGCGTTGTGATGGCAGTCATACTAGTGGGGGCTGGGTAATCTATAAGCACATCCTTATACAGGTCCCTAGTCGCAGGACTATCGAGACAGGGCATCGATACTCCGGAGTAGACTAGCGTATGCGCTTCTCATCCCAGTGTGGGAGATGGTCTGTCCCACAGCCATCAGTACGTCGTACTGGAGATAGTATACGGGTGCTCGTTAGGTTATGAGTACACCGGACAGGACTCGTCGGGAACTGACCAGTTGGTATTATACCTATCGTCAGTTATTAGTTCCCAGGTGACATGAGTACAGCTTAGTCCGCTGACTTGACACTGGCACTTCGCCTCGAGTGTGTTCCCACTGCACTTTGATCACTACCCTACCACGGCTCAAAGGAGTCGTGCAAACAGGTAGTAGTTGGGTGCAGTCCCGAAGCACTTGGAGGCAGTGACGGTTAGACAGGATTCATCTCTCCCGGTATTGGGGGTTGACATCGCGCTGTGTCTAGGAGAGCCATTACATGAGTAGTCCCTGGCCAGGGCAAGCGAGATATACTGGTAGGCTTCCAGTGTTATCTCAGGGTGTTTTGGGCTTCACTCCGACACGACTTGTACCGCTATTGGGGGACTGACGTTTACCGCCCCCTAGGCCCGCCATGCGATGTATCAGACGAACAGACCGGACTGTACGAAGAATGTCACATTCAGACTCAGTAGGAGTTCAGATGGGGTTCACCTCGTCAGCCTTCTTGTCGGCTTCTACCTGGGGACCGTTACGCACAGCTAGTGCCGCTTGCGGTCTGTGGTTAAACCCACTGCCAGCGTAGTGTCGAGTCTTTAGAGTCCCACACAGAGGGTATTCGCCTCTGGGCAAAACAGAGTAGAGGTCGCATGGTTTTGCGACAGGGTTCGTTCTCATCCGCGCACTTGTGCACGTTTGGAGTCCGGACGGATATTGCCAGCGGGCTCTGGTTTGAGCCGGATACTGGTATATGTTTTGGGGTTACTTTTATCTCTCAGTATTCATAATCCTCGGAACAAGAATGCAGGTGTGTATGCACTGTTGTTTGAGGCGGAAGAAGAGGTTTTTCATTAGGGTTTCGGAACGGGTGCGCATGCACAGTTGACAGTCGTCTTTTTTCCAAACCCTAATGAATTAGTGAGATATCAATTAATAATAGTAATTAAATGAAATTATGTTATGGTTGGTGTTGTTGACTTGTTGACCATGGTTGACTTGTTGACCATGGTTGAATGTTTGACCATCATCATTACTTTGCAAGGATGCTCCTTGATTCTTGCCAACATTCATTTAATGAAGTGATGATAGTGGTCATTCCAAAACAACCATCAACTATTCTCATTTGAATTATTATTACTAATTAGATAATTCTTTTTCTTTTGATATGGTTGCAAAAAGGAAAAAGATAGCTCATTCTATCATATTCATTCTCTCTCCTCACTTCATCTTCTTCTTCCTCAAGCTCAAGGAGAATCCTTCTCATGTGTTGAGAATCCCTCTCCTTGAAAAGAAAACACCCCTTAGACACTCTCTACTCACTCTAGGATCAAAGGTTTAGCAAGCCGAAGATTCTAGTTCTCTCAAAGTTCGAGAAAGAGCCCGAAGGTTGAACCCTCAGGTGGATCCATCTTTGACGGAAGAAGGCGACGAGGAAAGAACCATCAACCTCTACAAATTTTGAAGAAGAAGGAGTTCAAGTTTAGGTATAACCATCTTTCCGAGTAGCTAACTCTCTTTAGCTTGTTTGCTAGTTTTAGTTTAGGAAAAGATCCCGACTTTGTTAGTCCATGTTGCCCCATGCGCTAAAAATTTGATTTTTATACCGTTTCCGCCTCCCCGTAAGAATCGGGGGTCGCAACGTGGACTTACACTATACACGTATTATAGTGTTTGACTAGTGTATATTGGATTTCAGTAGTGGATTTCGAGATCTGTATCTCTATTGTAACTCCGAGGATATGCGTGCAAATCCGATGATTTGCGTGACGCTTGACGGACTTCGATTTTGAGTTTTTACTCGTTTTCATGCGCACTTGACGCGATGTGTTGTGTTGTTTCTGCGTTTTCCATGACTTCGGAGCACCGTTGTTTTGAGCCGATTATTAAAATGTTTTAGATTTTGGGGGTTTAAATTTAAATTCGAGGACCGAATTTATTTAAGGGGGGAAGATTGTAACATTTCAGAAAATATAAAATATTATTTTTGGGAATTTAATCTTAAAATAATATATTTCCCGAAAACTGCCGATTTGCGAAATTGGGGTTTCGAAAAAGGCTATAAATATATACCAATAATTATGAAATAAATAGAAATTAAAATGATTTATTCATTTAAAAATATATTTAAAGAATTTGGCAATTTTAAAATTTATTATATGCAGTTTCGATAAAAACCGGTTAGTGCACTGCTAATCGCGATTAATCCAAATCCACATTTCTACATGGTTAGTGCACCATGACATGTTTCATTTTGTTACATGTTTCATTTCTTTTGTGTTATGGTTTATTGGTGGAAAGAAAAAAAAGAAAAGAGAAAAGGTCAAAGGGGACAAAATGATTAGGTTAGGTGGACTTTTGGAGAGAGAGAGTGTGTGTGTAAATTGGTGAGAGAGAGGGAGGGGGCTGCTGCCCTTTCATTTCCCCTATCTTTTTTTTTTAATCTTTCGTTCATCTCCCTCAAGCCACAACCCTCTACTAAAACCCCTAGATCTATCTCTTAACAATCCCCAAAACCCTACACACCCTTCATAAATATTAATCCCCTCTTCAACCTATATACATGGGGACCAAGAAAAATTCTGTTTTGATGATCTTAGGGATTCATGGGTGCTATATGAGGTAATCCCTTCACTAATTAGGTAGTTTTTCATTTACTTTCGCATTCATATGTGTTTAGATGTGATATTGTGATGATCAGTGAACATTGGGAAACCCTAGTGAAGGTTTGAGTGTTTTTTGAAATTGGTGATGCCTAGTGGCTGTTAACTAGACTTGGGTGTTGTTTAAAGACCTGGAACACAGCTTAGAAACCCAAAACACGGATTTAGAAACCCCGACATCGGATAAATGTGTGATTTTAGAGGGAATTTTGGAATCTGGAGCAACCCGGGGACACTAGAAATGATTTTGGGATTACTGGGAGTCGTGCAGGCACCTAGGAAGCTATCACCAAGACCTGAGCCCCAAACCCCAACCTACGGCCGCAAATTTAGTCAATATGGCCGTAATTTGCGGCCAGAGTAGGGTAGAATTGTTCCAGTTTTGTTCCATGGCTCCTTTTGCACTAAATTAGACCCCTCCTATATGCAGTTTTGGCTAATTGTCACCTGGGGAAAATCTGGAAGCATTTTGGTTCGTTTTAGACTATGTTTTCCTAATTTAAAATGCACTTTCTTGATATTTGGATTTGTATTTGGTTGTCGTGTGATTGTACATCGACAACAAGGGTTGTTTGATTGATTTGCACATTTAGGCCATAGGTTCTAACCTATGAGCACACCGTGCGCCGTATCGGTTTTCTGCCTCGATTTTAATACGTATTGCGATTGTTGATTATTGTAGGTACCTTCGCGTGGATTTCTAGGCGACGGAGCGTGATGTCATCAACTTCGGCAAGCGAGAAGCAAGGTGAGTAAATCTATTTCTACCGGGGAAGTCGGGAGGATGGCGTATAGCACCCCCGCAAACTTTTGATGGAAAACCGATTTATAGAATATGGTTAGGAAACCTAGATTAGGAAACTAGGGTTAGAATGAGATAGCTATGAAACCATATTAGAAACTAGAGGATAGTTAGAATTGATATGTCACTACTATCGTAGGATGACGTTAGCGATATTACCGTTTAAGGTACTGTAGGACTAGATAGTCGATGTAGATTCGTCATCCGAACCCTACCTTTTTCTAAACCGAAGAATCATATGTATCTTTTAAATATGTACCTTGAGGGATGTTACGGATTTTCAAATGATGATACGATATGATGGTATACGGATGCGAGTCGATCGAGTTGATTTATACCCTGCCGGTCCCCTGATATGAGATTATTGCAGATGTGACCTGGGACATAGGTATATAGGGTTATATATATATAGAATGTTGTGAATCATGGATGATAGGCCGTATGCGATATTAGGCCGTACCCTCATTTGTCGTATTGGATGATAGGATCCCTTTTAGTATAATGCCGCCGCACAATGATATTCCGTGCGTGATGAGTTTGACATGATGATTGATCCTTACCATTGACTAGAGGTTTCCGTACGATGGATTATACCGTACGCGATGTTATTGTGCTAGATGCCGATTGATAGATTCACCGACTCGGACATTTGATAGTTACGTATACCTTATAACTGTTAGCTGATGATTTATCTTGTGCTGCATTCATGATATTATTATTGCATCGCATATACCTGTGATAGTACACCTGCACCATTATCAATGATGCGTATGTTACACGTACACATATTTGCCGGCTCACACACTTCATCATCGATAATTGCCATGTCACTACACAGTAGGGTTGCTGCATCATGACATATACATTGATACATTCATACTTGCGGATATACACATTTGTATATCCATATTCGTGCACATATACATTGATACATTCATACTTGCGGATATACACATTTGTATATCCATATTCGTGCACATATACATTGATACATTCATACTTGTGGATATACACATTTGTATATCCATATTCGTGCACATATACATTGATACATTCATACATGCGGATATACACATTCGTATATCCATATTGGTGTACATATACCTTGATACACCCATACGTGTGCACATACACATTGTATATTCATATTTGTGCACACATACATGGTACATCTATACTTGCGCATATACATATTGTACCTACATAGATAACCGGTTTTATTGTAAAATTGGGAACCGCAAGTTATATTTTAAAAACTGGAATCATTTTTAAAAGAGCGGTTTCCCTTAATATGTCATATCACTATTCCATGTTGCATGATATACGGATATGCTCGGATTTCTTTTTACATGTCCCATACATCATGCTCTATTATTTTACGCATTGAGATATGCTGTTTTCATGAGATTTCTGGATTTGAGAACCGTGGATATTTCTAATGAGATTATGTGTTGTTTTAAAAACCCGGTTTCTCTTGATATGATATTTCAGTGCGTCCACCATGTGTTTTCTTGGTTCTGAGAGTGACATGTGAAACCCGATTCGAGGAGTGGTAGGCACCGGCTGCGGGTACATGGTGGACCCGGTGTGGTATCCCGGGGCAAGAAGACTCATATATGTTAGATAGTGAGCCCAACAGGGGGAGCACTACCTACTGGTCATAGTATGTGGATTCGGCGGATATCCGGAGAATACCGACCGGAGTCAAGAGATGATATGGGCCGATCTGGACTGACGGAGCCCGTGGGCCGATCCAGACTGACGGAGCCCGATATATGAGGATTTATGTGCCGATGCTGGGCACTGCTTTCATGATGTTTTCGAGTGTCGATGCTAGGCACTCAGGTTCCATGATTTTGATGTGTCGGGAGGGATACCGTTGATATACATCCTCATACTTTCATGCACACTCTTTTATGCTATTTACATGCATGATATTGTTGCGTCAGTAATTGACTCGTGGACAAGATCCACATACACACATACATACACTGATTCTACTATCGGAGATTTTGCACATGCTTATAGATATTGATTTATGGGTGGACGAGATCCACATAACTGCATGCATTGATTGTTACTGTTGGATGTTATCCACATGCATATAGATACTGACTACCTTGTTGGCACATATACGACCCGGTCACCCTAGAGATCATAGTATTACCTTTTGATATAGTTGACCTAGGAGTCGTTTTTTATTTTATTTCTACTTTTAGATATATTTCTATTCATGAGTTGGCAACTCACCCCCGTTGTGCCACAGTTCTTGCTGGTTGACCCCTTGGATCAGTAGCGGCTTCGTTGGCACACCGTTTCCTTTGGTTGTTTTGCAGTGGTAGGTGGGATATTTTTATCATTCCCACTCTTGTATCTATATATTTCATATTGTATCTAGTTAACTCCATCAATCAAAAATTGTAATTGTATAAGTAATGAGACATAGTGGGATTGTGGTTGCAAGACTTAGAGCGAGGGGTTTTCCGCCACTTGTGATTTATATGTCTTGCTTTCTTTTTATTCTTTTGTGGTGAACTTCGCCGTTGGGCGTCGTATACTTATTTTTATTATCTTGCGTGGTTGTGATCCGCCGTTTGGCGAAAAGCTAGCTCCCGCTTGGCGATGCCATTATCATTATTATGTATTGTGGTTTTGGATCAAAAATACAAAGGAGGTGCTGCCTAAATTTTCAAAAAGGACGAAACATGTTTTTAAACTAGTAAATTTTACTTGCATCATTCATGTTCTTTTCTATGCATTAAGAAAACTTGATTTCATTATACCTTTATTTCAAAACCTCATCTCCTTTAATTTCTTAAAAAGGTTTAGATTTCTGGGTTTCAGCTTACTTGAATTCCGTTACGCCTTTAGACGTTGCGTGATTCAAGTGCTGGTCACGAGCTAAGATTTCGGGTCGTGATACGTGACCACGACCTCTCTGATCATAAGTCTGACGCGGAGCAACAACTGGCACAAGAGGCAACGCTCTCTGTGTTGGAGAAGGTGGTAACGTAACATGCGATACGGATGCCACGTTCTCATGTGGCTCGGTACAATCTTGAACACGATGATAGAAACTCCTGCACCGGAAACATCCAGACGATGACTGCTGACCCTCCTGGGGATACGAGCTAAACAACCGGCTTCTTCCCAAGCCTCTGCTACCTGAACGAAATCTGTCGTGTCGTCTAAACATCTGTCTCCGTGCTGATACACCAGTACGGACCCTCTTCGGTTCCGGAACGACCGACGTCTCGGAAAGACATGATTGAATTGAATTCTTGATGTGTAGTATAAAATGGTAAAGAAATCACAATCAAAAATTATTTGACCGCAATCAACTACGGTGTCGGATGTAGATTGTTAGTGAGTGCGGATCGTCCACAGGGAAAGTGTAATCGTTCGTCTTTTGAATTTGATGAGTTGAAACTTTAAGAAAAGAAAACAAAACAATTCATGATTTAAATTTTGTATTTCAAGAAAAAGAAAATATCTAGATCTAAGAAAGCATTAAAAGATAGAATCAAGAATTGATCGTTTGATGATTTTTCCAAACCAAATATCAAGAATCGAAATAAGGCTCGTAGAAATCGATCGGATCTATAGATGTGATGTAATCTTAGAATTACGTATTCTTATCCTTCGATGAATTGATACTAGATCGATGATGATCGATGAGAATTAGAGACTTCTTGTGAAACTAGGGTTTCATCTTATCTCTTGTTCTTTCATTGATATCATTCATATTCTAGCCTCTAGTAAATTCAAGAAACGATCGTAGATCCCTAATTTCGAGCGATCACAATCAAGAAAGCATCGCTACGAAACTAGGTCATCGATTCTTGAACTTGCTAGGGTTTACAAAACTCGTAGGACTTAAAAATCGTATTAAGATTTGTTACATCATCATTCTACAATCGTCTCGACTCCTTTACAAGCGGAGTTTTACTCAAACATCACAACAAGAACAACAATTACAAATTGAGATCTAATCATGATGCAAGAATTAAAAGAAAGCAAGATTAAAGAATTTCACCTTTTATTTATATCAACAATTTCATTACATTCGCTCAAGAACTACAAGAGGAAGAATTCGATCGTCGATTTGGCTTCGCTCGTCTCCGTGGATCGCGGATCGGCTTGGATCACTTTCCCGATTGAAGATCGGCTCGGCTCCTAAAAGGTTGAAGGCTTCTCACTTGATTTGGGACTCAAGATCTTGGATTTGGAGTGGAATTAGGGTTAGGGTTTCGCACAAGCCTTGTCACGAGACTTGTGGAAGAAAATGGTGTAGAATGAACCAATGATTATTGATTAGCCTTTTAACCCTAGGTCTAGGTTCCTATTTATAGATAACTAACCCTAGATCTAGGATTTCAAATTCTAAGTTTCCCTCCAAAAGTTTGTTGAGGGAATTCAAATTTCCCTCCAAAAGTTAGTTAGGGGAGAAGCTTCTAGATGTGATTAGTTAGGAGGAGCTTCTAGAAGAGGATTAATTAGGAGTTTAATTAGGATTAGCCTTCTTAATCTTCTTTGCTGATCTGGCAGTAGCTTCTGGAGAATTGTGGAATTTGTGGTATCAGAAATGAATGTGGGCTCCTCTGTGAGAATTTTGCACTGAAATTGGGGAACTAATTCCCTAGGCCCACCGCGGATCCGCGGCCTTAGCAAGCCCATGCCACGGATCCGCGGCCATGTTATAGGCTTGGGCCTTGCACTTTCTGGTACAGTCTTATGATGATTGTTGGGCCTTCTTTTGATGTATTGATTTGTATAATTCCTTCTGCACTGCTACCAGATCTGAATTGATTTAGTTGGCGTATTTTTGATCAGCTCTTTTGCTTTTTCTTCCGTATTTCCTGCACATACTCAAGACAAGTGTTGCGCAAATACAGAAATGATGCGATGCCATGAAATGCGGTTAATTTCCTTTAAAGTGTCGGTTTAAAAGTCTAATACATGAAATCTCATAATTTGTGACAGATTTGCTAATATGTAGAATATGAATGCCGAACACTTCTAAATGTATGCAAATGTTAGGGAAATTGCTGGCTAAAATATACAATATTTTCGACTGATCAAATACCCCCAAACTTAATTTCGATCGTCTCGAGCGAATGTTTTATTAAAAAAAAAGGAGAAAATAAAGAAAGAGAAAAACTAACTAGCACACTTTCGTAGGCAACACGATTGCACTGAGCACGTGCAACAAGCCTTTAAACCTATAGGTGTCCCTAGTAGGAGGAGTGTTGTCTCCTGAGGGTTTTCAGCGGATTGCACCCACAAAATCCAATAATAAAAGCAAGATTATGAATATTACATTTAAAGAAAAGAATTGTAAAAGAAAGACTTTGAAAATTAGGGTTTCCAACTAAGCTAGCTTTTCGGTTGTCATGAGCCCTATCTTAATGGTCATGAAAATATGTCAGAAATCACGTCCTCCCTCAATAAAACATCGTCTTATTCTTCATTCCTATCTTTCTTCCAAACATCGATCATATAACCCTGCGTGTGTGTAAAGACATCCCTACACTTGGAGAATTCAATTCAAGCTATCATACTCTTGCCCATCAACCTCAGTATATATATATATTTTTTTTCGATGAGCTTACACACTTTCATGCGACCGTTAATACTTCTTGAGGTACTAACCGACCGATTACTCATGTGCTTGCTTATTTGGTGTATTTTCCTCGTCTTGCACCACCTTAGGTATAGCAGTGACTCCCAGACCAGTTGGCCTTAGGGCACTAGATGAAAAGGCACCCTTGCTATATATTTTTTTTATTTCCCTCGGTGATAACAAAACCAGTGTCCATTTTTCTCACCATATATTTTTTTTCTTCATACTTTTGGCTTTAAGACAAGAGCATTTCAAGGTATCCTCTACTATCCCAGGCTTTAAGACGTGTGTAAGTGCGAATAGCAGGGTAGCAACGTTCAAAATGTTTGGCTTCCAGAATAGAAACTATTTTTCAGACTTATTTTTATCCTCAGATTAGTGACGTCCTTCATCTTACTAACCCTTGGGACAATGGCTCATAACTACTTATTACTAGTTCGTATAAGAAAACTTCTAATTTTCTTAGTTTTCTTAAATTTTTCTAATCTCATGGATGTAATTTTTCACTATCTAAACTTTTATTATCTTATTTATGTACAAAAATATTTTTATAATTTTGAAATTTTTTTTAAATTTTTATGGTTTTCAAAAAAAAATGTTTTGTGCTTATGCAAATGATATGCAAATGATGCGAAAATAAGCACAAGCCTCCCCCAAACTTGTTTTCAACAGTGTCCTCACTGTTGCCTTCCGCTAAATCTACAAAACCTGTAAGTCTGGGAGGAATTTATTAGTGGGGGCAAAATATTTAAGTGAAGATCCTCCCCCAAACTTATTTTTGGCTCAAAATTTTGTAAAAATTTTATTTTCAAGAGCCCGATTATACCCCCCCAAACTTGAGTTATGCAATGTTAATCTTTTAAAATCACAAGTGGGGGTCAAAAATCATAGGTCGATGCCAAGCTTTGCAAAGACCAAATGTTAACACCAACCATTCAAAATTTTTATCAATGCAGTGCTCTGGTTGGTGGAAGAAGAAGAAGTGGGGAAAGGTTAAGTGGTGGAAAAGAGTGTGTGTGCGTCTCATATTGGAGAGACGATGCAGTGTATGTGATGGATTACTCGCATTCTTCTTACAGTTCAAAAGAAGGGGTAGAGGTTCAATTTCATTGATTGGGAGATGATTCATCTCAACACCCGTGTCATTCAAAAATGCGAGTTCATCAGCGAAGATCTCCTCAAAAGTTCCATCTATACCCCGATGAATAATATCATCACAAAGTGCGGGGTGATCTTCAGACTCTAAGAACAGTTCATAATACGTGTTAATTGTTGACCCGGACATCTCGGTGGAAGAGTCCGTATGTGTATGATACATAGTTGGGTCAAACAATAACGTATGAAAAGAGTCAAGATCGATATCAGGAGGATCATCAAATTCGCTGCTGTCGACATCCATTAAGTCGACAGAACATACCTGAGCAATAGGTTCGGAGGGTACACTTCCCAACTTGTAAATGTTCAGCTCTATTGAACTATTCCCGAAAGATAGGGTTATAGAGCCGTTACGACAGTTGATAATAGCATTGGAAGTGGCCAAAAAGGGGCGACCTAAAATCACCGGAATTTGATTCCGTGGGTTCGCTACAGGCTGTGTATCAATTACAATAAAATCTACCGGGAATATAAATTCTCCGATTTTTATTAACACATCCTCCAGTTCACCCCTAGGTTTGGTGATTGATCGGTCGGCCATCTGGAGAGTGCAATTGGTTGGCTTTAACTCTCCGATTCCTAGTTGCTCATAAACAGAATATGGAAGCAAGTTAACACTAGCGCCAAGGTCTAATAAAGCACGGTTGATGTGTTTTTCCCCAATAGAAACGGAAATAGTAGGATATCCAGGATCCTTACGTTTCCTCGGTAATTGCTGGGGGAAAGCCGTGTCTATTGTTTTTTCCATGAATATCTTTTTGGGCGCTTGAGTCTTCCTCTTCCTAGTGCACAAGTTCTTAAGAGTTTTCGCATAGGACGGAACTTGTTGGATGGCATCTAGGAGAGGGATGTTGGTGTTTACTTGCTTAAAAATGTTCATAATCTTCTCCATATGTGGACTCGGTGTGTTAGCCCTTAACCGATTAGGATAAGGTGCTTTAGCAATAAGCGCTGGGTCCATCATAGGAGAAGGAAGTGTGTGTGGAACCGATCCCAAAATAGAAGTGGGGATCGTCCGTGGAGGGGTAAAAGAGGTGGGCTGTAGTGGCGAGCCTTTTGGGAAATGAAGAATAGGCTCGGAAGAAGATGGTGGGGTAGAAGAACTGGGGTAAGAAGTGTGTGTGTGAGGAAAGGTCTCAGCCGGGGTGTTATTGATTGATTTATTAGTATTATCAAACTCTTCCCCAACATGAGTGTCAAGCACTCTTCCAGATCTCAACGTGATCTCATCCACATGGTGTGAATAGCTAGGATTAGGTAAAGGTTGAGCTGGAAGTTTCCCTTTCTCTCTTGCACTCATTTCGGCTTTTAGTTGTGCAATTTGTTCTTCCATCGATTTGATATTATCATTTTGAGAGATAATGATCTTCATCACATTCTCGACGGAAGATTGCAAACTTGCCGTCCCTTGGATGGATTGTTTCATGAAAGTATCCAAGGTTTGTGCTAGTGCAGAGGTATTATCTGTACCGGTCAATTGCAAAGGACTATATGGTGCAAAAGTGTTGGCCGGATTTTGGAAATTTTGTGCTTGGAAGGGGTGCTGACTCAATTGAAGTGGTGGCTGCTGTTGTGGTGGAGGGACCCCTTGAAAATTGTTTTGGGTTGGAACCGTGTTTTGAAATTGGGATTGGTTCCAATCAAAGTTAGGGTTATTCCTCCAACCCTGATCATATGTGGAGGAAGATGGATCGTTTCTAGGTCTTTGAAATGATGCATTGGTATGCTCAGGACCTTGAAACGGACATTCTTCCGTCAAGTGAGACGGATCAGAACAACAACCACATACAGTTTTGGAGAGTGATATTTGACTTAGGGCGGCTAAAAATTTGTTTTCCATATTCTCGAGTTTCTTTTGCATAGCTGAAATGTCAGCTCTAACTCCTATGGAAATATCATTGCCATCCCTAGACGATTGACTCACACCCTCCCACCGTAAAGATTTTTCAGCGAAATTTTCTAGAAAGTTCCTGGCTTCCCCATCATCTTTAGTCATGAAGTTGCCTTGACACATGGATTCAAGGGACTGTCTTGTGTAAGGAGTAATGCCCTCATAAAGGATTCGGCAAAGATCCCATCTCGGGATGCCGTGATGTGGACATTGGACTAACAGATCCTTGAAGCGGTCAAGACATTTTGAAAATGTTTCATTTGGAAGCTGGGTGAATTGATAGATTTCGCTACGGACTCGAGCTGTCTTTTGATGTGGGTAAAATTTCTTAAGGAATGCTTTGACGAATTCGTCCCAATTTGAAATTGAATGTGCGATAGTGTTATATAGCCACTTCTCGGCTAAATCGCACAAGGTAAAAAGGAGAAGACGTAGACGGAAAGCATCCACAGAAAGCTGTGAAGTACCCATCATTGCGCATACATTTTCAAATTTCGTGATAAACACGTATGCGTCTTCAGACTCGAGACCGTGAAATTTTGGTAGAAGGTTGATGTATTGGGGTTTTATTTGAAAATTTTCCCCGTTTGCTGGTGGTGTGGAAAGACAAGTGGAAAGTGGGCCTCGTGTAGGATAGCATCTCTCTTGGAGAGAGATGCGAGGTGGATTCTGCGCACCAACGGACGGCGGCAGGGTAGTGGAAAAGAAGTTCGATGGAGGTGGATCCATCGATGTGGGTTTGGTGGTGGGTAAAAGAAAGGGTAAATGTAGAAATACCGACTTTGGGTCGATGAGGGAAACGCGGACTAAACAGGCACTAGAATCCCGTTGTCCAGCCTATCTTGTACTAAAAAGGGTTAGTACAAGTGGCAGCGTGAATTTATAATTAGGGGAAATGATGTATGCGGTGTTTGTTTTGAAAAGATACGGATTTTTGAAAAAATATGATGCAACAAAACAAATGCAACACACAAACCCTAGAATCTAGTGGTCACCTAGGTCAAACTCTAGACCGCTCCTAACTGCCAAAAGACAAGTCGCAGGATCAATCCTCCACTGCCTCTTTGTCCCCCTGTGGCCGGATAAGTGCCAGGTAAGTGGGAAGGAACCACCACTACAGTGGGCCTAATTAATAACCACTAGCCTTAGACACACTCGCCTTAGGCACCACAAGAAAACGCTGATAAGCAATGAATTACCCACGGCCTTCTCTTGTCCTAATTGAGCGCGACAGTCCTTAGAGTCATCTCTAGATTTCTTTTAATTAATGAGGGTCAATGCGGATGCAAGTTTTGCGATTTTCGGGGCCTAGGAAGGGTAATGAACTCCCCACCTAATTTGGATTTGATCGTGCCCCTTAAATTTCCGTATTAATATGCAAACAACCAAGAATCAAAAACACGCACAAATTTATTTTGCTTTTGCGGCGCTGCGATTTATTTGCAAAGAAACCTGCAGCAAAATTGTTATTGGAGCAGATAAGGTAAGAGATAAGAAAGATAGAAGATACCTGAGAAAAATTGGTGCAGTGAACAGTCAACAGAGCCGCTCTTCCGCCGCAAAATGAAGGCTAACGCCGCGGATCCGCGCTTGAATATACTGTTCACTCTACCAAATTTCACCAGTAGCTTTCTGTTGAGTTCTACAGCTCTCTGGAATTTTCAGAAATTTTTTTCTCCAGCTCCAATGATTCCAGATTTTCTCGCAACAAATCACAACACACGTATTAGTGTTTGCACGAATTTAGATCTAAAAAATATTATGGAATAAATTGTTCAACTCAAATTTCAAAATACGAACTATTAGCGCACTATCCCCGGCAACGGCGCCATTTGATTGAATTGAATTCTTGATGTGTAGTATAAAATGGTAAAGAAATCACAATCAAAAATTATTTGACCGCAATCAACTACGGTGTCGGATGTAGATTGTTAGTGAGTGCGGATCGTCCACAGGGAAAGTGTAATCGTTCGTCTTTTGAATTTGATGAGTTGAAACTTTAAGAAAAGAAAACAAAACAATTCATGATTTAAATTTTGTATTTCAAGAAAAAGAAAATATCTAGATCTAAGAAAGCATTAAAAGATAGAATCAAGAATTGATCGTTTGATGATTTTTCCAAACCAAATATCAAGAATCGAAATGAGGCTCGTAGGAATCGATCGGATCTATAGATGTGATGTAATCTTAGAATTACGTATTCTTATCCTTTGATGAATTGATACTAGATCGATGATGATCGATGAGAATTAGAGACTTCTTGTGAAACTAGGGTTTCATCTTATCTCTTGTTCTTTCATTGATATCATTCATATTCTAGCCTCTAGTAAATTCAAGAAACGATCGTAGATCCCTAATTTCGAGCGATCACAATCAATAAAGCATCGCTACGAAACTAGGTCATCGATTCTTGAACTTGCTAGGGTTTACAAAACTCGTAGGACTTAAAAATCGTATTAAGATTTGTTACATCATCATTCTACAATCGTCTCGACTCCTTTACGAGCGGAGTTTTACTCAAACATCACAACAAGAACAACAATTACAAATTGAGATCTAATCATGATGCAAGAATTAAAAGAAAGCAAGATTAAAGAATTTCACCTTTTATTTATATCAACAATTTCATTACATTCGCTCAAGAACTACAAGAGGAAGAATTCGATCGTCGACTTGGCTTCGCTCGTCTCCGTGGATCGCGGATCGGCTTGGATCACTTGCCCGATTGAAGATCGGCTCGGCTCCTAAAAGGTTGAAGGCTTCTCACTTGATTTGGTACTCAAGATCTTGGATTTGGAGTGGAATTAGGGTTAGGGTTTCGCACAAGCCTTGTCACGAGACTTGTGAAAGAAAATGGTGTAGAATGAACCAATGATTATTGATTAGCCTTTTAACCCTAGGTCTAGGTTCCTATTTATAGATAACTAACCCTAGATCTAGGATTTCAAATTCTAAGTTTCCCTCCAAAAGTTTGTTGAGGGAATTCAAATTTCCCTCCAAAAGTCAGTTAGGGGAGAAGCTTCTAGATGTGATTAGTTAGGAGGAGCTTCTAGAAGAGGATTAATTAGGAGCTTAATTAGGATTAGCCTTCTTAATCTTCTTTGCTGATCTGGCAGTAGCTTCTGGAGAATTGTGGAATTTGTGGTATCAGAAATGAATGTGGGCTCCTCTGTGAGAATTTTGCACTGAAATTGGGGAACTAATTCCCTGGGCCCACCGCGGATCCGCGGCCTTAGCAAGCCCATGCCGCGGATCCGCGGCCATGTTATAGGCTTGGGCCTTGCACTTTCTGGTACAGTCTTATGATGATTGTTGGGCCTTCTTTTGATGTATTGATTTGTATAATTCCTTCTGCATTGCTACCTGATCTGAATTGATTTAGTTGGCGTATTTTTGTTCAGCTCTTTTGCTTTTTCTTCCGTATTTCCTGCACATACTCAAGACAAGTGTTGCGCAAATACAGAAATGATGCGATGCCATGAAATGCGGTTAATTTCCTTTAAAGTGTCGGTTTAAAAGTCTAATACATGCAATCTCATAATTTGTGACAGATTTGCTAATATGTAGAATATGAATGCCGAACACTTCTAAATGTATGCAAATGTTAGGGAAATTGCTGGCTAAAATATACAATATTTTCGACTGATCAAGACACTACTCAACTAGTAGGGATGCGTCCACTGCTGCTGCATATATATCACAATTCTATGTGCTGATAGCGAGGAACATCTGGGTAAGCAGGCCTTGTACAAACCTCATGATCTGCATCTCCTCAGTGTCCACCAAATACGGAGCATACACAGATAGCTCGGTAAACTGCACAATGTACTCTGCCACCTTCATACCCGGAGTCTGGCGTAACGACTCGAAACTGCGCGCTCGAGCATCCCTGACGCTCTACGGAAGAAAACGGGCATGAAACATCGTTACGAACTCAGCCCAGTTCATAGGGAAAAGACCTGCGGCTCTGCCCTTCTCTAAAGACTCGCACCACTTCTGGGCAAGACCTTCCAGACCAAAACTCACGAACTCTACCCTTCTCGCATCGGAGCATCTCAACGAACGACATATCCTGTCCATCCGATCGATAAAGGACTGCAGATCTTTCGTAGCATCAGTGCCGGTGAAAACAAGAGCCTTCAGCCTCATGAACTCAGATAACGATATGGTGATAACCTCCGTACCTGTAGGTACAACTGCCTGAACCGTAGGTACCATCACGGTCCCCGTAACATGTGGGACAACATCCTGTCTCTGTGCTCTACTGGCCTCGACTAACGATCCTATCATCTGGCGCAACTCCTGCATACCGGCCTCTAGCCTAGTAATACGATCTATCGAAGATGGAGCAATCTGCTCCTGAACAACGGGCGTACCGCCCTAGTCAGTCCTCGACTCTGACGAGCCAACTCTGACCTCGGCTCTCGCGGCCGCTCTCTGCGCCCTCGTAGTCTTCGGCGGCAAAATGGCTGGAAATGAAAATAGGATTCGATAAGAACACGGAAATCTAATCACAAGGATGTATATAATCACAGAAGGAATTTCAACCAACAAGTCCTAAGGTCACTTAGGCGGAGTACCGTATCGTAAGTATGCCACGGAACATACACACGCTTCGTCACTCTTCTTAAGCTACCTACTCCATCATACCAAGGTCATCCTAAACTCTGAAAGGTAAAACCTAGTGCTCTGATACAAACTTTTTCATGATCCAAAATTTAGCACGTGACCGGCACTTAAACCACGTAACGTCAACAGGCGTAACGCAATTTAAATAAGCCGAAAAAACCCAGAAATATAATCCATCAAAAGTAGTAAGTGATAAAAATATTGTTAAAAACCTTTGGAAATCTCAAGTAAGAATCATTAAAGTTTAAATTTATTTTCTTAAAAATTTCGGCAGCACCTCCTTTGTAAAAACTAGCCCTGAAACGGGTACAAACATAAGATATAAGTAAAGCAGCATATGAAATAAATAAAGCATCCCCAAATGGGATCAAATCACGGCCATAGGCAGAAACAACCACCATAAGTATATATACGACGCCGTAGTGAAAAAATGGACAATATAAGTGAAAATAGCATAAAGAGCTAAAACTGTATAATAAAAGCCGGCTCAAACGAGCACGACACCCAGAGTCACAAAATATACAATAGCTTCCTCATAACTCGTCTCTAAGTCAATACATAAAACGGTTGATGAAGAGTACTAGATACAATAAGATGTACAAAGAATAAAAACGGATAACCACAAAACTTACATATAGCAAATCGGCTCACAGCCAATCGTAGCGGTATCCGCTGCAAAAAGATACAATAAGAAGCCCTGCCACGACTACTTTGAGGGTCAAACCTGCAAAACACTGTGGCACAATGGGGGTGAGTTGCCAACTCATGAGTGGTAAGTAACATCGTACAGATAATCGCAGTTATGCACGTACTACGATACTCTATCACATTCAATCTGATAGTATCAATATGGTAATATGGATATGCAACAATCATGAAAGGTACTCTATCAGATACTATAAATACATGAATCAATGCATATCACAGAATGCTGAGTATGGGACAAAACATATCATCATCACGAATCATCATCATGGAAAAACCCGGTGTGCATCAACGACACCCCAAATCCTAATACCTCAGGTGCCGTCACTCTGATCGGCTCTCATATCCTGTAAATCTCATGGAACCTGAGTTCTCAACATCGGCACTGGAAAACATCATGAAATACTCGTGTCCAACATCAACACGCAAATCCACATATATCGGGCTCCGTCAGTCTGTACCGGCTTACGGGCTCCGTCAGTCCGGATCGGCCCTCGGGCTCCGTCAGTCCGGATCGGCTCATATCCATCTCTCGACTCCGGTCTGTATCCTCCGGATAACCTCTAGGTCCAACCAATCACCGGTAGGTAGTAGTCCCTCTGCCAGGCTCATCGTCTACTACACAACCTTCCATTCTTGCCCCAGGGTACCATACCGGGTCCACCATGGACCCGCAAATGGATCATCCAGCTCCTCGAATCGGGTTTCTATCACACTTCTCATAACTGAGAAAACGCATGGTGGACGCACTGAAATATCATATCAAGAGAAACTGGGTTTTCAAAACAATGCATAACTTCTTGAAATAATACCACGGTTCTCAAATCCATAAATCACATGAAATCCGTATCTCAATGCGTAAATCCATGAAGTATGATATATGCAACATAAAACCGTAATATGAGCATATCAAAGGAAAACCGCTCTTTTAAATGAATCCAGTTTTTAAATATATCATGCGGTTCTCATTTTCTCCAAAATCAGATGCAACATCATATAAAGGTGTACATGTAGCTATAACAAGTATGGGTGTATACATGTAAGTATGTATGCACGATGTATCTCATATGCGGAATAGAACAATAATCCATGTGTCAATATCAATAACAATACAATACTGCATATGTGTATAGGTTGTGCGTGTCATGGAAATTACCGACGGTATGGGTGTAGCATACAATTTAGTGCTCGTGCATTATGAACTGTCAGTAATGGTGCAGTGTCCACTAGGTACTAAGTCAAGGCATGACAAGTAATGGTATGAAATGATAATCATGCATAATCAACATATATGTATATAAACATGCGGCTATAATATCCTATAAGGTCCTGACGCATAACTCCATACGGGAGATTTCCCCGTAGATGTTGAACCTACTCACCGTGATCTCGAGCTAGTTATATCCAACCACCTGCTTCCCTTTCTTCGCAGCGTCCGAAGTCCCCTCCTGCGATACTATTAACACAAAACACAATAACGCGTAGATTTAGCAAACTACGTAATAATAACGAACATAGCACTAATCTAACGAATCGGTTCCTTTAAGCTACCAAATGGTTCGCTTAGCGGCTAACGTGTGTGTCGACATCACCAAAACAAACCTACAACAGCACGCTACCCGAATCACTAAAACTACATTGGATCAATCGTAACGCGCGTCGTCGAAACACTAAAAACTAGCTAATCGATCCCAGATTTTACATACTTTCAATACTAAAAAATCTAGCAGTACCAAACACCCTAAAACAACTGCAGAGAGCTACCCACAAAAGCTCAGCACCCCAGTCCCTTCCTCGGTGGAGCTCGCCGGATTTCTCCCCATTGTCGCCGGCCAAACAGTGTCAGGCGGGATTCGTGTTTCAAGTGTACACTCAGGGCTCTAATACAACACCACTACACTGCTAGTTTTCACAGTAAACACTCGGGTTGATTGCAGATCACAGACACCCTATAAAGACACTAAAAATATGATACGTGCACAAAACTATAACTTTTTCGTTCTAAACAGCGACTACTAAGCTACACAACAATAATAAACTCTTAATTAACAGTTTAGAATCATTACCTATCCACACTTGCTCAAAACCCTATCTTTCCATGCTCCAAGTGATCCTAGTGGCTTGATCTTGGCTTGTGAAGGGTTTAAGTGAAGTTTAGTGGAGATTTTATTTGGTTTAGTGAGGATTGGGTTAGGGTTTGAGTGAGGTGTGAGAGAGATAAAGAGACGTAGAAAAATGTTGTGAGAGTAAGAGAATGAGGTGAGTGTGAGGGTGCATGAGTGAGGGTGAGGGAAGATGGATGAGGGAATGAGGGGTGAGTTTAGAGAGAGCCATGCCCTTCTCTCTCTTCATTTAATGCAAGGCATGCTTGCCTATGCCTTATGATGCATGCCACCCTCTCTGTCTCTCTCTGTCTCAAGACAACTAATTCAAAACCCCTTTTTAGTTAAAACTAAATATTTAAGATAATTACATATTACAACTTAATGGAATGGGGTTAGATGTCATGGCCACATAAGCATGGTTAACCCCTAATTAACCTTAGGTTAACATGCACATGTGTGTGCAAGCCCGAAATAAATATTAATAAAATATTGATTAATTTTGATAAAATATTTGAAAACTATTTTGGTAAACGTTTTACGAAAAATCTGCATTATCGCTTAATTAACACTAATCGCATTCTAAGGTGTTACAGCCTTCTTCTTCTATCCCTTGGCTTTCGCCTTGGATCTAGAAGAGGAAGCTCCACCAACAAGCAGAGCGGGTGTTTCCGTGGATTTCTGCAGGGTGCCCTCAGCACTCCTCAACTTGTTGAGGAGTTTCAGAAGTTCAACTTCTTTACCTTAAATATTAAAATTCAAGATAAACTGGACGTAGGTGGAAGGGAGGGACTGCATAATCAAGTCTGTATATAGCTCGTTCTCCAACGTGATCCCTAGGTCCGCGAGCTCCTCAATATAGCTGATCATCTTGAAGACGTGTCCCCCTAGAGATTGTTGGATATGTATGCCCCAGAGGCCAGTATTGTATATGTATGCATATGGATGCTGGGAATATGTATGTACAGGACAATCTTGCTATGTTTTATAGTATATTATTTCAGTTGTCTTTATCTGATAAGTGTATTTGTTTTTATTGATATTTTATCCAGCTTGCACATATTGATAAAGACATGATATGGTAGATTACTATTATAGTTTGTCTTTATCTTAACATGGCAAATGTCATACTCGTCATTACATATTGCGGTTACATATTGATAAAGCCCGTAGGATCTTGCTTGACTACCTGCGTTGTGATGGAGATCATACTTATGAGAGCAGGGTAGTCCATAAGCACATCCTTAAATGGTCCCTAGTCGCGTGAGTATCGAGATTGGGCATTGATACTCCAGAGTAGACTAGTGTATACGTTTCTAGCCCCGTCGGGGGATGGTTAGTCCCGCAGCCATTGGTCTGATGGACCTAATATCGTATACAGGTGCTTACTGGGTGTGAGTACACTGTACGGACTTAGCGAGAACTTCCAGATGGTATTATATCTATCGTCAGATGGAAGTTCTCATGTGACATGTGTACAGGTTAGTCTTTGGACCTGAGATCGTCATTTGTCTCGTATGAGTTCCCACTGTGCTTTGATCACTACCGTACCACGACTCTACTGAGTAGTGCAAACAAATTTTGGTTGGGTACAGTCCCGAGCCACATAGAGGCAGTGAATGATTGTCAGGGATTCATCTCCTCCGATATTGGGAGTTGATATCGCACTGTGATTCAATCGGTCAGGACCACAAGACCTTAGCCAAGGCAGTAGGGATTTACTGATAGGTTGATCAGTAGTCTCTCGGATTGGTCCTGAGCCAAATCTGCATGACTTATCGGGATTTTACGGTTTGATGTTTACCGTCCCCTAGACCTGGTATGCAACACTCTTAGACGAAGAGACCGGATTGTACGGATATTGTCATGGATAGGCACAGTAGGAGTTCGTACGAATTTTCTCGTCGGCCTTCCTTTTCTACAGGTACCTGGGTAGCCGTTACGTACAGCTACTGTCGCTGACGTGCTTATGATTAAACCCAATGCCAGTATACTGTTGAGTCTTTAGAGTCCCTAACAGAGGGTTTCCCTTCTTCGGGCGAAATGATGTAGAGGTCGTATGGTTTTACAGCAGGGTTCGATCATATACGTACACTTGTGCACGTATGATGTTCGGGCGGATAATACTAGAGGGCTTTGGTTTAAGCCGGATCCTAGTATTATATTCTTGGATTATTTTGTCTCTTTGTATTCGTGTTTTTCGGAATACGAATACAGGTACGTATATACGATGAGGGGCATTCTTGTAATTGTACAAGATGCTTCTTGAAGAAGACACCTCATTATTTAGATTTACCATTTTCGATAATGGATTAATGAGGTGGAGAAATGAGGTGTACATTTTCTTTAAATGAAGCAAGGTTAGCTTGATGACTCATTACATGACTCATGGTTTACTATTCTTCCATGGTTGATATTTTGTGGAGATATTTTTGCTTGAATTATTATCTCATTCACTTAGCCATTCTTCCTTTTTCTAGATCACTCTACACTGTCATCTTCTCCTTGCTCTCTTCTTTTAATACTAACCCTAATTGTCTCATGAGTTGAGAAACTTAGGGTTAGTGAGACAAAGCATTCCATAATGTTACGCCCCGAAATGGCACGTGACTGGCACTTTGTTTGTTATATGTATGCCCTAGAGGCCATTACTATACATAGGATGTATATTGTAGTGGATGCTTGGACATATATAGGGAGGACTTTCTTGCTCGACATGATATTATGCTATCTGGTTGCTCTTTACCTTAACGTGTACACTGATTGTCTCTCTGTTACATGTTGGTAAAGCCCTTAGGATGTGTGCTTGACTACCTGGACTATGATGCGGATCATACTAGTGGGGACATGGTAGTCCATAAGTACATCCTTCAAAGTCCCTAGTCGTGGGTGTATCGAGACGGGGCATCGATATACCAGAGTAGACTAGCGTGTACCTTCTCGACCCATACAGATGGGCGATGGATGATCCCATATCCATCGGTGTTTGACATCAGAGATGATATACGGGTGCTCAGTAGAGACTGGGTACACTGGACGGACTCGCCGAGAACTCCCAGATGGTATTATACCTCACGTCAGATGGCAGTTCTCTGGTGACACTGGTACAGAGTAGTCTGTTGACCCGAGATCGTCATAGAGTCTTGTGTGGTTCCCACTGTGCTTTGATTTCCATCTTACCACGTCCAAGAGGGCGTGCAAAACGGTGGTTTTTGGGTACAGTCCCGAGTCACATGGAGGCAATGAGCGATAGGAGGGGATTCGTCTCTCCCGGTATATGGAGTTGATGTTGCGCTGTGTTCGATTGGCTATAACAGGAAATCCCTGGCCAGGGTTGCTGAGATTTACTGGTAAGTGTTACCAGTAGTTTCTCGAACAGTTATAGACCTCATATCGACACGACTTATCGAGCTATTGGGGTCTGACGTTTACCACCCCTAGGCGAGATATGCGACATATCAGACGATCAGACCGGACTGTACGGTAGTGTTACTGGTTGGATTCACTGGAGTGTGAGCGGGCTTGCTCGTCGATCTTCAGATCGCTCAATACCCGGGTGGCCGTTACGTTTAGCAGACCGCTTGCGGCTTGTGGGTGCTTGATATGATCATCACCTGCTGCCGGCGTATTGACGAGTCTTTAGAGTCCTACACAGAGGTTTCCTGGTTCAAGCGAAATGAAATAGGAGCGCATATGAGATATGTGCGGGACCGAGAATAATACGTGTATGTGATACCGTATTCCATTCTCGCGATGAATGTATCGATTGGTTATATTCGATATAACCTAGATATCGAATCAAGGATAGATTCGATAAGCCGATACATTGGATACTAGTCGGTTATGTGCGACATGACCGGATCATTGAATCAAGTGTTGATTTAATGATTTAATGTATAATTATGTATTTGATATATTACTTTGCATTAACTAGTATTGGTTCACTTTATATGGATTTTCTCACTTGGATGTACAAGTTGTATATGTGATATACTTTTTGTGCATATTATTGTATCATGTTTGATGATGCATGTTTACTTGGTTAAGTGTAAAGAATTAAGCCATGGTTAAACTTATGATTAGGGTTTTATTTCCTTTTCTTATTTATTTATCTATTTATTCATTTTGGAAATAATTAGAAAAGGCATAAAGAGAAAATGGTGGCTAATTTTGTTTCATATTGAAGCTTCTTGAAGACTTTGACCTAGTGACCATTTTGTTCTTATCCTTAACCCTAACCATTCTATTAACCATGGTCTTTTCTCTACACTTAACTAAGGTTGAAAGTATGATAAGTATTCTATTTATTTTCTTTTTTAAATTAACTTATCATATCATTTCTTCTTCTTTTTCCTTGAACTCAAGAAGAAAACCTTGAGGTCATCAATGGTGATTGATGATAAAGAGTGAGAAATCCAATTCTAAATTGAACCCACTTCCTATTTCTTCATCCTCTACCTCTTGCCAAGTAGTAGAGTGTGTTTTCTTCACAAGTTTCTTGACTTGGTGAAGTTGGAGCTTGATTTAGCGATGCCTCGACGTAGATCATCTTCGGCATGGACATCGACGACCTAGCTTGCCCATTCTCCGACGAAGCCGACGCTAGAGCCCGGGAACTCATTTGGACAGCGAGGGGACTTCGTTGCGGAGCTATGGAGGTGGAGCACCGGATCTACAAAGGTTGTATTTCCGTATTCCTTGTAGTTAAGTGTTAACTAGTTTCTTTTTCGCCTAGACATCTAGCTAACGATCCGTACACTAGGGTTTCTCGGCACCGTAATTTTTGAAATTGGAATGGTTGATGCCTTGTGAGACCTCTAGAGAGTGCCTAGGAACCCTACAGTGGTATCAGAGCTTAGCTAGAGCCTTAGGCGAAGTCTAGACGGAATTTGAAGTCCGAACGAACCGAAAACCCAAAATTTCCATGCTCTCAGTCCTTTTTTCAAAAACGTTATTTTTTCCAGATTAAAAATATGCAGAAAAACCAGCAGGGATATCTAAGGGTTACGGTGAAGTTTGATGAGCCAATTCCATTGAACAGCCGCGGATCCGCGGCACGAGCATGGCTCGTGCGGCGGTTCCGCGGCCTAATGGTCTCATTGCCCCATTTTATTTGCACAGTAACTCCTATTTTGTGGTTCTGGTTTTCCTGGGAATTTTTAATAATTAATTTAAGAGTTGAATTTTCTGGAGTTGTTTTGGGGATTCAGTGTTCGATCGAATTATCAAATTTTGTCTATGTGGCTTTCCGGATATATTTTAGAATATGTTAAAAAGTTCGACCGGATATAAATACCCAACTTTTCCCCTGTCGGGAGTGTTGGATTTTTCCGAAGTTTAACGACGTTCTAAGTAGTGCAAGTAACGCGATGGTCCCTCTAGAAGACAACAAACCTTAACTCGATTATGTGACCGTCTTGAACTGCCCTTTGAACCTTCGGGTTTGGGGCAGTACGGCGTGCCACATGTGAGGCGTTGGCTTGACCCTTCTACGGCTGGACCGTTGGTACTGAGGCACGAACTGAATGTTGTTAGACTTATTTCATGTGTTGATCTATATCGGGAAAACTTGGGTGTTCGATTGTTCGATCGGAAAGTTTAACATTTTCTAATTATCTGGAATGTGATACAATAATTGGAATTCACAAATAGTTATGAGATAACTGAATGAATGTTATAAACATAGCACTTTAGTCTCACTTGATCGGTTGCCACGGAGTTTTGATGTGATCAAAAGTCCGTCGCAATCACGTAGCGTACGCGGATACTCGCCGGGTAAACTTAATAGACAGCCTCACTCCATAGCCCCGACCAAGTGACTGTAGGAGAACCCCGTCGCCGAAAGCATCCGTCCGGGTGCTCGCGGTAGCGGTGTTCCGCCTTGGTGCACTTCGTCGACGGTATCGGGGGTGCGGCCGTCTACTGAAGTTTGCGACGAGCATTCGATCAAATTGTCGGGAATCTTGTTGAATTGCCCGACTTGGTATTGAAAAGTGTTTTCGATTTTGAGACTAAAATGCGGGGTTTATAATTGTTAGGCATGCGATGTCTAAGTAATTCATTTGGTCAGGCATGCGATGTCTGAGGAGGTTGCGGATTCCAACTGTTGTAGTTTTACACTTTTTTTTTTGTGACCGTAAGTGTAATATGTGATATCGCCGGTTTCGTTGCTATATGTCAACGACAATTGGGATGTGCATATTTACTTACGTTGATGACATGTGATGTTATGTGTTGCTGGATATGTTATATTGGATCGTCGTGTTTGAATAGCCGGGGGTTTTTATGTGAGATGAGTGTTTTTCATTTTCATTCATGTAAAAACTTGTATATAATATTCTTTTATTGGGGCACTTCCAGGTTGCGGAAGATGTCACCGTTTGTATATTATTTACTTTTATGCACTAGGATAGACCCAAGGAGGAGGGCACAAGTAACCGGGTTCTGGGGTCCAGTGGGAGACCAACTCGAGGAGTCGAGTCCGGGTCTCCTAACCCTAGAATTGGTAGGGTTGCTTGCCGCTCTCGTAGGGGTCTAGGGGTGTGGGATTGGCTATTCATCAGACCGTGGAATCCGTGTTTTATACTGGCTCGTATTGAAAACACGGACGTCCTAGTATATCCAATATTTCATATGATTCTTCTGCTGCGATATCTGTGATGTGATCATGTGATGTTCTGTGATAGATACGGTATATAGTATATATGATATATTATATAGACGTTACTTATGTTTTACACCCGCGCTAGCCCTGCCCTGCTCTATCGTTAGTTACCTAACCTAACGGTGCACGAGGGGACATCGAGGCGAATGCGGATGGCATAAGTGTACGTCGTATTTATCTGTGATGTTTAGGTGACTTAACTGATGGGACTTCATTAATGTGATTAATGAAATAAAAGAAACCTAAGATGTTGTAGAATCGAATTTCAAAATAAAACAGGTAGCTACAGTTCTTGCTTTGCACAGCGGTATATGTGATATATCCTGCACCTTATTCGATGAGGAAAGGACCGAGATCCCTTCACCGGGAGTGACTCCTTTAGCAATAACTGGCAGATGCTACACACTCGGTTTGTCTTTTGATTGCTTTTAAGTGTTTTTGCTTTGCACAGTGATATATATGATATATCCCGCACCTCATTCAATGAGGAAAGGACCGACGATCCCTTCACCGGGAGTGACTCCTTTAGCAAAACTAGAAAAGCCTCAAAAGCACTCCATTTTAAAATCATTTGATTCTACAACGATATCAAGTTCATTACGCAATAGGTTTTCAGAAAAACCTGTCGTAGCCCTCCGTCATTTCAGATATGTACTGGTTAGTATTCGTGCTGCGTTTGTTGACCTCTGTCAAGGCGTAGTGTGCGGTAGCTGATTAGTGCTTATCTGCATAAGCATATGATGTGATTGATTTAGGGTAGTCGTGCGACCTTGTTCACCTCTGTCAAGGTCGTGCGGGTGGGTTTACTTCAATCAGGAAATGACGGGTTGAACTTGACTAGCAGCCTATGGTTTGTTGACCTCTGTCAAGGTCATAGGACGCTAGGGGAAAAATATTATCGGGAATTTCAAGTGTTGAAATTTGCAATGAGATTGCATACCTTCTATGAGATAGTTGGATCCCGATACCCGCTGCGAGTAATTGTTACTCCTGGGAGAGTTTTATACATTACAATTAGCCGATCAAGTAGGTGTCTAGAAAGGTGCCAACGGGGTTACGCCTCTGGGAAAACGAGGTTTACATTAATTAGGTTCGTGCGAAAGCACGGGGGACCTCCCTCAAAGTACCGACACTGGCCTGGCTGAAAGATTGGCGAACTTGTAGTGTGTAATTAATCCCGGCTAGTCTTTCCTTTTATGGTTTGAAGGAAGATTTGATAAAAAGCAGTGGGAGCCATCCTGATTAGATAAAATAAAACCAATCTATTCTTGCAAGAGCGCACACTGAGTGTTTTCTTCTCTCTCTCTCCAGGTAGCGACCATATCACGCCTTAATCAAGATAATAATACGGATTATTGACCGAACCCGCTTGTTATACTGAGCTCGGGAACGTTGGTCCCGCTCCAACTTATAATTGTTATAAGACAGAGCAGGAAATTGGGGAATAACAGATTTCCCATGCCGCCCAAACGAAGAGAGTGCATGCTGATGCATCATCTTCGGGTGTGTACATTACAAAGAACTGTTTCTCTGTATCCTCTACATCCTGGGTATGTGATACCAGAACAGGATCCCAGATATGTAATCTGTTACATAGGGCTACAGAAAGGTAGAGAACTGAGAACGGGTGATAAGTTTCATGAGGCAGAAAACGGGGCAAGTGTTGCAGCCAAGTCTGTTGGTCACTGTCACCCTGTATTACAAATACATTGATTCTGAACGAATGTTATTAGATACCGAACCTGATATACAAAATCATATCAGTCTCTTTATTAGTAAAGAAATGATAAAATTTTGTATTGTTGGGTAATGTTTTGAACATTTCCTATATCAAAAGTTGATCGGTTCAGGCACGTTATCTAAAAGCATTAATGTTCTAAATCAAACTACAGTTCTTTAGTATACGGAACACACACAAGAGGAAGAGTTCAGAAATGAACGGATCCTTCTTGAGGTATTGTAGACTAGGTCATATCAATGTGCCCCGACTAGCTGAAGTTACATGTAGATGCACATTTAAATCAGTTTGAATCTACATCTTATGAAACTTGCCAGTCATGTCGCATAGATATAATGACACAGCTCTGTTTATTGGAAACAGAGAAAGAGTTAGTAAACTCTTGGGATGATACATGTTGATGTATGTAAGGTCCCCTGTCTACACATGCCAGGACTGGTTCTTTGTACTTCAATACATTCTCTGATAATCTCTCAAGATTCAGACATATGTTCCTGTTGAAACATGAGTCCGAGCCTTTTGAGATATTCGCAGAATATAAGCGAGAAGTAAAGAACCAAAATACGGGTATAAGTATTATGTCCTATGATGAGATCAGGGAGGAGAATACTTGTGCATGGAATTCCTGGACTATTCTAAAGGAGAATGAGATTCTCTCTCGGCATTACTCCTCCGAATACACCATAGCACGATGGTATATCGGGGCGGAGCAATCACACCCTATGTGATAAGGTGTGCTCTATGATGAGTAATACTGAGTTACCTGTTTCCTATTTTGGGTGTTATGCACTTGAGAAGCTGCATACCTATTGAATAGGGTTCGAATCAAATCACTGCCTACCATTTCATATGTGATATGGAAAGGGAAGAGCCCATATCTTAAGTTAGTTAAGATTTGGGGTTGTCCGGCCTATGTCTAAAAGCAAAATCCGGACAAGCTCGAGGCAAGGTCTGTTATGTAGAACTGGAAATGTTCCAGCTATACAAACTACAGCTGATGATTTGAAAGAACCAAAGGATTCAGTAGATTCCAACGAACCTCAGCCTCTCCGCCGATCTAGTAGGGTTCCTCACCCACCTGAGAGATACTTCGGTTTCTCTATGACAGTGGGAGCAAGGATTGCATCATGAGATGATGACCCAACTAGTTTCGAGCTGGCCATCAGGAGTGGGACTCTGTAAGAATGGCTGGATCCTTAGTGATCTGAGATGGAATCCTTATACACCAACAAAGTATGGACTTTGGTTGCTATATCTGAAGGGTTAAATCCCCATCAGGAGCAAGTATATCTTGAGAAGATTACTTGGTGTACATGGAAAGGTTGAGACTTTCAAAGCTAGACTTGTTAAAGGTTTGCATCATTGACCAGGTGTGGATCATGATGAAACTTTTTCTAAGTAGCTATGCTTAAGTCCATCCAAATCCTACTTGCCACGGCTACATACCATGACTACGATATCTGGCGGTTGGGTGCCATGACTGCTTTTCTAAATGATGTTTAGAAGAGAGTGTCTATAAGTACACAGCCAGAGGGCTTCATAGACAGTGGGAGCAGCGGAAACGTGTGCAAGATGCTTTATAGGATAAAGCAGGCATCGCGGAGTTGGAACATCTGTTTTGATGAAGCGGTCAAAGAAGTTGACATCATCAAAATGGTAGATGAACCTTGTATAAACAAGAAGGTAGTAGGGAGTATGGTGACGATCCTCGTAGAGTACGTGGATGACATACTCTTGATAGGGAAGGAGTTTCCTATGCTACGCTCGATCAATCTCCGATTATCACAAAGATTCTCCATATAGGATCAAAGTGATACCTACTAAATCCTGGATTTTGGATCTATGAGATAGATCTAATTGGATGTTAGGAATCTCACTAGAAGTAGTGAGATGGTATCAATTGATTCTGGGGAGAATCACTGGAAAGGTTCCAGGGTGATAAAGACGACTGAATGTCAGTCACAGGCATTGTCTTTACCCTCAGTAAAGGGACGGTATGTTGGAAGGGTTCCAAGCTAGATACCGTGGCATACTAGACGATTAAGGCTGGATACATCGCTACTTAAGATGCTACCAAAGAGGCTGTTTGGGTGTAGATTGGTTCATGAGATGAACTATGTTCCTCCCATTGTGTGACAATGGAATTGTGGCTTATGCCAAGGAACGCCGGTCCCATCAGTGATCCAGACATATTCTAAGGCAGTATCACTTGATCATGGAGATGGTTGATCTCCAGGGAGATCGAGGTTAGGAGAGTAGACTCAGAGGACAACACAGCGGATCCACTCACAAAGGCCTGTTCCCAGAGAGAGACTTTTATGGGATGGTTGAGTATGAGATACTACAACCACTGCTACAGATGGCCCTAGTGCAAGTGGGAGATTGTTAGTTATATGTATGCCCTAGAGGCCATTACTATACATAGGATGTATATTGTAGTGGATGCTTGGACATATATAGGGAGGACTTTCTTGCTCGACATGATAGTATGCTATCTGGTTGCTCTTTACCTTAACGTGTACACTGATTGTCTCTCTGTTACATGTTGGTAAAGCCCTTAGGATGTGTGCTTGACTACCTGGACTATGATGCGGATCATACTAGTGGGGACATGGTAGTCCATAAGTACATCCTTCAAAGTCCCTAGTCGTGGGTGTATCGAGACGGGGCATCGATATACCAGAGTAGACTAGCGTGTACCTTCTCGACCCATACAGATGGGCGATGGATGATCCCATATCCATCGGTGTTTGACATCAGAGATGATATACGGGTGCTCAGTAGAGACTGGGTACACTGGACGGACTCGCCGAGAACTCCCAGATGGTATTATACCTCACGTCAGATGGCAGTTCTCTGGTGACACTGGTACAGAGTAGTCTGTTGACCCGAGATCATCATAGAGTCTTGTATGGTTCCCACTGTGCTTTGATTTCCATCTTACCACGTCCAAGAGGGCGTGCAAAACGGTGGTTTTTGGGTACAGTCCCGAGTCACATGGAGGCAATGAGCGATAGGAGGGGATTCGTCTCTCCCGGTATAGGGAGTTGATGTTGCGCTGTGTTCGATTGGCTATAACAGGAAATCCCTGGCCAGGGTTGCTGAGATTTACTGGTAAGTGTTACCAGTAGTTTCTCGAACAGTTATAGACCTCATATCGACATGACTTATCGAGCTATTGGTGGTCTGACGTTTACCACCCCTAGGCGAGATATGCGACATATCAGACGATCAGACCGGACTGTACGGTAGTGTTACTGGTTGGATTCACTGGAGTGTGAGCGGGCTTGCTCGTCGATCTTCAGATCGCTCAATACCCGGGTGGCCGTTACGTTTAGCAGACCGCTTGCGGCTTGTGGGTGCTTGATATGATCATCACCTGCTGCCGGCGTATTGACGAGTCTTTAGAGTCCTACACAGAGGTTTCCTGGTTCAAGCGAAACGAAATAGGAGCGCATATGAGATATGTGCGGGACCGAGAATAATACGTGTATGTGATACCGTATTCCATTCTCGCGATGAATGTATCGATTGGTTATATTCGATATAACCTAGATATCGAATCAAGGATTGATTCGATAAGCCGATATATTGGATACTAGTCGGTTATGTGCGACATGACCGGATCATTGAATCAAGTGTTGATTTAATGATTTAATGTATAATTATGTATTTGATATATTACTTTGCATTAACTAGTATTGGTTCACTTTATATGGATTTTCTCACTAGGATGTACAAGTTGTATATGTGATATACTTTTTGTGCATATTATTGTATCATGTTTGATGATGCATGTTTACTTGGTTAAGTGTAAAGAATTAAACCATGGTTAAACTTATGATTAGGGTTTTATTTCCTTTTCTTATTTATTTATCTATTTATTCATTTTGGAAATAATTAGAAAAGGCATAAAGAGAAAATGGTGGCTAATTTTGTTTCATATTGAAGCTTCTTGAAGACTTTTGACCTAGTGACCATTTTGTTCTTATCCTTAACCCTAACCATTCTATTAACCATGGTCTTTTCTCTACACTTAACTAAGGTTGAAAGTATGAAAAGTATTCTATTTATTTTCTTTTTAAAATTAACTTATCATATCATTTCTTGTTCTTCTTCCTTGAACTCAAGAAGAAAACCTTGAGGTCATCAATGGTGATTGATGATAAAGAGTGAGAAATCCAATTCTAAATTGAACCCACTTCCTATTTCTTCATCCTCTACCTCTTGCCAAGTAGTAGAGTGTGTTTTCTTCACAAGTTTCTTGACTTGGTGAAGTTGGAGCTTGATTTAGCGATGCCTCGATATAGATCATCTTCGGCATGGACATCGACGACCTAGCTTGCCCATTCTCCGACGAAGCCGACGCTAGAGCCCGGGAACTCATTTGGACAGCGAGGGGACTTCGTTGCGGAGCTATGGAGGTGGAGCACCGGATCTACAAAGGTTGTATTTCCGTATTCCTTGTAGTTAAGTGTTAACTAGTTTCTTTTTCGCCTAGACATCTAGCTAACGATCCGTACACTAGGGTTTCTCGGCACCGTAATTTTTGAAATTGGCATGGTTGATACCTTGTGAGACCTCTAGAGAGTGCCTAGGAACCCTGTACACTTGAATCATATGAAGTTTATAGGACCCCATCTAATTCAAGTAAGCAAAAAATCCAAGAAATCTAAACCATTTGAAGGAAGAAGTGAAGAAAACTAGTTTTAAAACAAGTGGTTTTCAAAAACATAAGCCGAAGTTTGCATTTTTAAAATCCCAAGTTTTTTCTGAAAATTTTGGCAAAGTTTCCTTTGTAGATACTGGCCCAAAACGGGTACAACATGCATAATATGAATAAAGGCATCCACAAGCGGGAGCTAGCTCTTCGTCCATTGACGGTCACAACCACGGGAGCAATATAATATACAACGCCGAAGGGCGAGGATCAAAACTCAAATGGAAACTCGAAATATCAAGAAAACCTTAATAATACAACACGTGACTCTAAGCTCGAAAGAATAACAACAAGTTTTCTAAGTCTGAAATAATATATAAGTCCGGTTGATGGAATTTTACTAGATACAACTAAAAATAAATAAGTATAATGGTGGTCACGATGCGAGTGAACCCACCTAACAATGCAATTACCCAGAAATGATGTAGTGTGCCAGTAAGCCGCAAGAACCTGTACGACAAAACCTGCATGAAACTGTGGCACAACGGGGGTGAGTTGCCAACTCGTGAGTAGAAAACATCACAGAGCAGAAATCGTATGTATGACTCAATCCTAGGTCAAACGATCAGTAATATATATCCTCAATATGATAATGTCTGAAGCATGATAAGGTGGCAAGTGTAAACGTCTGTACATCAGTGTAATACCAAGTGCTCGTGTCAGTGCCTCAGGTAGCAACATATCATAAATATGAGGTATGATCATTGTAATCAACCTGAATCGGTGTCAACTATATCATGAGGTCTATAAGTATGTGGATATCATCCAACTATATAATCAAAGTCCGTATGCATGTGGATCTCGTCCACGTCTCAACCAATGACACAAAACATCATGCATGTAAATATCATAAAGCATATGCATGGAAGTATGAGGATATAAATCAATGTGTGTCCCTCGCGACACATCAAAATCAAGAAACCTGAGTGTCCAGCATCGACACTCGAAAACATCATGAAACCTGTGCCCAGTATCGACACGTAAATCCTCATATATATAGAGGGCTCCGTCAGTCCGGATCGGCCCACAGGCTACGTCAGTCCGTATCTGCCCGTATCATCTCTCAACTCCGTTCGGTATTGTAACGTTTTAGAAATCGTTATGCGATTTTTTTTTCCATTTCAGGGTAAAATTGTCAGAATTTTTTGTTTTAACCCGTTTGTGATCAAACGTCCATATAGGCTTGCCAGCACCTAGTTTAGCTAAAATAAAGCTAGTGCGCGAGCTATGGGGGTATATGGGAAGTTTTGGTTCAGATAGAATTTTTCCCTATTTTAATATTATTTTAATGTGGTATTTACATTTTGGGTTTGGGAAATTTCTACAAAATTTGTATCATTTCAAATTAAGCAAGTTTAAGTAAAACAAACCCTTCACATAATATTTAGATATTTGTTTGTGCAAAGGAATTAAGTTGTAAAATAAAAGAAAAGAATGAATGAGGTGCATGCATGTGCGTTTATGTGCATTTATTGCAATTCATGCTAGAACACTCTACACAATTCCCCACTCCCTCTATTGGCCGAGCTTCATCTTCCTTCATCAGCCCTTGACTTTTTCTTTCACCATTTGCATCAATTCAAGCTTAATTAAATCTCCAAAATTCCCAAATTATTCACAAAAATACTTCAAGTCTTGATTTTTGCTTCTTTGATCACTTGGAGCTAGGAAAGCTTGGATCTTGGGAGCAAGTATTGATAGGTATAATCCCTAAACTGTTAAATAGGAGTTTTTATAATGTTTAGCTCTTTGGTTGTTGCGTAGAACACTTTATGTATCGATTAGTGCAATATCGTATTTTTAGTGTCTTTTTGAGTCTCTGTGAGCTGCTGTGACCTGGGATTTTTACTGATTGACCAAGCATGATTGTAGTGATGTAATAGTGAATCTAAGATCCCACCTGAGACATGAGACCCACCCTACCGGCTTTGGCCGGCGACCCAAGCAGGAATTCCGGGGACACCGGTTTTGGAGGGGAGTTGGGTGTTGGTTTTCTTGTGGGTAGTTGTCTGCTGTGGTTTTTTTGTGTTTGGTACTGTTTACTTTTTTAGTATTTACAGTATGCAAAATCTGGGATCGTTTTCCTATAATCTAGTGTTTTGTGTCCGCGCGATACGTTATATGACATGGATCGTGCACATAGTGTGATTTTGCTCTTAGGTTGTTTTCGTCGTGTTGCTACACACATTAGCCACAACACGAACACTTGAGAGTATGTTTTGTGTTGTTGCGTCGGTTAAATGTAGTTTGTACGTGTTTTGGGTCTATTATTAGTATACACTTGTTTCGTGGTTTTAATGTTATAGGTCCGCAGGCGGGGACTTCGGACACTGCTACAAGGGAAAACAAGTGGTAGGCTTCACTTAGCCAGGAGCGTTGGTGAGTAGATTTAACATCTACAGGGCAATCGCCCGCATGGTGTTATGCGTCCGGGCTAGAAATGAGTTGACTTGTCACATATTCTATTTCATATTTCGAATTTGCGCATTCACCTTACTGCTTAGTTATTGTTATGCTTGGACTAGTATCCTTAGGACACTGCACTATTATTGACAGCTTATGTTTCACGAGCACTGATTGTATGCCAAACACACCATCAATAATTGCCATGATACGCACAACCCACTTATAGATATGATATTGTTTGGTTAGAGACATTGAGACATTGATTAATATTTCTTTATGCATATGACTTATAGCATACCTGTATACCTACATGCTTACACATATGCCTTGACATACTTACATGCTAGTTACCAGTATACCTATAGTGTATTGTACCATTAGTGATAGGTGCATACACAAATAATGATATAGTTACTTGTATACTTTGCATATATACTTCACTTATACCTGGAGGGTATATCACATCATTACTAATAGGTAGATACCTATATCTTGCTATACCTTTATGTTTACACATATATCTGGTTATAGCTACATGTTTGCCTTTACTTGATGTTATTTAGAATTGGAGAAATTAGGAACCACGTGACATTTATATTAACTTGTTGTAGTTAATTAGCGGCCTTTCCTTTATATGCTTACATTACAGTTTTATGTTGCGTATATTTTATTCATCGATTTTCGCATTGAGATATGGATTTTTCATGATGTTTTCTGGATTTGGGGACCGTGGTAGTTTCATGAAATTATGCATTATTTGAAAAACCCGGTTTCCCTTGATATGATATTTTAGCAGCCACCATGAGATTTATCGGTTTTGATATATATATATATATATATATATATATATATATACCCCACGCGAGGAAAGGAGGGGTCCGTGTGCGGGTATATGGTGGGGCCCGGAGGTACCCCGGGGCAAGAATCTCGGTGAGGAGATGAGTTAATGAGAGAACCATACAATCCGGTGACATTACCAATGACTCGGCGGTTATCATGGGGAAACCGACGGGAGTCATGTGCGTATGGATACGTCGAGAGGAAAGGGTCAAAGCTAGGCACTCGAGCTTTCGGTATAGCGTATGATACGTACCTATCAGGGTGCCAGTCATGGTGACAGCACCTGATAGATCAGCCTTTCTGTGTCGATGCTTGACACATTGTTTCCATGATATTTTACTCCTAAGTATATATATATTAGTGGAGTGGGACGCTAATATATATGTATATATATCCATTTATATACATCATCATATTTATTCATGCAAATATAACTAGAATATAAGAGATTCACTTGATCTTGGATTTAGGACATTTAAGATTTACTTGATATTGGATAGAGGATATATATGAGAATTGCTGATTTTGTACATTTAGAATATATGAGATTTACATGATATTGTACATTCAGGATTTGCGAGACTTATATCATATGAGAGCCAATTTGGGGGCTGATTTGAGGAAATTGGGATTTGGATTGTCATGATAGACTTGATCCTACCACGATGTCAGGATTCCGTGAAAATGACATATTTCATTCCATACTCCACATTTATTGTTTATGCACTGCTTCATGTATTAGTAGTACCTGTTCGTGTACCTTTCATGACTGTTGCATTTGCATACTTCATTCTATATGCATTGCTTAATGTGTTAGTTGTACCTGTTAGAGTACCTTTCATGACTATTGCATATATATATTTTCATATCGTTATTGCATAATTATTGCATAACGATTGTCATATTATTATTGCTTCATGTATTAGTTGTACCTGATAGTGTACCTTTCATGATTATTGCATTCATATGACCTTTTATTGCTTTTTAGCTTACATATGTTAGATTCGTACTGTACGTGCATACTTGCGATTACCTGCATATGTTATTTACTATTCATGAGTTGGCAACTCACCCCCGTTGTGCCACAGTTGTTTTGCAGGATTGTTCCCCAGAGTAGTCGAGGCAGGCTATTCACCTATCTTATCATCTTTTGCTGTGGATACCGCATCGGCTCACAGTGTGCAGTGTTGTTTTAGGTGGGTTTTGTGGTTATTCGTTGTTGTATTGTATATTCGTTGTATCCTTGTACTCTCCATCTACTACTTTCATGTTGACTTAGAGACTTGGTGTGAGAACGATATTGTATTATTTTGTGACTTGGTTGTCTTTTATACAGTTTCCTTTTCATCGTCTTTTACTTCTTCGCTACGGCGTCATATATCTATTGTGGTGGTTGTTTTCCTCCTTTTAGTGTGGATTTGCTCCCGTTGGGGATGCTTTACGTTATATTATGTTGTACCCATTTTTGGGGTTGGTTTTTACAAAGGAGGTGCTGCAGAAATTTTCAAGAAAGTAAATTGGACTTAAAGAATTTATACTTAAGATTTTCAAAGGTTTAAACAATATTTCTTATCTTTTCTTGTCTTTTAATGGTTTAGATTTCTGGGTTTTGGTTTTCTTTTACTGCGTTACGCCTGTAGACGTTGCGTAGTATTAGGTCCGTAACGTGCTAATTTCGGGTCGTGACAAGTTGGTATCAGAGCGCTAGGTTTTACCTTTCGGAGTGTAGGATGACCTTGGTATGATGGAGTATGTAGCTTAAGAAGAGTAACGCAGTGTGTGTGTGTGTCCGCGGCATACTCACGATGCAGTACTCCGCCTAAAGTGACCTAAGTATAAATTTCTTGAAATTCCTTCCTTGATATATATCCTTGTGATTCGATTTCCGTGTTCATATCGAATCCTATCTCTATATATAGCCTTTGCCGCCTACGACTATGGGGACTCAAAGTGATGCAGCGAGGGCCGAGGTCAGAGTTGGTTCGGGTGGGATGAGGACTGACCTGGATGGCGCGCTTATTGCACAGGAGCAGACAGATCCGCCTTCGACAGATAATATCGCTAGGCTTGTGGCAGAGATGCAGGACTTGCGCCAGACGATGAGTTCATTGGTTGAGGCCATTCGAGCGCAGCGATAGGAGGTTGTCACCCATGTTACCCAGTTGTTCCCTTCTATCAGCATGCAACATTCCGTCACCTACATAGCATGAGTGGATGCAGTCCTAGTTGACGAGACAAGTATTCTAGAGACTTTGGGAGTTTCGGAACCGTAGAGTACTCATACCGGTGTACCAGCCCAGAGACAGAGGCCTAGTCGATGAGACAGCTTTCGTGACCGTCACGGGAGTAGCAGAGGTTTGGGACGAGGAGAGTCGTGTTAGCTAGATCAGCCGTTTGTTGTGTTATTTTCTGTCAGCGTTTCTTTTGTTGTGCAACACATATTTCAGTCATGTGCCAATCGGTCAGGAGATTCATCCGTCACTTGATCCTTCTAGAGATGTTGGTTTTGACGTTCTCCTGGGCACAGACTGGTTAGCTACGTGCTAGGCGTCTGTGGACTGCCGCGAGAAAACAGTCAGGTTTTGTTTTCCCGGCGAGTCAGTTCTTGTTGCGCAGGAGGACAGTGGTGCTGCCTACCACAGCTCGAATTCAGCCTTTTCGCTAGTCGTCTTTTGAAGAGAGGATGTCGAGGATTCTTAATGTTCATTCATGATTCCGGAGCCACAGTGGGTTTGTTGGACCGTGTTCTTTCGTGCGAGAGTTTTCCGACGTTGTTCCAGATGAGCCGGCGATGCTTAGGGAGCTTAAGGATCAGCTGCAGAGTTGTTTGTTGGGGGGGCTTGTGCATCTGAGTGTTTCGCTTTGGGGAGCTCTTTTTCTGTTCGTCAATGAGAAGGATGGCAGTTGAGGATGTGCATTGATTGATCGTCAATTGAACCGGCTTACGGTGCGGATAGGTATCTTTTACCTCGCATTGACTATTTCTTCGATCAGCTCCCGAGTGCGAGACATTTTCTAAGTTTGTTTGGGATCAGGTCATCATTGTTGCGGGTTCGGAGTGATGACATTCCGAAGACTGCCTTGTTCGTGCTACGGGCTTTGTATGTTTTGGTGGTGTCATTGGACTCACCAATGCCCTAGCAGCATTCGTAGATATGATGAACCAGATTTCTTCAGACCGTTCCTCGACCAGTTTATTGTTGTATCATTAATGACATTCTGGTCTATTCTAATGTGTCGTGAGGGACGGGAGTAGCACTTGAGGATTTGTTTTGCAGACATTGGGATAGTGCCAGCTGTTTGCTAGATTCTCGGAGTGTTCCTTCAGGCTTGTTTATGTTGACTCCTAGGTCTTGTAGTTACGGGAGACGGTTTTCGTATGGTCCCGAGGAAGATCGAGGCCGTACAGCTTAGGCCCAGACTTGTGTGCAGGACGGAGGTCCGCAGATTTTTGGGCTTAGCAGGTTTTTACCGCCGTTTCGTGCAGGATTGCTAGTGTAGTGCTGCACCATTGACTGGACTGACCGGAAAGGAGGTTCTTTTTCTTTGGACTGAGGCATGCGTGCGGAGTTTTTCAGCAGTTGAAGAATCGGTTGACAACTGCACCAGTTCTTTCTTTTCTTTCTGGTTCGGGCGACTTTGTTGTTTAACTATGATGTTTCACGAGTGGGGATCGATTGTGTACTGAGGTGACATTATAGAGTTATCCCTTTTGCTTCCCTACATCTGGAGGAAGTACGAGCAGGATATCCCACTCATGATCTGGAGATGGCCGTGGTGGTCGTGCATTGGAGATTTGGAGACACTACTTGTTCGAGAGTCGTGTCAGATTTTTACGGACCACCAGAGCTTAATATACATCTTCCTGCTGCGGGTGTTGATTGTTGAGACAGTTTGCTGCGGATTTACAGTTCTTGTGCCATCGTTGAGTATAGCTTAAGTTCACCTCTACTGAGGCGAAAGCTTACTCATATCCACGCCCGACCACTATTCCTTAATCGCTTTCGCGAGGCACAGCCCGCCGATGCTCGTTCCTCTGATATTCTTGAGCATACTCGGCTGGGTAAAGATTCGTAGTCCTTGATTTATGACCAGATGTGCGACGTTTAAGGACGTGTTTTTGTACCTGATACTATTGGGCAGAGACACGATATACTAGAGCAGGCACATCAGTCAGCTTCCGGTGTTCATTAAAGTTCCACCAATTTGTAGTGTGACTTGTGAAATAGTTACGGGTAGGCAGGGATGAAGAGTGAAGTTTCGGATTTCATTTCGAGGTGTCTTTTTTGTTGTGTGTTAAGGTTGAGCATCTGAGACCGGCTGGAGAGTCGCAACCTTTAACCGTTCCGAAGTAGGAATGGGAGCAGATCTCTACGAATTTCGTTATGGTGTCTACCCAGGTTTAGTCAGGGTGTGACTCCATTTGGATGTTTGTCGTCCGGTTATACTCGGTTTGCTCAGTTGTTCTTTGTTAAGTTTGCGCGTTGCACGAAGTTCCTTCATGGGTCGTATCCAATGAGGGCACCCTTTTCGCTTGCTGTCTTGGGCAGGAGCTTCAGGAAGCCTTGGGTACTGGTTGAGCTTTAGCTCCGTTTTTCCATCCGCAGGATGATGGTTTTGTGAGAGCGGGCTATACCGACTCTGGAGAATATGCTTGTGCGTACGTACTAATTGTTGTATGCAGTTGGGATCGTCACTTGCCTTTGATAGGATTCTTCTTCGGTAGCAGTTATCAGGAGGCATTCCAATTGGCAACCTTTCAGTTTAGTTGTTAGGTCGTGTTGATCGCCATTCTGTTTTTCTGACTCTGTGTAAATAGGATTTTTGGACCCCAGCTAGTCTAGAGACTTCGGAAATGATAAAGTTTTCAGGTCAGGATGATGACAGTCATGTGCGGACAGAGGTCTTATGCTGACCATGGTGGTCGCAGTCTAGAGTTCGCGGTGGGAGATCATGTATTCCTACGGATTTTTCCGATGAATGACGTGTTGGGTTTTGGGAAGCTTATTCCAGGATTATAGGTCCTTCTGAGATCCTTAAAGCGAGTTAGTTCCGTTGCCATTAATTTGGCACTTCCGCCCAGATTATTGAGTTTTCACCCCGTATTCCTTGTGTCGATACTTTGCAAATACCTTCATGACCTTTCTCATATGATTCCGCACCAGACCATTTAGCTTGGACGTGATCTTTTCGTTCACCGGCAGCCATTTGTGTTAGTGGCTCGGCAGGTGGAGAAACTTCGGTCAAGGGTCTTGCCATCTGTGAGATGGTCACTTAGGAGGCTGCGAGCGAGATTTGGGAGTTTTATACTCATCTCTTTGAAGGTACGCTTAGTGATAATTTTAAATTCGGGGACGAATTTTTATAAGGGGGGAGATTGTAACGTTTTAGAAATCGTTAGGCGATTTTTTTTTCCGTTTTAGGGTAAAATTGTCGGTATTTTCTGTTTTAACCCGTCTGTGATCAAACGTCCATATAGACTTGCCAGCACCTGGTTTAGCTAAAATAAAGCTAGTGCGCGAGCTTTGGGGGTATATGGAAAGTTTTGGTTCAGATAGAATTTTTCCCTATTTTAATATTATTTTAATGTGGTATTCACATTTTGGGTTTGGGAAATTTCTACAAAATTTGTATCATTTCAAATTAAGCAAGTTTAAGTAAAACAAACCCTTCACATAATATCTAGATATTTGTTTGTGCAAAGGAATTAAGTTGTAAAAGAAAAGAAAAGAATGAATGAGGTGCGTTTATGTGCATTTATTGCAATTCTTGCTAGAACACTCCACACAATTCCTCACTCCCTCTATTGGCCGAGCTTCTTCTTCCTTCATCTGCCCTTGACTTTTTCTTTCACCATTTGCATCGATTCAAGCTTAATTAAATCTCCAAAATTCCCAAATTAATCACAAAAATACTTCAAGTCTTGATTTTTGCTTCTTTGATCACTTGGAGCTAGGAAAGCTTGGATCTTGGAAGCAAGTATTGATATGTATAATCCCTAAACTGTTAAATTGGAGTTTTTATGATGTTTAACTCGTTGGTTGTTGCGTAGAACACTTTATGTATCGATTAGTGCAATATCGTATTTTTAGAGTCTTTTTGAGTCTCTGTGAGCTGCTGTGACCTGGGATTTTTACTGATTGACCAAACAAGTTTGTAGTGACGTACTAGTGAATCTAAGATCCTACCTGAGACACGAGACCCACACCACTGGCTTTGGCCGGCGACCCAAGCAGGAATTCGGGCGACACCGGTTTTGGAGGGGAGTTGGGTGTTGGTTTTCTTGTGGGTAGTTGTCTGCTGTGGTTTTGGGGTGTTTGGTACTGTTTACTTTTTTAGTATTTACAGTATGCAAAATCTGGGATCATTTTCCTATAATCTAGTGTTTTGTGTCCGCGCGATACGTTATACGACACGGATCGTGCACTTAGTGTGATTTTGCTCTTAGGTTGTTTTCGTCGTGTCGCTACACACGTTAGCCACAATACGAACACTTGAGAGTATGTTTTGTGTTGTTGCGTCGGTTAAATTTAGTTTGTACGTGTTTTGGGTCTATTATTAATATACACTTGTTTCATTGTTTTAATGTTATAGGTCCGCAGGCGGGGACTTCAGACACTGCTATAAGGGGAAAACAAGTGGTAGGCTTCACTTAGTCAGGAGCGTTGGTGAGTAGATTTAACATCTACAGGGAAATCGCCCGCATGGCGTTATGCGTCTGGGCAAGAAATGACTTGACTTTTCACATATTCTATTTCATATTTAGAATTTGCGCATTCACCCTACTGCTTAGTTATTGTTGTGCTTGGACTAGTATCCTTAGGACACTGCACTATTATTGACGGCTTATTGTCACGACCCGAAAGTACGGAACGTGACTGGCACTTAGATTACGAGACGTCTAAAGGCGTACCGTAACCTAAGTCAGCCAAAGCCCAGAAATCTAACCCAAAATCAAAAGAGAGTGAAGGAAAACCTTAAATGAAAACGGTTTTTAAATCAATTAAGTTGCATAGAATCCAAAAAAAAGAACATCAAAAATTTCTGAAAATTTCGGCAGAGTCTCCCCTGTATTTTCTAACCCCCAAAATGGGTACAACAAGATAATAAACCTGTAATCATAAAAATGGCATCCCCAAGCGGGAGCTAGCTCTTCGCCCAAGGCGGATCACAACCACATGCAATATAATAGTAATATCAAGAAAAAGAGCATAAAAGAAATGCAAAATACCAGAAAACACATCGCCGGCTCAAGTGAGCTCGACCCAAAAGAAACCACAATATACAAACCTCTCAGTCTCGTCACTAGGTCGCATATACAATATAAAGTGGTAGATGGAGAATACTAGATACAATGATAAAGCAAAAGAAATAAGTATGCTCGCAACCCACCTACGGGCGATGTCGCGAGTCTGCACAAAAGGAGCTGATGATAAGATAGCCCGCCGCTACAAAGGTGACGGGTCCGACCTGCAAGACACTGTGGCACAACGGGGGTGAGTTGCCAGCTCGTGAGTAGAATATAACATCTAGTAAGGCAATCGTAAGAATGCACGCAATGCGGAACAACATGTATGTCTATATGTGATATAATAACTCTAGTATGCATGCACAGGTATGCAATATCTTTTCTAACTCTTTAAGTGTTTAGAATGTTAAAGTTACTGCATTCTTAACTTTTAGAAAATGAATGTCTGTATAATAGCTAAATATCATCAAGAAATCATCTGGAAACCCGTGTCAAGCATCGACACCAAATAGGAATCATATCTGTCTCAATATCGGGCTCCGTCAGTCCGGATCGGCCCATATCATAAATCTCACGACAACGGTCGGTATCCTCCGGATATCCGCCGCGCCAGACATCACCGGTAGGTAGTCTTCCCCTCCAGGCTCATCGTCTACAACTCGATCTTCTTGCCCCGGGGTACCATACCGGGCCCACCATGTACCCGAGATGGTTCATCCACTCCTCGAATCGGGTCTCGAAATCCAACAGAAAACATGAAAACTCATGGTGGACGACACATACATCACGAGAAAACCGCAACTTTGTTTTAAAAACGATAAATATAAGCTTTTGTTAAATTCTTGCGGTTTTCCCCAAAAATCCAGAAATCACAGAAATACTGAAATCCTCGAGAAAATCATAATGCTCACATGTTATATATGATAAATGTCTATGATATCAATGTATATGATGTGAGTTTTGGCTAGAGTTCTATGTAAATATGATGATGATGCGAGATATGTGCATGCGATGCAGTTTCATATATCAAGTATGAATGCAGGTGACGATATTAAGATAAACAGGTTCTATCGTGCACGTGGCATGGCAATTACCAAAGGCGTGTGTGTCACATGAATAGTGCGCGTGCTACAGATGCCAATGGTAATGGTGTTCGTGTCCTACAAAGTGATATCGCATAAGTATGGATGCATGTCCATGCAATCTAATATACTGTTCGCTATAAGGGTATGCAGTGTACATGAATGGATAAGTTAGCTAATATATAAATCTTGTAAAAGTAGGGTAATCCTAACTAGGGGGGCGCCTCGCACCATCCAGACGATTCCCCCATAGATGAATATATCTACTCACCTGAAATCCCCGCTAATCCGATCCGGCCACCGCCTTGCCTTTTCGCGCCGTATCCGAAGTTTCCCCGACCGATCCTATATTTGCACAATATCAAGCATAAGATTACAAAACCTAACACAATGTAAGTCACAACATACAATTATCCACGCTCTCAAATTAATCGTAGCATGCACTCAGTGGGCGGAAAAACGCACGAAAATCGCAATCCTTTAACTAAAATCGTCATTTCGGGGAAATCGACAAAACTACAACCCGACTAGACGAAACCCCACGTTCGCGCATTCTAATAATCCTATACGAAGCTAATAATATTGCTAACCTAACGTAAATTGAACGCATTCTATTTTTCGTAAAAATCTAGCAAGCAAATTCAACGCCGATTCAATGCAAACATCGATATTTTGTCGATTTAGCGAGCATATAAATACACCATTAACCACTACAACCAATTAGAAACCCAAAGCCCTAATTTAATTTTGATAACCATGTTTCAAACCCTAACTCAACATCAAAACCCATTCTTGATTTTTCCTAAACAACATTTACCACTTAAACTAATATTTAGAATTTCAATTCTAGCATAATTAAACCACAAGTTAACAAAAAGATTTGAATTTTCACCTCTCAAGCTTGAACCCTAGCTTGATCAAGTCACCAAGAAGCCTCCTTTCATCATGTTTTTGAACAAATTTGGGTTGAAGAGAGAAGGGATTAGGGTTAGGCTTTGAATGGAGAAAGAAATTGTGGATTTTTTATTGAATTTTTTAGCAAGAAAGAAGCAAAAATGAAGTGGGAAAATGGGGAGAGCTGCTGGAATGGGGGTCGGCTGCAGCAAGGAAGGGAGATGAGGGAATTTTGGAGAAGTTTCTAGCTCATTACAACATCATATGATATCATTTCATGCTTTCATATCAACCTTTTTACAAAAAAAACCCTTTTTTCATCATTTTTTTCATAATTTTCTCACCAAAAAGCTAAAAGTTTGCAAGCCATGTTATAATTTTATTAACACCTTATTTTAGCTTATAAAGACTCCTAATTATGAAATTTACCAAATTAAATTTGTATTTATCCCTAATTTAATGTATTTAAAAAGGCTTAAAATAATAAAAAAATAATTAATTACGAAAAAAAATTTATTTAACTGGAAAATTATAAGTGACATTTTAGTGACAAAATTATAGTAATATCTTATCTAAATTTTGTATAATTAGGTCTACAAGGAAAAATACCTATTTTGACTTTTTACGGAAAAAGCCGAAAAATTTGCCGATTACCGAAAAACTGCTTAAACGATTTTCGAAGGGTTACACTTATGTTGCACGGGCACTGATTGTATGCCACACACACCGTCAATAATTTCCATGATATGCACAACCCATTTATAGATATGATATTGTTTGGTTAGGGACATCGAGACATTGATTCATATTTCTTTATGCATATGACTTATAGCATACCTGTATACCTACATGTTTACACATATGCCTTGACATTCTTACATGCTAGTTACCTGTATACCTATAGTGTATTGTACCATTAGTGATAGGTACATACAAACATAATGATATAGTTACCTGTATACTTTGCATACATACTTCACTTATACCTGGAGGGTATATCACATCATTACTAATAGGTAGATACCTATATCTTGCTATACCTTTATGTTTACACATATATCTGGTTATAGCTACACGTTTGCCTTCACTTGATTTTATTTAGAATTGGAGAAATTAGGAACCGCGTGATATTTATATTAACTTGTTATAGTTAATTAGCGACTTTTCCTTTATATGCTTACATTACAGTTTTATGTTGCGTATATTTTATTCATGGATTTTCGCATTGAAATATGGATTTTTCATGATGTTTTCTGGATTTGGGGACCGTGGTAGTTTCATGAAATTATGTATTATTTGAAAACCTGGTTTCCCTTTGTAGGGTTCCTAAGCACACCCATGTGGTTCTACAACCGATCAACCAGGCCAAAATCAAAATTTTCTATGTTCCAAAGAACCCTAATGCTAGATCGTTACTAGAGGTAAGGCGAAACTATGCAAGCAAGTTAACAACTTAACTACAAGTTAAAGTGACTACAACCTTTGTAGATCCGGTCCTCCACTTCTCTAGCTCCGTGTTGACGTCCCTCCGCTGCGATCATCGGAATCCCGGACTCTATTGTCGGTTTCATCGGAGAAATGGTCGGGCTAGGTCGTTGACATCGATGCCGAAGATGATCTACGTCGAGGCAACTCAAACTTGAGCTCCATCTTCACTAAGTCATGAAACATGTGAAGAAAACACATTCTACTACATGGAAAGTGGTAGAGGATGAAGAAATAGGAAGTGGGTTCACTTTGGAATTGGATTTCTCACTTGGATTCATCACTTGGAATTTTCTAGCAATGGCTTTCTTCTTCATGAAGAAGATGAAGAAGAAGAAGAAAGAAAAGAATTAATGAATTATCTCAAAATAGAAAATCAAGTGTTTCTTATCATTTAGAAACCATGGGTGAGATTAACCTCTGTAGAGATTAAACCATAGTTTACGTAAATGGTTAGGTCATAGGAAAAAACAAAATGGTTATCCTTTTTCAAAGATGCTTGAAGCAACATGAAGCTTCTAGCATAAAGACAAAGAAAGCAACCATTCTATTTTACCAAAATAAATAAATAAATAAATAAAACCCTAACCATTAACTAAACATGATTTAAAACATACACACCCAAGTTTGCATGTATCATCAAATATGATACAAACTAGTGCACAAACAAATATCATATATACAGTGTGCACAATCTAGTGAGAAAAACCAATCTTAAGTGAACCCATACTAGTTAATGTAAAGTAATATATCAAATATATAATTATACATTAAATCATTAAATCAACACTTGATTTAATGATCCGGTCATATTGCATATAACCGACTAATATCAAGTGTATCAATATATCGAATCAACATTTGATTCGGTAACCCGGCTATATCTTATATAACCATCCGATGATACAAATCGGGAGAATAGAATACAGTATCACATATTGGTATTATTCTCGGTCCCGCACATATATCATATGCGCTCCTATTTCGTTTCGCTTGAGCCAGGAAACCCCTTTGTAGGACTCTAAAGACTCGTCAATACGCCGGCAGTAGGTGATGATCATATCAAATACCCACAAGCCGCAAGCGGTCTGCTAAACGTAACGGCCACCCGGGTATTGAGTGATCAGAAGATCAACGAGCAAGCCCGCTCACACTCTTGTGAATCCAACCAGTAACACTTACCGTACAGTCCGGTCTGTTCGTCTGATACATCGCATAACTCGCCTAGGGGTGGTAAACGTCAGACCCCAGTAGCTTGATAAGTCATGCCGATGTAAGGTTCATAACACGCATGAAACTACTGATAACACTTACCAGTAAATCAGTGCAACCCTGGCTAGGGATTTCCAGTTATGGCCAGTCGAGCATAGCGCAACATCAACCCTCAATACCGGGAGAGACGAATCCCCTCCTATCGTTTATTGCTTCCATGTGAATTGGGACTGTACCCAAAAACAACCTGTTTGCACGACTCAATAGAGTCGTGGTAGGGTGGAAATCAAAGCACAGTGGGAGACACACAAGACTCTATGACGATCTCGGGTCAACAGACTAAGTTGTACCAGTGTCACCAGAGAACTGCCATCTGACGTGAGGTATAATACCATATGGGAGTTCTCGGCGAGTTCATTCAGTGTACCCAGTCACCACTGAGCACCCGCATACCATCTCTGATGTCAAACACTAATGGATATGGGATCATCCATCGCCCATCACATGGATCGAGAAGATATACGCTAGTCTACTCTGGAATATCGATGCCCCGTCTCGATATTCCCATGACTAGGAACATAGAAGGATGTACTCATTGACTACCCTGGCCCCACTAGTATGATCTGCATCATAGTCCAGGAAGTCGACTACACATCCTAAGGGCTTTATCAACATGTAATAGTGAGACTGCAAGTATACATGTTAAGATAAAGAGCAACCAGACAGCGTACTATCATGTCGAGCAAGAAAGCCCTACCAATATATGTCCTAGCATCCACTACAATATACATCTCATGTACAGTAATGGCTTCTAGGGCAAACATATAACTAACAATCTCCCACTTGCACTAGGGCCATCTATAGCAGTGGTTGCAGTATCACATACTCAACCATCCCATATAAGTCTCTCTCTGGGAAAAGGCATTTGTGAGTGGATCCGCCGTGTTGTCCTCTGAGTCTACTCTCCTAACCTTGATCACCCTGGAGATCAACTATCTCTATGATCAGGTGATGCTGCCTCAGAATATGTCTGGGTCACTGATGGGATCGGGGTTCCTGGGCCAAAGCCTCACTTCCATTGTCACACAATTGTAGGAACCTAGTTCATCTCATGAACCAATATACACCCAAACTTCCTCTTTGGTAGTATCTTTGATAGCGATGTCACCAGCCTTTATCGTCTAGTCTGCCACGGTATCCCGCTTGGAACTCTTCCTACATACCGTCCCTCCACTGAGGGTAAAGACAATGCCTGCGACTGATATTCAGTCGTCCTTATCACCCTGGAACCTTTCCAGTGATTCTCCCCAGGATCAACTGATACCATCTCACTACAACTAGTGAGAATCCTAACATCCATTTAGATCTATCTCATAGATCCAAAACCCAGGATTTAGGAGGTATCATTTTGATCCTATATGGAGAATCTTTGTGATAAGAGGAGATTGACCGATCGTAGCATAGGAAACTCTTTTCCTATCAAGAGTATGTTGTCCACGTACTCTACGAGGATCACCACCTTACTCTCTACTACCTTTTTGTATACACAAGGTTCATCTACCATTTTGATGAAGTCAAACTCTTTGACTACCACATCAAAACAGACGTTCCAACTCCACGATGCCTGCTTTAATCTGTAAAGCAACTTGCACACGTTTCCGCTGCTCCCACTATTTACGAAACTCTCTGGCTATGTACTTATAGACGTTCTCTTCTAAATCAATATTTAGAAAAGCAGTCATGACACCCAACCACCAGATATCGTAGTCATGGTATGTAGCAATGTTAAGTAGGATCCGGATGGACTTAAGCATAGCCACTTGGAAAAGGTTTCATCATTATCCACGCCTGATCGATGACGAAAACCTTCAACAAGTCTAGCTTTGAAAGTCTCAACTTTTCCATCTACACTAAGTAATCTTCTCAAGATATACTTGCTCCTGATGGGGATTTAACCCTTCAGATACAGCATCCAAAGTCCATACTTTGTTGGTGTACATGGATTCCATCTCATATCGCTAATCTTCCAGCCATTCTTACAGAGTCCCTACTCTCGATGGCCTGCTCGAAACTAATTAGGTCATCATCTCATGATGCAATCCTCGCTCCCACTGTCATCGAGAAACCGAAGTATCTCTCAGGAGGATGAGGAACCCTGCTAGATCGGCGGAGAGGCTGAGGTTTGTCGGGGACTATTGAATTCTTTAGTTACGTCAAATCATCAGCTGCAGTATACCTGGAACCTTTCCAATTCAACAGAACTGACCTTTCCTCGATCTTGTTCGGATTTTGCTTTTGACAAAGGCCGGACAATCCTAAATCTTAACTTACTTAAGTGATAGGCTCTTCCCATACCATATCTTATATGGAGTGGTAGGCACTGATTTGATTCGAATCTAATTCAATAGGTATGCAGCTTCTCAAGTGCATAACCCCTTAAAAGGAAATAGGTAATTCAGTGGTACTCATCATAGAGCACACAATATCTAATATGGTGCGATTGCTCCGCCGCGATACACCGTTGTGCTGTGGTGTATTCAGAGGAGTAACACTGAGAGAGAATCTCATTCTCCTTTAGAATAGTCCAGGAATTCTATGCACAAGTATTCTCCTTCCTGATCTTATCATAGGACATAATACTTATACCCAGTTTTTGGTTCTCTACTTCTAGCTTATATTCTGTGAATATCTCAAAAGTTTTGGACTTGTGTTTCAACAGGAACATATATCTGAATCTTAAGAGATAATCAGTGAATGTAATGAAGTACAAAGAACCGGTCTTGGCATATGTAGACAGGGGACCTTACATACATCATCATGTATCAGTCCCAAGAGTTTACTAACTCTTTCTCTGTTTCCAATAAACAGAGCTATGGTCATCTAATCTTCGTGACATGACTGGCAAGTTTCATAAGATGTAAATTCAAACTAATTTAAATATGCATTTAAATGTAACTTCAGCCAGTCTGGTTGCATTGATATGACCTAGTCTACAATGCCTCAAGAAGGATTCGTTCATTTCTAAACTCTTCCTCTTGTGTGTGTTCTGTACATTAAGAACTGTGGTCTGATTTAGAATGTATATGCTTTTAGATAACGTGCCTGAACCGATCAACTATTGATATAGGAAATGTTCAAAACATTATCCAACAATACAAAATTATGTCCTTTCTTTAGTAAATAAAGAGACTGATATGATGTTGTATATCAGGTTCGGTATCTAATAACATTCGTTCAGAATCAATGTATTTGGAAACACAAGGTGATAGTGACCAACAGACTTGGCTGCAACACTTGCACCGTTTTCTGTCTCATGAAACTTATTACCCGTTCTCAGTTCTCTACCTTTCCGTAGCCCTATGTAACCGATTACATATCTGGGATCCTGATTCGGTATCAAATACCCAGGACGCAGAGGATACTGAGAAACAGTTCTTTGTAATGTGTAAGTGCACGGCGGCGCCCCGGCCGTCAATCCGACGCCGGAATGCGGAAGCGATGCTTAACTTTAACTTTTCAAAAAACCGGCACCACCGCGCACTATAAACCCGGATCGTGCCATTAACTAGTCCTAGCTAACTACAAGATGGGGAAGAGAGATATACCGAGCGATCCGTGTCCTCCGGTCTTCTCGTCGTCATCCCGATCTCCCGCGGAATGTCCGATCTCCACCTCCTCGCCGGAAGGGCACCACGTCGCCTGCTTCTTTTACGAGCTCCCACCTCTATACCGAGGAAACTCAGGCACGAAGCTGGCGAGTCGACATGCCCAAGATTTTCTGTAGAATAGTGTAGATTGCTTTGTCTCAAAGGGTTGTGAAGTTGCCATTTTGGTGGAGGTGAAGAGTAGACTTTTGAGATGAACTAGAGAGCTTTTTTCTTAGCACAATTAGAAAACCCAATGCCACACATCAAAAATGAATCCCTCATCCACAATAGTGGCTGGCCCCTCCTCTTTGTGTGAATGGAGAGAGAGAGCAAAGTCAAGGGGTGGGTGGAATGCAATGATACAAGAGAGAGAGAAAAGTGATGATGAGAAACAATGATCACACCATAAGTCCTACACTCCATCAACTATCATAACACAAAGGTCAAGCCATCATCAATAAAAGAAAGTCAAATGGTCAAGGGATGGTGCAACCATCATGATCCAACAATATGCAAAGACCCCCTTCCAAATTGCTTATTTGCACAAATGCAAATAAGCCCTCCTCCACCAATCTTCGGCCAATGAAAGATACAAAGAAATATGGCCGAAACGGAAAGCAAACTGGCAACTCCAGAAAACTGGTCCCGTAATAAATTACAGGAAAACCCCGATACTGTGTATACACACCCGCATCTGTATTCCAACCGAATACAAATGCAATGAGACAAAATCTACACTATACTATACTAGGATCCGGCTTAAACCAAAGCCGGCTAGTATTATCCGTCCGATCCTGATCCGTGCAATAACGCACGTATCTGATCGAACCCTGCCATATCTCCATACGGCCTCTACAGCGTTTCGCCCGAAACTTGAGTAACTGTATGTGTCGTAGACTCTAAAGACTCGTCAGTACTATGGCTGTGGATTTAACCACTAGCACGTCAGAGGTATTAGCCATACGTGACGGGCCACCATCTATTGACCAAAAGGGACGTCGATGAACGAACTCATCCTGACACCCTACTGAGCCTGTCAGTGACAATATCCGTACAGTCCGGTCCGTTCGTCTATGAGCATCGCATGGCGGGCATAGGGGGTTGGTAAAAGTCAGATCCCCAAAAGCGGTACAAGTCGTGTCGGAGTGTAGTCCAGAACACCCTGAGATACTACTGGAATACCTACCAGTAAATCTCCTGCCTTGGCCTAGGACTTTTCATGTTTTGGCTCTCCTAGACACAGCGCGACCTCACCCCCAATACCGGGAGAGACGAACCCCTGAAGATCCGCTCATTGCCTCCATGTGGCTCGGGACTGTACCCAACTAAAACCTGTTTGCACGTCTCCTTTGAGCATGGTAGGGTAGTAATCAAAGCACAGTGGGAACTCACACGAGACAAATGACGATCCTCAGGTCGATGAACTAACCTGTACACATGTCACCAGTAAACTGCTATCTGACGTCAGGTATAAGACCAACTAGCATGTTCCCGGCGAGTCCTGTCCGGTGTACTCATAACCCAATGAGCACCTGTATACATCTTAGGTGATCCAACTGACACCAATGGCTTGTGAGACCGGCCACCACCCCTCGTCGGGGTCTCGAATGTATATACTAGTCTACTCTGGAGTATCGATGCCCTGTCTCGAAACTCCCACGACTAGGGACCTTTTAAGGATGTGCTTATAGACCCCAGCTCCCACTTATATGATCGCCCTCATACTGCCGGTGGTCAAGCAAGAATCCTAGGGGCTCTATCAACGTGTAATAGCGACATGTCAGGTCACCTAAAGCATTACACGATGATAAAGGTAAACCAGATAGCATATTATCATCTCGAGTAAGACTGTCCTACCGGGATAGGTCCTCCCTCATTCATTGCAATCATGTGCCTTTGATCCAATAATTGACTCTGAGGGCACTATCTCCAACATAATGAACGCACCCGAAGGAGATGCATCTCATGCACTTTCTTCGTTTGGGCGGCATGAGAAATCTGGTATTCCCCTATTTCCTGCTCTGTCTTATAATTATAAGTTGGAGCAGGACCAACGTTTCCCAGCTCAGTATAACAAGCGGGTTCGGTCAATACATCCATATTATTATCTTGATTAAGGCGTGACATGGTCGCTACCTGGAGAGAGAGAGAGAGAAGAAAACACTCTGCGTGCGCTTTTGCAAGATTAGATTGGTTATTTATTTTATCTAATCATGATGGCTCCCACTGTTTTAATCAAATATTCCTTCAAACCCTAAAAGGAAAGACTAGCCAGAATTAATTACACGCTACAAGTTCGCCAATCTTTCAGCCAAGCCAGTGTCGGTACTTTGAGGGAGGTTCCCCGTGCTTTCGCACGGACCCAATTAAAGTAAACCTCGTTTTCCAAGAGGCATAACCCCGTTGACACCTTTCTAGACACCTACTTGATCGGCTAATTGCAAAGTGCAAAACTCTCCCAGGAATAACAATTACTCGCAGTGGGTATCGGGATCCAACTATCTCATAGAAGGTATGCAATCTCATTGCAAATTTCAACACTTGAAACTCCCGATAATGTTTTTTACCCCTAGCACTTATGACCTTAACTATGGTCAACAAATCATAAGCACTAGTCAAGTTCTACCCGTCATTTCGTGATTAATTAGACCCACCCACATGACCCTTAACTAAGGTCAACAATGTCACGCGACTGTCCTAACTAATCGCATCATATGCGGTGTAGGAAGACATCACTTAGCTACCGTACACTGTGCCTTGACTATGGTCAACAAACACAGCACGAATACTAAGTACTCTACTTCCTAAAATGACGGAGGGTTGCGAATGGTTTATAGGAAAACCTTTAACGCTTTGAACTTGATCTCGTTGCGGAATCAAAAGGTTTTTAAATGGAATGTTTTTTAGGCTTTTCTAGTTTTGCTAAAGGGGTCACTCCCTATGAAGGGATCGTCGGCCCTTTCCTCATCGAATAAGGTGCAGGATATATAATATATACCGCTGTACAAAGCAAAAAATATAGAAGTAATCAAAAGACAAACAGAGGGTTGTAGCATCTGCCAGTTATTGCTAAAGGGGTCACTTCCGGTGAAGAGATCTCGGCCCTTTCCTTATCGAATAAGGTGCATGATGTTCTACAAGGAACACCGCAATGCAAAGCAAGAACTGTAGCTACCTGTTTTATTTTGAAATTCGATTCCACAACATCTTTTAGGTTTATTTTCTTTCATTAATCTCATTAATGAATGTCCCATCATTTAAGTCACCTAACCATCACAGATAAATACGACGAACACTTATGCCATCCGCATTCGCCTCGATGTCCCCTCGTGCACCGTTGGGTTAGGTAACTAACGACAGAGCAGGGCAGGGCTAGCGTAGGTGTAAAACATAAGTAACGTCTATATAATATATCATATATACTATATACAGTATCTATCTGAACAAATCATATGATCACATCGCAGATAACGCAGCAGAAAATATCATATGAAATATTGGATATACTAGGATGTCCGTGTTTTCAATACGAGCCAGTATAAAACACGGATTCCACGATCGTGATGAATAGACAATCCCTGTAAGTCCACGTTGCCGTCCTCGGTTCTTGCGGGAAGGCGGAAACGGTATAAAAATCAAATTTTTAGCGCAAAGGGCAACATGGACTATCAAAGTCGGGATCTTTACTAAACTAAACTAGCTATCAAGCTAAAGAGAGTTAACTACTCGGATAAAAGGTTATACCTAACTTGAACTCCTTCTTCTTGAAACCTTTATAGGGTTTGATGGTGCTTTCCTCGTCGCCTTCTTCCGTCAAAGATGGATCCACCTGAGGGTTCAACCTTCGGGCTCTTTCTCGAACTTTGAGTGAACTAGGATCTTCGGCTTGCTAAACCTCTAACCCTAGAGTGAGTAGAGAGTGGCTTTGGGGTGTTTTTATCTCAAGGAGATGGATTCTCAACACATGAGAAGGGAGCTCCTTGAACTAGAGGAGGAAGAAGAAGAAGTAAGGAGAGAGAAGTGTTATGATAGAATGAGCTATTCTTTTCATTTTACAACCATAACTAAAATGAAAAGAATTATCAAATTAACAATAATAATAAAAATGAAATAGTTGATGGAAGGTTTGGAATGACCATTATCATTTCATTCATTAAATGGTTTTGCTAGAATCAAAGAGCATCTTTGATATGTAATGATGATGGTCAAACTTTCAACCATGGTCAACAAGTCAACCTTGGTCAACAAGTCAACAAAACCAACCATGACACAATTTCATTTAATTAATATTATTAATCGATATAACATAAATTCATTAGGGTTTGGAAAAAGACGACTGTCAACTGTGCATACGCACCCGTTCCGAAACCCGAATGAATATCCTCTTCCTCCGCCTCAATCAACTGTGCATACACACCCGCATTCTTGTTCCAAGGAACATGAATACTAAGAGATAAAATCAACCCCAAAACATATACCAGTGTCTGGCTCAAACCAGAGCCTGCTAGTAATATCTGTCCGGACTCCAAACGTGCACAAGTGCGCGGATGAGAACGAACCCTGTCGCAAAATCATGCGACCTCTACTCTGTTTTGCCCAGAGGCGAATAGCCCTCTGTGTGGGACTCTAAAGACTCGACACTACGCTGGCAGTGGGTTTAACCACAGACCGCAAGCGGCACTAGCTGTGCGTAACGATCCCCAGGTAGATGTCGATAAGAAGACTGATGAGGTGAACCCCATCTGAACTCCCACTGAGTCTGAATATGACAGTCTCCGTACAGTCCGGTCTGTTCTTCTGATACATCGCATGTCGGGCCTAGGGGGGCGGTAAACGTCAGTCCCCTAATAGCGGTACAAGTCGTGTCGGAGTGAAGCCCAAAACACCCTGAGATAACACTGGAAGCCTACCAGTATATCTCGCTTGCCCTGGCCAGGGACTACTTGTGTAATGGCTCTCCTAGACACAGCGCGATGTCAACCCCCAATACCGGGAGAGACGAATCCTGTCTAACCGTCACTTCCTCCAAGTGCTTCGGGACTGCACCCAACCACTACCTGTTTGCACGACTCCTTTGAGCCGTGGTAGGGTAGTGATCAAAGTGCAGTGGGAACACACTCGAGGCGAAGTGCCAGTGTCAAGTCAGCGGACTAAGCTGTACTCATGTCACCTGGGAACTGATAACTGACGATAGGTATAATACCAACTTGTCAGTTCCCGACGAGTCCTGTCCAGTGTACTCGTAACCTAACGAGCACCCGCATACTATCTCAAGTACGATGTACTGACGGCTGTGGGACAGACCGTCTCCCACACTGGGATGAGAAGCGCATGCGCCAGTCTACTCCGGAGTATCGATGCCCTGTCTCGATAGTCCTGCGACTAGGGACCTGTATAAGGATGTGCTTATAGATTACCCAGCCCCCACAAGTGTGATTGCCATCACAACGCTGGTAATCAAGCAAAGATCCTAAGGGCTCCACTAATGCGTATAAGTGATATGATAAAATAAACACATGTACACATTGAAGTAGAAACAAACCAAGTAGCATACTACTATTTTGAGCAAGATTGTATATACAAGGTGAATATCCCAAGCTTCCATTAAGTAATATACAAACCAGTATGATACAGTAATGGCCTCTAGGGTATATACACTAACAATCTCCCACTTGCACTAAGGCCATGTACTGGCGTATCGAAGACCTATCATCTCGATCAGCCGCTCGAACTGTGTCTGGGGTAGGGCCTTGGTGAATGGATCTGCAGTGTTTTCTTCTGAAGCAACCCTCCGAACCTCGATCTCCTTGCGATCCACGATCTCTCTGATCAGGTGATACCGCCTCAAGATGTGTCTGGATCTCTGATGGGACCTGGGTTCCTTCGCTAAAGCTATAGCCCCGTTGTTGTCGCAATACAGAGGTATTGGGTCAACAATGGACGGAACCACCTGAAGTTCTTTCAAGAACTTCCTCATCCAGACAGCTTCTTTTGCGGCATCAGATGCAGCGATGTATTCCGCTTCCATCGTCGAGTCTGCAACGGTTTCCTGTTTGGAACTCTTCCAACACACCGCCCCTCCATTGAGGGTAAAGACAAAACCCGATATGGACTTGGAATCATCCTTGTCACTCTGGAAGCTGGAGTCAGCAAAGGCCTCGATCTGGAGGTCTTTTCCGCCATATACCAAGAACATCTCCTTAGTCCTTCTCAGGTACTTGAGAATGTTCTTTACCGCTATCCAGTGTTTCTCCCCAGGGTTTGACTGATACCTGCTTACCACACTCAGTGCATAAGCTACATCCGGTCTGGTACACAACATCGCATACATTATAGAGCCTACCGCAGAAGCGTAGGGTATAATAGACATGCGATCCCTCTCCAAATCAGTCTTGGGAGACATCTCTTTAGAGAGGGTGATCCCGTGACAAGCCGGTAGGTTACCGCGCTTGGAATCTTCCATACTGAATCTCTTCAGTATAGTGTCGATGTACCTGGAATGTGAAAGTCCTAATATCCTCTTGGATCTATCACGATGGATCCGGATCCCAAGGATGTATGAGGCATCACCCAGGTCTTTCATGGAGAACCTGTGTGACAAGAATCCATTGACAGATTGTAGCATAGGAATGTCATTTCCTATTAAGAGAATTTCATCCACGTATAAAACGAGGAATACTACAGTTCTTGCTACAAATCTACTATAGATGCATGGTTCATCTGGATTTTTGATAAAGCCAAATTCCTTGACCGTCTCATCAAAACAGATGTTCCAACTCCGCGATGCCTGCTTTAGTCCATAAATGGACTTAAGCAACTTGCACACTTTTCCGCTGCTCCCACTCTGAATGAAACCCTCTGGCTGGTCCATATAGACACACTCCTCTAAATTTCCATTTAGAAAAGCGGTCTTTACGTCCATTTGCCAAATCTCATAATCGTGGAAGGCAGCAATTGCAAGAAGGATCCGAATGGATTTCAGCATAGCCACTGGAGAAAAGGTTTCGTCATAGTCCAAACCAGGTCTTTGACGAAAACCCTTTGCTACAAGTCTAGCTTTATAGGTCTCAACCTGTCCATCTACACCAATCTTCCTTTTGAAGATCCATTTGCATCCTACGGGTTTTACCCCGTCTGGAGCAATGTCCAACATCTATACTTTGTTGGTGTACATGGACTCCATTTCGGTCCGCATTGCATCCAGCCATTTTACTGAGTCAATGCTCTGAACGGCTTGCTGGAAGCTAGTAGGCTCATCATAATCTATGATGCAATCCTCTCTATCCCCGTCTATGAGAAAACCGTAGTATCTCTCGGGCGGATGAGACTGCCTACTACTCCTGCGGAGCGGCGTAGGAATGTCTTGTTCTTTTGAACCCTCTGGTTCCTCTAAACTTTCAGTAATAGCTCGTGGTTCTGGAATTTCTTCCAGTTCTACTGTGCTCCCACTTATCTGGTTTTCCAAAAACTCAGTTTCCAAGAAGTAGGCATGACGAGAAACAAGAACTTTTTGTTCCTCTTCACAGTAGAAGAGATATCCCTTGGAGTTCTTTGGATATCCCACAAACTTGCACTGTACTGAGCGTGCCTCGAGCTTGTCCGTATGCTGCTTTTTGACAAAAGCTGGACATCTCCATGTCTTAATGTGATTAAGATGGGGCCTCTTCCCACACCACATCTCAAATGGTGTGGTAGGCACAGTTTTAATAGGAACTCGGTTCAAAAGGTATGCAGCTGATTCTAGCGCATACCCCCAGAAAGATCGTGGTAACTCAGCGTTACTCATCATGGACCGTACCATATCTAATAGGGTCCGGTTCCGTCTCTCTGATACACCATTATGTTGCGGAGTGTACGGAGGAGTAAGCTGAGAGAGAATTCCATTCTCTTTTAAATAGTTCAGGAACTCGGCACTCAAGTATTCACCACCTCGATCCGATCTTAGAATCTTGATACTTTTGCCGGTTTGTTTTTCTACTTCATTCTTATATTCCTGGAACTTTTCAAAAGCTTCGGACTTATGTTTCATCAAGAAGACATAACCGTACCTTGAAAAGTCATCCGTAAAAGTAATGAAGTAAGAATAACCGCTTCGCGCATGTGTAGACATTGGACCGCACACGTCGCTGTGTACGAGTCCCAAGAGCTCGCTCGCTCTTACTCCGTGTCCAATGAACGGAGTCTTTGTCATCTTTCCTTGGAGACAGGATTGATAAGTGGCATATGATTGAAATTCGAACGGATCCAAATATCTTTCTGTATGTAACTTAGTCAACCTTCTCTCATTGATGTGACCCAGTCTACAATGCCATAAGAAAGTCTGATTAATATCTGGAGACTTTCTTTTGTGTGTATTCTGGATATTGAAAATCTGTGGTTGGTTTAATACGTATATACCATTGCTCAGTGTACCTGACCCAATCAGAACTTGATTAAGGTGAATGTTTACAACATTACTTACAAACGCAAATTCATAACCTTCTTTAGAAACCAAAGATACAGAAATGATATTACAAGTTGCGTTAGGTACAAAAAAGCAGTTAAGTAAAACCAAAACATGTCCATCTGACATTCCCAGGTGATAGTCCCCCACGGCTTTAGCATCCATGCTAGCTCCGTTCGCAACTCTGAGGGTCATGTCACCTGCCTTCAAAACCCTACGGTTTCTCAACGCCTGCAAAGAATTACAGATATGAGATCCTGATCCGGTATCCAATACCCAGGAAGTAGAGTTTATTGAAAGACAGTTTTCAATAACATACACACCTGAAGCTGAAGCCGCAACCTGCTTCAGTTCCTGTGTCCTGGCCTTCCAAGCCCTGCAATCTTTCTTCCAGTGTCCACTCTTATGACAATAGAAGCATTCTTCATTACCCACAAGCTTCCCCGCTATCTTTGTTGCCTTTACCTTTCCCTTCGTATCCACTTTACTAACACCGCCCCTTGGTTTGGCGGGGGCTTTCTTCTTCTTTCCCTTGGCTTTCGCCTTGGACCTAGAAGAAGAAGATCCTCCTACAAACAAAGTGGGTGTTTCCCTACCTTTCTGTACGGTGCCCTCTGCGCTCCTCAGCATGTTGAGGAGTTCTGAAAGTTCAACTTCTTTTTCTTGTAAGTTGAAGTTCAGTATAAACTGGGCGTAAGTGGAAGGAAGGGACTGGAGAATCAAGTCCGTATAGAGCTCACTCTCCAACGTGGTCCCAAGTTCTGCGAGCTCCTCAATGTAGCCAATCATCTTTAGCACGTGTTCCGCTACCGATGATCCGACGGCCAATCTTGCCGAAAATAACTTTTTCGATATTTCGTATCTTGCGATACGAGACTGCTCTCCATACAGTTCTTTTGTATGGAGAAATATGGATTCCAGGTACATATTCTCGTGCCTCCTCTGATGTTCGTTGTCCATAGAGGCAAGCACGAGGCACTTGACCTTCGCGCAATCAATCTCCCAAGTCTTACGGATTTCCTTATCCGCGACGCTGGAGGTGGGACCTGGGACGGGGGGAGCTTTGGTGGTAAGAAGATACCCCAGCTTGTCGTAAGTGATTACCATCTTGACATTCCTGAGCCAATCTTTGTAGTTTGGCCCTGTCAGTATGTTTTTATCTAAAAGTAACTTAAGTCCAGTCATGTTGATTGGTCGCTGCAATTAGAAGAGAGAGAAGAAACACTCAGCACGATGCCCTTGCAAGTTTAGAATGGTTTTTAATTTGTCTAAACAGGATGGCTCCCACTGTCTCTCGAATCCCTCCTCAAACCATAAAGGAAGAATTAGTCGGGATCAATCCCACCGCACAATACTTGCTTAACCGTTCAGCCAGGCCAGTGTCGGTACTTCGAGGGATGTTTTCCAACGCTTTCACGAAGTTCCTTAATTTAAGAACCTCCTTTCCCTGGGGGCGTAGCCCCGCTAACACCTTTCTAGGCACCTACTAGGTTTATAGCATTGATCGTTTAGTGAGAAATTTCCCGAGGAGTAGCATATACTCACAGTAGGATCGGGATCCAAATATCATCGCGTGACGAAACTGAAGGAATCCTACCAGAATCATCACACTCCAAATGGTATGCAAATCTAGCAAGTTTCAGTACTTATGAAACTCCCGATGTGGATTTTTGCCCCATGCTCTAATGACCTTGACTTTGGCCAACAAATCATAAGTCACATGTCAAGTTCTACCCGTCATTCTCCAGGTTAATTTGAATCCACCCGTACCTACCCTTGACTTTGGCCAACAAGGCAGTACGACTGTTTCAAATCAACGCATCTATCTATGCTGCACATGAATACCCAATAGCTACCAATCACTATGCCTTGACTTTGGCCAACAAACACAGCTTGAATACTATTGACTATTCATGTGAAACGACGGAGGGCTACGAATGGTTTTGGCTAAACCGTGAACGTAGTGAACTTGATATAATCGATGGAACGAGATAGCTTTTAAAAGGAGTGGCTCAAGCTCCGCATTTAAAAGTTAGTTTTGAAAAGAACCGAGTGGTTTTTCGAAAGTGTTCCAACGACTTTAGCTTGGTTTATTATCTTGCATTAGTTCTTTTAATGCGTGATATTCTTGCATTAGTTCTTTTAATGCGTCCCATCATTTAATCCTACCATTGCAGAAAACTGTTAGTGTATATGCCCTAGAGGCCATTACTGTATCATACTAGTTTGTATATTACTTAATGGATGCTTGGGATATTCACCTTGTATATACAATCTTGCTCAAAATAGTAGTATGCTACTTGGTTTGTTTCTACTTCAATGTGTACTTGTGTTTATTTCAGTATATCACTTATACGCATTAGTGGAGCCCTTAGGATCTTTGCTTGATTACCAGCGTTGTGATGGCAGTCACACTAGTGGGGGCTGGGTAATCTATAAGCACATCCTTATACAGGTCCCTAGTCGCAGGACTATCGAGACAGGGCATCGATACTCCGGAGTAGACTAGCGTATGCGCTTCTCATCCCAGTGTGGGAGATGGTCTGTCCCACAGCCATCAGTACGTCGTACTGGAGATAGTATACGGGTGCTCGTTGGGTTACGAGTACACTGGACAGGACTCGTCGGGAACTGACAGGTTGGTATTATACCTATCGTCAGTTATCAGTTCCCAGGTGACATGAGTACAGCTTAGTCCGCTGACTTGACACTGGCACTTCGCCTCAAGTGTGTTCCCACTGCACTTTGATCACTACCCTACCACGGCTCAAAGGAGTCGTGCAAACGGGTGGTGGTTGGGTGCAGTCCCGAAGCACTTGGAGGCAGTGACGGTTAGACAGGATTCGTCTCTCCCGGTATTGGGGGTTGACATCGCGCTGTGTCTAGGAGAGCCATTACACGAGTAGTCCCTGGCCAGGGCAAACGAGATATACTGGTAGGTTTCCAGTGTTATCTCAGGGTGTTTTGGGCTTCGCTCCGGCACGACTTGTACCGCTATTGGGGGACTGACGTTTACCACCCCCTAGGCCCGCCATGCGATGTATCAGACGAACAGACCGGACTGTACGGAGACTGTCACATTCAGACTCAGTAGGAGTTCAGATGGGGTTTCACCTCGTCAGCCTTCTTGTCGGCATCTACCTGGGGACCGTTACGCACAGCTAGTGCCGCTTGCGGTCTGTGGTTAAACCCACTGCCAGCGTAGTGTCGAGTCTTTAGAGTCCCACACAGAGGGTATTCGCCTCTGGGCAAAACAGAGTAGAGGTCGCATGGTTTTGCGACAGGGTTCGTTCTCATCCGCGCACTTGTGCACGTTTGGAGTCCGGACGGATTATACTGGCAGGCTCTGGTTTGAGCCAGATACTGGTATGTGTTTTGGGGTTGCTTTTATGTCTTGGTATTCTTGTTTTTCGGAACGAGAATGCAGGTGTGTATGCACAGTTGCTTGAGGAGGAGAATGAGGTTTTTCATTAGGGTTTCGGAACGGGTGCGTATGCACAGTTGACAGTCTTCTTTTTCCAAACCCTAATGGATTTATTTATTATCTATTAATAATAATAATTAAATGAGAATTATGTTATGGTTGTTCTTTGTTGACTTGTTGACCTTGGTTGACTTGTTGACCATTGACCACTTTCATGCCTTGAAAGTCTTCCTTGATTCATGCTTACTTTTTATTAAATGAAGCATGGTTGTGGTCATTCCAAACACTACCATCAACTATTCTCATTTTCAATTATTATCATTTAGATAATATTATTCTTTTGCATTATGGTTGCAAGAAGAGAAAATAATAGCTCATTCTATCATTCTCATTCTCTCTCCTCTCTTCATCTTCTTCTTCCTCTAGTAAAGAGAAACCTTCTCATGAGTTGAGAATCCTTCTCTTTAAAAACAAAAGCAAACCCTAGTCACTCTCTACTCACCCTAGGATCAAAGGATTAGCAAGCCGGAGATTCTAGTTCACTCCAAGTCCGAGAAAGAGCCCAAGGTTGAACCCTCGAGGTGGATCCATCTTCGACGGAAGAAGGCGACAAAAGAGAACCATCAACCTCTACAAGATTTCAAGAAGAAGGAGTTCAAGTTTAGGTATAACCCTCATCCGAGTAGCTAACTCCTTTTAGCGTAATTGCTAGTTTAGTTTAGACACGATCCCGACCTTGTTTAGTCCATGTTGCTTCTTGCACTAAAAATTTGATTTTTATACCGTTTCCGCCTCCCCGTAAGAACCGGGGGTCGCAATATGGACTTACAGTGGTATCAGAGCCTAACTAAACTTAAACTAGCTAGGTAGTAAAGTGTAACGAAGTTCGGAACCGAAAAAAAAAATCACAAAACCGGAAAACTACAAAAACTGAGTTTCTGTTGAAATTTTTTCTGGTTAAAATGAAAAACTTTATACATGTAAATTCGTCTCAGGGTTTTGTGTGAACACCCAAGAAAAACGATACAGTGATTCGACTAAACCGCCGCCCATCCGCCGCATAAACCATGTATTTGCCGCGGAACCGCCGCGTTTTGTCGTTTTCACTGCATCGTTTTTCGTGCAGTGTGTGTCTGTGTTGGTTTTGGGATTTTTGAAATATATTATATGTGCCCAGATTTTGCAGAAAAGAAATTTCTTCTTGGGGTCCTATAATTCCGTATTTTTTTCCGAACTTCACTGCACTTTGACTATGTTGGTTATATCTGTGATGTTTGCTTGTATTGAACGTCGGCTAATCGCTATAAGACGATTAGTCGGGGTTATACAAGATCTGTAATGTGCTGGAATGTGTATATAAATATGTTGGATTGTCGCGGGTGAATAGCCGGGGGTTGTGAGACGAGAGTTTTTCTTTTCTTGCAATTCATTGTAAATGTAAATTGATGTAATTATATTATTTGTTTGGCCGCACAACCGGGTCGGGGTTGTAGCCGTCATTGTATAATTCTTTTTACTGTTCTTGCTCCTAGGATAGACCCATGGAGGGGTGCACAAACTACCGAGGACTTGGCGGGTAGTTTGCCGCACCCGTAGGGGTCTTGGGTGGGGATTTGGCTATTCACCGCGACCGTGTTATCTGTTTTTTGTTACAGGCTCGTACAAATTACAGATTGCTAGCATATCCAATGTATTTATCTGTGATCTGAAATGTCTATCATTGCTTTCTATTTAGGCGTTGCTTATGTTTTACAGACGCGCTAGCCCAGCCCCCGCTCTGTCGTTAGTTAAGTAACCTAACGGGTAATGACGGGGCCCCGTGGCGAATGCGAATGGCATAAGCGTACGTCATATTTTGGTTGTTTTCTGCAATGGTAGGATTAAATGATGGGACGCATTAAAAGTACTAATGCAAGAATATCACGCATTAAAAGAACTAATGCAAGATAAAAAACCAAGTTTAAGTCGATGGAACACTTTCGAAAAACCACTCGGTTCTTTTCAAAACTAACTTTTAAATGCGGAGATTGAGCCACTCCTTCTAAAAGCTATCTCGTTCCATCGATTAAATCAAGTTCACTACGTTCACGGTTTCGCCAAAACCATTCGTAGCCCTCCGTCGCTTCGCATGAATAGGCAATAGTATTCAAGCTATGTATTTTGGCCAAAGTCAAGGCATAGTGATTGGTAGCTATTGGGTGTTCATGTGTAGCATAGATAGATGCGTTGGTTTGGGACAGTCGTGCTGCCATTTTGGCCAAAGTCAAGGGTAGATACGGATGGATCCAAATTAACCTGGATAGTGACGGGCAGAACTTGACATGTGACTTATGATATTTTGGCCAAAGTCAAGGTCATAAGAGCATGGGGCAAAAATCCGCATCGGGAGTTTCATAAGTACTGAAACTTGCTAGATTTGCATACCATTTGGAGTGTGGTGATTCTGGTAGGATTCCTTCAGTTTCGTCACGCGATGATATTTGGATCCCGATCCTACTGTGAGTATAGGCTACTCCTCGGGAAATTTCTCACTTAACGATCAATGCTATAAACCTAGTAGGTGCCTAGAAAGGTGTTAGCGGGGTTACGCCCCCAGGGAAAAGAGGTTCTTTAATTAAGGAACTTCGCGAAAGCGTTGGAAAACCTCCCTCGAAGTACCGACACCGGCCTGGCTGAACGGTTAAGCAAGTATTGTACGGTGGGATTGATCCTGACTAATTCTTCCTTTATGGTTTGAGGAGGGATTCGAGAAACAGTGGGAGCCATCCTGTTTAGACAAACTAAAAACCACTCTAAACTTGCAAGAGCATCATGCTGAGTGTTTCTTCTTCTCTCTCCTAATTGCAGCGACCAATCAACATGACTGGACTTAAGTTACTCCTAGATAAAAACAAGCTGACAGGGCCAAACTACAAAGATTGGCTCAGGAATGTCAAGATAGCAATCACTTATGACAAGCTGGGGTATCTTCTTACCACCAAAGCTCCCCCTGTCCCTGGTCCAACTTCCAGCGTCGCGGATAAGGAAATCCGCAAGACTTGGGAGATTGATAGCGCGAAGGCCAAGTGCCTCCTGCTTGCCTCGATGGACAACGAACATCAGAGGAGGCATGAGAATATGGACATGGAGTCCATATTGCTCCATACAAAAGAACTGTATGGAGAGCAATCTCGTATCGCAAGATACGAAGCGTCGAAAAAGTTGTTCTCGACAAAGATGGCCGTCGGATCATCAGTAGCCGAGCACGTGCTAAAGATGATCGGCTACATTGAGGAGCTCGCTGACCTAGGGATCACATTGGAGAGTGAACTATATACGGATATAGTTCTCCAGTCCCTTCCTTCCACTTACGCCCAGTTTATACTGAACTTCAACCTACATGAAAAAGAGGTTGAACTATCAGAGCTCCTCAACATGCTGAGGAGCGCAGAGGGCACCCTACAGAAAAGTAGGGATACATCCACTTTGTTTGTAGGAGGATCATCTTCTTCTAGGTCCAAGGCGAAAGCCAAGGGAAAGAAGAAGAAGGCCCCCGCCAAACCAAGGGGCGGTGTTAGTAAAGTGGATACGAAGGGAAAAGGGAAAGCAACAAAGATAGCGGGGAAGCTTGTGGATAAGGAAGAATGCTTCTTTTGTCATAAGAAAGGACACTGGAAGAATGATTGCAGGGCCTGGAAGGCCAGAACACAGGAATTGAAGCAGGTTGCAGCTTCAGCTTCAGGTGTGTATGTTATTGAAAACTGTCTTTCAATAAACTCTACTTCCTGGGTATTGGATACCGGATCAGGATCTCATATCTGTAATTCTTTGCAGGCGTTGAGAAACCGTAGGGATTTGAAGGCAGGTGACATGACCCTCAGAGTTGCGAACGGAGCTAGCATGGATGCTAAAGCCGTGGGGGACTATCACCTGGGAATGTCAGATGGACATGTTTTGGTTTTGCGTAATTGCTTTTTTGTACCCAACGCAACTTGTAATATCATTTCTGTATCTTTAGTTTCTAAAGAAGGTTATGAATTTGCGTTTGTAAGTAATGTTGTAAACATTCACCTTAATCAAGTATTGATTGGGTCAGGTACTCTGAGTAATGGTATATACGTGTTAAACCAACCACAGATTTTCAATGTCCAGAATACACACAAAAGAAAGTCTCCAGAAATAAATCAGACTTTCTTATGGCATTGTAGATTGGGTCACATCAATGAGAGAAGGTTGACTAAGTTGCATACAGAAGGATATTTGAATGCGTTCGAATATCAATCATATGCCACTTGTCAATCTTGTCTCAAATGAAAGATGACAAAGACTCCGTTTACTGGACATGGAGTAAGAGCGAGCGAGCTCTTGGGACTCGTACACAGTGACGTGTGCGGTCCAATGTCTACACATGCCCGAAGCGGACATTCTTACTTCATTACTTTTACGGATGACTTCTCAAGGTACGGTTATGTCTTCTTAATGAAACATAAGTCTGAGGCCTTTGGAAAATTCCAGGAGTATAAGAATGAAGTAGAGAAACAGACCGGCAAAAGTATTAAGATTCTAAGATCGGATCGAGGTGGAGAATACTTAAGTGCCGAATTCCTGGACTATTTAAAAGAGAACGGAATTCTCTCTCAGCTTACTCCTCCATACACCCCGCAACATAACGGTGTATCGGAGAGACGGAACCGCACCCTATTGGATATGGTGCGGTCCATGATGAGTAACGCTGAGTTACCGCGATCATTCTGGGGGTATGCACTAGAATCAGCCGCATACCTTTTGAACAGAGTTCCCACTAAGACTGTGCCTACCACGCCATTTGAGATGTGGTGTGGGAAGAGACCCCATCTTAATCACATTAAGATATGGGGAAGTCCAGCTTTTGTCAAAAAGCAGCATGCGGACAAGCTCGAGGCACGCTCAGTACTGTGCAAGTTTGTGGGATATCCAAAGAATTCCAAGGGATATTTTTTCTACTGTGAAGAGGAACAAAAAGTTCTTGTTTCTCGTCATGCCCATTTTCTAGAACATCAGTTCATAGAAAAAGAAATAAGTGGGAGCGCAGTAGAGCTGGAAGAAATTCCAGAACCACAGACTGTTACTGAAAGTTTGGTGGAACTAGAGGGTTCAACAGAACAGGACATTCCTACGCCGCTCCGCAGGAGTAGTAGGCAGTCTCATCCGCCCGAGAGATACTACGGTTTTCTCATAGACGGGGATCGAGAGGATTGCATCATAGATTATGATGAGCCTACTAGCTTCCAGCAGGCCGTTCAGAGCGTTGACTCAGTGAAATGGCTGGATGCAATGCGGACCGAAATGGAGTCCATGTACACCAACAAGGTATGGACGTCGGACATTGCTCCAGACGGGGTAAAACCCGTAGGATGCAAGTGGATCTTCAAAAGGAAGATTGGTGTAGATGGACAGGTTGAGACCTATAAAGCTAGGCTGGTAGCAAAGGGTTTTTCGTCAAAGACCTGGCTTGGACTACGACGAAACCTTTTCTCCAGTAGCCATGCTGAAATCCATTCGGATCCTTCTTGCCATTGCTGCCTTCCACGATTATGAGATCTGGCAAATGGACGTAAAGACAGCTTTTCTAAATGGAAATTTAGAGGAGTGTGTCTATATGGATCAGCCAGAGGGTTTCATTCAGAGTGGGAGCAGCGGAAAGGTGTGCAAGTTGCTTAAGTCCATTTATGGACTAAAGCAGGCATCGCGGAGTTGGAACATCTGTTTTGATGAGACAGTCAAAGAATTTGGCTTTATCAAAAATCCAGATGAACCATGCATCTATAGTAGATTTGTAGCGAGAACTGTAGTATTCCTCGTTTTATACGTGGATGACATTCTCTTAATAGGAAATGACATTCCTATGCTACAATCTGTCAAGGGATTCTTGTCACAAAGGTTCTCCATGAAAGACCTGGGTGATGCCTCATACATCCTGGGGATCCGGATCCATCGTGATAGATCCAAGAGGATATTGGGACTTTCTCAGTCCAGGTACATCGAGACCATAGTGAAAAGATTCAGTATGGAAGATTCCAAGCGCGGTAACCTACCGGCTTGTCACGGGATCACCCTCTCTAAAGAGATGTCTCCCAAGACTGATTTGGAGAGGGATCGCATGTCTATTATACCCTACGCTTCTGCGGTAGGCTCTATAATGTATGCGATGTTGTGTACCAGACCGGATGTAGCTTATGCACTGAGTGTAGTAAGCCGGTATCAGTCAAACCCTGGGGAGAAACATTGGATAGCAGTAAAGAACATTCTCAAGTACCTGAGAAGGACTAAGGAGATGTTCTTGGTGTATGGCGCAAAAGACCTCCAGATCGAGGCCTTTGCTGACTCCAGCTTCCAGAGTGACAAGGATGATTCCAAGTCCATGTCGGGTTTTGTCTTCACCCTCAATGCAGGGGCGGTGTGTTGGAAGAGTTCCAAACAGGAAACCGTTGCAGACTCGACGATGGAAGCGGAATACATCGCTGCATCTGATGCCGCAAAAGAAGCTGTCTGGATGAGGAAGTTCTTGAAAGAACTTCAGGTGGTTCCGTCCATTGTTGACCCAATACCTCTGTATTGCGATAACAACGGGGCTATAGCTTTAGCGAAGGAACCCAGGTCCCATCAGAGATCCAGGCACATCTTGAGGCGGTATCACCTGATCAGGGAGATCGTGGATCGCAAGGAGATCGAGGTTCGGAGGGTTGCTTCAGAAGAGAACACTGCAGATCCATTCACCAAGGCCTTGCCCCAGACTCAGTTCGAGCGGCTGATCGAGATGATAGGTCTTCGATACGCCAGTACATGGCCTTAGTGCAAGTGGGAGATTGTTAGTGTATATGCCCTAGAGGCCATTACTGTATCATACTAGTTTGTATATTACTTAATGGATGCTTGGGATATTCACCTTGTATATACAATCTTGCTCAAAATAGTAGTATGCTACTTGGTTTGTTTCTACTTCAATGTGTACTTGTGTTTATTTCAGTATATCACTTATACGCATTAGTGGAGCCCTTAGGATCTTTGCTTGATTACCAGCGTTGTGATGGCAGTCACACTAGTGGGGGCTGGGTAATCTATAAGCACATCCTTATACAGGTCCCTAGTCGCAGGACTATCGAGACAGGGCATCGATACTCCGGAGTAGACTAGCGTATGCGCTTCTCATCCCAGTGTGGGAGATGGTCTGTCCCACAGCCATCAGTACGTCGTACTGGAGATAGTATACGGGTGCTCGTTGGGTTACGAGTACACTGGACAGGACTCGTCGGGAACTGACAGGTTGGTATTATACCTATCGTCAGTTATCAGTTCCCAGGTGACATGAGTACAGCTTAGTCCGCTGACTTGACACTGGCACTTCGCCTCAAGTGTGTTCCCACTGCACTTTGATCACTACCCTACCACGGCTCAAAGGAGTCGTGCAAACGGGTGGTGGTTGGGTGCAGTCCCGAAGCACTTGGAGGCAGTGACGGTTAGACAGGATTCGTCTCTCCCGGTATTGGGGGTTGACATCGCGCTGTGTCTAGGAGAGCCATTACACGAGTAGTCCCTGGCCAGGGCAAACGAGATATACTGGTAGGTTTCCAGTGTTATCTCAGGGTGTTTTGGGCTTCGCTCCGGCACGACTTGTACCGCTATTGGGGGACTGACGTTTACCACCCCCTAGGCCCGCCATGCGATGTATCAGACGAACAGACCGGACTGTACGGAGACTGTCACATTCAGACTCAGTAGGAGTTCAGATGGGGTTTCACCTCGTCAGCCTTCTTGTCGGCATCTACCTGGGGACCGTTACGCACAGCTAGTGCCGCTTGCGGTCTGTGGTTAAACCCACTGCCAGCGTAGTGTCGAGTCTTTAGAGTCCCACACAGAGGGTATTCGCCTCTGGGCAAAACAGAGTAGAGGTCGCATGGTTTTGCGACAGGGTTCGTTCTCATCCGCGCACTTGTGCACGTTTGGAGTCCGGACGGATTATACTGGCAGGCTCTGGTTTGAGCCAGATACTGGTATGTGTTTTGGGGTTGCTTTTATGTCTTGGTATTCTTGTTTTTCGGAACGAGAATGCAGGTGTGTATGCACAGTTGCTTGAGGAGGAGAATGAGGTTTTTCATTAGGGTTTCGGAACGGGTGCGTATGCACAGTTGACAGTCTTCTTTTTCCAAACCCTAATGGATTTATTTATTATCTATTAATAATAATAATTAAATGAGAATTATGTTATGGTTGTTCTTTGTTGACTTGTTGACCTTGGTTGACTTGTTGACCATTGACCACTTTCATGCCTTGAAAGTCTTCCTTGATTCATGCTTACTTTTTATTAAATGAAGCATGGTTGTGGTCATTCCAAACACTACCATCAACTATTCTCATTTTCAATTATTATCATTTAGATAATATTATTCTTTTGCATTATGGTTGCAAGAAGAGAAAATAATAGCTCATTCTATCATTCTCATTCTCTCTCCTCTCTTCATCTTCTTCTTCCTCTAGTAAAGAGAAACCTTCTCATGAGTTGAGAATCCTTCTCTTTAAAAACAAAAGCAAACCCTAGTCACTCTCTACTCACCCTAGGATCAATGGATTAGCAAGCCGGAGATTCTAGTTCACTCCAAGTCCGAGAAAGAGCCCAAGGTTGAACCCTCGAGGTGGATCCATCTTCGACGGAAGAAGGCGACAAAAGAGAACCATCAACCTCTACAAGATTTCAAGAAGAAGGAGTTCAAGTTTAGGTATAACCCTCATCCGAGTAGCTAACTCCTTTTAGCGTAATTGCTAGTTTAGTTTAGACACGATCCCGACCTTGTTTAGTCCATGTTGCTTCTTGCACTAAAAATTTGATTTTTATACCGTTTCCGCCTCCCCGTAAGAACCGGGGGTCGCAATATGGACTTACAAAAACAACCAAAATATGACGTACGCTTATGCCATTCGCATTCGCCACGGGGTCCCGTCATCACCCGTTAGGTTACTTAACTAACGACAGAGCGGGGGCTGGGCTAGCGCGGCTGTAAAACATAAGCAACTCCTAAATAGTTATAAATATAGAGCAATGATAGACATTACAGATCACAGATGAATACATTGGATATACTAGGAATCCGCAATCCTTTCGAGCCTGCAACGAAAAGCGGATAACACGGTTGCGGTGAATAGCCAATACCCCACCCAAGACCCCTACGGGTGCGGAAAACTACCCGCCAAGTACCCGAAGTGGAGCAACCTCCCTCAATGTCGCGAGTAGGCCACTCGGCACTTCGAGATACCCGGTAGTTTGTGCATCCCTCCATGGGTCTATCCTAGGAGCAAAAATAGTAAAAAGAATTATACAATGACGGCTACAACCCCGACCCGGTTGTGCGGCCATACAAATAATAATATTACATCAATTTACATTTTACATGAATGAAAGAAAAAGAAACACTCATCTCACATCCACCCCGGCTATTCACCCGCGACAGTCCAACGCATTCATATACACAAACCATCATCAAACACAGATCACAGATATGTATAACCCCGACTAATCGACATATAGCGATTAGCCGACGTTCAATACATATAAACATCACAGATATAACCAATATAGTCAAAGTGTAGTGAAGTTCGATAAAAATACGGATTTATAGGCCCCCAAAAACAAATTTCTTTTCTGGAAAACCTGGGCACAAATAAACCATCTGAAAAATCCCAAAACCCTACCAGAAGAACACTGCACAAAACTCGATCACGAGAGGAGCACAAACGGCGGCGGTTCCGCGGCAAATGCATACCTATTGCCGCGGAACCGCGGCGGTTTGAGGGAATCAGGGGATCGTTTTTGGTGGGTGTTCTCACAAAACCCTGAGCCGATTTTAGGAGTAAACCATTTTGATTTTAGAGCACAAAAATTTTCAATAGAAAGTTAGGGTTTTGTTTTTTCGGTTTTTGCGATTTTTTCCGTTCGAACTTCCATACACTTTACTACTAAGCTAGTTTAAGTTTAGTTAGGCTCTGATACCACTGTAAGTCCACGTTGCCGACCCCGGTTCTTGCGGGGAGGCGGAAACGGTATAAAAATCAAATTTTTTAGCGCAAAGGGCAACATGGACTATCAAAGTCGGGATCTTTACTAAACTAAACTAGCTATCAAGCTAAAGAGAGTTAGCTACTCGGATAAAAGGTTATACCTAACTTGAACTCCTTCTTCTTGAAACCTTTGTAGGGTTTGATGGTTCTTTCCTCGTCGCCTTCTTCCGTCAAAGATGGATCCACCTGAGGGTTCAACCTTCGGGCTCTTTCTCGAACTTTGAGTGAACTAGGATCTTCGGCTTGCTAAACCTCTAACCCTAGAGTGAGTAGAGAGTGGCTTTGGGGTGTTTTTATCTCAAGGAGATGGAGTCTCAACACATGAGAAGGGAGCTCCTTGAACTAGAGGAGGAAGAAGAAGAAGTGAGGAGAGAGAAGTGTTATGATAGAATGAGCTATTCTTTTCATTTTACAACCATAACTAAAATGAAAAGAATTATCAAATTAACAATAATAATAAAAATGAAATAGTTGATGGAAGGTTTGGAATGACCATTATCATTTCATTCATTAAATGGTTTTGCTAGAATCAAAGAGCATCTTTGATATGTAATGATGATGGTCAAACTTTCAACCATGGTCAACAAGTCAACCTTGGTCAACAAGTCAACAAAACCAACCATGACACAATTTCATTTAATTAATATTATTAATCGATATAACATAAATTCATTAGGGTTTGGAAAAAGACGACTGTCAACTGTGCATACGCACCCGTTCCGAAACCCGAATGAATATCCTCTTCCTCCGCCTCAATCAACTGTGCATACACACCCGCATTCTTGTTCCAAGGAACATGAATACTAAGAGATAAAATCAACCCCAAAACATATACCAGTGTCTGGCTCAAACCAGAGCCTGCTAGTAATATCTGTCCGGACTCCAAACGTGCACAAGTGCGCGGATGAGAACGAACCCTGTCGCAAAACCATGCGACCTCTACTCTGTTTTGCCCAGAGGCGAATAGCCCTCTGTGTGGGACTCTAAAGACTCGACACTACGCTGGCAGTGGGTTTAACTACAGACCGCAAGCGGCACTAGCTGTGCGTAACGATCCCCAGGTAGATGTCGATAAGAAGACTGATGAGGTGAACCCCATCTGAACTCCCACTGAGTCTGAATGTGACAGTCTCCGTACAGTCCGGTCTGTTCGTCTGATACATCGCATGTCGGGCCTAGGGGGCGGTTAACGTCAGTCCCCTAATAGCGGTACAAGTCGTGTCGGAGTGATGCCCAAAACACCCTGAGATAACACTGGAAGCCTACCAGTATATCTCGCTTGCCCTGGCCAGGGACTACTTGTGTAATGGCTCTCCTAGACACAGCGCGATGTCAACCCCCAATATCGGGAGAGACGAATCCTGTCTAACCGTCACTGCCTCCAAGTGCTTCGGGACTGCACCCAACCACTACCTGTTTGCACGACTCCTTTGAGCCGTGGTAGGGTAGTGATCAAAGTGCAGTAGGAACACACTAGAGGCGAAGTGCCAGTGTCAAGTCAGCGGACTAAGCTGTACTCATGTCACCTGGGAACTGATAACTGACGATAGGTATAATACCAACTTGTCAGTTCCCGACGAGTCCTGTCCAGTGTACTCGTAACCTAACGAGCACCCGCATACTATCTCAAGTACGACGTACTGACGGCTGTGGGACAGACCGTCTCCCACACTGGGATAAGAAGTGCATGCGCCAGTCTACTCCGTAGTATCGATGCCCTGTCTCGATAGTCCTACGACTAGGGACCTGTATAAGGATGTGCTTATAGATTACCCAGCCCCCACAAGTGTGACTACCATCACAACGCTGGTAATCAAGCAAAGATCCTAAGGGCTCCACTAATGTGTATAAGTGATACGATAAAATAAACACATGTACACATTGAAGTAGAAACAAACCAAGTAGCATACTACTATTTTGAGCAAGATTGTATATACAAGGTGAATATCCCAAGCTTCCATTAAGTAATATACAAACCAGTATGATACAGTAATGGCCTCTAGGGCATATACACTAACAATCCCACACCCCTAGACCCCTACGAGAGCGGCAAGTAACCCTACCAATTCTAGAGTTAGGTGTCCCGGGCTCGACTCCTCGAGATGGTCTCCCACTGGACCCTAGAACCCGGTTACTTGTGCTTCCCGCCTTGGGTCTATCCTAATGCGGAAAAGTAAATAATATACATCAACGGTGACATCTTCCGCAACCAGGAAGTGCCCCAATAAAAGAATATTACATACAAGTTTTTACATGAATGAAAATGAAAAACACTCGTCTCACATAAAAAACCCCGGCTATTCAAACACGACGATCCAATATAACATATCCAGCAACACATAACATCATAGGTCATCAACGTAAGTAAATATGCGCATCCGAATTGTCGTTGACATATAGCAACGAAACCGGCGATATCACATATTACACTTACGGTCGCAGAAAAGAAAGTGTAAAACTACAACAGTTGGAATCCGTAACCTACTTAGACATCGCATGCCTAACCATCTGAATTCCTTAGACATCGCATGCCTAACAATTATAAACCCCACATTTTAGTCTCAATATCGAAAACACTTTTCAATATAAAGTCGGGCAATTCAACAAGATTCCCGGCATCCAGAACGAATGCTCGTCGCAAACTTTAGTAGACGGCCGCACCCCCGATACCGTCGACGAAGTGCACTGAGGCGGAACACCGCTGCCGCGAGCACCCGAACGGATGCTTTCGGCGACGGGGTTCTCCTACAGTCACTTGGTCGGGGCTATGGGGCATGGCTATCTATTAAGTTTACCGGCGAGTATCCGTGTATACTACGTGATTGCGACGGACTTTTGATCGCATCAAAATCCCGTGGCAACCGATCAAGTGAGACTAAACTGCTAGATTCATAACATTCAAATCAGTTATCTCATAACTACTTATGGATTCCAAATATTGTATCACATTCCAGATAAATAGAAAATGTTAAACTTTCCGATCGAACAATCAAACACCCAAGTTTTCCCGAAACAACTCAACACATGAAATAAGTTTAAAAACATCCACTTCATGCCTCAGTACCAACGATCCAGCCGTAGAAGGGTCAAGCCAACGCCTCACATGTGGCACGCCGTACTGCCCCAAACCCTAAGGTTCAAAGGGCAGTTCAAAACGGTCACATAATCGAGTTAAGGTTTGTTGTCTTCTAGAGGGTCCATCGCTTTACTTGCACTACTTAGAACGTTCTTTAACCACGGAACAATCCAATACTTGGAAATTTCCCGGCAGGGGAAAAATTGGGTATTTATATCCGGTCGAACTTTTTAACATGTTCTAAAATTATCCGGAAAAACACATAGACGGAGTTAAACTTTCCGATCGAAACACCGAGTCCCCAATACAACCCAGAAAACTCAACTCTTGAGTAGAAATTAAAATTACCCAGAAAACAGAAGAATCACAAAGGGACATTACTGTGCAAACTGTGAAGCAAGAGGACACTTTATGGCCGTGGAACCGCCGCATGACCTAGGGTACGGCCACAGTTCCGTGGCGCCTTGGACGAGTTGGGGTCACATGCTGCATAGTAATTCTTAGAAAACCCTGCAGATTTTTCTGCATATTTTTAATTCACAAAAATCACAGTTTTGAAAAATTGTACAGAGAAGGGTTTTCAATTAGGGTTTCGGGTTCGATCGGACTTCTAACATCGTCTACACTTCGCCTAAAGCTCTAGCTAGGCTCTGATACCACTGTAGGGTTCCTAGGCACACCCATGAGGTTCTACAACTGATCAACCATGCCAAAATCAAAATTTTCTATGTGCCAAAGAACCCTAATGCTAGATCGTTACTAGAGGTAAGGCGAAACTATGCAAGCAAGTTAACAACTTAACTACAAGTTAAAGTGACTACAACCTTTGTAGATCCGGTCCTCCACTTCTCTAGCTCCGTGTTGACGTCCCTCCGCTGCGATCATCGGAATCCCGGACTCTATTGTCGGTTTCATCGGAGAAATGGTCGGGCTAGGTCGTTGACATCGATGCCGAAGATGATCTACGTCGAGGCAACTCAAACTCGAGCTCCATCTTCACTAAGTCATGAAACTTGTGAATAAAACACATTCTACTACATGGCAAGTGGTAGAGGATGAAGAAATAGGAAGTGGGTTCACTTTGGAATTGGATTTCTCACTTGGATTCATCACTTGGAATTTTCTAGCAATGGCTTTCTTCTTCATGAAGAAGATGAAGAAGAAGAAAGAAAAGAATTAATGAATTATCTCAAAATTGAAAATCAAGTGATGCTTGTCATTTAGCAACCATGGGTGAGATTAACCTATGTAGAGATTAAACCATAGTTTAGGTAAATGGTTAGGTCATAGGAAAAAACAAAATGCTTACCCTTTTTCAAAGATGCTTGAAGCAACATGAAGCTTCTAGCATAAAGACAAAGAAAGCAACCATTCTATTTTACCAAAATAAATAAATAAATAAATAAAACCCAAACCATTAACTAAACATGGTTTAAAACATACACACCCAAGTTTGCATGTATCATCAAACATGATACAAACTAGTGCACAAACATATATCATATATACAGTGTGCACAATCTAGTGAGAAAAACCAATCTTAAGTGAAGCAATACTAGTTAATGTAAAGTAATATATCAAATATATAATTATACATTAAATCATTAAATCAACACTTGATTTAATGATCCGGTCATATTGCATATAACCGACTAATATCAAGTGTATCAATATATCGAATCAACATTTGATTCGGTAACACAGCTATATCTTATATAACCGTCCGATGATACAAATCGCGAGAATAGAATACAGTATCACATACTGGTATTATTCTCGGTCCCGCACATAACTCATATGCGCTCCTATTTCGTTTCGCTTGAGCCATGAAACCCCTGTGTAGGACTCTAAAGATTCGTCAATACGCCGGCAGTAGGTGATGATCATATCAAACACCCACAAGCCGCAAGCGGTCTGCTAAACGTAACGGCCACCCGGGTATTGAGCGATCAGAAGATCAACGAGCAAGCCCGCTCTCACTCCTGTGAATCCAACCAGTAACACTTACCGTACAGTCCGGTCTGTTCGTCTGATACGTCGCATATCTTGCCTAGGGGTGGTAAACGTCAGACCCCAGTAGCTTGATAAGTCATGCCGATGTAAGGCCTATAACACGCATGAAACTACTGATAACACTTACCAGTAAATCAGTGCGACCCTGTCCAGGGATTTCCAGTTATGGCCAGTCGAGCATAGCGCAACATCAACCCCCAATACCGGGAGAGACGAATCCCCTCCTATCGCTCATTGCCTCCATGTAAATCGGGACTGTACCCAAAAACCACCTGTTTGCACGACTCAATAGAGCCGTGGTAGGGTGGAAATCAAAGCACAGTGGGAGACACACAAGACTCTATGACGATCTCGGGTCAACAGACTATGCTGTACCAGTGTCACCAGAGAACTGCCATCTGACGTGAGGTATAATACCATTTGGGAGTTCTCAGCGAGTCCGTTCAGTGTACCCAGTCACCACTGAGGACCCGCATACCATCTCTGATGTCAAACACCAATGGATATGGGATCATCCATCCCCCATCACATGGATCGAGAAGATATACGCTAGTCTACTCTGGAATATCGATGCCCCGTCTCGATATTCCCACGACTAGAAACATTGAAGGATGTACTCATTGACTACCCAGGCCCCACTAGTATGATCTGCATCATAGTCCAGGAAGTCGAGTACACATCCTAAGGGCTTTATCAACATGTAATAGAGAGACTGCAAGTATACATGTTAAGATAAAGAGCAACCAGATAGCGTACTATCATGTCGAGTGATTTGTTCAAAAGAGTATGTTTTGTAGTTAACCGCAATCAGAACGGTGTCGCGTGTAGCTAGGCCGAGATGAGTACGGGTCGTCCTCTGGGAAACGTGGAACTTTTTACTTTTACTTTAGATGTGTTGAGAAAGAGAGGAGGAATAAAGAATTTTATAGAATGGTTTCTAGACCTACGTTAAACAAGAAAGTAAAATATAGATCTAGATTATTTAAAAGATGTAATTAATATAATAAGAGGGCTTGTAGGGTTCGTTAGGATTTAGTAGTTATGGACGATTAATTAAAAGTTACCCTTTTTATCCATTAATAGATTTAGAACTAGAACGACGGTGATGCATGTAGATTAGGGTTTCTGGAGGGAAAAGGAATCCCACTCTTAACCCTTATCTCGACACGGAACTCTGTTCATATCTAGCCTTTACCAAAACAATCATTAATCTAATCTCTAATCGTGGTCGGAACTAGCAAAGAATTGCTAGCGCGCCCGATTAGGATGTTAATGATTCTTTTGATAAAGTTCCTAAACTTTATAGGACTTAAAAAGGGTTTAATTATTTTCATCGTCCATTAGCCTACCCTAATCCTACGAACCCTAACAAGCGGAGAATTACTCGCGCATGTTGGGAGAAGAAGATGAAAAGAAAGAGAGGGAAAATATAATGTAAAAAAAACAATTAAATAAAATAACTACCTTTATTAATCGACTTGAACAAACTACACTTTAATCCGTAGAAAATGATTACAAAACTTGATTTGCTTCTCGATCTTTCCTAAGGAGGTAGTCGAACAGTCGATGATCAGCCTGGATGCGTGAGCGTCGGGAGCTTCGTGATCTCTTCGGCTTGATAACTTTTCCAAGAGGCTCTCGGTGCCTTTTTATATGGCAAAGCCAGAATCTTGTAGTTGGAAGCTTGGTAAAATTCAGCATAGATTTACGCCAAAAAATATTGTGCTCTGATTCCCTATAATTGCGGCGGATCCGCGGCCCAAGGGTGGGTTTGGCCGCGGATCCGCGCTCAATGGTGAAGATCACTTCGTCAATTTTCTTGGGCTTTCTGATGGTGACATTTGGCAATCCAAGGCACCTTTAGAATTAAGAAATCTTCTCTCGGTTGCTTCCAGACTTGGTCTCCAAGTTTGCTTCTTAATTTGGCAAGATTTCTTCAACAACTTGATTTGCTTGATTCTAGCCTTGGAAAATTCTGCACAACAACTCAAATAAGATTTTAGTAGACTTTGTTCTACTAGGATTAGGTCAATAATATTATTTGCATACATTTTCCTACCAAATACTAATTAAAATATATTAACACATGAAAAATGGTGTTTTTACACATAAACCGTCATATGTATAATATATTATAATAAAATCCTTTTTTATATGAAAATGGTAGGAAAAATGTAATACAAATGTGCAGTTTTATTGACTGAACAAATACCCCCAAACTTATCTTTGATCGTCCCGAGCAAACTAGTTTATTCAAGAGGAGAAAAAGAAAGGAGAAAACTAAGCACACTTTCGTAGGCAGACACGATTGCACTGAGCATGTGCAACAAGCCGTTAAACCTCTAGGTGTCCCTAGTAGGAGGAGTGTTGTCTCCTGAGGGTTTTCAGCGGATTACACCCACAAAATCCTATAACAAAAGAGAGATGGTGAAATTTAAATATAAAGACAAGAACCATAAAAGAAATACTTTGAAAAGAAGAGTTTCCAACTATGCTAGCTTTTCAGTTGTCATGAGCCCTATCTTAATAGTCATGAAAAAATGTTAGAAATCACATTACCCTTCAATAAAACATCGTCTTTATTCTTCATTCCTACCTTTCTTCCCAACATTGATCATATAACCCCACGTGTATGAAATAGACATCCCTACACTCGGAGAATTCAATTCAAGCTATCATACTCTTGTCCATCTACCTTAGTACTTTTTAATTTAATGAATATTAAATATTTGCTCACACATTTTCATGCGACCGTTAATACTTCTTGAGGTACTAACCGACCGATTACTCATGTGCTTGCCGATTAGGTGATAATATTTTCCTCGTCTTGCACCACCTAAGGCTTAACAGTGACTCCCAGACCAGTTGGCCTTAGGGCACTAGGTGAAAAGGCACCCTCGCTATATTTTTTTATTTCTGCCTTGGCGGTAACAAAACCAGTGTTCATTTTTTTTGTTTTCACCATTTTTATATTTTCTTCATTTTTTTTTTCATTTCCTTCATACTTTGCTTTTAGACAAGAGCATTTCAAGGTATCCTCTACTATCCCGAGTTTCAAGACGTGTGTAAGTGCATATAGTAGGGTATCAACATTCAAATGTTAGGCTTCCAAAATAGAAACTATTTTTCAGACTTATTTTTATCCTCAGATTAGTGACTTCCTTCATTTTACTAACCCTTGGGACAACAGCTCATAACTACTTATTACTAGTTCGTTTAAGAAAACTTCTAATTTTCTTGGTTTTCTTAAATTATTCCTATCTTTTGGATGTAATTTTTCACTTTCTACTCCTTTGTTATAAAAAAAATTTAATCTTTAAAATTTTTGAAAATATGATGCAAATTGATGTGTAAATAAGCACAAACCTCCCCCAAACATGTTTATAGCAGTGTCCGCACTGATGTCATCCGTTAAGCTCAAAAACCTGTAGACTTGGGAGAAAATTATTAATGGGGGAAAGAATATATGAAAGTGAAAATCCACCCCCAAACTTATTTTAGGCTCACAATTTTGTAAAAATCATTTTCTTTCAAGAGCCAAAATATACCACACCCCCCAAACTTGAGTTAAACACTTTTAATCTTTTAAAATCACACGAGGGGGTCAAGGTTATTGGTCAATGCCAAGCTTTGCAAAGACCGAAGGTCAACACCAACCATTCAAAAATTTTATCAATGAAGCACCAAGGTAGGTGGAAGAACATGTCACCTATTGACGTGAAGAAGTGGAGAGGTGACAAGAGGTGTAATGGAAAAAGATTGCGTCTCAATTTGGAGAGACGACACAGTGATAGTAATGATGGACTACTTGCATTATCATGATTGTCCAAAAGAGGGGGTGGAGGTCCAATTTCTTCATCTTGGAGTTGATTCATCTCAACACCCGTGTCTTGTAAAAATGCGAGTTTAACAGCGAAAATTTCCTCAAAACTTTCGTCGATACCCCGAAGAATAATGTCATCAGAAAAATTGGGGTGATCATCCGACTCTATAAAAAGTTCCTCATCAGTGTTAGATGCTGACCCGGACAACTCGGTGGAAGAGTCCGTGTCAAATAACGACATATGAAAAGAGTCAGAATTATGAGGTTGATCAAATTCGCTGCTGTCGACATCCATTAATTCGACAGAACACACATGAGCATAGGGTTCGGAGGGTTCACTTCCCAACTTGTAAATGTTAAGGTCAATTGACTTCTTTCCAAAGGATAGGGTCATAGAGCCGTTTCTACAATTGATTACTGCGTTGGAAGTGGCCAAAAAGGGTCGACCGAGTATCACCGGGATTTGATTGCGTGGGTTTGCCACAGGTTGTGTATCTATAACGATAAAGTCCACAGGGAATATGAATTCCCCGACTTTGATTAACACATCCTCTAGCTCATCCCTAGGTTGGGTGATAGATCGATCGGCCATCTGTAGAGTGCAATGGGCGGGTTTTAACTCTCCAATTCCTAGCTGCTCGTATACTGAATAAGGAAGCAAGTTGACGCTAGCGCCTAGATCGAGTAAAGCACGATTTATATTTTTACCCCCAATAGAAATAGAGATTGTAGGACAGCCGGGGTCCTAACGTTTCTTTGGTATTTGTTGGGTAAAAGCTGTGCTAACATTACTCGTCATGAAAACCTTTTTAGGCACTTGAGTTTTTCTCTTCCTAGTGCACAAGTCTTTAAGGATTCTTGCATAAGATGGGACTTGTTGAATGGCATCTAGGAGAGGAATATTCACGCTAACTTGCTTAAACATTTCCACAATCTTCTCCATTTGTGGGTTAGGTCGGTTGGCCCTTAATCGGTTTGGAAATGGAGCTTGATCAATAAGTTTTGGGTCCAACGTTTGTGGAGAAGACTGTGGCGATGGATTCGATCCCTAAATTGGAGTGGGCATCGACTTAGATAGATTTGGAGAAATGTTTGAGCCTTGGGGAAAACGGAGAATAGGCTCGGATGAAGGTGGAAGACTAGACGAGTTAGGGGAAGAAGAAGAAGAAGGGGTATCAAATGTGTCACTATCATCAAATTGCTCACCCACTCGGTTGTTCAGCACTCTCCCCGATCTCAACGTAGTGACGGCATTCACATTATGACTTTGTGAATGGTCAGGATTCGGTAGGGGTTGAGATGGGAGTTTCCCTTTCTCTCTCGCACTCGTTGCGGCGTTTAATTGTGCGATTTCGTTTTCTATTGATTTGATACTCTCACCATGGGAGGAGGAGTTTTTCGTTAGGGCATCAATAGAAGACCTCATCTCAGCCGAATTTTGCATGGATTGTTTCATGAACATATCCAAAGTTTTTGCAAGTGAGTTGTCAATACCGGCCACTTGTGGTGTAGAAATGTTGGCCGGATTTTGGAAATTCTGTGACTGAAAGGGGGGCTGATTCTGTGGTTGTGGTTGCTGTGGAGGAGGTCTTTGATAATTGCTTTGTTGGTTTTGATTCCAAGCAAAGTTAGGATAATTCCTCCATCCTTGATTGTACGTGGAAGAATAAGGGTCGTTTCTAGGTCGCTGCTGAAAAGCAGCATTATCTTGAAACAATGCATTCATAGGACATTCTTCCGTTAAGTGTGAAGGATCCGAACAGCAACCACAGACGGTCTTAGGAAGCGTGACCTGATTTAGGGAGAATGATGAGAACTTGTTTTCAATAGCATCGAGTTTCTTCTGTATCGCTGCCATTTCGGCTTTTACTGCGATAGAAACATCGAGCTGGTGAATACCTCCCTTAGTTGAAGGTGGTCTTACGCTTTCCCACTGCAACGTGCTTTCTGCGAGATCTTCCAGATATTTCCATGCTTCACCGTCATCTTTAGACATGAAATTGCATTGACACATTGTTTCAAGCATCTGCTTTGTCGCTGGATTAATGCCCTCATATATAATCCGACATAAATCCCATCTTTGTATTCCGTGATGGGGGCATTGGACAAGCAGATCTTTGAAACGTTCAAAGCACTTCCAAAATGGTTCATTGGGAAGCTGGGTGAACTGGTTGATCTCGCTCCAAATATGGGCAGTCTTATGGTTTGGATAAAACTTCTTAAGAAATGCTATGACGAATTCATCCCAATTAGTGATAGAGTGTGCGGCAGTATTATAAAGCCATTTTTCTGCCAAGTCGCACAATGTGAATGGGAGAAGACGTAAGCGCATAGCATCTAAAGTCAATTGTGAAGTACCCATCATTGCGCATACGTTTTCGAATTTGGTGATGAAAACGTACGCGTCTTCCGACTCAAGCCCGTGAAATTTGGGCAGCAGATTGATGTAGTGGGGTTTAATTTCGAAATTATCCCCGTTAGGTGGTGGAAGAGATAGACAAGTAGGAAGGGGACCACGAATAGGATAGCATCTCTCTTGGAGAGAGATGCGCGGTGGATTCTGCGCACCTCCGGGCGGTGGCAGCGTGGTGTTATACTCTGATGGAGTGTCGTCCATCTCGGTTGATGTGGTGTGTGGTGGGGGAAAAGAAGATGAAGAAGTACCGACTTCGGCGTCGATAGCAGGAACGCGGAAAAGACGGGCACTAGGATCCCGTGTCCAGCCGAGCATGCACTAAGCGGGTTTAGTGCAAGTGGCAGTGTGTGTGTGATTTAAAATTGGCTTGTTTTGAAAAAAGTGGGACTCAAGACAAATCTCCCTAAGATGCACAAGCAACCCTAGAACTAAGGTCACCTAGGTCCAGTCTCTAGACCGCTCCTAGACTTCCAAAGGACAAGCCGCAGGATAAATCCTCTACCGCCTCCGTACTACCCTTGTAGCCAGGTAAGTGCCAGGTAAGTGGGAAGGAACCACGTCGTGGGCCTAATTAAAAACCACTAGCCTTTGTCACACTTGCCTAGGCACTACAAAAGTAATGCGGATAAACGATAGATTACCCACGACCTTCCTCTGTCCTTATTGAGCGCGACAGTCCTTAGAGTCTGGTCTAGATATTTTTTAAATTAATGAAGGGTTGATCTATATGCTCGGTTTGTGATTTGTGGGGCTTAGGAAGGGTGATGAAATCCCCACCTAATCTTGATTTGGTCTTTGCCTCTTAGAGTCCGTATTAAGTATGCAAAACAAACCCAATCACAAAACTTTTGCAAAAAGATTTTTGAGCGGCGCAATTTTGCAAAGAATCCAGCATAAAATAGATTTTATTGGATTTGAGGGGAGAGAGAAGAAGTTAAGAAAGATACCAGAGAAGATTGAAGCCCTAATTCCTCCAACTTGCCGCGATTCCGCCGCAGAAGGGGCACTTTAGCCGCGGTTCCGCCGCGTGGCAGAGGGATCACTTGATGAAAATTTTTGTATAGCCTTCTGTGCTCCTCTGGATCTCTAAAAATGTCTCTGCTCCCTGTTCCCCTTAATTCTGTGTCTCCAGATCTCCTTGCAAAAATTCACGCACAAATCGTTAAATATGCAATTTGCAGTTTTGTGTTAATAATGATATGACTCGTCTAATAATTCAACACAAATAGTAAAAATAAAAAAATTACGCACGTATCCCCGGCAACGGCTCCATTTGATTTGTTCGAAAGAGTATGTTTTGTAGTTAACCGCAATCAGAACGTTGTCGCGTGTAGCTAGACCGAGATAAGTACGGGTCGTCCTCTGGGAAATGTGGAACTTTTTACTTTTACTTTAGATGTGTTGAGAAAGAGAGGAGGAATAAAGAATTTTATAGAATGGTTTCTAGACCTATGTTAAACAAGAAAGTAAAATATAGATCTAGATTATTTTAAAGATGTAATTAATATAATAAGAGGGCTTGTAAGGTTCGTTAGGATTTAGTAGTTATGGACGATTAATTAAAAGTTACCCTTTTTATCCATTAATAGATTTAGAACTAGAACGACGGTGATGCGTGTAGATTAGGGTTTCTGGAGGGAAAAGGAATCCCACTCTTAACCCTTATCTCGACACGGAACTCTGTTAATATCTAGCCTTTACCAAAACAATCATTAATCTAATCTCTAATCGTGGTCGGAACTAGCAAAGAATTGCTAGCGCGCCCGATTAGGATGTTAATGATTCTTTTGATAAAGTTCCTAAACTTTATAGGACTTAAAAAGGGTTTAATTATTTTCATCGTCCATTAGCCTACCCTAATCCTACGAACCCTAACAAGCGGAGAATTACTCGCGCATGTTGGGAGAAGAAGATGAAAAGAAAGAGAGGGAAAACATAATGTAAAAAAAACAATTAAATAAAATAACTACTTTTATTAATCGACTTGAACAAACTACACTTTAATCCGTAGAAAATGATTACAAAACTTGATTTGCTTCTCGATCTTTCCTAAGGAGGTAGTCGAACAGTCGATGATCAGCCTGGATGCGTGAGCGTCGGGAGCTTCGTGATCTCTTCGGCTTGATAACTTTTCTAAGAGGCTCTCGGTGCCTTTTTATAGGGCAATGCCAGAATCTTGTAGTTGGAAGCTTGGTAAAATTCAGCATAGATTTACGCCAAAAAATATTGTGCTCTGATTCCCTATAATTGCGGCGGATCCGCGGCCCAAGGGTGGGTTTGGCCGCGGATCCACGCTCAATGGTGAAGATAACTTCGTCAATTTTCTTGGGCTTTCTGATGGTGACATTTGGCAATCCAAGGCACCTTTAGAATTAAGAAATCTTCTTTCGGTTGCTTCCAGACTTGGTCTCCAAGTTTGCTTCTTAATTTGGCAAGATTTCTTCAACAACTTGATTTGCTTGATTCTAGCCTTGGAAAATTCTGCACAACTTGGAAATATTCTGCACAACAACTCAAATAAGATTTCAGTAGACTTTGTTCTACTAAGATTAGGTCAATAATATTATTTGCATACATTTTCCTACCAAATACTAATTAAAATATATTAACACATGGAAAATGGTGTTTTTACACATAAACCCTCATATGTATAATATATTATAATAAAATCCTTTTTTATATGAAAATGGTAGGAAAAATGTAATACAAATGTGCAGTTTTATCGACTGAACATCGAGCAAGAAAGTCCTACCTATATATGTCCTAGCATCCACTACAATATACATCTCATGTACAGTAATGGCCTCTAGGGCATACATATAACTAACAATCTCCTACTTGCACTAGGGCCATCTATAGCAGTGGTTGCAGTATCACATACTCAACCATCCCATATAAGTCTCTCTCTGGGAAAAGGCCTTTGTGAGTGGATCCGTCGTGTTGTCCTCTGAGTCTACTCTCCTAACCTTGATCACCCTGGGAATAAACTATCTCCTTGATCAGGTGATGCTGCCTCAGAATATGTCTGGGTCACTGATGGGATCGGGGTTCCTGGGCCAAAGCCTCACTTCCATTGTCACACAATAGTAGAAACCTAGTTCATCTCATGAACCAATATACACCCAAACTTCCTCTTTGGTAGTATCTTTGATAGCGATGTCACCAGCCTTTATCGTCTAGTCTGCCATGGTATCCCGCTTGGAACTCTTCCAACATACCGTCCCTCCACTGAGGGTAAAGACAATGCCTGCGACTGACATTCAGTCGTCCTTATAACCCTGGAACCTTTCCAGTGATTCTCCCCAGGATCAACTGATACCATCTCACTACAACTAGTGAGAATCCTAACATCCATTTAGATCTATCTCATAGATCCAAAACCCAGGATTTAGGAGGTATCATTTTGATCCTATATGGAGAATCTCTGTGATAAGAGGAGATTGACCGATCGTAGCATAGGAAACTCTTTTCCTATCAAGAGTATGTTGTCCACGTACTCTACGAGGATCACCACCTTACTCTCTTCTACCTTTTTGTATACACAAGGTTCATCTACCATTTTGATGAAGTCAAACTCTTTGACTACCACATCAAAACAGACGTTCCAACTCCACGATACCTGCTTTAATCTGTAAAGCAACTTGCACACGTTTCCACTGCTCCCACTGTTTACGAAGCCCTCTGGCTGTGTACTTATAGACGTTCTCTTCTAAATCAATATTTAGAAAAGCAGTCATGACACCCAACCACCAGATATCATAGTCATGGTATGTAGCAATGTTAAGTAGGATCCGGATGGACTTAAGCATAGCTACTTGGAAAAGGTTTCATCATTATCCACGCTTGATCGATGACGAAAACCTTCAACAAGTCTAGCATTGAAAGTCTCAACTTTTCCATCTACACTAAGTAATCTTCTCAAGATATACCTGCTCCTGATGGGGATTTAACCCTTCAGATACAGCATCCAAAGTCCATACTTTATTGGTGTACATGGATTCCATCTCAGATCGCTCAGCATCCAGCCATTCTTACAGAGTCCCTACTCTCGATGGCCTGCTCGAAACTAGTTGGGTTATCATCTCATGATGCAATCCTCGCTCCCACTGTCATCGAGAAACCGAAGTATCTCTCAGGCGGATGAGGAACCCTGCTAGATCGGCGGAGAGGCTGAGGTTTGTCGGGGACTATTGAATTCTTTGGTTCTGTCAAATCATCAGCTGCAGTTTTGTATAGCTGGAACCTTTCCAATTCTACAGAACTGACCTTGCCTCGATCTTCTTCGGATTTTGCTTTTGACATAGGCCGGACAATCCCAAATCTTAACTTACTTAAGAGATAGGCTCTTCCCATACCATATCTTATATGGAGTGGTAGGCACTGATTTGATTCGAACCTAATTCAATAGGTATGCAGCTTCTCAAGTGCATAACCCCTTAAAAGGAAATAGGTAACTCAGTAGTACTCATCATAGAGCACTGTTAGTTATATGTATGCCCTAGAGGCCATTACTGTACATTGGATGTATATTGTAGTGGATGCTGGGACATATATAGGTAGGACTTTCTTGCTCGACATGATAGTACGCTATCTGGTTGCTCTTTATCTTAACATGTATACTTTCTTTCTCTCTGTTACATGTTGATAAAGCCCTTAAGATGTGTACTCGACTTCCAGGAATATGATGTAGATCATACTAGTGGGGCCTGGGTAGTCCATGAGTACATCCTTCATTGTTCCTAGTCGTGGGAATATCGAGACGGGGCATCGATATTCCAGTGTAGACTAGCGTATATCTTCAAGACCCATATGATGGGCGATGGATGATCCCATATCCATTGGTGTTTGACATCAGAGATGGTATGCGGGTGCTCAGTGGAGACTGGGTACACTGAACGGACTCGCCGAGAACTCCCAGATGGTATTATACCCCACGTCAGATGGCAGTGCTCTGGTGACACTGGTGCAGCTTAGTCTGTTGACCTGAGATCGTCATAGAGTCTTGTGTGTATCCCACTGTGCTTTGATTTCCACCCAACCACGGCTCTACTGTGTCGTGCAAACAAGTGGTTTTTAGGTACATTCCCGATTCACATGGAGGCAATGAGCGATAGGAGGGGATTCATCTCTCCCGGTATTGGGGGTTGATGTTGTGCTATGCTCGACTGGCCATAACAGGAAATCCCTGGCCAGGGTTGCAGTGATATACTAGTAAGAGTTATCAGTAGTTTCACGATTGTCATGGACCTCACGTCGGCATGACTTATCAAGCTATTGGGGTCTGACGTTTACCACCCCTAGGCGAGATATGTGACATATCAGACGAACAGACCGGACTGTACGGTAAGTGTTACTGGTTGGATTCACAGGAGTGTGAGCGGGCTTGCTCGTCGATCTTCTGATCGCTCAATACCCGGGTGGCCGTTACATTTAGCAGACCGCTTGCGGCTTGTGGGTGTTTGATATGATCATCACCTGCTGCCGGCGTATTGACGAGTCTTTAGAGTCCTACACAGAGGTTTCCTGGCTCAAGCGAAACGAAATAGGTGCGTATATGAGATATGTGCGGGACGGAGAATAATGCGTGTATGTGATACCGTATTCTATTCTCGTGATGAATGTATCGAATGGTTGTATGCGATATAACCAAGTTGTCGAATCGAGGATTGATTCGATAAGTCGATACATTGAATATTAGTCAGTCATATGCGATATGACCGGATCGTTAAATCAAGTGTTGATTTAATGATTTAATGTATAATTATATATTTGATATATTACCTTACATTAACTAGTATTGGTTCACTCAAGATTGACTTTCTCACTTGAAATGCTCAAGTTGTATATGTGATATATTTTTGTGCACTTGTTTGTATCATGTTTGATGATACATGCAAACTTGGGTTTGTGTAAGACTTAAACCATGTTTAGTGAATGGTTAGGGTTTCATTTCACTTATTTATTTATCTATTTATTTTTGTTAAAAGAAAAAGGAAAACAAAATGGTTGCTTTCATACAAGAAGCTTCTTGATGCTTCAAGCATCTTTGACTAAGTGACCATTTTGTCTTCATCTCCTAAACCTAACCATTCTACTAACCCTAGTCCATTCTCTACACTTAACCTAGGTTGGATTATGATAAGAATGAAAGGGATTTTCTTTTTAACTTAATCCTTTTTATTCTTTCATCTTCATCATCTTCATTAAGCTTCAAAAAGCTTGCTAGCTTCATTGGTGAAATGAGAAAAAGAGTGAGAAATCCAATTCTAAAGTGAACCCACTTCCTATTTCTTCATCCTCTACCGCTTGCCAAGTAGTATAGGGTATTTTCTTCACAAGTTTCATGACTTAGTGAAGTTGGAGTTTGATCTTGAGTTGCCTCGACGTAGATCATCTTCGGCATCGAAATCGACGACCTTGCCCGATCATTTCTCCGACGAAACCTTCGCCAGAGTCCGGATTCCGATAGGTACAGCGGAGGGACGTCATCACGGAGCATAAGAAGTGGAGGACTGGATCTACAAAGGTTGTAGTCACTTTCCTTTAGCAATAAAGTCGTTTACTTGCTTGCATCGCCTTATCATCTAGTTAAAGATCCGTATTAGGGTTTGTAGGCACATGAAAAAATTTGAATTGGGCATGTTTGATCTGTTGTGAGACCTTATTAGTGTGCCTAGGAACCCTTCAGTGGTATCAGAGCCTAGCTAGAGCCTTAGGCGATGCGTAGACGGAATTAGAAGTCCGATCGAACCGAAACCCTAATGCAAAATTGCTCTCTGTACAATTTTTGAAATCAGGGATTTTTTCGAATTAAAAATATGCAGAATAATCAGCAGGTGTTTGTAGGAGTTACTGTGAAATTCGATAGGCTATATCGATCAAACCGCCGCGGTTCCGCGGCACGAGCATGGCTCGTGCGGCGGTTCTGCGGCCGTAAGGAAGAATCATTCATTTTAATTTGCACAGTAATTCCTATATTGTCATGCTGTATTTTCTGGGAATTTTTAATATTTACTCAAGAGTTGAGTATTTTGGGTTGTATTGGGAGTTCGTAGATTCGATCGGATTGTCAAACTTTGTCTATGTGTTTTTCCGGATATTTTTGAATATGTTAAAAAGTTCGACCGGATATAAATACCCACTTTTTCCCCTGCCGGGTAATTTCCAATTGTTGGATTTTCCGTAGTTTAATGACGTTCAAAGTAGTGCAAGTAACGCGATGGTCCCTCTAGAAGACAACAAACCTTAACTCGATTATGTGACCGTCTTGAACTTCCCTTTGAACCTTAGGGTTTGGGGCAGTACGGCGTGCAACATGTGAGGCGTTGGCTTGACCCTTCTACGGCTGGACCGTTGGTACTGAGCCACGAAGTGAATGTTTTTAAACTTATTTCATGTGTTGAGCTGTTTCGGGAAAACTTGGGTGTTCGATTGTTCGATCGGAAAGTTTAACATTTTCTAATAATCTGGAATGTGATACAATAATTGGAATTCATAAGTAGTTATGAGATAACTGAATGAATGTTATAAACATAGCACTTTAGTCTCACTTGATCGGTTGCCACGGAATTTTGATGCTATCAAAAGTCCGTCGCAATCGCGTAGCGTACGCGGATACTCGCCGGATAAACTTAATAGACAGCCTCACCCCATAGCCCCGACCAAGTGACTGTAGGAGAACCCCGTCGCCGAAAGCATCCGTTCGGGTGCTCGCGGCAGCGGTATTCCGCCTTAGTGCACTTCGTCGATGGTATCGGGGGTGCGGCCATCCACTAAAGTTTGCGACGAGCATTCGTTCTGAATGCCGGGAATCTTGTAGAATTGCCCGACTGGATATTGAAAAGAGTTTTCGATAAATGAGACTGAAATGCGGGGTTTATAATTGTTAGGCTTGTGATGTCTATGGAATTCATTTGATTAGGCATGGGATGTCTAAGTAGGTTGCGGATTCCAACTGTTGTAGTTTAACACTTTCTTTTCTGTGACCGTAAGTGTAATATGTGATATCGCCGGTTTCGTTGCTATATGTCAACGACAATTGGAATGCGCATATTTACTTACGTTGATGACATGTGATGTTATGTGTTGCTGGATATGTTATATTGGATCGTCGTGTTTGAATAGCCGGGGATTTTTATGTGAGATGAGTGTTTTTCATTTTCATTCATGTAAAAACTTGTATGTAATATTCTTTTATTGGGGCACTTCCAGGTTGCGGATGATGTCACCATTTGTATATTATTTACTTTTCTCCATTAGGATAGACCCAAGGAGGGGAGCACAAGTAACCGGGTTCTAGGGTTCAGTGGGAGACCATCTCGAGGAGTCGAGTCCGGGTCTCCTAACCCTAGAATTGGTAGGGTTGCTTGCCGCTCTCATAGGGGTCTAGGGGTGTGGGATTGGCTATTCATCATGACCGTGGAATCCGTGTTTTATACTGGCTCGTATTAAAAACACGGACGTCCTAGTATATCCAATATTTCATATGATATTTTCTGCTGCGTTATCTGTGATGTGATCATGTGATATGTTCAGATAGATATATTGTATATAGTATATATAATATATTATATAGATGTTACTTATGTTTTACACCCGCGCTAGCCCTGCCTCGCTCTGCCGTTAGTTACCTAACCTAACGGTGTACATTATATTTATCTGTGATGTTTAGGTGGACTTAAATGATGGGACATTCATTAATGAGATTAATGAAAGAAAATAAACCTAATTGATGTTGTGGAATCGAATTTCAAAATAAAACAGGTTGCTACAGTTCTTGCTTTGCATCGCGGTGTTCCTTGTAGAACATCCTGCACCTTATTCGATAAGGAAAGGACTGAGATCCCTTCACTGGGAGTGACTCCTTTAGCAATAACTGGCAGATGCTACACACTCGGTTTGTCTTTTGATTGCTTCTATAGTTTCTGCTTTGCACAGTGATATATATGATATATCCCGCACCTCATTCGACGAGGAAAGGGCCGACGATCCCTTCACCGGGAGTGACCCCTTTAGCAAAACTAGAAAAGCCTAAAAAACGATCCATTTAAAAACCATTTGATTGCGCAACGAGATCAAGTTCAAAGCGTTAAAGGTTTTATTAAAAACCATTCGCAACCCTCCGTCATTTTAGAATGTAGAGTACTTAGTATTCGTGCTGTGTTTGTTGACCATAGTCAAGGCACAGTGTACGGTAGCTAAGTGATGTCTTCCTACACCGCATATGATGCGATTAGTTAGGACAGTCATGTGGCTTTGTTGACCTTAGTTAAGGGTCATGTGGGTAGGTCTAATTAATCACGAAATGACGGGTAGAACTTGACTAGTTCTTATAATTTGTTGACCTTAGCCAAGGTCATAGGTGCTAGGGGTAAAAACCTTTATCGGGAGTTTCAAGTGTTGAAATTTTCAATGAGATTGCATACCTTCTATATGATAGTTGGATCCCGATACCCACTGCGAGTAATTGTTACTCCTGGGAGAGTTTTGCACTTTGCAATTAGCCGATCAAGTAGGTCTCTAGAAAGGTGTCAACGGGGTTACGCTTATAGGATAACGAGGTTTACTTTAATTAGGTCCGTGCGGAAGCACGGGGAACCTCCCTCAAAGTACCGACACTGGCCTGGCTGAAAGATTGGCGAACTTGTAGAGTGTAATTAATCCCTGCTAGTCTTTTCTTTTAGGGTTTGAAGGAAGATTTGATAAAAACAGCGGGAGCCATCCTGATTAGATAAAATAAATAACCAATCTAATCTTGCAAGAGCGTACGCAGAGTGTTTTCTTCTCTCTCTCTCCAGGTAGCGACCATATCACGCCTTAATAAAGATAATAATATGGATGTATTGACCGAACCCGCTTGTTATACTGAGCTGGGGAACGTTGGTCCCGCTCCAACTTATAATTGTTATAAGACCGAGCAGGAAATAGGGGAATACCAGGATTCCCATGCCGCCCAAACGAAGATAGCGCATGAGATGCATCTCCTTCGGGTGTGATCATTATAAAGAACTGTTTCTCAGTATCCTCTGCATCCTGGGTATCTGATACCGGATCAGGATCCCAGATATATAATCTGTTACATAGGGCTACAGAAAGTTAGAAAACTGAGAACGGGTGATAAGTTTCATGAGACAGAAAACGGGACAAGTGTTGCAGCCAAGTCTGTTGGTTACTGTCACCCTGTATGATCAGTATATTGATTCTGAACGAATGTTATTAGATACCGAACCTGATATACAAAATCATATCAGTCTCTTTATTAGTAAAGAAGGATATAATTTTGTATTGTTGGATAATGTTTTGAACATTTCCTATATCAAGAGTTGATCGGTTCAGGCACGTTATCTAAAAACATTGATGTTCTAAATCAAACTACAGTTCCTCGTATACAGAACACATACAAGAGGAAGAGTTCAGATATGAACGAATCCTTCTTGAGGCATTGTAGACTTGGTCATATCAATGCGACCCGACTGGCAGAAGTTACATTTTAGATGCATATTTAAATCAGTTTGAATTTACATCTTGTGAAACTTGCCAGTCATGTCACAAAGATAAGATGACCATAGCTCTGTTTATTGGAAACAGAGAAAGAGTTTGTAAACCCTTAGGATTGATACATGATGATGTATGTAAGATCCCCTGTCTACACATGCCAAGACAGGTTCTTTGTATTTCATTACATTCTCTGATAATCTCTCAAGATTCAGACATATGTTCCTGTTGAAACACAAGTCCGAACCTTTTGAGATATTCATAGAATATAAGTTAGAAATAGAGAACCAAAAACCGGGTATAAGTATTATGTCCTATGATAAGATTAGTGAGGAGAATACTTGTGCATGGCATTCCTGGACTATTCTAAAGGAGAATGAGATTCTCCCTCAGTGTTACTCCTCTGAATGCACCACAGCACAACGGTGTATCGGGGTGGAGCAATCGCACCATATTGGATATAGTGTGCTCTATGATGTGTACTACTGAGTTACCAATTTCCTTTTAGGGTTATGCACTTGAGAAGCTGCATACCTATTGAATTAGGTTCGAATCAGATCACTGCCTACCACTCCATATGAGATATGGTATGGGAAGAGCCTATCTCTTAAGTAAGTTAAGATTTGGGATTGTCCGGCCTATGTCAAAAGCAAAATCCGGACAAGATTGAGGCAAGGTCAGTTCTGTAGAACTGGAAAGGTTCCAGCTATACATAACTGCAGCTGATGATTTGACAGAACCAAAGGATTCAATAGTCCCCAACGAACCTCAGCCTCTCCTCCGATCTAGTAGGGTTCCTCATCTGCTTGAGAGATACTTCGGTTTCTTGATGAAAGTGGGAGCGAGGAATGCATCATGAGATGATGACCCAACTAGTATCGAGCAGGTCATCGAGAGTAGGGACTCTGTAAGAATGGCTGGATGCTTAGCGATCTGAGATGGAATCCATATACACCAACAAAGTATGGACTTTGGTTGCGATATCTGATGGGTTAAATCCCCATCAGGAGCAAGTATATCTTGAGAAGATTACTTAGTGTAGATGGAAAAGTTGAGACTTTCAAAGCTAGACTTGTTGAAGGTTTTCGTCATCGACCAGGCGTGGATAATGATGAAACCTTTTCCAAGTGGCTATGCTTAAGTCCATCCGGATCCTACTTAACATTGCTACATACCATGACTACGATATCTGGTGGTTGGGTGTCATGACTATTTTTCTAAATACTGATTTAGAAGAGAACGTCTATAAGTACACAGCCAGAGAGCTTCGTGAACAGTGGGAGCAATGGAAATATGTGCAAGTTGCTTTACAGGATAAAGCAGGCATCGCGGAGTTGGAACGTCTGTTTTGATGTGGTAGTCAAAGAGTTTGACTTCATCAAAATGGTAGACGAACCTTGTATATACAAAAAAGGTAGTAGAGAGTAAGGTGGTCATCCTCGTATTGTACGTGGACAACATACTCTTGATAAGAAAAGAGTTTCCTATGCTACGCACGGTCAATCTCCGTTTATCACATGGATTCTCCATATATGATAAAGTTGATACCTCCTAAATCCTGGGATTTGGGTCTATGAGATAGATCTAAATGGATGTTAGGATTCTCACTAGCTATAGTGAGATAGTATCAGTTGATCCTAGGGAGAATCACTGGAAAGGTTCCAGGGTGATAAGGACGACTGAGTGTTAGTCACAGGCATTGTCTTTGCCCTCAGTAAAGGGACGGTATGTTGGAAGAGTTCTAATCTAGATACCGTGGCAAACTAGATGATAAAGGCTGGTGACATCGCTATTAAAGATACTACCAAAGAGGCAGTTTGGGTGTATAATGGTTCATGAGATGAACTAGGTTCCTACCATTGTATGACAATGGAATGTGGCTTTGGCCAAGGAACCATGATCCCATCAGTGACCCAAACATATTCTGAGGCAGCATCACCTAATCATGGAGATAGTTGATCTCCAGGGTGATCGAGGTAAGGAGAGTAGACTCAGAGGACAACACGGCGGATCCACTCACAAAGGCCTTTTCCCAAAGAGAGACTTTTATGGGATGGTTGAGTATGTGATACTGCAACCACTGCTACAGATGGCCCTAGTGCAAGTGGGAGATTGTTAGTTATATGTATGCCCTAGAGGCCATTACTGTACATTGGATGTATATTGTAGTGGATGCTGGGACATATATAGGTAGGACTTTCTTGCTCGACATGATAGTACGCTATCTGGTTGCTCTTTATCTTAACGTGTATACTTTCTTTCTCTCTGTTACATGTTGATAAAGCCCTTAGGATGTGTACTCGACTTCCAGGAATATGATGTAGATCATACTAGTGGGGCCTGGATAGTCCATGAGTACATCCTTCAATGTTCCTAGTCGTGGGAATATCGAGACGGGGCATCGATATTCCAGTGTAGACTAGCGTATATCTTCTCGACCCATGTGATGGGCGATGGATGTCCCCATATCCATTGGTGTTTGACATCAGAGATGGTATGCTGGTGCTCAGTGGAGACTGGATACACTGAACGGACTCGCCGAGAACTCCCAGATGGTACTATACCTCACGTCAGATGGCAGTTCTCTGGTGACACTGGTGCAGCTTAGTCTGTTGACCCGAGATCGTCATAGAGTCTTGTGTGTCTCCCACTGTGCTTTGATTTCCACCCTACGAAGTCTCTACTGAGTCGTGCAAACAGGTGGTTTTTGGGTACAGTCCCGATTCACATGGAGGCAATGAGCGATAGGAGGGGATTCGTCTCTCCCGGTATTGGGGGTTGATGTTGTGCTATGCTCGACTGGCCATAACAGGAAATCCCTGGCCAGGGTTGCAGTGATATACTGGTAAGAGTTATCAGTAGTTTCACAATTGTTATGGACCTCACGTCGGCATGACTTATCAAGCTATTGGGGTCTGACGTTTACCACCCCTAGGCGAGATATGCGTCATATCAGACGAACAGACCGGACTGTACGGTAAGTGTTACTGGTTGGATTCACAGGAGTGTGAGCGGGCTTGCTCGTCGATCTTCTGATCGCTCAATACCCGGGTGGCCGTTACGTTTAGCAGACCGCTTGCGGCTTGTGGGTGTTTGATATGATCATCACCTACTGCCGGCGTATTGACGAGTCTTTAGAGTCCTACACAGAGATTTCCTGGCTCAAGTGAAACGAAATAGGAGCGCATATGAGATATGTGCGGGACCGAGAATAATGCGTGTATGTGATATCGTATTCTATTCTCGCGATGAATGTATCGAATGGTTGTATGTGATATAACATAGTTGTCGAATCGAGGATTGATTCGATAAGTCGATACATTGAATATTAGTCGGTCATATGCGATATGACCGGATCGTTAAATCAAGTGTTGATTTAATGATTTAATGTATAATTATATATTTGATATATTACTTTACATTAACTAGTATTGGTTCACTCAAGATTGACTTTCTCACTTGAAATGCACAAGTTGTATATGTGATATATTTTTGTGCACTTGTTTGTATCATGTTTGATGATACATGCAAACTTGGGTTTGTGTAAGACTTAAACCATGTTTAGTGAATGGTTAGGGTTTCATTTCACTTATTTATTTATCTATTTATTTTTGTTAAAAGAAAAAGGAAAACAAAATGGTTGCTTTCATACAAGAAGCTTCTTGATGCTTCAAGCATTTTTGACTAAGTGACCATTTTGTCTTCATCTCCTAAACCTAACCATTCTACTAACCCTAGTCCATTCTCTACACTTAACCTAGGTTGGATTATGATAAGAATGAAAGGGATTTTCTTTTTAACTTAATCCTTTTTATTCTTTCATCTTCATCATCTTCATCAAGCTTCAAAAAGCTTGCTAGCTTCAATGGTGAAATGAGAAAAAGAGTGAGAAATCCAATTCTAAAGTGAACCCACTTCCTATTTCTTCATCCTCTACCATTTTCCAAGTAGTATAGGGTGTTTTCTTCACAAGTTTCACGACTTGGTGAAGTTGGAGTTTGATCTTGAGTTGCCTCGACGTAGATCATCTTCGTCATCAAAGTCGATGACCTAGCCCGATCATTTCTCCGACGAAACCTTTGCCAGAGTCCGGATTTCGATAGGTGCAGCGGAGGGACGTCATCACGGAGCATAAGAAGTGGAGGACCGGATCTACAAAGGTTGTAGTCACTTTCCTTTAGCAATAAAGTCGTTTACTTGCTTGCATCGCCTTATCATCGAGTTAACGATCCGTATTAGGGTTTGTAGGCACATGAAAAAATTTGAATTGGGCATGTTTGATCTGTTGTGAGACCTCATTAGTGTGCCTAGGAACCCTTCAAGCACACCATATCTAATATGGTGCGATTGCTCCGCCCCGATACACCGTTGTGCTGTGGTTTATTCAGAGGAGTAACACTGAGAGAGAATCTCATTCTCCTTTAGAATAGTCCAGGTGTCACGACCCGAAAGTACGGAACATAACCGGCACTTAAACTACGAACGTCTCGAGGCGTACGTAATCCAAGTAAACCGAAAACCTAGAAATCCAAACCAAGAAAAGTAGTAGAGTGCAGGAAAAACCAACTTAAAGCAAGTAGTTTCAATAGCATAAGCCGAATTATGCGGTTTAAAAAAAAACATCAAAAATTTACTGAAATTTTCGGCAGAGTCTCCTTTGTAAATACAGGCCCCCAAACGGGATACAACATGAATAGTATACGAAATCAAGAAAAAGGCATCCCCAAGCGGGAGCTAGCTCTTCGTCAACCGACGGTCACAACCACACAAGCAATATAATATACAACGCCAACGGCGAGGATCAAAACTCAAAAGGAAACTCAAAACCACCAGAAACATAACGAGCGACTCTAAGGTCGAAAGAATAAACAACACTGGTCTCTATCTCAAAAATACATGTTTGGTTGATGGAATTTACTAGATACAACTGAATAATATTATACAAGGTAATATGATGGGTACGATACAAGAAAAACCCACCTACTAGCAAGTCACCCGAATGAAACTGAGCCCGCAGCGCCGTAATGAAACCTGTACGGCAAACCTGCAAGAAACTGGGGCACAACGGGGGTGAGTTGCCAACTCGTGAATAGAAAAACATCTACGCACAGAAATCGCATAAATAACGCAACCTAGGTCAATGATCATAATATAACCTCAAAAATATACATAACAAGCAGCCTATAACAATGGCTAGGGTAATATCTAACCGAGTGAAATCTCTTGTGCCCGTGTCAGTGCCTCAGGTAGCAATATATCATATGAATGAGGTATGAATGCATGAAAACAGAATACATGTAAATGAAGAAACTGTTTTCATAAATTAGTAAGATTTCCTTCGTATTTTTAAACTGAGGTATCCTAATGAAATCAGTATCAACAGTGTCTAGCATCGACACAAAACATAAATCTCACTGTCTCGAAATATCAATGTCTCAATCTCAATATCTAGGGCTCCGTCAGTCCAGACCGGCCCCTACCATCCATCTCAAGACCACGACGGTATCCTCCGGATATCCGACGCGTCGGGTAATATCACCGGTAGGTAATCGGTCCCCTGCCAGGCTCAACGTCAACACCACATTCATCTTGCCCCGGGGTACCATACCGGGCCCACCATGTACCCGTGACGGTTCCTCCACTCCTCGACACGGATCTCGAAAACTACAGCAAACTCATGGTGGACGACACTTACATCACTAGAAAACCGTAATTTACATATTTTAAAAGGTTAATAAGTTTAGAAATTTTGCGGCTTTCCCCCGAAATCCAGAAATATCATAAATCTCAAGAAGTCATCACAAGTGCATATGTCAATGCTAATGAATGTATATGGTATCAATAACCAAGTTGCAATGTTTGATTAATAACTAGGCATGAACAATGGAATAACAGTATGCATGAAGTGACAAGTAATAACTACAATGTCTAAACTGGCATATAACCCAGGTACACTAATATCGTATCAACTACTAACTAACAAGCTAAGCCAAGCAATAGTATTTTCTAAGTGTACGTGACATGGCAATTACCGATGAAGATGTGTGTGAGCCGGCAAGTAAGTGTATATGGTACATACGCATCATCGGTAATGGTGCTAGTGTCCTAACAACATGATATCAATAATGGAGTATGCAGCAAAATAAGTATGCGGGGCAGAGCGAACAGCAATAATGTGCGGAAGCAGAATACTAGACACAACGATAACTAATCAGTATTAAACTAATATAAGTCCTACAAAAGGTGCCTTTTGAAATAACACGAATCATGGGGTTTTGAAAATAGGGGCTACGGTGTTTTTATGAAAAGATACGTCTTTTGAAATATCCGTAGGATCCCTTGGGCTGTCTTTTAAAATACCCACGATTCGTTAGTTTTTTTTTGAAATAGGTAAGAATCGAATCTAATCTAATAACTAAACTAAACTAAAGGGCTAAGCTAACGAGCTGAACTACAGGTAAGGAAACCGCCTATCATCTGAGTCGATACGTATACATACCTATATATGTATAGTCGGTGATCTCGCCTCAATAATATCATAGCCGATACCATATCTATAATCAGGCATCCCAAGTCAAGAGTACGGATCAATCATCAATATAGCTCGTACGTAAATCCGTCGTACGGCATCCCAAATCTGGGTACGGGTCAATATCACATTCATCATACTATTCACCTGGTATCCTCTTTATAAATTATCATTATCGGGGTACTGATCTACGTCTAGTACCATACTGATACCGCCTAAGTATGCATGGACGTGTGTGAAACACTACGTCAAGGACCCGCTACAACGTCATGTCGTATCTCAAATACGAGTCCTGCTATATCACCGATCTCACGGCCTCAATCAAATCTCATCGACTCAGCTCAACCCCAAATATCATCCTCAATCCGTATATGAACACATAGTACCATACCCATGTGAACACATAACTATAAAGAATCCCATGAGCACATATCAATAGGAATGTATGCAAGTATGTATGTGTGTATGTGTGTGTGCGTGTGTGTAGTGCAACACTACCCTAGGGTTCGCAACACTAAGGTAATCCAACACACCAATATCCATCCTAAGCAACGTTATTAATCCCAAATAACATATAATAAATGTTGGTGTGTATACGCATTCGTATACACCACCACGGACTGCGGGGGTGCTATACGCCATCCACCCGACTTCTCCCCGTAGATATAAATCTACTCACCTGGTCCTCGCTCGCCGGTGCCGACGTCGCCACGCGCTTGCTTGTCATCTCGAAGTCCGCATGGGGTACCCAAACAAATTGAAGATCCCACAAGCATCCATGGCCCTCCAAAATGCTCTCTTTTCACAAGGATCCATGCTATACGGGCTAAGCTAAAATGGATAGGAGTCGGATTTGGGTTTTGGGATTTTTTTGATGGATTTTGGGGCAATTTTTGATGAAGTTTTGAAGAGAAAAGAGAAGGGAAATAGGGGGGCTGTTGCTGCAGTAGGAGAGGGGGGGCTGCTGGAATTGGAGTGGGAGAGGAGAGAGAGGGAGGTAGAGAAAGTGGGGGAAGAAGTCAAAATCAATTCAAGGTCAAAGGTCCACCTCATTTCTCCATTTTCTTTTCTTTTCTTTCATTTCTTTCCTTTGAAATTCAAGTGGGGAAAATAAATGGGGGCTGCTGAATTCTTCAAGGGGATAAGTGAATGGGGGTGTGTGGGTGTGGGTACGGGTGTGGGGTGATGAAAAATGATAAATACAATACCCCAAACATCCATTTACGCTAAAAAAAAGCCTTTTTTCTTCAATAATTTCTAAACCGTTTTGGCAAATGATTTCGTTCCAAAAACCACATTATAAAATTTTATTTAATGTTTTATGATGCACAAAATTTGTTTCAACTCATTCCAATTTGTAATTTTCCCTAATTAAATGTATTAGTGACGGCTTAAAATAATAATAAAATAATATTTTTTTCAGAAAATTTAAAATTTCACCGGCGGCTCAATAAACACCAAATAATAGCAATTACATAGCTAGAATATGTATATTTAATTTTTATAATAAGATATTTGTATTTTGACTTTTTACAGAAAACTCCCTTATTTTACCGATTTTTTTGAAATTTCACCGAAACGATTTTCAAAACGTTACAATCTTCCTCCCTTAAAGAAATTCGGTCCCCGAATTTAAATTAAAACTCTCCCCAAATACTAAAACATCTAAACCAAAACCATCAAGTCGTCGGGGCTCCGAAATTGTAAATACATAAAACAATTCGTAGCGCAGCGCATGCGTATGAAAAATGAGCATATAACTCAAATCACAACTCCGTCAAGCATCCCGCAATCATCAGAGTCATGGAGAAGACATCAATGCCAAATCCAAATCAAAACCAATATGATATAACTCGAAACTATACATGTAAATATCGAATCTATATCTGTAAGTATCCGAAGGAAATGCATGCCAAATCTCCTTAAGTCGCTGTGCAACGCGTATAACACTGCACAGTGGCGGACGTCTATCATAAGAAAATAACTATATACAAATATACCTTTGTTTGAAATGTACGTTCCGCCGTTTTGGAAATAATTTAGAAGGGTCTCCTTGTTTTAAACATTTCGTGTCATATCAGACATGTAGGTAAATACTGAGGCTATAGCTCGCCTTTTGGAAATCCCTTCAATAACTATCAATGCATGCAAAATATATTCAGGTACTGTCCTCTGACTAGTCCTGCTCAGTACGAAAACATATAGCAATATCATAAAAACGTACTACTCTATAAGAAATCAATCCCAAAATATGCACATGAATACTACGTGCGTCTGGTGCGCACGGAAATCAAAATCCATGAATGTGCCATACATGCGCACAAAAACAACATCTAAGTGCATCGGGTGTGCACGAAACATCTGTCGTAGGCAACAGGTGTGCCTGACAGCAAAATCAGGTGCATCTGACATGCACAAAAAAAAATCTCGATTTAGTGCCGCTGGTGTGCACCAAAATCACCCTTCAAAACATGCGCCCAACATGCGCGAAAATCCAATCAGGTGCACAAGGTGCACAAAACAAATATCGAGTATCACAATCGAAATCGAAGTCCAGTGCATCTAAGTGCACAAAAGGCGTATCACTGCACTGCAAGCATATATAAACTATACCGAGTGCAGGAACGAAATCGTGTGCATGCATACGCACAAAACCAAGTCAACTGTTTAAAACCGTAATATCACAAACATGTGAAACTAAAGCACGAAAACGATATCAAGTGCAACACTGTGCAAAGGTCGTAAATCCTCAATCATCAAAATCAAATCATACGAATAAATCACCCAAAACATCGTAATCAATAATGGCGGAATAGTACTGCTCAAGTGCATCCTCTAAGAATCTCGGCCAACTGTCACGGTCACTAGTGGGATGTCTCGTCGATGATCATGAACTCTGTCCTGCTGGTGTGCGTAACCATGACCACTCCTGGGTCAAGGTCTTCACTGTGAATTACCAATCTTTCGGTCCATCGGCTCATCGGCCCTGTCAGGTGTGCTAACGGGGACGATTCCGTTCTGGCACTTCTCTAATCATCTCTTGGTCAATCATCGCGACCACTCGTAAGACAGCATATCACTGGCGTCGGCCTCTGGCTCTCTGAATGTACGTGACACATCTGACCCTGGGTGCAAGTATCATTGCAGCAGTTTCCTGGAAGGAATCCTGCTCACGGTCTCTTCCATGTCTCGTCTCTGCCAACTATCCGGAAGTCATCGTCCTTTCCTATATCTGCATCTTGCTCTGGAACGGCTGCATATCCATCGCGACTCCTTCTGGAAGGTAAGTCCAAGTACCATGCCTCGGCATGCGCATCGCATCTCTAATGTCGGCGGAGTGGAACGTCATCTCATCTAGATCTGGTACGAACCTCTTACTCCACTTTTTTCTAACGTCGTCTGCTTTGGACTCGTCTCGTCGCGGCTGCATGGACTGAGCTCCAACGACTATCCTCGTATCTGGAGTCTCCCAAGAATGCGTCTCACCACCTAGCATCCGATTGAAGTCGAACAATTCGATCGATTCGTCGAAACCTCATAATCCCCCAAGAGCTCAACATCTTGGTACCGTTTAATAGTATCGAATATATATACCACAGCATCGGTGGTCCAGCCGTAGAAGGGCAAACCCAAGCCTCACTAATGGCGCCGCAGAACTGCCGCAAACCCTAAGGTTCAAAGGCTTTCATACGGTCATTAAGTCGAGTTAGGGTTTCATTCTTCTAGAGGGACCATAGAATTGCCTGCATGTCTTTCCGAATACTTTAAACTTGGAATAATAGGTTTCTGACATTCGATCGTCTCTGTCGACTCCCAACGTCTCCGCGTGAAGTCGTCTCTAGCTGGAATCAATCTATCTGATGACCTCGCATCGGGGTAGGCGAACGATCCACATGTCCTAGTCATTCATCCTCGATGACTAGCGACCTTCTATCATCTCTTAGTACAACTCGTTCTGCACTAACGCCAGCATCTGGGGTAATATCTCGTCGTTCGCAGCAATAACTGGCTCGCTCGTCTGCACGCTGAACAGTGCCTCAACCATCATGAATAAGCAACACACCAACGGTCATCAAAATCTGGCTGGCCTCTGCCAGTGGCCCAATCCTCTGATACTGATCGGCACGTCCGAGAAATCTCATAAAGTCGATCCGCCAAACGCTCGTGGTGCGAAAACACAATCAAAAGACACCTCTCTACAATCGGGTGTCGCCGGAATTTCGCCCTGGTCAGTCCTCGTCCGTGACGAGCTCGTACTGACCGCAACTCTAGCCGTAGCTCTCCCTGCCCGTAATCGTGGCAGCAAAACCAAACTGGTAACGATGAGGCTAGATCAGGAAGGAATATAATACTGAACAAGGAAATGTACATCCTAAGGCTTCTTAAGTAGAGTGGCGTGTCGTAAATATGCCGCGGAACATATCAACGGTACGTCACTCTACTTTAGTCACTGTTCATCACAGAATACTGCATTTTATACCGCCCATTCTTACGCTCGGTTGTTTATAGGTAGGTGCTTTTAATCCGTGTTTGTTACATATTTGCAGGATACAGGTTCTCGGTTCTAAAACGGTGAAATTCATGGAAAACACGACAAAATCCGGGTTCCTGCCAACTACTAAGAAAACACGGTCTCCGCTCGTCATCCGTATGTTGCCAGATACCAGTTTAGGAAGACAAAATGTCAAATCAATGTCACCTTCATGCACAAGGCTCAATGGCAACAACAAGTTCCAAGAAATCTACGCGGAGCTCGAGGCAATCATGACAAAAGACATCCACAAAAAGTCCACCTTTCCTCAACAGAAATTCTGGAAGAATTGTGAATGTATTTTCAGAAACTACATATACCAGACAACAAAGGACAAGAAACCAGGGAAGCACAGAAAATCAGAGCCCCTAAACCCTCTATAGTGCGGCGGATCCGCGGCCAATAGGGGGTATTGGCGGCGGATCCGCGGCCAGGTGGGGTCGTCATTGTGTCGTTTTCTGGGGGCACTTTGGGTATTTCATTTTATATCTGATGGTTGCCCTAGATCTTCAACGCCCTGCCTATAAATACAGCAGAACTTGCCAAAGCCAAGGGTCATTCTTTTGTTAATTCTTGTAGCCTCTTTTGTAGGATTTAGTTCTTTTTCTTCTTCTTCTTCATTCCTTTTCCATGAAATTGTAAGTGAGAAGCTTTTTTGTGGATGTGAATAAAGATGAAGGTTTTTTGTATTATCCTTTTTGTTTAGCTTCCCCCTTGAGCTCTCTACCTTAACTTGATCTTGCAACCTCTTAAGTGAGCTTGCAAGTTTAAGTTTTGGTCATTGGTCTCAAGGGGTTGTATCATTTCGTTCTCGCCTTAAGCGCTTCAATTCACATGCGTTCTCTACCCTTCCCTTGATCTTGCAACCTCTTGATTGAGCTTGCAAGTTTAAGGGTTGGCTATTGATCCCATGCTTGTTTTGAGTTCTATGGTTCTTGTAATTACTTTCTTGCATTTTTCATTCTTGTCTTTTATTACTTGCAATTTATTTCCATGCACTTTAATTACTTGTAATTTTATTCATGTCTTTAATACTTGTAATCTTTTCTTTTCTTTGTTCTTTTCTTTTTGTTCTCTCTTTTTGGTTCTCTTTTGTGAATGAATGTAATTAGTGTTGTTAAGATAAAATACGGTATTATAAGTTAAGTTTTCTTTGCCCATTTCCTTTTCCCGTATTTTCCATTGAACTCCGCCCAAACCATACGCAAGCGCTCCGTTAGGCACCGTACCCTGACAAGGTAACGGTGATTCCTAACCGCGACCGGTTGCGTTCGGTTTGGCCGGAGGCGAAAGCAAGAGACAAGAACGGAAGGACAAGGGTAAATAAGCCGGATTCCACGAATACCGCGCTGAAATCCCCTAATCCACGTTGTTGCCGATTGCTTAGCATCAATTGGTCAAGATTCGGCTCAAAGGTTTTGAGTACGGATTTCTTTAGCTTACAATCTCGTATTTTCTTCTTAACAACTTTATACTTGCAAATAATACACATAGGTTAGATCAAACAACATACAAATTCTTTATTGACTCGTCTAAGACAAGAAGGTAAAATAACACCATCTCCCTGTGGATCGACCCGTGCTCAACCGGCTAGCTGCATAGCGACACCGTCTTGATTGCGGTTAACTTTAATTCTTCCAATCAGTCACCTATTCCATCAACCAAGGGTCATCCTACGCTCCGAAGGTTAAAACCTAACGCTCTGATACCAACTATGTCACGACCCGAAAGTACGGAACATGACCGGCACTTAAACTACGAACGTCTCGAGGCGTACGTAATCCAAGTAAACCGAAAACCCAGAAATCCAAACCAAGAAAAGTAGTAGAGTGCAGGAAAAACCAACTTAAAGCAAGTAGTTTCAATAGCATAAGCCGAATTATGCGGTTTAAAAAAAACATCAAAAATTTACTGAAATTTTCGGCAGAGTCTCCTTTGTAAATACAGGCCCCCAAACGGGATACAACATGAATAGTATACGAAATCAAGAAAAAGGCATCCCCAAGCGGGAGCTAGCTCTTCGTCAATCGACGGTCACAACCACACAAGCAATATAATATACAACGCCAACGGCGAGGATCAAAACTCAAAAGGAAACTCAAAACCACCAGAAACATAACGAGCGACTCTAAGGTCGAAAGAATAAACAACACTGGTCTCTATCTCAAAAATACATGTTTGGTTGATGGAATTTACTAGATACAATTGAATAATATTATACAAGGTAATATGATGGGTACGATACAAGAAAAACCCACCTACTAGCAAGTCACCCGAATGAAACTGAGCCCGCAACGCCATAATGAAACCTGTACGGCAAACCTGCAAGAAACTGGGGCACAACGGGGGTGAGTTGCCAACTCGTGAATAGAAAAACATCTACGCACAGAAATCGCATAAATAACGTAACCTAGGTCAATGATCATAATATAACCTCAAAAATATACATAACAAGCAGCCTATAACAATGGCTAGGGTAATATCTAACCGAGTGAAATCTCATGTGCCCGTGTCAGTGCCTCAGGTAGCAATATATCATATGAATGAGGTATGAATGCATGAAAACAGAATACATGTAAATGAAGAAACTGTTTTCATAAATTAGTGAGATTTCCTTCGTATTTTTAAACTGAGGTATCCTAATGAAATCAGTATCAACAATGTCTAGCATCGACACAAAACATAAATCTCACTGTCTCGAAATATCAATGTCTCAATCTCAATATCTAGGGCGCCGTCTGTTCAGACCGGCCCCTACCATCCATCTCAAGACCACGACGGTATCCTCCGGATATCCGACGCGTCGGGTAATATCACCGGTAGGTAATCGGTCCCCTGCCAGGCTCAACGTCAACACCACATTCATCTTGCCCCGGGGTACCATACCGGGCCCACCATGTACCCGTGACGGTTCCTCCACTCCTCGACACGGAACTCGAAAACCACAGCAAACTCATGGTGGACGACACTTACATCACTAGAAAACCGCAATTTACATATTTTAAAAGGTTAATAAGTTTAGAAATTTTGCGGCTTTCCCCCGAAATCCAGAAATATCATAAATCTCAAGAAGTCATCACAAGTACATATGTCAATGCTAATGAATGTATATGGTATCAATAACCAAGTTGCAATGTATGATTAATAACTAGGCATGAACAATAGAATAACAGTATGCATGAAGTGACAAGTAATAACTACAATGTCTAAACTGGCATATAACCCAGGTACACTAATATCGTATCAACTACTAACTAACAAGCTAAGCCAAGCAATAGTATTTTCTAAGTGTACGTGACATGGCAATTACCGATGAAGATGTGTGTGAGCCGGCAAGTAAGTGTATGTGGTACATACGCATCATCGGTAATGGTGCTGGTGTCCTAACGGCATGATATCAATAATGGAGTATGCAGCAAAATAAGTATGCGGGGCAGAGCGAACATCAATAATGTGCGGAAGCAGAATACTAGACACAACGATAACTAATCAGTATTAAACTAATATAAGTCCTACAAAAGGTGCCTTTTGAAATAACACGAATCATGGGGTTTTGAAAATAGGGGCTACGGTGTTTTTATGAAAAGATACGTCTTTTGAAATATCCGTAGGATCCTTTGGGCTGTCTTTTAAAATACCCACGATTCGTTAGTTTTTTTTTGAAATAGGTAAGAATCGAATCTAATCTAATAACTAAACTAAACTAAAGGGCTAAGCTAACGAGCTGAACTACAGGTAAGGAAACCGCCTATCATCTGAGTCGATACGTATACATACCTGTATATGTATAGCCGGTGATCTTGCCTCAATAATATCATAGCCGATACCATATCTATAATCAGGCATCCCAAGTCAAGAGTGCGGATCAATCATCAATATAGCTCGTACGTAAATCCGTCGTACGGCATCCCAAATCTGGGTACGGGTCAATATCACATTCATCATACTATTCACCTGGTATCCTCTTTATAAATTATCATTATCGGGGTACTGATCATCGTCTAGTACCATACTGATACCGCCTAAGTATGCATGGACGTGTGTGAAACACTACGTCAAGGACCCGCTACAACGTCATGTCGTATCTCAAATACGAGTCCTGCTATATCATCGATCTCACGGCCTCAATCAAATCTCATCGACTCAGCTCAACCCCAAGTATCATCCTCAATCCGTATGTGAACACATAGTCCCATACCCATGTGAACACATAACTATAAAGAATCCCATGAGCACATATCAATAGGAATGTATGCAAGTATGTATATGTGTATGTGTGTGTGTATGTGTAGTGCAACACTACCCTAGGGTTCGCAACACTAAGGTAATCCAACACACCAATATCCATCCTAAGCAACGTTATTAATCCCAAATAAAATATAATAAATGTTGGTGTGTATACGCATCCGTATACACCACCACGGACTGAGGGGGTGCTATACGCCATCCACCCGACTTCTCCCCGTAGATATAAATCTACTCACCTGGTCCTCGCTCCCCGGTGCCGACGTCGCCACGCGCTTGCTTGTCGTCTCGAAGTCCGCATGGGGTACCCAAACAAATTGAAGATCCCACAAGCATCCATGGCCCTCCAAAATGCTCTCTTTTCACAAGGATCCATGCTATACGGGCTAAGCTAAAATGGGTAGGAGTCGGATTTGGGTTTTGGGATTTTTTGGATGGATTTTGGGGCAATTTTTGATGAAGTTTTGAAGAGAAAAGAGAAGGGAAAAAGGGGGGGGGCTGTTGCTGCAGTAGGAGAGGGGGGGCTGCTGGAATTGGAGTGGGAGAGGAGAGAGAGGGAGGTAGAGAAAGTGGGGGAAGAAGTCAAAGTCAATTCAAGGTCAAAGGTCCACCTTATTTCTCCATTTTCTTTTCTTTTCTTTCATTTCTTTCCTTTGAAATTCAAGTGGGGAAAATAAATGGGGGCTGCTGAATTCTTCAAGGGGATAAGTGAATGGGGGTGTGTGGGTGTGGGTACGGATGTGGGGTGATGAAAAATGATAAATACAATACCCCAAACATCCATTTACGCTAAAAAAAAGCCTTTTTTCTTCAATAATTTCTAAACCGTTTTGGCAAATGATTTCGTTCCAAAAACCACATGATAAAATTTTATTTAATGTTTTATGATGCACAAAATTTGTTTCAACTCATTCCAATTTGTAATTTTCCCTAATTAAATGTATTAGTGACGGCTTAAAATAATAATAAAATAATATTTTTTTCAGAAAATTTGAAATTTCACCAGCGGCTCAATAAACACCAAATAATAGCAATTACATAGCTAGAATATGTATATTTAATTTTTATAATAAGAGATTTGTATTTTGACTCTTTACAGAAAACTCTCTTATTTTACCGATTTTTTTGAAATTTCACCGAAACGATTTTCAAAACGTTACACCAGGAATTCTATGCACAAGTATTCTCCTCCCTGATCTTATCATAGGACATAATACTTATACCCGGTTTTGGTTCTCTACTTCTAGCTTATATTCTATGAATATCTCAAAAGTTTCGGACTTGTGTTTCAACAGGAACATATATCTGAATCTTGAGAGATAATCAGTGAATGTAATGAAGTACAAAGAACCGGTCTTGGCATATGTAGACAGGGGACCTTACATACATCATCATGTATCAGTCCTAAGAGTTTACTAACTCTTTCTCTGTTTCCAATAAACAGAGCTATGGTCATCTAATCTTTGTGACATGACTGGCAAGTTTCATAAGATGTAAATTCAAACTAATTTAAATATGCATCTAAATGTGGGGAACCATACCATCCGGTAACATTACCAATGACTCGGCGGTTATCTATGGATACGTCGAGAGGCGAGGGTCAGAGCTAGGCACTCGAGCTTTCGGTATAGCGTATGATACGTACCTATCAGGGTGCCAGTCATGGTGACAGCACCTGATAGATCAGCCTTTCTGTGTCGATACTTGACACATTGTTTTCATGATATTTTACTCCTAAGTATATATATATTAGTGGAGTGGGACGCTAATATATATGTTTACATATCCATTTGTATACATCATCATATTTATTCATGCAAATATACCTAGGATATAAGAGATTCACTTGATCTTGGATTTAGGACATTTGAGATTTAGTTGATATTGGTTACAGGATATATATGAGAATTGCTGATTTTATACATTCAGGATATATGAGATTTACTTGATATTGTACATTAAGGATTTGCGAGACTTATATGATATGAGAGCCAATTTGGGGGCTGATTTGAGAAAATTTGGATTTGGCTTGTCTTGATGGACTTGATCCAACCACGATGTCCGGATTCCGTGGAAACGACATATTTCATTTCATACTCCACATCTATTGTTTATGTACTGCTTCATGTATTAGTAGTACCTGTTCGTGTACCTTTCATGACTGTTGCATTTACATACTTCATTTTATATGCATTGCTTCATGTGTTAGGTGTACTTGTTAGAGTACCTTTCATGACTGTTGCATATATATATTTTTATATCGTTATTGCATAATTATTTCATACCGATTGTCATATTATTATTGCTTCATGTATTAGTTGTACCTGATAGTGTACCTTTCATGATTATTGCATTCATATGACCTTTTACTGCCTTTTAGCTTACATATGTTAGATTCACGCTGTATGGACATACTTGCGATTACCTGCATATATTATTTACTATTGACGAGTTATCAACTAACCCCCGTTGTGCCACAGTTGTTTTGCAGGAGTGTTCCCCAGAGTTGTCGACGCAGGCTATTCACCTATCTTATTATCTTTTGCTGCGGATACCGCATCGGCTCACTATGTGTAGTGTTGCTTTAGGTGGGTTTTGTGGTTATTCGTTGTTGTATTGTATATTCGTTGTATCCTTGTACTCTCCATCTACTACTTTCATGTTGACTTAGAGACTTGGTGTGAGGATGATATTGTATTATTTTGTGACTTGGTTGTATTTTATACAGTTTCCTTTTTATCATCTTTTACTTCTTAGCTACGGCGTCGTATATCTGTTGTGGTGGTTGTTTTCCGCCTTTTGGAGTGGATTTGCTCCCGTTGGGGATGCTTTACTTTATATTATGTTGTACCCATTTTTGTGGTTGGTTTTTACAAAAGTGGTGCTGCCGAAATTTTCAAGAAAGTAAATTGGACTTAAAGAATTTATACTTGAGATTTGCAAAAGTTTAAACAATATTTCTTATCTTTTCTTGTCTTTTAATAGTTTAGATTTCTGGGTTTTGGCTTTCTTTTATTGCGTTACGCCTGTAGACGTTGCGTAGTATTAGGGCCGTCACGTGCCAATTTCGGGTCGTGACAGGTATCCTCCGGATATCCGCCGAGCCCAAATACAATCACCTGTAGATAGTAGTCACTCTGCCAGGCTCACCGTATGTATACATAGCATCCCTTTCTTGCCCCGGGGTACCATACCGGGCCCCACCATGTACCTGCACACGGCCCACGACTCCTCCTCGCATGGGGAATATATATATCAGAACCGATAAAGCTCATGGTGGACGCACTGAAATATCATATCAAGAGAAACTGAGTTTTTAAACAATACATACTTTCTTTCGAAATAGCCACGGTTCTCGAATCCAGTAATCTCATGAAAACAGCATATCTCAATGCGTATAATCACAAAGCATGATGTATGTGACATATAATAGAAATGTAAGCATATCCGTATATCATACAACATAAAACTGTAATATGAACATATCAAGGGAAAACCGCTCCTTTAAAATGAATCCAGTTTCAAAATATATCTTGCGGTTCCCAAATCTCCAAAATCAAGCCAGAATCATCTATGTATGTGAAAATACGTATGTTAGCAAGTATGGGTGTACAATATGGGTATACACAAGTATGAGTGTACAATATGTTTGTGCGCCAATATAGATGTACAAGTAGGTATATACAGAAGTATGAGTGTACAATATGCCTGTGCGCCAATATGGATGTACAAGTAGGTATATACGCAAGTATGAGTGTACAATATGCCTGTGCGCCAATATGGATATACAAGTAGGTATATACGCAAGTATGAGTATTCAATATGCATGTGTTCCAATATGGTTGTACAAGTAGGTATATACGCAAGTATGAGTGTACAATATGCATGTGTGCCAGTATGTCATACAAGGAGTCATATCCTAATGCAACAATCCTACTGTGTAGTGACATGACAATTATCGATGATGAAGTGTGTGAGCCGGTAAGTAGGTGTACGTGGAACATACGCATCATCGATAATAGTGCTGGTGTCCTGACAGCATGGGTTTAATATAATAATAAACATATTTAAATATGCGATGCGATGCGAATAGCAAGAATATGCGGAAAATGAATAATAAACACAACAGTGAAGAATCTTCAACAATATATATATATATATATATGTCGTACAGTTTTGCCATTTGAAATAACACGAATCGTGGTGTTTAGAAAAAATAAGGGCTACGGTGTTTTTAAGAACAGATGCTTCTTTTGAAAATATCCGTAGAATCCCTTGCCCTGTCTTTAAAATACTCACGATTCATTAGTTTTGAAATAGGTATGACTCGGGTCTAGTCTAACATCTACTAATTAAACTACAGATCTAAATAACAAGCTAATCGAAAGGGTACGGAAACCACCTAAATCTGAGTCGATATATATATATATATATACATACATATATAATAATCGGTGATCTCGCCTCAATAGTACCGCGTAAGATACAATATATCATATGACATCCTCGATTCTAGAGTGCGGATCTATCATCAATATAAAGCTCGTACGGTAAATCCATCATACGGCATCCCAATTCTGGGTACGGGTCAAATATCACTTCATCTCATTATTCATCCGGTATCCATTATCATCATATCTCATGAACCGGGGTACCGATCTAAGTCTAGTACAAACTGATACCATCTATATATATATATGTGCGTGTATGAAAGCACACACCTGAAGGCCGCTAAAATTCTTATGTCGTATCTCAAAATACGAACCACAGCATATCACCGATCTCCTGGCACCATGCCCAATCTCATCGACTCATCTCCAAATACCATAACAATTCTAATCATCCATGTATAAGTATACGTATATATATATATATACGTATATATATATATGTATGTATATATATATTCCTTGTGCCATACCTAAGTGTGTGTATATATATATATACATATCCCCATGTACGCATAAGTATAATAAAGTAAGCATGTGTGTGCGAGTGGGTGTAAACCTCATTCTAGGGTTCGCGACTAAGAAGCTAAACTAAGTTACTTCTAACTACCCTAAACTAAACCATGAACACAAATCATATCTTGATAATCATCCACGTAACATAAAATACATATATAACCATATATATATATAAGCTATACTACGAACTGCGGGGGTGCTATACGCTATCCACCTGACTTCCCCCGTAGATATAATCTACTCACATTGCTTCTTGTATGCCGATGCCGATGTCGCCATCTTCATCTTCAACGTGTCGACATCACATTGGGTACCTACACATATAATCCAATCGCAACGCGTATTAAAATCTAATCGGAATAAACCAAAACGGCACACCAACGCTTATAGGTTAGAACCTATAGCCTCGCATGCAAAACACGACCGCTAAACCTAGTCGTTGACGTTCGAACGCCACACAACGGGAACGCAATATCAAAAACCAATGTCCATGTTAAAACGAAGTCGTAAAACAAAGCAGCAACTTTGGAAAATGGTCCCATATTTTTCCCTAAGTCAAATTAACCAAAATTGCACATGCAAAGGGTCTAGTTTACTGATAAAAGAGCCACAGAACCAACACGGGGAAAAACCAACATAACCTGGCCGCAATTTGCGGCCAGGAAGAATTTATTTGCGTCCTGGGTGCTAGGGTTTGGGCTCAGGTCTTCAGGGTAGTTTCTTGGGTGCCTGCATGTATCACTGTGTTCGCTAAATATTTTTCAGGTCACCCGGGTGTTAGCAGATTTCATTTTCCTATCACAAATCTCACAAAATATGGATATCGAGGATTTTTAAGTTCGTAATCCGGGGTTTAGTCTCTGGTTTGGGTCTCCAATCAATCACCACAGGGGTTTAAGGTCAATATTAAGCCTCAATTACACTATCTCTTTTCAATTCAAACCCTAATTCCCAACATGAGATTTCAAAGTTCACTAAACTTAGCCAAATCAATTTTAAACATGAAAAGAGGCTTAAGCAAATGAAAGACTACACTATTTGTGAAAAGATTACCTCATTTGACACTCATGAGTCCTCTACAGCGCCAAAATGCAAACTTTCTTGGTCTAAAATGTAGCTTGAGAGCTTGTGCACATTTTTTGTGAAGTGGGGATGATGTTTTGGAGTTGTTTTGATGTAGTTTTGGGGTTTTGAAGTGGAGGTGGAGGAGGGTGCTGTCATGGCCTGAAGATGAGAGGATGAAGGTGATGATGATGAAGAATGAAGACTAGTCAATGGACTCCTCACCTCACTCTCTCTTCTTTCACTTGCCCATACCTTATATTTTATTGTTTTCTTTTCTTTTTCTTTTCTTTTGTTTTCTTTTATCTTCTCTTTATATTCAATTAACCATGCATGAATGATGAAGAAATGCCATGATAAGAAATGTAACAAGTGTAAAGAAAAAGACTTTTGCATGTCATGTGCACAAAACACGTTTAGTGCCCGATTAGCGATATCTAATCGCGATTAGCACAAAATTAGTGTATAATAAATTATAAAATTTCATAATTTGCATAAATCACATAAAACACCCTCTTTTCAGTAATTTTCATAATTTTCCAAATTTTTCCCAATTTATCGGTATTTAATTATACCTTATTAAAATATTCAATATAATATTATTTAATTATTAAAAATTCACAAAAATAATATTTTATTTTTCTGAAATGTTACAATCTTCCCCCCTTAAAGAAATTCTGTCCCCGAATTTAAATTTAAACCCCTCAATACTAAAACATTTCAGTAAAAAGTCAAAGTCATCGGTGCTCCGAAATCATCAATACATAAAACGCATCATAGCGCAATGCCTGCGCATGAACAATGAGCAGATAACTCAAAATCAAAACTCCGTCAAGCATCCCACAATCATCGGAGTCATGGTGAAGACACCAATGTCATATCCAATACGAAACCCAATATGATATACATCAAAACTATACATGTAAACATCAAATTTATACATCTAAATATCTGAAGGAAATGCATGCCAAACCTTTCATGTTGCTGTACGATGCGCACAACACTGCACAGTGGAGGACGTCTATTGTAAAAAAATAACCATATATGTATATATCTTTTGTTTAATATGCACGTCTCGCCGTTTTAAAAACAATTTAGAAGGGTTTCCTTGTTTTAAACGTTTCGTGTCATATCAGACACGTAGGTGTTAGTGTATATGCCCTAGAGGCCATTACTGTATCATACTAGTTTGTATATTATTTAATGGAAGCTTGGGATATTCACAGTTGTATAGACAATCTTGCTCAAAATAGTAGTATGCTACTTGGTTTGTTTCTACTTTAATGTGTACATGTGTTTCTTTTAGTATATCACCTATACACATTAGTGGAGCCCTTAGGATCTTTGCTTGATTTCCAGCGTTGTGATGGCAGTCACACTTGTGGGGGCCGGGTAATCCACAAGCACATCCTTATACAGGTCCCTAGTTGTAGGACCATCGAGACAGGGCATCGATACTCCGGAGTAGACTAGCGTATGCGCTTCTCATCCCAGCATGGGAGATAGTCTGTCCCACAGCCGTCAGTACGTCGTACTTGAGATAGTATGCGGGTGCTCGTTAGGTTACGAGTACACTGGATAGGACTCATCGGGAACTGTTGGTTAGTACTATACCTATCGTCAGTTATCAGTTCCCAGGTGACATGAGTACAGCTTAGTCCGCCGACTTGACACTGTCACTTCGCCTCGAGTGTGTTCACACTATACTTTGATTACTACCCTACCATGGCTCAAAGGAGTCGTGCAAACAGGTAGTAGTTGGGTGCAGTCCCGAAGCACTTGGAGGCAGTGACGGTTAGACAGGATTCGTCTCTCCCGGTATTGGGGGTTGATATCGCGCTGTGTCTAGGAGAGCCATTACACAAAGTCCCTGGCCAGGGCAAGCGAGATATACTGGTAGGTTTCCAGTGTTATCTCAGGGTGTTCTGGGCTGCACTCCGACATGACTTGTACCGCTATTAGGGGACCGACGTTTACCGCCCCCTAGGCCCGCCAAGCGATATTCTCAGACGAACAGACCGGCCTATACGGAGACTGTCACATTCAGGCTCAGTAGGAGTTCAGATGGGTTTCACCTCGTCCGTCTTCTTATCGGCATCTACCTGGGGGTCGTTACGCACAGCTAGTGCCGCTTGCGGTCTGTGGTTAAACCCACTGCTAGCGTATTCGTGTTTCTCGGAACGCGGATGCGGGTGTGTATGCACGGTTGACAGAGACAGAGGCAGAGGATCCTCATTAGGGTTGTTGACTGTTGACTTTTGCTAAACCCTAATGAGAATAAGAAATATGATTAATGATAATATTAATTAAGTATTATTGTGCCATGGTTGGGTTGAAAGGTTGACTCTGTTGACTTGTTGACTTAGTTGACCGGTTGACTAGGTTGGACTTATTGACCATCATCATGATAATGGCTATCATTTCTTGGCATTTGCTTGCTTGCTTGTTCACAAATTGCATTTAATGCATGAAATGATATTGCAATTTGATATGATAACAACCATCAAATAATACTCAATTATTATTATTTGTTATGATTATTTTGGATTATGAAGAGGATGGTTGAAAAAGTCTTTCTCATTCTATCATTTGCATTCTCTCTCATCCTCAAGCTCTCCCTCTTCCTCTTTCTCTCTCTCTCTAGCTTAAGGAAACTCCCTCTCATGAGTTGAGAACCATTTGCTTAGAAATAAAACCCAAAACAATTCTCTACTCATCCTAGTGTACAAGGTCTGGCAAGCCAAGTATTCTAGTTTCCTCTAGATTGAGGTTGGAGCCAAAGGTAGAAGCTTTCGGGTGGATCCATCTTCGGCACAAGGAGACGACGAGGTGAAGCCGATCCGACCACGACAAGGAGTTGAAGAGAAGGAGTTCAAGTTTAGGTATAACCCTTAACCTAGTAGCTAAACTCTTAGTTAGGTTGTTAGATAGTTTGTTTAACAAAGATCCGTATTTTGAGTCCATGTTACCCCCCAAAGAAAAATCGTTTTTCACAATTTCCGCAACCCCAAAGAACCGGGGACGGGTAACGTGGACTTACAGTGGTATCAGAGCCTAGTTAAACACTATCTAACATGTTAGCAAAGTAACTAGAAGTTCGATCGGAGAAAAAGTCACAAAATACGCCCGAAATATCAACTTTCTGCCGATTTTGTTTTCTGATCTAAAATTAATAAATCATACACTAAAAATCGGCTCAGGGTTTTTAAAGCACACCCAAGAATAATGGTCCAGCGACTCGGTCAAAGCGCCGTGGAACCGCGGCAGGAGCATGCTCCCGCCGCGGATCCGCGGCCGAGTTGACTTGGCCGTGGGCAATTTTTCCTGCAGTGTGTTCAGTGGGGTGTTTTGGGATTTTTACAATATGATTTTTCTGCCCAGATTTTCCAGAAAACAAATTTGTGTTTTGAGGTGGTTAAAAATCCGTACTTTGATTGAACTTCTAAAGACTTAAGCTAACGGGTTATATCTGTGATGTGATATATGTATTGAACGTCTGCTAATCGCTATACGTCGATTAGTGGGGGTTATACATATCTGTGATCTGTAATGTTGATGGTTTGTGTATATGAATTCGTTGGATTGTCGCGGATGAATAGCCGGGGGGTTGTGAGATAGGAGTTTTCTTTATCATTCAATTCATGTAATTTGTAATTGATGTAATATTATTTATATGGCCACACATCCGGGATGAGATTGTAGCCGCCATTGTATAATTTCTTTTACTGGTTTTGCTCCTAGGATAGACCCAAGGAGGGGGTGCACAAACTACCGGGTACCTCGAAGTGCCAAGTGGCCTACTCACGTTGTTGAGGGAGGTTGCTTCACTTTGGGTATTTGGCGGGTAGTTTGCCGCACCCGTAGGGGTCTAGGATGGGGTCTTGGCTATTCATCGCGACCGTGTAATCCGCTCTTCGTTACAGGCTCGTACGGAATGCGGATTCCTAGTATATCCAATGTGTTCATCTGTGATCTGGAATGGCTATCATTGCATGTGACGAATGTATATATCTATATCTGATATCTATTTAGGCGTTGCTTATGTTTTGCATCCGCGCTAGTCCAGCCCCCGCTCTGTCGTTAGTTAAGTAACCTAACGGGTAATGACGGGGCCCCGTGGCGAATGCGGATGGCATAAGCGTACGTCATATTTTCGTTGTTTTCTGCAATGGTAGGATTAAATGATGGGACGCATTAAATTAATGTAAGAAAATAAACCAAAGTAGAGTCGTTGGAACACTTTCAAAACCACTCGGTTTCTTTTCAAAAACAACTTTTAAACGCGGAGCTTAAGCCATTCCTTTTAAAAGCTATCTCGTTCCATCGATTATATCAAGTTCACTATGTTCACGGTTTCGCCAAAACCATTCGTTGCCCTCCGTCGTTTCACATGGATAGTCAATAGTATTCAAGCTAGTTTGTTGGCCAAAGTCAAGGCATAGTGATTGGTAGCTATTGGGTATTCATGTGCAGCATAGATAGATGTGTTGGTTTGGGACAGTCGTACTGCCTTGTTGGTCAAAGTCAAGGGTAGGTATGGGTGGGTTCAAATTAACCTGGAGAATGACGGGTAGAACTTGGCATGTGACTTATGATTTGTTGGCCAAAGTCAAGGTCATAAGAGCATGGGGCAAAAATCCATATCGGGAGTTTCTAAAGAAACTGAAACTTGCTAGTGCTGCATACCATTTGGAGTGTGATGATTCTGGTAGGATTCCTTCAGTTTTGTCACACGCTGATATTTGGATCCCGATCCTACTGTGAGTATATGCTACTCCTCCGGAACATTCTCACTTAACGATCAATACCATAAACCAAGTAGGTGTCTAGAAAGGTGTTAGCGGGGCTACGCCCACAGGGAAAAGAGGTTATTTAATTAAGGAACTTCGCGAAAGAGTTGGAAAACCTCCCTCGAAGTACCAACACTGGCCTGGCTGAACGGTTAAGCAAGTATTGTACGGTGAGATTGATCCCGACTAATTCTTCCTTTTTGGTTTGAGTAGAGATTCGAGAGACAGTGGGAGCCATCCTGTTTAGACAAACTAAAAACCACTCTAAACTTGCAAGAGCATCATGCTAAAGTGTTTTCTTCTCTTTCTCCTAATTGCAGCGACCAAACATCATGACTGGAATTAAGTTACTACTAGATAAAAACATACTGACAGGGCCAAACTACAAAGATTGGCTCAGGAATGTCAAAATGGCAATCACTTATGACAAGTTGGGGTATCTGCTTACCACCAAAGCTCCCACTGTCCCAGGTCCCAAAACCAGCGTCATGGATAAGGAAATCCATAAGACCTGGGAAATCGACTGCGCGAAGGCCAAGTGCCTCGTGCTTGCCTCTATGGACAATGAACATCAGAGGAGGCACGAGAATATGGACCTTGAATCCATATTTCTCCATACAAAAGAACTGTATGGAGAGCAATCCCGTATCGCCAGATACGATGTCTCGAAAAAGCTGTTTTCGGCGAGATTGGCCGTCGGATCATCGGTAGCGGAACACGTGCTTAAGATGATTGGCTTCATTGAGGAGCTCACGGACCTTGAGACCACGTTAGAGAACGAGCTCTACACGGACTTGATTCTCCAGTCCCTTCCTTCCACTTACGCCCAGTTTATCCTGAACTTCAACTTGCAAGAAAAAGAAGTTGAACTTTCAGAACTCCTCAACATGCTGAGGAGTGCAGAGGGCACCCTACAGAAAGGTAGGGAAACATCCACTTTGTTTGTAGGAGGATCTTCCTCTTCTAGGTCCAAGGCGAAAGCCAAGGGAAAGAAGAAGAAAACCCCCACCAAACCAAGGGGCGGTGTTAGTAAAGTGGATACGAAGGGAAAGGCAAAGGCAACAAAGGTAGCGGGAAAGCTTGTGGGGAAGGAAGAGTGCTTTTACTGTCACAAGAGTGGACACTGGAAAAAGGATTGCAGGGCTTGGAAGGCCAGAAACCAGGACCCGAAGCAAGTTATGGCTTCGGCTTCAGGTGTGTATGTTATTGAAAACTGTCTATCAATAAACTCTACTTCCTGAGTATTGGATACCGAATCAGGATCTCATATCTGTAATTCTTTACAGGCACTGAGAAAGCATAGGGTTTTGAAGGCAGGTGATATGACCCTCAGAGTTGCAAACGGAGATGGCATGGATGCTGAGTCCGTGGGGCACTATCACCTGAAATTGTCAGATGGACACGTTTTGGTTTTGCGTGATTGTTATTTTGTACCCAATGCAACTTGTAATATCATATCTGTATCTTTATTATCTAAAGAAGGTTATGAATTTGCATTTGTAAGCAATGTTGTAATCATTCACCTTAATCATGTTTTGATTGGGTCAGGTACATTAAGCAATGGTATATATGTATTAAACCAACCACAGATTTTCAATGTCCAGAATACACACAAAAGAAAGTCTCCGGAAACAAATCAGGCTTTCTTATGGCATTGTAGATTGGGTCACATCAATGAGAGAAGGTTGACGAAGTTACATACAGAAGGATATTTGGATCCGTTCGAATATCAATCATATGCAACTTGTCAATCCTGTCTCAAAAGAAAGATGATAAAGACTCCGTTCACTGGACACGGAGTAAGAGCGAGCGAGCTCTTGGAACTCGTACACAGCGATGTGTGCGGTCCAATGTCTACACATGCACGAAGCGGTTATTCTTACATTCATTACTTTTACGGATGACTTTTCAAGGTACGGATATGTCTTCTTAATGAAACATAAATACAAAGCCTTTGGAAAATTCCAGGAATATAAGAATGAAGTAGAAAAACAAACCGGCAAAAGTATCAAGACACTGAGATCTGATCGAGGTGGTGAATACTTGAGTGCCGAGTTCCTGGATTACCTAAAAGAGAATGGAATTCTCTCTCAGCTTACTCCTCCATACGCTCCGCAACATAACGGTGTATAGGAGAGACGGAACCGGACCCTATTGGATATGGTACGTTCCATGATGAGTAACACTGAGTTACCGCGATCATTCTGGGGATATGCACTAGAATCAGCTGCATACCTTTTGAACCAAGTTCCAACTAAGACTGTGCCTACCACACCATATCAGATGTGGTGTGGGAAGAAACCCTATCTTAAGCATATTAAGGCATGGGGATGTCCAGATTTTTTCAAAAAGCAGCATGCGGACAAACTCGAGGCACGCTCAGTACAGTGCAAGTTTGTGGGATATCCAAAGAACTCCAAGAGATATTTCTTCTATTGCGAAGAGGAACAAAAGATTTTTGTTTCTCGTCATGCCCACTTCTTGGAAACCGAGTTTTTTTGAAAATCAGATATGTGGGAGCGCAATAGAACTGGAAGAAATTCCAGAACCACGAGCTATTACTGAAAGCTTAGTAGAACCAGAGGGTTCGAAAGATCAGGACATTCCTGCGTCGCTCCGCAGGAGTAGTAGGCAGTCTCATCGGCCCGAGAGATACTACGGTTTTCTCATAGACGGGGATAGAGAGGATTGCATCATTGATAGTGATGAGCCGACTAGCTTCCAGCAGGCCATTCAGAGCGTTGACTCGGTAAAATGGCTGGATGCAATGCGTACCGAAATGGAGTCCATGTACACCAACAAAGTATGGACTTTGGACATTGCTCCAGATGGGGTAAAACCCGTAGGATGCAAGTGGATCTTCAAGAAGAAGATTGGTGTAGATGGACAGGTTGAGACCTATAAGGCTAGACTTGTTGTAAAGGGTTTTCGTCAAAGACCTGGTTTTGACTATGACGAAACCTTTTCTGCAGTGGCTATGCTGATATCCATTCGGATCCTTCTTGCCATTGCTGCCTTCCACGATTATGAGATTTGGCAGATGGACGTAAAGACCACTTTTCTAAATGGAAATTTAGAGGAGTGTGTCTATATGGACCAACCGGAGGGTTTCATTCAGACTGGGAGAAGAGGAAAGGTGTGCAAGTTGCTTAAGTACATCTATGGACTAAAGCAGGCATCGCGGAGTTGGAACATCTATTTTGATGAGACAGTCAAAGATTTTGGCTTTATCAAAAATCCAGATGAACCATGCATCTATAGTAGATTTGTAGCAAGAACTGTCGTATTCCTCGTTTTATACGTGGATGAAATTCTTTTGATAGGTAATGACATTCCTATGCTACAATCTGTCAAAGGGTTCTTGTCACACAGGTTCTCCATGAAAGACCTGGGTGATGCCTCTTACATTCTGGGGATCCGGATCTATCGTGACAGATCCAAGTGGATATTAGGACATTCACAGTCCAGGTACATCGACACCATACTGAAAAGATTCAGTATGGAAGATTCCAAGGGCGGTAATCTACCAGCTTGTCACGGGATCACCTCTCTCCAAAGAGATGTCTCCCAAGACTGATTTGGAAAGGGATCGCATGTCTATTATACCCTACGCTTCTGCTGTAGGCTCTATAATGTATGCGATGTTGTGTACCAGACCAGATGTAGCTTATGCACTAAGTGTGGTAAGCCGGTATCAGTCAAACCCTGGGAAGAAGCACTGGATAGCGCTAAAGAACATTCTCAAGTACCTGAGAAGGACTAAGGAGATGTTCTTGGTGCATGGCGGAAAAAACCTCCAGATTGAGGCCTTTGCTGACTCCAGCTTCCAGAGTGACAAGGAAGATTCCAAGTCCATGTTGGGTTATGTATTTACCCTCAATGGAGGGGCAGTGTGTTGGAAGAGTTCCAAACAGGAAACCGTTGCTGACTCGACTATGGAAGCGGAATATATCGCTGCTGCAGATGCCGCAAAAGAAGCCGTCTGGATATGGAAGTTCTTGACAGAACTTCAGGTGGTTCCGTCCATTGTTGATCCAATACCTCTGTATTGCTACAACAACGGGGCTATAGCTTTAGCGAAGGAACCTAGGTCCCATCAGAAGTCCAGACACATCTTGAGGCGGTATCACCAGATCAGGGAGATCGTGGGTCGCCAGGAGATCGAGGTTCGGAGAGTTGCTATGAAGATAACACTGCTGATCCATTCACGAAGTCTTACCCCAGACTCAGTTCGAGCGGCTGATCGAGATGATAGGTCTTCGATACGCCAGTACATAGCCTTAGTGCAAGTGGGAGATTGTTAGTGTATATGCCCTAGAGGCCATTACTGTATCATACTAGTTTGTATATTACTTAATGGAAGATTGGGATATTCACAGTTGTATAGACAATCTTTCTCAAAATAGTAGTATGCTACATGGTTTTTTTCTACTTTAATGTGTACATGTGTTTCTTTTAGTATATCACCTATACACATTAGTGGAACCCTTAGGATCTTTGCTTGATTACCAGCGTTGTGATGGCAGTCACACTCGTGGGGGCTGGGTAATCCACAAGCACATCCTTATAAAGGTCCCTAGTCGTAGGACTATCGAGACAGGGCATCGATACTCCGGAGTAGACTAGCGTATGCGCTTCTCATCCCAGCATGGGAGACGGTCTGTCCCACAGCCGTCAGTACGTCGTACTTGAGATAGTATGCGGGTGCTCGTTAGGTTACGAGTACACTGGACAGGACTCATCGGGAACTGTTGGTTGGTACTATACCTATCTTCAGTTATCAGTTCCTAGGTGACATGAGTACAGCTTAGTCCGCTGACTTGACACTGTCACTTCGCCTCGAGTGTGTTCCCACTGTACTTTGATTACTACCCTACCACGGCTCAAAGGAGTCATGCAAACAGGTAGTAGTTGGGTGCAGTCCCGAAGCACTTAGAGGCTGTTACGGTTAGACAGGATTCGTCTCTCCCGGTATTGGGGGTTGATATCGCGCTCTGTCTAGGAGAGCCATTACACAAAGTCCCTGGCCAGGGCAAGCGAGATATACTGGTAGGTTTCCAATGTTATCTCAGGGTGTTCTTGGCTACACTCCGACACGACTTGTACCCCTATTAGGGGATTGACATTTATCGCCCCCTAGGCCCGCCATGCGATATTCTCAGACGAACAGACCGGACTGTACGGAGACTGTCATATTCAGGCTCAGTAGGAGTTCAGATAGGTTTCACCTCGTCCATCTTCTTATCGGCATCTACCTGGGGGCCGTTACGCAAAGCTAGTGCCGCTTGCGGTCTGTGGTTAAACCCACTGCCAGCCTAGTGTCGAGTCTTTAGAGTCCCACACAGAGAGCTATTCTCCTTTAGGCAAAAGAGTAGAGGTCGCATGGATTTGCGACAGGGTTCGGTCACATCCGTGCACTTGTGCACGTTTAGTGTCCGGGCAGTTATCACTAGAGGGCATTAGTTTAAGCCAGATCCTAGTGTACGTTTTGGGATTGGTTTTATCTCGTTTGCATTCGTGTTCCTCGAAATGCGGATGCGGGTGTGTATGCACGGTTGACAGTGACAGAGGCAGAGGATTCTCATTAGGGTTGTTGACTGTTGACTTTTGCTAAACCCTAATGAGAATAAGAAATATGATTAATGATAATATTAATTAAGTATTATTGTGCCATGGTTGGGTTGAAAGGTTGACTTTGTTGACCCGTTGACTTAGTCGACCGGTTGACTAGGTTGGACTTGTTGACCATCATCATGATAATAGCTATCATTTCTTGGCATTGACCTTTACTTGCTTGTTTGTTCAAAAATTGTATTTAATGCATGAAATGATATTGCCATTTGATATGATAACAACCATCACATAGTACTCAATTATTATTATTTGTTATGATTATTTTGGATTATGAAGAGGATGGTTGAAAAAGTCTTTCTCATTCTATCATTTGCATTCTCCCTCTTCCTCTTGCTCTCTCTCTTCCTCTTGCTCTCTCTAGCTCAAGGAAACTCCCTCTCATGAGTTGAGAACCATTTGCTTAGAGATAAAACCAAAAACACTTCTCTACTCATCCTAGTGTACAAGGTCTGGCAAGCCAAGTATTATAGTTTCCTCTAGATTGAGGTAGGAGCCAAAAGTAGAAGCTTTCGGGTGGATCCATCTTCGGCACAAGGAGACGACGAGGTGAGGCCGATCCGACCACCACAAGGAGTTGAAGAGAAGGAGTTCAAGTTTAGGTATAACCCTTAACCTAGTAGCTAAACTCTTAGTTAGGTTGTTAGATAGTTTGTTTAACAAAGATCCGTATTTTGAGTCCATGTTACCCCCAAAGAAAAATTGTTTTTCACCATTTCCGCAACCCCAAAGAACCGGGGACGGGTAACGTGGACTTACAGTAGGTAAATACTGAGACTGTAGCTCCCTTTTTCGAAATCCTTTCGATAACTATCAATGCATGCAAAATATATCCAGGTACTGCCCTCTGACTAGTCCTGCTCAGTACGAAAACAAGTAGAAAATATCATAAAAACGTACTGCTCCATAAGAAATCAAGCCCAAGATGTGCATAAGAAAGCTACGTTCTTCTGGTGTGCAAGAAAATCAAAATCCATATATGTGCTAAACATGTGCATAGAAACAACATCTAAGTGCAACGGGTGTGCACGAAACACCTATCAGAGGCAACGTGTGTGCTTGACAGCAAAATCAGGTGCATCTGATATGCACGAGAAATCTCAATTTAGTGCATCTGGTGTGCACCAAAATCGCATCTCAAAACATGCGCTCAACACGCGCGAAAATCCAAATCAGGTGCATCCATCATGCACGAATAAAATCTAAATCATGTGCATCCAACAAGCACGAAATCACGAAATCCAATATCAAGCGCTGAACATGCGCAAAATACAATCCAAGTGCGTCAAATATGCGTAAGAATCCAATCAGGTGCACAAGGTGCACAAAACAAATATCTTGTATCATAATCAAAATCCATATCTCTAATGATATCTAATCGTAGTCCAGTGCCACTGCGGTGCACAAATACGTATCAATGCACTACAAGCATATGTGAACCATGGCGAGTGCAAAAACCAAATTGTGTGCATACCATATGCACAAAATCAAATCAACTGTATAAAGTCCATGATGTCATAAATATGTACAGCCAAGGCACAAACGATATCAAGTGCAATAACTGTACACAAATCATAAATCAACACAACGGTGTATAAAGAATATCTCAAGTATAATAACTATGCACAAAATATAATTCCTAGTAGGTGCAACCATGGTGCACGAAAACAAATATCATGAAATTCGGTCATCAACAATCAATCATGCGAATGGATCGCCCAAAATATCGAAATCAAGTGTGGCGGAATAGTTCTGCTCAAGCACATCCCCTACAGATCTCTGGCCAACTATCTAGTCAATGATGCCGAACTCTGGCCGGCTAGGTGTGCGCAATATGACCGCTCATGGGTCCAAGTCTTCTCGTATAGTATTCCAGAATGGTCCTGTCGAGGTCTCTCTCAAATCTTGTTTTTGCCGAACTGCCCGGAAGTTATCGTCCTTTACTAAATCTATTCCTTGTTCCGAAACGGCTGCATACTCATTGCGACTCCTTCTGGAAGATATATCCATATGTAATGCCTCTGCATGCGTATCGCATCTCTGATGTCTGCGGAGTGGAACGTCATCTCATCAAGATCTCGTACGAACCTCTTACTCCACTTTTCTCTACTGTCGACTGCTTCTGACTCGTCTTATCGTGGCTGCATGGACTGCGCTCCAACGGCTATACTCGTATCTGGAGTCTCCAAAGCAATACATCCCACCACATAGCATCCGAATGAAGTCGGAACATTCGATCGATTCGTCAAGACCTCATAATCCTCCAAGAGCTCAACATCTTCAGTACGCTTTAATAGTATCGAATACATACCACAGCATCGGTGGACCAGCCGTACAAGGGAAAACCCAAGCCTCACTAACGACACCGCGGAACTGCCGCAAACCTTAAGGTTCAAAGGCTTTCGCATAGTCATTATGTCGAGTTAGGGTTTCATTCTTCTAGGGGTCCATATAATTTCTTGCATGTTTTTCCGAATACTTTAAACTTGGAATATGGGTTTCTGACATTCGATCGCTTCTATCGACTCTCAACGTACCTGTATGAAGTCGTCTCTAGCTGGAATCAATCTATCTGATGACCTCGCATCGGGGTAAGCGAACGAACCACATGTCCTTGTCATTCATCCTCGGGTTGTAGGGTTACTAGGCACTCTAACAATGGTTAAGGAAGCATCAAACATGCCAAACAAGGGTTAAGGAAGCATCAAACATGCCCGTTTAAAATTTTAGCCATGCCGAATATCCCTAAACAAGATCGTTGCTAAAAAATTAGGGTTTCATATGCAAGAAAACTATGTTTACGACTATATGAATACGAAATACAACCTTTGTAGATCGGTCCTTCACTTCTATAGCTCCTTGTTGAAGTCCCTTCGCTGCGATCGTGGTTCTCCCGGACCCTTGCATGGCTTCACGAGGCAAAAGACGCGTCCTTGCTTGAAGTCTTCGATACCGAAGATGATCTACGTCGAGGGGATGCCAACTCAAGCTTCTACTTCACTAACTTGAGAATTAGTGAAGCAAACACCCTAAACTAAAGTGCTAGTCTAGTAGAGGATGGAGAAATAGGAAGTGGGTTCTCTTTAGAATTTTATTTCTCACAAGCTTTCTCACTTTTGATCAAACCCCAGCAAGCTTTTTTCTTTTAACAAATGAAGAAGAAGATGAACTAAAGAAAAAGATGAGGATAATGATCAAGTGAGAAGGCTAACCATGGTGAGTGAGTATCATATACTAACTCTTGTAGAGACATAACTATGGCTAATTTAAATGGTTAGGTTAATAAAAAATCTAAGGTGAAGACAAAGGTAGTGGACTTTGTCAAACCAAAGCAAGCTTCTACAAGCTTCATGCTCTTTCCAAAATTCCACCAATTTTGTAATTACCTTAAATAATTATAACCCACCATAAAAATATAATGGTGTATGTCTTGTACACCCATGTCATGTGTATCATCAACCATGATACTAAAAGAAAACACATTTTAATATATATCACATATATATATATATATATATATATATATATTAAAGTTGTGTTCATGTGAGAAAACCCTAAAGTGAACAAGTGTTAGTTAATGTAAATTAGTATATCAAATATACAATTATAAAATAAATTATTAAATTAACACTTGACTTAATAATCCGGTCATATCACATATAACCGACTAACATCCATTGTATCGACTTATCGAATCAACACTTGATTCGATAACCCGGCTATATCATATATAACCGACTGATACATAAAGTCGCGAGAATAGAATACGGTATCACATACACGCATCATTCTCGGTCTTGCACATATCACATATGCGCTCCTATTTCGTTTTACCTGAGCCAGTTAAACCTCCATGTAGGACTCTAAAGACTCGTCAATACGCCGACAGTAGGAGATGATCACATCAAGAACCCACAAGCCGTCAGCGTTACTAGCTGGACGTAACGGCTACCCGGGTATTAAGCGATCAGAAGTTCAGCTAGCAAGCCCGCTCCAACTCCTGTAAAAGCCTGCCGGTAACACATCCCGTACAGTCCGGTCTCCTCGTCTGATATGTCGCATATAAAGTCTAGGGTTGGTAAACGTCAGACCCCAATAACCGATAAGTCATGCCGATGAGAGGGTCATAACGGGTCGAGAAATTACTGGTAACACTTACCAGTAAATGTCTAATCAGCCCTGGCCAGGGACTTCCCTGTTATGGCCAATCGAGCACAGCGCAACATCAACCCCTAATACCGGGAGAGACGAAACCCCTCCTATCGCTCATTTCCTCCATGTGACACGGGACTGTACCCAAAAACCACCGTTTTGCACGCCCTCATGGACGTGGTAAGGTGGAAATCAAAGCACAGTGGGAATCGCACAAGACTCTATGACGATCTCGGATCTACAGACTAACCTGCACAAGTTTCACCAGAGAACTGCCATCTGACGTGAGGTATAATACCATCTGGGAGTTCTCGGCGAGTCCGTCCAGTGTACCCAGTCTCCACTGATGTAACACCCTAGGATGTGTTTAGTGGCTAATTATATTTTAATAGGTGATTTTAATAAAAAGTTTACCAAATTGATTTTCAAATAATTTTTCCAAATTAGTAAATATTTTTCTAGAATTTTACCAAGCTTGCACAAACTTGTGCATGTAAACTAGGGTTAAAACTTGGGTTATACCATGTTTCACAACCATGGTGGATTAAACCCCCTTGTTAAGACAAAAGATTTTAATTAAGGTTATGTTTTGTTTAAAATGGAAAATGGATTTAAAAAGTAATTTGGTTGACTTGAGAGAGGTGCATCATGGCAAGCCCATGTTTGCAATTAATGTGGAGAGAGAGAGGGAGAATAGGGGCTTGACTCTCTTGCATTATCATTTCCTTTGCTTGCAACCCTCTCTCATATCTCACTCACTCTCTCACTCTCACACACTCACACATCAGCCTCAGCTCCAGAAGTTGCAGCAGCAGCAGCATCAAACACCAGCACCAGAACAGCAACTGCATCAGCACTTCATGCAGCCCCAGCTCACCCCCAGCAGCCCCAGCTCCATGTAGCAGCAGCCCCACATGTAGCAGCAGCACCAGCTTCAGCTCCACAACCCCAATAACAGCAACATCAATAGCAATAAGCATCAGCACTTCAAGCAGCAGCAGCTTCTGGAAAAGGAGCAGTTCCTGTAGCAGTCTCCTCTTCTTCCTTTCTTCTTCTGGACCGGCGTAGTAGGGTCAGCGAGGTATAAATTCTGAGCTTCGCTTGCTTGTGTGCTAGAATTGTGAGTTGGTTTAGGTTTTAGTGTGATTGGTAGATGTTTATCACTAGACTTGGGGTTTTAGCAATATTGATGGTGATTAGTAAGATCTTTGCTTAAGTTAGGTTAATTTTAGTTAGACTAGGTTAGTTAGGAGCTATTGAGGCCAGGTAAACCTAGGTAACCCCAGTTTACACTAAAATACCCTGAACTTTCATGTTGGTGCAAATTGTGACTTTTAAGCAAAAATTTAGCTTTTTGTTATCTGCTGTTACCCAGGTGACTTCAGGATAAAATTGAATGGACCCCAGCCTACTAGTAACACCCTGACCCCACCACCAGAGCCCGACCCCACCACTCTCACTTTTGGCCGCCGAAATCATCTTTCTAGCCGCAATTTTCGGCCAGAACAGGGAGTTAGGAGTTAGGGTTTTCAGGGTTGGTGTCTGCTATGTTTTGTAGGTCCTTGGTATATGTAGTTTTGTAATATTGTAGCCGGGACAGAATCTGGAGCTATATGTCATTTTCTGGTGTTTTTTAGTTTGCGCGATACGCGCGATACGCGAGTGGGTTTGTGATTCAGCGTATCGCGGCGTATCGGACTGAGTCGTAGGCGCGTGCACACACGTTCCAACGTATCACACACACGCGCGTTGATTCGCGATGCGAGTTTCACGTTTCGTTCGTTTCCACGTTTTGCGAGATTCTTGCTTATAATTAGATTCCTTGTGTAAATTCCAGGTTCTCAGGCGAGCACGTCAGACGTCGCCAGGAAAGGGAAGCAGGTGGTCGGCTATACTTAGCACGCGACCAGGTGAGTAGATTTAACATCTACGGGAAATCGCCCGTATGGCGTTAAGCGTCAGGGCGTAATAGGAATTGTAGTCATGAGTGTCCTTTTAGATATACTGGTAGTATAGAACACTGCACTGTCACTAACGGTCCAAGTTGCACGAGCACGATCTATATGCTACACTCACACCGTTAGTGATTGTCATGCCACTCACAGAGTAGGATTGCTATAAACCGCATATTATATTGATTCTGCCTACTTGATGTTGACGTGACTTGCCGCATGCATCATACACATTCATGCTTGTGATATATATACCTTACACGCTCATACTTGTGACATATACCACACATATTCATACTTGTGTCATATACCTTACCTATTTTCATACTCGGGCGCATATACATCATAGGCCTACATTAGTGCACATGTACCTGCTATATTCACTTTGTGTACTTATCCATTCTCACATACATACCGTTACCACATTCATATGTTGCATTCATGGATGATATTTACTTGATTTAAAAACTGAGGGACCGCAAAAGATATTTTCAAAACTGGACCTCTTAAACAGCGGTTTCCCCATTCCTTAAATTGTAGTGTCATACGACACATTGCATGGATCTACGCATTGGATTTGATTTCTGTGATTTCTGGATTTGGGAACCGGAGTACTATTTTAAGAAAATACGCACTGTTTGAAACCCGGTTTCCCTTGATATGATATTTTAGTGCGTCCACCATGAGTTTTCTCGGTTCTAGAGAGCTTGTGTGAGTATACCCGATTCGAGGAGAGGTAGGCACCGATTGCGGGTATATGGTGGACCCGGTACGGTACCCCGGGGCGAGAAGACTCGTATTGTTAGACGGTGAGCCCGGCGGAGGGACTACTACCTACCGGTGATTGGTTGGACCTGGCGGTTATCCGGAGGATACTGACCAGAGTAGCTTGATGGATACGGGATGACGCGTACTGCCGGGACCGAGGGCCGATTTCGCAAACGGAGCCCGTGTGCAGATCCGATGGACGGACGCCCCATATTGGAGGATTTGCGTGTCGATGCTGGACACGGCTGTTTTTATGATATTTTGAGTGCCGGTGATGGGTACTCCCGATTCTTATGAGATTTCAGGTTTGAGGTCCGATATGGATGACGACGCTTGAGTTGTACTGGTTTTGGTGCATTGATTGATACCAGATATTTTCCACGAGGATATTCCGTATAGATATTGTTCTTTTCCATACTCAGCATTCAGTAGTTGACATCTCATCCTGTAGTTAGTATACCTGATCGAGTACACATGCTTGCATACTATTGCGTATCTTGCTCATCACATATAGATGATTATTAGATAGTACCTGTTGCATGATATTGAGCATCCAGCTCTTCATATAGATGTTTATTAGTTGGCATAGTTTAAAGTATCGCAGTACGTGCATACCTGCGATTACCTTTATATGTTATTTGCTATTCACGAGTTGGCAACTCACCCCCGTTGTGCCACAGTGCTTGCAGGTTGCCCTTTGGAGTAGTCGCGGCTAGCTGTTACTGCATCTTTTGGCACAGATACCACTTCTGAGGCGTGATAGCCCGTTTGTTATTAGGTGGGTTTTGTACGGTATCTGTTTATCTTTCAGTTGTATATTGATGTATCTAGTACTCTCCATCTACCTTCCTGTATTGACTTAGAGACAGTTGTGAGGACGATGTATATGATTTGTACTCTGGTGTTGAGCTCGCATGTGAGCCGACTTTATGTTATGCAGTCTTACCTTTTATGATATTCGCCTTTGTTTCACTGTGTACTCTTGTGATGCTCTATTCATCCCGCATGTTATTTCTATTTCACTCGCCTTTACCTGACTTGCGGAATACATGGTTATAAAGGAAATGTTGCCAAAATTATTCAAAAATACCTCTTAACTTAAAAAGGATTTCTACTAAATTAATTAAAGTTTCCTAAACATTTATAGCTGTTTTTACAAAATGATTTAAACACTCTATATTTAATGGTTTTGATTTCTGGGTTTCGGCTTACTTAGTCGCGTTACGCCTGTGGACGTTACGTGGCTAAGTGCCGGTCATGGGCCAAATTATCGGGTCGTGACAACTGAGCACCCGTATACCATCTCTGATGTCAAACACCAATGGATATGGGATCATCCATCGCCCATCTCATGGGTCGAGAAGCATATACGCTAGTCTACTCTGGTATATCGATGCCCCGTCTCGATACACCCACGACTAGGGACCTTGAAGGATGTACTTATGGACTACCATGTCCCCACTAGTATGATCCGCATCATAGTCCAGGTAGTCAAGTACACATCCTAAGGGCTTTACCAACATGTAACTATAAAACAGTATAAAGAGACAAGTGTACATGTTTAAGTAAAGAGCAACCAGATAGCATACTATCATATCGAGTAAGAAAGTCCTCTCTATATATGTCCAAGCATCCAATATAATATACATCATCTGTACAATACTGGCCTCTAGGGCATACATACAACTAACAATCTCCCACTTGCACTAGGGCCAGCTGCTGTAGTATCGCATACCAAGCATCCCGAAGAGTCTCTCAAACTGTATCTGGGGAATGGCCTTCGTGAGTGGATCCACAGTGTTGTTCTTCGTGTCAACCCTCCTGACCTTGATCTCCCGGCGATCAACTATATCCCGAATCAGGTGATACCGCCTTAGAATATGCCTGGATCGCTGATGGGACCTGGGTCCTTGGCCAAAGCTACCGCTCCATTGTTATCGCAATACAAAGGTATTGGATGCTCAATGGATGGAACCACTCCAAGTTCAGTAATGAACTTCTTGATCCAGACAGCCTCTTTGGCAGCATCGTTGGCAGCGATGTATTCAGCCTCCATCGTCGAGTCTGCCACGGTTTCCTACTTGGAACTCTTCCAGCTAACCGCTCCTCCGTAAAGGGTAAAGACAAATCCTGACTGCGACTTAGAGTCGTCCTTATCACTCTGGAAGTTCGAATCGGTAAAGGACTCCAATTGGAGTTCTCCGTTATCGTACACCAAGAGCATCTCTTTAGTTTTTTGCAAGTACTTGAGAATGCTCTTCACAGCTGTCCAGTGACTCTCTCCAGGATCAACTTGATACCTATTCACTATACTTAGTGAGTATGCTACATCGGGTCTGGTACATAGCACCGCGTACATGATAGAGCCTACAGCCGAAGCATAGGGTATCCCTTGCATGCGAGCTCTCTCCAAATCAGTCTTAGGAGACATCTCTTTAGAGAGAGTGAGCCCTGAGATTGTGGGTAAAAACCCACGTTTGGACTCTTCCATACTAAACCTCTTTAGTATGGTGTCAATGTACCTGGATTGGGACAATCCCAATATCCTTTTAGATCTATCTCTATAGATCATAATTCCCAATATGCAGGAGGCATCACCAAGATCTTTCATTGAGAATCTTTGTGGTAGAAGAGTTTAACCGATTGCAGCATAGGAATGTCATTTCCTATCAAGAGTCTGTCGTCCATGTACAATAGGAGGAAGACAACCTTACTCTCTGCCATCTTCTTGTAGAAACAAGGTTCATTTACGTTTTTGACGAAATCAAACTCTTTCATAACGACGTCAAAGCAGATGTTCCAGCTCCGCGATGCTTGCTTTAATCCATAAACGGATTTAAGCAGCTTGCACACCTTCCCGCTGCTCCCACTATCTACGAAGCCCTCTGGCTTAGTCATGTACACGCACTCTTCTAAATCACCGTTTAGAAAGGCGGTCTTAACATCTATTTGCCAGATTTCGTAGTCATGATATGCAGCGATGGCAAGCATGATCCGAATGGATTTAAGCATAGCCACTGGGGAAAAGGTTTCGTCATAGTCCACACCTGGTCTTTGACGAAAACCTTTTGAAACAAGTCTAGCTTTGAAAGTCTCCACTTTCCCATCTACACCAAGTTTTTTCTTGAATATCCACTTGCTCCCAATGGGTTTTACCCCTTCAGGAGCAACTTCCAAAGTCCACACTTTGTTGGTTTACATGGATTCCATCTCGGACCGCATTGCATCCAGCCATTCCACTGAGTCCCCACTCGTGATGGCCTGCTCGAAGCTAGTTGGGTCATCATCAACCATGATGCAATCCTCGCTCCCACCGTCCATGAGAAAACCGTAGTATCTCTCAGGTGGGTGAGGAACCCTACTAGATCGGCGGAGAGGCTGAGATTCGTTGGGAACTACCGAATCCTCCGGTTCCACTAAATCTTCAGTTTGAGTTTGTGTAGCCGGAATTTCTTCCAATTCTACCTCGTCGCCACTAAATTCTTTTGCAAGAAATTCCTTTTCTAAAAAGGTGGCATGTCGAGAAACAAACACCTTTTGTTCCTCAGTATGGTAGAAAAGATATCCATGTGAATATTTGGGATATCCCACAAACTTGCATAAAACTGACCGTGCCTCGAGTTTGTCCGGATTTTGTGTTTTGACATAGGCCGGACAACCCCATATCTTAACTCGTTTAAGACATGGTCTCTTCCCACTCCATATCTCATATGGTGTGGTAGGTACAGATTTAGATGGAACTTGATTCAATGGGTATGCTGCTGTCTCCAGTGCAAACCCCCAGAAGGAAATAGGTAACTCAGCTGTGCTCATCATAGAGCGCACCATATCTAATAGGGTGCGGTTCCTCCGTTCAGATACACCGTTGTGCTGTGGTGTTTATGGAGGAGTCAGCTGAGGGAGAATCCCATTCTCTTTTAGGAAGTCCAGGAATTCATTGCTCAAGTATTCACCTCCTCGATCAGATCGAAGGATTTTAATACTTTTTCCGGTTTGGTTCTCGACTTCTTGTTTATATTCTCTATATTTCTCAAAAGCTTCTGATTTGTGTTTCATCAGGAATACATATCCGAATCTAGAGAGATCGTCAGTGAATGTAATGAAGTACGAAGAACCATTCCTGGCATGTGTAGACATGGGGCCGCATACATCACGATGTACCAGTCCCAAGAGTTCTGTAACTTTCTCTCCGTGTCCCATAAACGAGTTTTGGTCATCTTGCCTTTGAGACATGAATGACAAGTGTCATAAGATGAAAATTCAAACGGATTCAAATATCCATCCTTATGCAACTTAGCTAGTCGTGTCGCATTGATGTGACCCAGTCTACAATGCCACAAGAAGGATTCGTTCATTTCTGAACTCTTCCTCTTATGTGTGTTTGTTATGCTCAGAACTGTTGATTGATTTAGAACATAAATGCCATTGCACATCGTGCCTGATCCAACCAACTTTTGGTTTAGGAAAATGTTCATAACATTATCCTGTAATACAAAATTATATCCCTCTTTACTCAGCAAAGAAACCGACATAATGTTACATATCAGGTTCAGCATGTAATAGCATTCGTTCAGAATCAATGTATTACCATTTGGCAATACAAGGTGATATTCCCCGACGGTTTTAGCTGCAACAATTGCACCATTTCCAACCCTTATGTCTTTATCACCCTCTCCAATTTCTCTACCTTTCCTAAGCCCATGTAACTGATTACATATATGGGATCCTGACCCGGTATCTAATACCCAGGACGTAGAGGAAATGGAGAAACAGTTCTCTGTAACGAACACACCCGAAGAAAATGCATCAACATGTACTTTCTTCACACGGGTGGCATGGGAATCCTGGTATTCCCCTATATCCTGTTCAGTCCTATAACTCTTATAAGAAAGAACGGAACCAACGTTCCCCAGCACACTATACTATGCGGGTTCGGTCAATACATCCATATTATTATCTTGATTAAGGCATGATATGGTCGCTACCTGGAGAGAGAGAGAAGAAAACACTTTAGCGTATGCTCTTGCAAGATCAGATTGGTTATTATTTTATCTAATCAGGATGGCTCCCACTGTTTTTATCAAATCTTCCTTCAAACCCTAAAAGGAAAGACTAGCCGGGATTAATTACACCCTACAATTTTGCCAATCTTTCAGCCTGGCCAGTGTCGGTATTTTGAGGGAGGTTCCCCGTGCTTTCGCACGGACCTAATTAAAGTAAACCTCGTTTTCCCAGAGGCGTAACCCCGTTGACACCTACTTGATCGGCTAATTGTCCTGTGTAAAACTCTCCCAGGAGTAACAATTACTCGCAGTGGGTATCGGGATCCAACTATCTCATAGAAGTTATGCAATCTCATTGCAAATTTCAACACTTGAAATTCCCGATAATATTTTGCCCCTAACCCCTATGACCTTGACAAAGGCCAACAAATCATAGGATGCTAGTCAAGTTCAACCTGTCATTTCTTGATTGAATCAAACCCACCCGCACGACCCTTGACAAAGGCCAACAAGGTCGTACGACTACCCCAAAACAATCTGCATCATATGCATAGACAGATAAGCACTATTTATCTACCGCACACTACGCCTTGACAAAGGCCAACAAACGCAACACGAATACTAAACAGTTCCTATCTGAAATGACGGAGGGCTACGACAGGTTTTTCTGAAAACCTATTGCGTAATGAACTTGATATCGTTGTAGAATCATGTGAATTTTGAAATGGAGTGATTTTGAGGCTTTTATTAGTTTTGCTAAAGAGGTCACTCCCGGTGAAGGGATCTCGGCTCTTTCCTTATGGAATAAGGTGCATGGTATATCATATATACCGCTATGCAAAGCAAAACTCCAAAAGCAATAAAAAACAAACTGAGTGTTGTAGCATCTGCCAGTTTTGCTAAAGCGGTCACTCCCGGTGAAGGGATCTCTGCTCTTTCCTCATCGAATAAGGTGCAGGGTATATCATATATACCGCTATGCAAAGCAAAACTGTAGCTACCCTTTTTAGAAAATTTGATTCTACAACATCTTTTAGGTTTCTTTTCTTTCATTAATCACATTAATGAAATCCAATCATTTAAGTCACCTAAACATCACAGATAAATACGACGTACACTTATGCCATCCGCATTCGCCTCGATGTCCCCTCGTGCACCGTTAGGTTAGGTAACTAACGGCAGAGCGGGGCAGGGCTAGCGCGGGTACAAAACATAAGTAACGCCTATATAATATATCAAATATACAATATACGGTATCTATCACAGCATATCAAATGATCACATCACAGATATCGCAGCAGAAGAACCATATGAAACATTGGATATATTAGGACGTCCGTGTTTTATTTTGAGCCTCTATAAAACACGGATTCTACGGTCGTGATGAATAGCCAAACCCACACCCCTAGACCCCTACGAGAGCGGCAAGCAACCCTACCAATTCTAGAGTCAGGAGACCGGGACTCGACTCCTCGAGTTAGTCTCCCACTGGACTCCAGAACCCGGTTACTTGTTCTCTCCTCCTTGGGTCTATCCTAGTGCGGAAAAGTAAATAATATACAAAAGGTGACATCAACCTCATCCCGGAAGTACCCCAATAAAAGAATATTACATACAATTAATTTTACATGAATGAAAAAATAAAAAATCTCATCTTACATAAAAAAACCCGTCTATTCAAAACGCGACGATCCAATATAACATATCCAGCAACTCATAACATCACATGTCATCAACGTAAGTAAATATGCGCATCCCAATTGTCGTTGACATATAGCAACGAAACCGGCGATATCACATATTACACTTACGGTCATAGAAAAGAAAGTGTAAAACTACAACATTTGGATTCCACAATCTCTTTAGACATCGTAAATCCGAAATATCACATATTTCGCATTTCATGCCTAACTGTATGAATTCCACATATTCTATCACATTCCAGATAAATAGACAGTATTAAACTTTCCGATCGAATAATCAAATACCCAAGATTTTCTAAATAGCTCAACACTTGAGCGGAGTTCAAAAATTCAAGAATACGTCACAGTAGCAACGGTCCAGCCATAGAAGGGTCAAGCCAACGCCTCACATGTGGCAAGCCGTACTGCCTCAAACCCTAAGGTTCAAAAGGCAGTTCAAGACGGTCACATAATCGAGTTAAGGTTTGTTATCTTCTAGAGGGTCTATCGTGTCACATGCACGTTTTTCCGAAAGATTTAAACCCGAGAAAAATTCAACACTTGAATATTTTTCGTGCCGGGAAAAATTGAGTTAATGATATCCGTTCGAACATTTTAGTACTTTCTAAATTATCCGGAATAACATAAAAAAATTAAATTCTCCGATCGAATCGGTGATTTCAAAATAAACCCCAAAATACTCAACTCTTGAGTCAGATTTAAAAATACCCAGAAATATATAGGAATAGCTACGGAGGTTACTGCACAAAACACTGCTCAAACTTCATCTGTACGGCCGCGGAACCGCCGCCAGAAGTGGGGTGGGACCGCGGTTCCGCGGCGCCTGTACGGAATTAGGAGCTCGTATTTTGTGGTAATTCTTAGAATTCCCTACTGATTTTTTTAGGTATTTTTAATTCAGAAAAAACCCACATTTTAAAAAATGTACAGAGAGGGGTTCATCTTGACATGTTCGGGTTCGTTCGGAGTTTTAACTTCGTTAACACATCGCCAAATGTTCTAGCTAGGCTCTGATACCACTGTAGGGTTACTAGGCACTCTAACAAGGGTTAAAGAAGAATCAAACATGCCAAACAAGGGTTAAAGAAGCATCAAAATTGCCCGTTTAAAATTTTAGCCGTGCCGAATATCCCTAAAGAAGATCGTTGCTAGAAAATTAGGGTTTCATATGCAAGTAAACTATGTTTACGACTAGGTGAATACGAAATACAACCTTTGTAGATCAGTCCTTCACATCTATAGCTCCTTGTTGAAGTCCCTTCGCTGCGATTGTGGTTCTCCCGGACCCTTGCATGGCTTCACGAGGCAAAAGACGCGTCCTTGCTTGAAGTCTTCGATGCCGAAGATGATCTACGTCGAAGGGATGCCAACTCAAGCTTCTACTTCACTAACTTGAGAATTAGTGAAGCAAACACCCTAAACTAAAGTGCTAGTCTAGTAGAGTATGGAGAAATAGGAAGTGGGTTCTCTTTAGAAATTTATTTCTCACAAGCTTTCTCACTTTTGATCAAACCCTAGCAAGCTATTTTCTTTTAAAAATGAAGAAGAAGATGAACTAAAGAAAGAGATGAGGACAATGATCAAGTGAGAAGGATAATCATGGTGAGTGAGTATCATATACTAACTCTTGTAGAGATATAACCATGGCTAATCTAAATGGTTAGGTTAATAAAAAATCTAAGGTGAAGACAAAGGTAGGGGACTTTCTTAAAGCAAAGCAAGCTTCTACAAGCTTCATGCACTTTCCAAAATTCCACCAATTTTGTAATTACCTTAAATAATTATAACCCACCATAAAAATAGAATGGTGTATGTCTTGTACACCCATGTCATGTGTATCATCAACCATGATACTAAAAGAAAACACATTTTAATATATATCACATATATATATTAAAGTTGTGTTCATGTGAGAAAAACCCTAAAGTGAACAAGTGTTAGTTAATGTAAACTAGTATATCAAATATACAATTATACAATAAATTATTAAATCAACACTTGACTTAATAATCCGGTCATATCACATATAACCGACTAACATCCATTGTATCGACTTATCGAATCAACACTTGATTCGATAACCCGGCTATATCATATATAACCGACTGATACATAAAGTCGCGAGAATAGAATACGGTATCATATACACGCATCATTCTCGGTCTTGCACATATCACATATGCGCTCCTATTTCGTTTTGCTTGGGCCAGTAAAACCTCTATGTAGGACTCTAAAAACTCGTCAATACGCCGGCAGTAGGTGATGATCACATCAAGCACCCACAAGCCGTCAGCGGTACTAGCTGGACATAACGGCTACCCGGGTATTGAGCGATCAGAAGATCAGCAAGCAAGCCCGCTCCAACTCCTCTAAAAGCCTGCCGGTCACACTTCCCGTACAGTCCGGTCTCCTCGTCTGATATGTCGCATATAAAGTCTAGGGGTGGTAAACGTCAGACCCCAATAACCGATAAGTCTTGCCGATGTGAGGCTCATAACGGGTCGAGAAATTACTGGTAACACTTACCAGTAAATCTCTAATCAGCCATTTCCAGGGACTTCCCTGTTATGGCCAATCGAGCACAGCGCAACATCAACCCCCAATACCGGGAGAGACGAAACCCCTCCTATCGCTCATTGCTTCCATGTGACTCGGGACTGTACCCAAAAACCACCGTTTGGCACGCCCTCATGGACGTGGTAAGGTGGAAATCAAAGCACAGTGGGAATCACACAAGACTCTATGACAATCTCAGATCTACAGACTAACCTGCACAAGTGTCACCAGAGAACTGCCATCTGACGTGAGGTATAATACCATCTGGGAGTTCTCGGCGAGTCCGTCCAGTGTACCCAGTCTCCACTGAGCACCCGTATACCATCTCTGATGTCAAACACCAATGGATATGGGATCATCCATCGCCCATCTCATGGGTCGAGAAGCATATACGCTAGTCTAATCTGGTATATCGATGCCCCGTCTCGATACACCCACGACTAGAGACCTTGAAGGATGTACTTATGGACTACCATGTCCCCACTAGTATGATCCGCATCATAGTCTAGGTAGTCAAGTACACATCATAAAGGCTTTACCAACATGTAACTATAAAACAGTATAACGAGACAAGTGTACATGTTAAAGTAAAGAGCAACCAGATAGCATACTATCATATCGAGCAAGAAAGTCCTCTCTATATATGTTCAAGCATCCAATATAATATACATCATTTGTACAATACTGGCCTCTAGGGAATACATACAACTAACACGGGTGACTAGCGATCTTCTATCATATCTTTAAGTACAACTCATACTGCAATAGCTCCAACATCTGGGGCAATATCTCGTCGTTCGCAGCAACAACTGGCTCATTCGTCTGCACGCTGAACAGTGCCTCAATTATCATGAATAAGCAATACATCAATGGTCATCACATTCTGGCTGGCCTCTATCAGTGGCTCAATCCTCCGGTGCAAATCTGCACGTCCAAGAAATCTCGTAAAAGCGATCCATCAAACGCTCAAGGCGCGAAAATACAGAAATAAACGACGCCTCTATGCAATCGTATGTCCCTGGAATCATGCCCTGGACAGTCCTCGTCCACGACGAGCTCATGCTGATGCAACTCTAGCCGTAGCTCTCTCTGCCCGTGTAATCGTGGCAGTAAAATCATAACCAATATCGATGAGGATAGATCATAGGAATGAATATAATACTGTGCAAGGAAATGTACATCCTAAGGCTCCTTAAGCGGAGTAGCGTATCGTAAGTATGCCGCGGAACATACACACGGTACGTCACTCTCCTTAAGTCACATACTCCATTAACTAAGGTGAACCTATGCGACGAAAGTTCGGATCTAATACGCCCTTGACTAAGTCTAAGTTCCGTAAGTTCAAGCGTAAGTTCCGAATATATAGAAACGCTCTAGGCTCCGCATAGTCAAACATAGACTCGAACCAAGGTAAACCTAGCGCTCTGATACCAACTTTGTCATGACCCGAAATGGCGCGTGACTGGCACTTGAATCATATGAAGTCTATAGGACCCCATTTAATTCAAGTAAGCCAAAAATCCCAGAAATCTAAACCATTTTAAGGAAGAAGTGAAGAAAACTAGTTTTAAAACTAGTGGTTTTAAAAAACATAAGCCGAAGTATGCATTTTAAAAATCCCAATTCTTTTCTGAAAATTTCGGCAGAGTTTCCTTTGTAAATACTGGCCCTAAATGGGTACAACATGCCTAATATGAATAAAGGCATCCCCAAGCGGGAGCTAGCTCTTCGTCAATTGACAGTCACAACCACGCAAGAAATATAATATACAACGCCGAAGGGCGAGGATCAAAACTCAAAAAGAAACTCAAAATATCAAGAAAACCATAATAATACAACCCATGACTCTATGGTCGAAAGAATAACAACTGGTTTTCTAAGTCTGAAATAATATACAAGTCAGGTTGATGGAATTTTACTAGATACAACTGAAAATAAATAAGTACAATGATGGTCACGATGCGAGTGAACCCACCTACCAAAGCAATCACCCAGAAAATAAGAAGTGTGCCAGAAAGCCGCAAGAACCTGTACGGTAAAACCTGCAAGAAACTGTGGCACAACGGGGGTGAGTTGCCAACTCGTGAGTAGAAAACATCACAGGGCAGAAATCGTATGTATGACTCAATCCCAGGTCAAACGATCAGTAATATATATCCTCAATATGATAAAGTCTGAAGCATGATAAGGTGGCAAGGGTAAACATCTATACATCAGTGTAATACCAAGTGCTCGTGTCAGTGCCTCAGGTAGCAACATATCATAAATATGAGGTATGATCAATGTAATCAACCTGAATCAGTGTCAACTATATCATGAGGTCTATAAGTATGTGAATATCATCCAACTATATAATCAAAGTCCGTATGCATGTGGATCTCGTCCACGTATCAACAAATGATACAAAACATCATACATGTAAATATCATAAAGCATATGCATGGAAGTATGATGATATAAATCTACGTGTCCCTCGCGACACATCAAAATCATGGAACCTAAGTGTCCAGCATCGACACTCGAAAACATCATGAAACCTGTGCCCAGCATCGGCACGTAAATCCTTATATATATAGGGCTCCGTCAGTCCGGATCGGCCCACGGGCTCCGTCAGTCCGGATCGGCCCGTATCATCTCTCAACTCCGGTCGGTATCCTCTGGATATCCACCGAGCCCAAATACAATCACCGGTAGGTAGTAGTCCCTCTTCTAGGCTTACCGTCTGTATACACTGTAAGTGCACGGCAGCGCCCCAGCCGTCTATCCGAGGCCAAAATGCGGAAACGATACTTTTCTTTAAACATTTGAATCGGCGCTACCACGCACTTTAAACCCGGATCGGGCCATTAACCTAATGCTAGCTAACAAGAGAAAGGGTAGATAGATATACCGAGCAATCCGTGTCCTTCGGTCTTCTCGTCGTCATCCCGATCTCCCCGCGGAATCTCCGGTCTTCACCTCCTCGTCGGAAGGTCACCACATCGTCGGGTTCTTTTACGGGCTCCCACCTCTGGACCGAGGCAACTCGGGCATGAAGTTGGCGAGTCGACGTGTCCAAGGATGCTGTAGGCTAAGTGTAGGGTGGTTTATCTCAAGGGGTTATGTGAAGTTGCGTTTTGGAAGTGGTGAAGGAGATGCAAGCCTTTTTGGATGAACTTGAGAATTTTGTGGCAAGCAAAAGAGATCAATTTCTCTACTCAAATTTTGGACAGCCCCTACAAGTGTGGCCGGCCATCCTTGGTGAAGGAGAATGGGAGTGATCTCAAAATTGGGGGGGTAGCAATCATACAAGAAAGAGATAGAAAGGTGATGATTAAGAATCATCATCTCAACAAAGTCCACACTCATAAACCCATCACCAATCTCATCAAAACAAAAGTCAAGTAATGATGAACCAAGAAGTCAAATGATGGTTTAACCATCATGAAGCAACAACTTACAAGAAACACCCTCCACAATGTTAATTTGCACATTTGCAAATAAGCCCCTCCACACCAATTTTCAGCCAAAGAAAGAACAATGGAAAAATGGCCGAAACGGAAAGCAAACTGGCAACTTCAAAAAACCGATCCCGTAATAAATTAAAGGAAAACCCCACGACTGTATATACATACCCGCGTTTGTATTCCGACCGGATACAAATGCAATGAGACAAAATTTACACTATACAATATTAGGATCCGGCTTAAACCAAATCCCGCTAGTATTATCCGTCCGATCATGATCCGTGCAATACCGCACGTATATGATCGAACCCTGCCATATATCCATATGGCCTCAACAGCGTTTCGCCCAAAACTTGAGAAACGGTCTGTGGGGGACTCTAAAGACTCGTCAATATTTTGGTTGTGGATTTAACCACTAGCACGTCAGAGGTATTAGCCATACGTAACGGGATACCAGGTATTGACCAAAAGGGACGTCGATGAGCGAACTCCTCCGGACACCCTACTGAGCCTGTCAGTGACAATATCCGTACAGTCCGGTCCGTTCGTCTATGAGCATTGCATGGCGGGCCTAGGGGGTTAGTAAAAGTCAGACCCCCAAAAGCGGTACAAGTTGTATCGGAGTGTAGCCCAGAACACCCTGAGATACTAATGGAATACCTACCAGTAAATCTCCTGCCTTGACCAAGGACTTCGTGTAATGGCTCTCCTAGACACAGCGCGACCTCACCCCCAATACCAGGAGAGAGGAACCCCTGCAGATCCGCTCACTGCCTCCATGTGGCTCGGGACTGTACCCAACTAAAACCTGTTTGCACGCCTCCTTTGAGCCGTGGTAGGGTAGTAATCAAAGTACAGTGGGAACTCACATGATACAAATGACGATCTCAGGTCGATGAACTAACCAGTACACATGTCACTAGGGAACTGCTATCTGACGTTAGGTATAAGACCAACTAACATGTTCCCGGTGAGTCCTGTCCAGTGTACTCATATCCCAATGAGCACCTGTATACATCTTAGGTGAACCAACTGACACCAGTGGCTTGTGAGACCGGCCACCTCCCCTCGTCGGGGTCTCGACTGTATACACTCGTCTATTCTGGAGTATCGATGCCCTGTCTCGAAAACTCCCACGACTAGGGACCTTTTAAGGATGTGCTTATAGACCCCAGCTCCCACGTATATGATCGCCATCATACTGCTGGCCGTCAAGCAAGAATCCTATAGGCTCTATCAACGTGCAATAGTGACCTGTAAGGTCACCTAAAGCAGTACACGATGATAAAGATAAACCAGATAGCATACTATCATCTTGAGTAAGACTGTCCTACCGGCATAGGTCCTCCCTCAATCATTGCAATCACGTGCCTGTGATCCAATAATTGACTCCGAGGGCACTATCTCCAACAATCTCCCACTTGCATTCAAGGCTAATTATTGCGATGTCGCATACTCACAGCCCGTGTGATACCGAACACCCAACTCCTCTACTAATCAGTCTCATAAAACCCGTTTACGAAACTAATGCGTTCGAGGAATAGCCTTAGTGAGTGGATCCGCTCTAATGTTTCTTTCTATGTCTCTCTTTATCTCAAGTTCACGGAGAAAGCCATCTCCCGAATTGAGCAATACGTGTCTTAGAATGTGTCTAGATATCTGATGGGACCTAGCTCATAAATGAACTCCAAATCCAAACTTCTTAGACTGTATCGACAACTGAACTTAATCAGTATCCTGCATAATGCCTCCCTCAGTGTCCGCTTGGATCACCTGTCCAAAACATTGCCCCTTGTCAGAGGGAAAAACTATAACTCTGACAGTCACTCTGTCATCCAGGTCACCTTGGAAGCCTGGAATGATAACTGTCTCCCGAAGGAGGATGCCGTTATCATATCCCTAGAACATTGACTTATGTTCTAAAACCGCTTCTGATCGTTTCTCCAGGATTGGATCAATATCAACATATTGCATCTACTGCAAAACCAACATCTAGTGTGGTACTTGACATCTCATGATTGACTCAATTGCATAAGCAAGTGATCTGCCAGTCATGCGCATCCCTCTCCCCTTTAGTCTGTAAGACAACTTTAGAGAAGGTGACTCCATCACTTGCAGGTATACTACCGTGCCAGGAATCGACCATTCTAAAACACCTTTAGAATGCTGTCTAAATACCCAGATTGGGAAACTACCCAAATCTAGATTTAAAAACATAAATCTAGTAACCGGAATGTCTGATATTATATCTATATCCTATGTGGAGAAACCACTTTGTGACAACCAAAGTATAACAGACCGTAGTATAGGAATTTCACTTCCTACTCTGTGTATGTCATCCAAATACCAGGACATAACACCCTACTACCTCCTTAACAGATCCATCCCCTATTCTGATGAAGTCAAACCTATGACTGTGACATCAGAAATAGATGATCTATCTCCGCTATATCTGCTTTAGACAATAAATAGACATAAGCTACTTGTCCACTATACTTCCGCTGCTCCCACTGACTACGACAACCCTCTGGCAGAGTCATATAGACGTGCACTTCTAAAGCTAGTTCAGAATGACGCTATACTGATCCTCCTGCCGGGTCTCATAGTCTGGAACAACAGCAATGGCAAGTCTGGGTAAACAAGAACCTCCCTGCCACCGTCCTTGAGTCTACTGGAGTACCTCTCGGGTGCCTGAGGTTACCCACCATATCTGCGGAGTGGACAATGGAATTGTAGGGTTACTTGGCACTCTAACAAGGGTTAAGGAAGCATCAAACATGCCCGTTTAAAATTTTAGCCGTGCCGAATAACCCTAAACAAGATCGTTGCTAGAAAATTAGGGTTTCATATGCAAGTAAACTATGTTTACAACTAAGTGAATACGAAATACAACCTTTGTAAATCGGTCCTTCACTTTTATAGCTCCTTGTTGAAGTCCCTTCACTGCGATCGTGGTTCTCCCGGACCCTTGCATGGCTTCACGAGGCGAAATACGCGTCCTTGCTTGAAGTCTTCGAGGCCGAAGATGATCTACGTCGAGGGGATGCCAACTCAAGCTTCTACTTCACTAACTTGAAAGTTAGTGAAGCAAACACGCTAAACTAAAGTGCTAGTCTAGTAGAGGATGGAGAAATAGGAAGTGGGTTCTCTTTAGAATTTTATTTCTCACAATCTCTCACTTTTGATCAAACCCTAGCAAGCTTTTTCTTTTTAACAATGAAGAAGAAGAACAAAAGAAAGAGATGAGGATAATGATCAAGTGATAAAGCTAACCATGGTGAGTGAGTATCATATACTAACTCATATAGAGACATAACCATGGCTAATAGTTATGGTTGGGTTAAGAAATATCCATAGTAAAAACAAATTTAGTGGAATTAGTCAAATGCATCCACAAGCTTCCACAAGCTTCAAGCATTTAGTTAATCCTCCACTAATTTTGTAATTACTTTGAATATTAAAATCCAACATAAATATATAGCATGGTGTAAGTCTCATACACCCAAGTCATGTGTATCATCAACCATGATACAAAAAGAAATACAATTTTAATATATATCACATATATATTAAAGTTGTGTATATGTGAGAAAAAACCTAAAGTGAACAAGTGTTAGTTAATGTAAACTAGTATATCAAATATACAATTATACAATAAATTATTAAATCAACACTTGACTTAATAATCCGGTCATATCACATATAACCGACTAACATCCAATGTATCGACTTATCGAATCAACACATGATTCGATAACCCGGCTATATCACATATAACCTCGCGATACAAAAAGTCATGAGAATAGAATACGGTATCACATACACGCATTATTTTCGGTCTCGCACATATCACATATGCGCTCCTATTTCATTTTGCCTGAGCCAGTAAAACCTCTATGTAGGACTCTAAAGACTCGTCAATACACCGGCAGTAGGTGATGATCACATCAAGCACCCATAAGCCGTCAGCGGTACTAGCTGGACGTAACGGCTACCCGGGTATTGAGCTATCAGAAGATCAGCAAGCAAGCCCGCTCCAACTCCTGTAAATGTCTGCCGGTAACACTTCTCGTACAGTCCGGTCTCCTCGTCTGATATGTCGCATATCAAATCTAGGGGTGGTAAACGTCAGACCCCAATAACCGATAAGTCGTGCCAATGTTAGGCTCATAACGGGTCGAGAAACTACTTGTAACACTTACCAGTAAATCTCTAAATCAGCGCTGGCCAGGGACTTCCCTGTTATGGCCAATTGAGCACAGCGCAACATCAACCCCCAATACCGGGAGAGACGAAACCCTTCCTATCGCTCATTGCCTCCATGTGACTCGGGACTGTACCCAAAAACCACCGTTTTGCACGCCCTCATGGACGTGGTAAGGTGGAAATCAAAGCACAGTAGGAATCACACAAGACTCTATGACGATCTCGGGTCTACAGACTAACCTGCACAAGTGTCACCAGAGAACTGCCATCTGACGTGAGGTATAATACCATCTGGGAGTTCTCGGCGAGTCCGTCCGGTGTACCCAGTCTCCACTGAGCACCCATATACCATCTCTGATGTCAAGCACCAATGTATATGGGATCATCCATCGCCCATCTCTTGGGTCGAGAAGCGTATACGCTAGTCTACTCTGGTATGTCGATGCCCTGTCTCGATACACCCACGACTAGGGACCTTGAAGGATGTACTTATAGACTACCATGTCGCCACTAGTATGATCTGCATCATAGTCCAGGTAGTCAAGTACACATCCTAAGGGCTTTACCAACATGTAATCATAAGACAGTATCAAGAGACATACATGTTAAGATAAAGAGCAACCAGATAGCATACTATCATATCGAGCAAGAAATTCCTTTCTATATATGTCCAAGCATCCAATATAATATACATCATCTGTACAATACTGGCCTCTAGGGCATACATACAACTAACAGGAATGTCAAACCAGATTGAATTTTTAGGTTCTTATCAAATTTTCAGTAATCGTTTGCAGTTCTAGAATCACTTCCAGTTCTATCATACTCCCACTACTGTTTTCTGAAAAAATCCATTTTTATTAAAACTGTGGCGAGTCATGAACAATATCACTATTGATCTTCCAGATGGTAGAAAGTCAACCCTCGTCATAGCCCGGGTCAACCCACAAACAGCCATTACAGAAACGTGCCTTGAGTAATCCAGAGTCTGGTTTTAAGTATAAGCTGGACAACTCCCCGTACCCTAACATCGTTAAGATATGAAATGTTCTATATCCAATACAGAAACAGAAGCACTGATTTAATTGAACCAGATTCAAATCATGCAGCTGTCTCCAGTGCATGCCAACTAAATGGAAAGAGGCCGATCAGCATTACTCAACTTAGGAGTGCTTCCAATTATGAGTAACCTGAAAGAGAAGCAAGTTCTCTCAATCATTACTATCAACTGAACACCATACACAAGTATCTACATCTTCGATCACCTTGAAGAATCACGATACTTGCAACACCTGGTTCTCTACTCTATTCTTATACCTATAACTTCTCAAAACTTGGACCTTGTATTTCTATGAAATACATGTCTAAGAACTAAAGAAGTCACAAGTAAACAGAATACAGTCCGAGCACCAACCCCTTTGTCCTCATGGACACTGGACAACATACAATACTCTGTATAAGTCCCCTGAGTCTAATAACTCATTCCCTGTGTGTCGTAGGTTGAAAACTGTACTTATGGTTAAGAAGAATTACACCGCTGTTTAATGCTCCTTACCTAACCATCCACTGATATAGGTAAATGTCATAGACATAATTTCAAAAAGTTATATCTCACTCTATAAAAATAGACGTACAGATATATCAATTTGAAATTGGTGCACAACAACGGGTATTCAAAACCGAATATTTGCCGTCCTGCAAACTACCCAGGTGATTTCCTCAAATATCACCAATTACAACGAATTCCGATATAATGAGGATGATCACCTAATTCCCAATAACTTACTCCAGCTCATCATCTGTAAAACCATACAGATGTGAGAATCATATCTGGTAAATACATACCCTGGAGCAAGTGTCTAATTGGGAAATCAGTTTTCTTTTAACAATACATAGGGAAACTGAAACATTGAAATGTTTCGAAGGGGTATCGTGGTATTCCTAGTAATGCCTCTTCCATTATCCAGATTCACAGCTGTAACCGTATATTTATCTGCCATCTCTCCAAATCCCTTTATATGTCTTTAGTCGTTACCTTCTGTACACCCTCTTAGGCTTAAATGGTTTTCTTCCTTCCTTACCGTTCGGCACCAGCCTATGGTTTGGAAGAAGACTATCCAATAAGCGTAATAGGTGTGCTGTCCTAATCCTAGTAGCACTTGCAATGCGAGAGAAGGTGAAGATAAAAGACAACTGAATAAACCTTATTCCTATTTCTCTTAATCCAGAATCCATCCCCGAACTGGAACAAGTTCCTTTCGAGTTCGTATATAACTATACGATGGAGTATCCAATAAACTGTGGATCTTCGTAGTGATACGGAGTGTTCTGGAGAAATACAAAGGTGATATAGGATTGGCGAAGAAATATTTGGTTTGGTCGTGAATAGCAGTCACAGTTTACTTTGCCCTCTTACTAATCCCTTTATATGTCTTTACTTAATACCTTCCGTACACCATCGTTAGGCTAATTGGTTTTCTTCATTCCCCACCGTTCGACACCGGCCTATGGTTTGGAAGAAGACTATCCAATAAGTGTAATAGGTGTACTGTCCTAATCCAAGGAACACTCGCAACCTGAGAGATGGTAAAATGAAAAGACAACTGAATAGTCCTATTCGTTTTTCTCCAGAACCAGAAACCATTCTCGAATAAATTCCTTCGAGTTCGTATATAACCATACGATGGTTTTATCCAATGGAAGTGGACGTTCGTAGTAATACAGGGTGTCCTGGAGAAACGGGTAAAAGTAGGAGTGGCAATGAGGTATGCAACTCTGACAATCCGAAAGCCAGTGTTTAAGAAGGTTCGGTTAATTTGGTCACTGAGTCATAGTCAAGGGTCGGGCCATGGTCGCTGCCAAAGAGAGAGAGAAAAGAAACACTCAGCGTGCACTCTAACCTAGATCAGAATGGTTATCATATTATCTAATCAGGAAACCTCCCACTGTAACGTCAAATTCTCCTCCAAACCTGAAAGAAGAATTAGTCGGGATCACCCGAGGAGTAAACCAACTCATCAGTGGGAATCGGGATCCAACTATCATCGCATGATAACGTGATGGAATTCACTATCACACTCCAGAAGGTTTGCGCATATCTGGCAAGTTTCAGTTTCTTTAGAAACTCCCGATGTGATTTTTACCCCATGCTCTTATGACCTTGACTTTGGCCAACAAATCATAAGTCACATGTCAAGTTCTACCCGTCATTCTCCAGGCTAATTTGAACCCACCCGTACCTACCCTTGACTTTGGCCAACAAGGCAGTACGACTGTCCCAAACCAACTCATCTATCTATGCTGCATATGAATATCCAATAGCTACCAATCACTGTGCCTTGACTTTGGCCAACAAACACTGCTTGAATACTATTGACTATCCATATAAAATGACGGAGGGCTACGAATGGTTTTTGGCGAAAAACCTTTAACGTAATGAACTTGATATCGTTGAAGGAACCGGATAGCTTTTATAAAAATATAGTGGCGAAAACCTATGCTAAGGAGGTCACTCCCGGTGAAGGGATCTCGGCACTTTCCACGTTGAATGAGGTGCAGGATATTCCAACTGAATACCACGATGAAAAGCAAAAGGCAATCGGCTATAGTGAAGTTATTACCCTGACGCAAACTTCTGTCCAAGGGGTCACTCCCGGTGAAGGGATCTCGGCCCTTGCCTCGTCGACTGAGGTGCAGGATATTCCAACTGAATACCACTGTGCAAAACAAAAGAGAACGTCCTTGCAATAACAGCTTTTTGAAAAATGTTCCAACAACATCAGAATAGGTTTGTTTAGCTTGCATTGATCCGAATCAATCCAGTCCCATCAATTGATCACACCAATAAAGAACGAAAATAATGATGTACGTATATGCCATCCGCATTCGCCACTGGGTCCCGTCATTACCCGTTAGCTTACTTAACTAATGACAGAGCGGGGACTGGACTAGCGCGGATGCAAAACATATACAACATCTACTAGTATATATATCAATATATAATATTCATTCAAGGCGTGATAAAATGTAACATCACAGAAATGTAATAAGCATCACAGAACAATATAGATATCTGGGATCCCCGGGTTTCATAGAGCTGTTACTGAAACCCGACGTTCCCCTGGTCGTGTGGATAGCCTGTGCAATGAAATCCTAGACCCCTACGGGCGCGGCAAGTTACCCACCAAAACCTGAAGCGAGGCAGCCCCCTTCAACAACGTGAATGGACCACCCAGCACTTTACGGAATCCGGTAACTTGGGCACCCCTCCTTGGGTCAACCTGTACCCCCTACGAGTGCGGCGAGTAGCCCGCCAATTCTAGAGTGAAGCCCCCTCAGTCTCAATTCCATGAGATGCGGGCCCGTTGCCCTCTAGAACCCGGCTATTCGTGCACCCCTCCGCGGGGTAATCCTAGTACAGAAAGTAAAATATACATACAACGGGTACATCGACCTCAGCCCGGTCATGCCCCAAAAGAATAATATACAAACAGGCAGTGACGGCAGTCCACATGTCGGACGCTCGCCCCGCAATATCAAATGTACATAATAAACCAAACTGTACTACCATTGCATCCATGCTATCCACCACGATAAATCCACAACATCACAGCACAACACAGAACACCAACGTGAATTTCACGTTCGCAAATCCGTCTAAAAGGGATATAGCAGTTAGACAGGATTTACCGATCAAATGACATTCACGGTCGCAGATATAATGTAAATACTGTGAACTAACATGTTTAAAATTTTCGATCGACCAAATTTCCCGAAGTGGGCCCCAAGCACAACTGTAGCACTCAAAGAAAATCTGGGCCCAAACAGAACATACCAAAAACCCTATTTCCATGTCAGAAGCACACTGTAAAAATTTGGTGCAGTGAACAGTTTAAATGGAGGCGGAACCGCGGCCAATGCGTGGGTTTGGCCGCGGTTCCACGGTGGAACAGTGCCATCGAGCTACCAAATTTTCACAGAATTCATATAAAACCCTGCACGTATTTTTGCAATGCACTAAATAATTTTTTTACCACTGCAAAAATTCGACAGAAACTGATGCATGGAAACGCGGTTTTTGGAAAATCCGTTCGATCAAACTTTTAAACACATTAGAGCAAGCTAGACTAGGTTAATGGCGTGGCTCTTATACCAGTGTAAGTGCACGGCAGCGTCCCGGCCGTCTATCCGAGGCCAAAATGCGGAAACGATACTTTTCTTTAAACTTTTGAACCGGCGCTACCGCGCACTTTAAACACGGATCGGGCCATTAACCTAATGCTAGCTAACAAGAGAAAGGGTAGAGAGATATACCGAGCGATCCGTGTCCTTCGGTCTTCTCGTCGTCATCCCGATCTCCCCGCGGAATCTCCAGTCTTCACCTCCTCGTCGTAAGGGCACCACATCGCCGGGTTCTTTTACGGGCTCCCACCTCTGGACCGAGGCAACTCGGGCATGAAGTTGGCGAGTCGACGTGTCCAAGGATGCTGTAGGCTAAGTGTAGAGTAGTTTGTCTCAAGGGGTTATGTGAAGTTGCCTTTTGGAAGTGGTGAAGGAGATGCAAGCCTTTTTGGATGAACTTGAGAATTTTGTGGCAAGCAAAAGAGATCAATTTCTCTACTCAAATTTTGGACAGCCCCTACAAGTGTGGCCGGCCATCTTTGGTGAAGGAGAATGGGAGTGATCTCAAAATGGGGGGTTAGCAATCATACAAGAAAGAGAGAGAAAGGTGATTATTAAGAATCATCATCACAACAAAGTCCACACTCATAAACCCATCACCAATCTCATCAAAACAAAAGTCAAGTAATGATGAACCAAGAAGTCAAATGATGGTTGAACCATCATGAAGCAACAACTTACAAGAAACACCCTCCACAATGTTAATTTGTACATTTGCAAATAAGCCCCTCCACACCAATTTTCAGCCAAAGAAAGAACAAAGGAAAAATGGCCGAAACGGAAAGCAAACTGGCAACTTCAAAAAACCGATCCCGTAATAAATTACAGGAAAACCCCTCGACTGTATATACATCCCCGCGTTTGTATTCCGACCGAATACAAATGCAATGAGACAAAATCTACACTGTACAATACTATGATCCGGCTTAAACCAAAGCCCGCTAGTATTATCCGTCCTATCATGATCCATGCAATACCGCACGTATATGATCGAACCCTGCCATATATCCATACGGCCTTTACAGCGTTTCGCCCGAAACTTGAGAAACGGTCTGTGGGGGACTCTAAAGACTCGTCAATACTTTGGTTGTGGATTTAACCACTAGCACATCAGAGGTATTAGCCATACGTAACGGGCTAACGGGTATTGACCAAAAGGGGCGTCGATGAGCGAACTCATCCTGACACCCTACTGAGCCTGTCTGTGACAATATCCGTACAGTCCGGTCAGTTCGTCTATGAGCATCGCATGGCGGGCCTAGGGGGTTGGTAAAAGTCAGACCCCCAAAAGCGGTACAACTCGTGTCGGAGTGTAGCCCAGAACACCCTGAGATACTACTGGAATACCTACCAGTAAATCTTCTGCCTTGGCCAAGGACTTCGTATAATGGCTCTCCTAGACACAACGCGACCTCACCCCTAATACACGGAGAGACGAACCCCTACAGATCCGCTCATTGCCTCCATGTGGCTCAGGACTGTACCCAACTAAAACCTGTTTGTACGACTCCTTTGAGCCGTGGTAGGGTAGTAATCAAAGTACAGTGGGAACTCACATGAGACAAATGATGATCTCAGGTCGATGAACTAACCTGTACACATGTCACCAGGGAACTGCTATCTGACGTCAGGTATAAGACCAACTAGCATGTTCCCGGCGAGTCATGTCCGGTGTACTCATAACCCAATGAGCACTTGTATACATCTTAGGTGAACCAACTGACACCAGTGGCTTGTGAGGCCGGCCACCGCCCCTCGTCGGGGTCTCGACTGTATACACTAGTCTACTCTGGAGTATCGATGCCCTGTCTCGAAAACTCCCGCGATTAGGGACCTTTTAAGGATGTACTTATAGACCCCAGCTCCCACGTATATGATCGCAATCATACTGTTGGACGTCAAGAAAGAATCGTAAGGGCTCTATCAACGCGCAATAGTGACCAGTAAGGTCACCTAAAGCAGTACACGATGATAAAGATAAAACAGATAGCATACTATCATCTTGAGTAAGACTGTCCTACCGGCATTGGTCCTCCCTCAATCATTGCAATTACGTGCCTGTGATCTAATAATTGACTCTGAGGGCAATATCTCCAACATACACAGCATCCCTTTCTTTTCCCGGGATACCATACCGGCCCCCACCATGTACCCGCACATGGCCCACGACTCCTCCTTGCATTGGGTATATATATATCAGAACCGATAAAACTCATGGTGGACGCGCTGAAATATCATATCAAGAGAAACCGGGTTTTTAAACAATACATACTTTCTTTCGAAATTGCCACGGTTCTAAAATCTAGAAATCTCATGAAAACAGCATATCTCAATGCGTATAATCACAAAGCATGATGTATGCGACATACAATAGAAATGTAAGCATATCCGTATATCATGCATCATAAAGCAGTAATATGCACATATGGAGGGAAAACCGCTCCTTTAAAATGAATCTAGTTTTTGAAATATATCTTGTGGTTCCCAAATCTCCAAAATCAATCCAGAATCATCTATGTATGTGCAAATAAGTATGTATGCAAGTATGGTTGTACAATATGTGTGTACGCAAGTATGAGTGTACAATATGTCTGTGCGCCAATATAGATGTACAAGTAGGTATATACGCAAGTACGAGTCTAGAATATGCATGTGCGCCAATATGGATGTACAAGTAGGTATATACGCAAGTATGAGTGTACAATACGCCTGTTCGCCAATATGGATGTACAAGTAGATATATACGCAAGTATGAGTGTACAATATGCCTGTGTGCCAATATGGATGTACAAGTAGGTATATACGCAAGTATGAGTGTTCAATATGCATGTGTGCCAGTATGTCATACAAGGAGTCATATCCTGATGGAACAATTCTACTGTGTATTGACATGGCAATTATCGATGATGAAGTGTGTGAGCTGACAAGCAGGTGTATATGGAACATACGCATCATCGATAATGGTGCTGGTGTCCTGACAGCATGGGTTTAATATAACAATAAACACATTTAAAAATGCAATGCGATGCGAATAGCAAGAATATGCGGAAAATTAATAATAAACACAACAGTGAAGAATCTACATCAATATATATATATATATGTCGTAGAGTTTTTCCATTTGAAATAACACGAATCGTGATGTTTAGAAAAAATAAGGGCTACGATGTTTTTAAGAAAAGATGCGTCTTTTGAAAATATTCGTAGAATCCCTTGGCCTGTCTTTAAAATACGCACGATTCATTAATTTTGAAATAGGTATGACTCGGGTCTAGTCTATCATCTACTAAGTAAACTATAAATCTAAATAACAAGCTAATCGAAAGGGTACGGAAACCACCTAAATCTGAGTCGATATTTATATACATATATAATAGTCGGCGATCTCGCCTCAATAGTACCGCGTATGATACAATATATCATATGACATCATCGAGTCAAGAGTGCAGATCTATCTTCGATATAAAGCTCGTACGGTAAATCCATCGTACGGCATCCTAAATCCGGGTACGGGTCAAATATCACTTCATCTCATTATTCATCTGGTATCCATTATCATCATATCTCATGAACCGGTGTACTGATCTAAGTCTAGTATAAACTGATACCATCTATATATATATATATATGTCCATGTGTGAAAACACATGCCTAAAGGCCCGCTAAAAATCTCATGTCGTATCTCATAATACGAACCATATCATATCACCGATCTCCTGGCACCATGCCCAATTTCATCGACTCATCTCCAAATACCATAACAATCCTCATCATCCTTGTATAAGTATACGTATATATATATATACCTAGTCACATACCTAATTGTATGTATATATATACATATCCCCTTGTACGCACAAGTATAACAAAGTAAGCATGTGTGTGCATGTGGGTATAAATCTCATTCTAGGGTTCGCGACTAGGAAGCTAAACTAAGTTAATTCTAACTACCCTAAACTAAACCATGAACACAAATCATATCTTTATAATCGTCCACGTAACATAAAACACATATATAACCATATATATATATAAGCTATATTACGAACTGCGAGGGTGCTATACGCCATCCACCCGACTTCCCCCGAGATATAATCTACTCACAATGGTTCTTGTGTGCCGATGCCGATGTCGCCATCTTCATGTTCAACGTATCGACATCAAGTGGGGTACCTACACATATAATCCAATCGCAATGCGTATTAAAATTCAATCGAAAAAACCCAAAATGGCACACCAACGCTTATAGGTTAGAACCTATAGCCTCACATGCAAAACACGACCGATAAACCTAGTCGTTGACGTTCGAACGCCACTCGACGGGAACGCAATATCAAAAACCAAAGTCCATGTTAAAACGAAGTCGTAAAACAAAGCAGCAACTTAGGTAAATGGTCCCAGATTTTACCCTAAGTAAAATTAGCCGAAATTGCACATGCAAAGGGTCTAGTTTATTGATAAAAGAGCCACAGAACCAACACGAGGAAAAACCACCATAACCTGGCCGCAATTTGCGGCCAGGAAGAATTTATTTGCGGCCTGGGTGCTAGGGTTTGGGCTCAGGTCTTCAGGGTAGATTCCTGGGTGCCTGCATGTATCACCGTCTTCGCTAAATATTTTTCAGCTCACCCGGTTGTTAGCATATTTCATTTTCCTATCACAAACTCACAAAATATGGATATCAGGGATTTCTAAGTTCGTAATCCGCGGTTTAGTCTCAGGTTTGGGTCTGCAATCAATCACCACAGGGGTTTAAGGTCAATATTAAATCTCAATTACACTATCTCTTTTCAATTCAAACCCTAATTCCCAACAGGATTACTCCATTTGATACTCATGAATCCTCTACAGCGCCAAAATGCAAACTTTCTTGGTCCAAAATGTAGCTTGAAAGCTTGTGCACATTTTTTGTGAAGTGGGGATGATGTTTTGGAGTTGTTTTGATGTAGTTTTGGGGTTTTGAACTGGAGGTGGAGGAGGGTGCTGCCATTGGCTGAAGATGAGAGGATGAGGTTGAAGACGATGAAGAATGAAGACTAGTCAATTAACCCCTCACCTCACTCTCTCTTCTCTCATTTTGCCCATACCTTATATTTTATTGTTTTCTTCTCTTTTTCTTTTCTTTTGTGTTCTTTTCTCTTCTCTTTATATTCAAACAACCATGCATGAATTATGAAGAAATTCCATGATAAGAAATGTAACAAGTGTAAAAAAAAGACTTTTGCATGTCATGTGCACAAAAAACGTTTAGTGCCCAATTAGCGATATCTAATCGCGATTAGCACAAAACTAGTGTATAATAAATTACAAAATTTCATAATTTGCATAAATCACATAAAGTGCCCTCTTTTCAGTAATTTCCATAATTTTCCAAGGTTTCCCAATTTATCGGTATTTAATTATACCGCTTTATTAAAATATTCAATATAATATTATTTAATTACTAAAAATTCCCAAAAATAATATTTTATTTTTCTGAAATGTTACACATAATCACTCTCTACACACTCTAGTCTACTTAGATTAGCAAGCTAAGTATTCTAGTTACCTCAATTAGGAGGTAGGAGCTCTTAGTTGGTACTCTCGGGTGGATCATCATTGACGCAAGGAGGCCGAAGTTCAAGCACGATCTATACTTCCATTGAGGAGCTTAAGGAGAGGATCAGAGAACCGATGGACTTGGTTTCTATAGGTTTACTTTCTATCATAGTAGATAGAACCCTTACATGCTAGTTAGGTTTATGGTAAGATCCGGTGTAGGTTTATTCCAGCGCCAAGTTTCGATTCGTAGAAAAAAATTTGTTCCGCATTTGGCCACGGAAGTTGGCCGCGGCGCTAGCGTAACCCTTCATGGTATTAGAGCCAGCCCATAAACCCTACACTAGCAAGTTTAAACAATGTTAAAACAACGAAACCGAAATAACTCTGTAACATTGAAACCAAACTTCAGGTTTTTGTCGATTTTTCATAGGCTTCAAAAATCTTTTTTAGCAGGTGCAAAGTGGTCCTTTGACTATGAGATGAACCCTGAACAAAAATGAATCAATTCTACTATGTTATGGCTGGCCACACCTTCAAAAATTCCAGCCCCACAGGTTTTGTAGCGGAGAAATGGGTCGAGTTTTGTTTTGGCTTCTTATATCGTGGAGTTTGTGTTTCAGGTGTTGTTTATTTTTGCCCAGGTTGGATATACTGTTGTCTTTATGTTTGGGGCAATTCAGAGTGTTTCGAAGTCGTTATATTTGACATTGTTTAATAGTTTTTAGTATATTCACTTTTATTTGCGACCGTGAGTGTCATTCGATCGCGCGAGTGTCATTCGATCGGTATGACTCGTCTAATTGCTATATGTTGTTTTAGAAGAGTTTGCGAACATGACATTCACGTTGACGTTCTGTGATTGTGCTGTGAATGGGGTTGGATAGTCATGGTGGATAGCATGTGTTACAATGTTAGCAGTACAGTTTATATTCATTTATACATTTGTTATTGCGGGGCGAGCGTCCGACATTTAGACTGTCGTCTTTGCCGGGTTGTATATTATTTATTTGGGGCACGACCGGGTTGAGGTCGATGTCACCATTTGTATATATTATTTTCATTTTCTGTACTGGGATTACCCCTCGTGGAGTGCATGAATAGCCGGGTTCAAGAAGGCAACAAGCCCGCATCTCATGGAGTTGAGACGGATGGGGCTTCATTTTAGAATTGGCGGGCTATTCGCTGCACTCGTAGGGGGTATAGGATGACCCACGGAGGGCCGCCCAAGTTACCGGATTCCGTGAAGTGCTGGGTGGCCCATTCACTTTCTTGAAAGGGTCGCCTTACTTCTGGGATTGGCGGGTAAATTGCCGCGCTCGTAGGGGTCCAGGTATTTCTTTCACAGGCTATCCACACGACCGGGAACGTCGTGTTTTATTTGCGGCTCAAATGAAAACCGGGGCTCCAAGATTATCCACCTTTCTGTATTATTGGCTGAGATTCTGGGATGTTGCTTATTATCATGCCTGGGACAAATGTTATATATACTTATATATATACTAGTAGATGTTGTATATGTTTTGCACCCGCGCTATACCAGCCCCCGCTCTGTCGTTAGTTAAGTAACCTAACAGGTGATGACGGGGCCACGTGGCGAATGCGGATGGCATATACGTACATCGTATTTTCGTTCTTTTCTGGTGTGATAGGATTAAACTGATGGGACCACATTAATTTTGATTAATGCAAGAAAAGAAACCTAAAAGATGTTGTTGGAACAAGTTTCGAAAAACTACAGTTATATTCTTTCGCTCTGCATAGTGGTATTCGGTCTTGAAAATCCTGCACCTCATTCCACGAGGCAAGAGCCGAGATCCCTTCACGGGGAGTGACCTCTTAAGCAAAAGACTATACTGTAGATTACTCGGTTTTTTCAATACCAGAAATTAACAAAAAGCGGAGCTTAAACCACTCCTTTTTTCAAAGCTATCAGGTTCCTTCAACGATATCAAGTTCATTACGTTAACGGGTTTTTCGCCAAAAACCCAGCCGTAGAGCTCCGTCATTTCTTACAAGTATTACTTAGTATTCATGTTGTGTATGTTGACCTCCGTCAATGCATAGTGAATGGTAGATAAGCAATGCTCCTATGTTGCATAGATAAATGCGATTATTTAAGACAGTCGCACAGTCATTTTGACCTCTGTCAAGGACTTTTACGGGTGGGTCTAAATCAATCCAGGACAATGACGGGTTGAACTTGACTTGCGACTTATGACATGTTGACCTCTGTCATGGTCATGAAGCCTCTTGGGGCAAAAACCACATCGGGAGTTTCAAACATACAGGAAACTTGCAGATTTAGCATACCTTCTGGAGTGTGGTGACTAGAGTGGATTCCATCTAGGTCATCATACAATGATAGTTGGATACCGATCCTACCGATGAGTATAATTACTCTCGGGACATTATATCACTAAACAATCAATACTATAAACCAAGTAGGTGTCTAGAACGGTGTTAGCGGGGCTACGCCTCCACGGAAACGAGGATATATAATTAAGGCACTTCGCGAATGCATTGGAAAACCACCCTCGAAGTACCAACACTAGCATGGCTGAAAGGTTAAGCAAGTATTGTGTTGTACGATTAATCCTATCTAGTTCTACTTTTAAGGTTTGAAGAAGAATTTGAGGAAATAGTAGGAGCCATCTTGGTTAGATAAAATAATAAAAACCAATATAATCTTGCAAAAGCACACGCTAAGTGTTTCTTTTCTCTCTCTCCAGGTAGCAACCATTTCACGCCCTAATCAAGATAATAAAATGTATCACTTGACCGATCCGAATTCTTCTTCGGGGATGGGGAACGTCGGTTCGGCTCTAAACTATGACATCAATCATGAGTATGAACAAGGGAAAGAGGAAAGCATGAATTCCTTGATGACCTCATCGAAGAAGAAGCATACTATTGCATCTCCTTCAAGTGTTCTTGTAGTTGAGAACTGCTTCTCGGTCAGTCCTACCTCCTGGGTACTAGATATCGGATCAGGATCTCATATCTGTAATTTATTACAGGGACTGAGAAAAAGTAGGATGGTTGGACCTAGTGATATGTCGCTCATAGTAGGGAACAGAGCATAAGTTAATGCTGCAGCCGTCGGTGAATATCACCTAGTACTGCCAAATGGCAATAATATGATTTTGAACAATTGCTACTATGTATCTTCCATTGTTTGCAACATCATATCAGTTTCTTTACTTAATAAAGATGGATATAACTTTGTTCTTCATAGAAATATCATGAACATCTACCTTGATAAGGTATTGGTTGCAGAAGGTACACTGTGTAATGGTATCTATGTTCTAAATCAGAATACAGTTCTCAATGTACAAAACACACGCAAGAGAAAGAGTTCAGATACGAACGAATCCTACTTGTGACATTATAGACTTGGTCATATCAGAGAGAAAAGACTGAGTAAGTTACATAAAGATGGACTCTTGAATACGTTCAAATTCACATCTTATGAAACTTGTCAGTCTTGTCTCAAAAGAAAGATGACCAAATCTCCGTTCACCGGACATAGAGAAAGAGCAGTAGAGCTCTTGGGACTCATACACGGTGATTTATGTGGTCCAATGTCTTTCCATGCAACGGGTGGGTTCTCGTACTTCATCACATTCACCGATGATCTCTCTAGGTTCGGATATGTGTATCTGATGAAACACAAATCTGATGCTTTTGAGAAATTCAAAGAATTCAGAAACGAAGTAGGGAACTAGACTGGCAAAAGTATCAAGATCCTCCAATCTGATAGAGGAGGGAAGTACTTGAGAACTGAATTCAAGGACTTTCTAAAAAAGAATGGCATTATCTCTAAGCTTACTCTTCCATATACACCACAACACAACGGCGTATCGGAGAGGAGGAACCGTACCATATTGGACATGGTTCGCTCCATGATGAGTAGTGCTGAGTTACCTCTTTCATTCTGTGGACTTACACTTGAAACAACAGCTTATTTGTCGAATCAGGTTCCGTCTATATCAGTGCCTATGACACCATATGAAATATGGAGTGGTGGAAAACCATGTCTTAAATGGGTTAAGATATAGGGTTGTCCGGTATATGTCAAAAAAAAGAATCCGGACAAACTTCAGATACAGTCAGTTTTAAGTAATTTTGTAGGATATCCCATGCATTCAAATGGATATCTGTTCTACCATACCGAGGAACAGAAGGTGTTTGTTGCTCATCACACTACCTTTTTAGAGTGGCAATTTCTTGCAAAAGAAATTAGTTGGAGCACGATAGAACTGCAAGAAATTCTATAGGGACAAACTATAACTAAAATTTAGTAGAACCACAAAATTCAATAATCCCAGACGAACCTCAGCCACTCCGCAGATCTGGTAGGATTTCTCATCCGCCCGAGAGATACTACGGTTTTCTCATAGACGGGGATCGAGAGGATTGCATCTTAGAAGAAGATGATCCTACCAGTTTCAGGCAGGCCATTATCAGTAGGGACTCTGATAAGTGGCTGGATGCTATGCGATCCGAAATGGAGTCCATGTACACCTATAAAGTGTAGACCTTGGATATTTCTCCTCCTGGGATAAAACCCGTTGGATGCAAATGGTTCTACAAAAGGAAACTTGGTATAGATGGGCAGGAGGAAACATATACGGCTAGACTCGTTACAAAAGGTTTTCGTCAAAGACCAGGTGTGGACTATGACGAAATTTTTTCTCTAGTGGCTATGCTCAAATCCATTTGGATCCTACTTGCCATTGCTGCCTTCCATGACTATGTGATCTGGCAAATGGACGTAAAAAAAGCAGTTTGGAAGTGTGTGTTTATATGGATCAGCCAGAAGGTTTCGTAGACAGTGGGAGCAGCGGGAAGGTGTGCAAGTTGCTTAAATCCATTTATGGATTGAAGATGGCATCGCGGAGCTGGAACATCTGTTTTGATGAAACTGTCAAAGAATTTGACTTCATCAAGAACGAAGATGAGCCATGTATATATATGAAGATTGTAGGACGAACTGTCGTATTCCTTGTCTTGTACGTGGACGACATTCTTTTGATAGGAAATGATATTCCTATGCTACAATCGGTCAAGCTATTCTTGTCACAACGATTCTCCATGAAGGACATGGGTGATGCCTCGTGCATTGTGGGGATCAAGATCTACAAAGATAGATCTAAGAGATTATTGGGACATTCGCAGTCCAGGTACATAGAGACCATACTAAAGTGATTTAGTATGGAAGATTCTAAGCACGGTAACATACCCGCATTGCACGGAATCGCCCTCTCTAAGGAGATGTCTCCCAAGACTGACGAGGAGAGGGTTCGCATGGGCACTATACCCTACACTTCGGCGGTAGGATCTATAATATGCAATGTTGTGTACAAGACTAGATGTAGCATATGTAAGTCTATGGTAGCACCCCGGCCGACATTTTGAGCCAAACGCGGAACAAAAACTTTTATAACTGGCGCTATCGCATACTATAAGCCGGATCTTGCCATTAACGCTAAACTAACAAACTGAAAATAGGTAGAAAGGCTATACCGATCGATCCGAGTCCTTCGGTCTTTAGCCATAATCCAACGCTCCTCACGGCAACTCCGTTCTCATGTCTCCTCATCGAGGTGGAACCACGTCAACGGATCTTTAAACGGGCTCCCGCCTCTATACCGAGGCAACTCGGTCATCAAGTCTGCCAAAAGAGATGACCAAGTTGATGTAGAGAATGAATGGAATACTTTGTCTCAAATACCCTAGGGTTCTCATCGTATGAGAGGGTTAGGGTGGAGGTAGAAGAAGATGCAAAGAGTTGGAAGTGGTGAACTCAAGAAACTTATCTCAAAAGAGAAAAACCAAGCATAAAAAAATAACCCATGGCTGCTCTCTTCTCTTGAGTGTGATATATATAAGGTTTAGAAGTAGAGAAATAAAGAAAATATCTTACAAAAATATCTCCAACTTAACCCTAAAATATCTCACCCGAAACAAACTTCATTAATTCTATCATGACTCACTTAGTGACTCATTAGCATGAGTCACTAATGAACATGCTAGAAGAAATGCGTCATCAAAGATGAGTCACCCTTTCCAAAACTTATAATCATTTAAACCAAAATGATTAATCCAAAAAGAAATGCAACTTCTAAAATATTCTCGTAACGGATTACGAGAATACCCCTCACTTGTATATACATACCTGTATCCGTATTCCGACCGAATACGAATACGAGAGACTGAAATATTCCGACTCAATATAATACTTGGATCCGGTTTAAACCAAAACCCACCAGTGTTATCTGTTCGAAATATGACACGTGCACAAGTGCACGTGCATTTTCGAACCCTGCCATAAAACCATACGGCCTCTACAACGTCTCGCCCGAACTTGGGAAACTATGTGTGGGGGACTCTAAAGACTCATCAGTACCCTGGCAGTGGGTTTAACCACAAGCACATCAGCGGCACTCGCTGTGCATAACGACTACCATGTACTGACCGAAAGGGAAGCTAATGAGCGAACTCATCCTGGAACCCTACTGAGCCTATCCGTGACAATATATATACAGTCCGGTCCGTTCGTCTATGAGTATCGCATATCGGGCCTAGGGGGCTGGTAATGTCAGACCCCCAATAGCTGTAAAAGTCGTGTCGGAGAGTAGCCCTGAACACTCTGAGAAACTACTGGAATATTTACCAGTAATTCTCACCTGCCTTAGCCAAGGACTTGGTGTAATGGCTCTCCTAGACACAGCACGATCTCACCCCCAATACCGGGAGAGACGAATCCCCTGCCGATCCGCTCACTTGCCTCCATGTGGCTCGGGACTGTACCCAACTAAAACCTGTTTTCATGACTCTTTTGAGCCATGGTAGGGTAGTAATCTAAGCACGGTGGGAACTCACACGAGACAAATGATGACCTCAGGTCGATGAACTAACCTGTACACATGTCACCAGGGAACTCCTATCTGACGCTAGGTATAAATACCAACTAGCAGGTTCCCGGCGAGTCCTGTCCGGTGTACTCATAACCTAATGAGCACCTGTATACATCTTAGGAGATCCAACTAACACTAATGGCTTGTGAGACCGGCCACCGCCCCTTGTCGGGGTCTCGACTATATACACTAGTCTACTCTGGAGTATCGATATCCTGTCTCGAAACTACTACGACTAGGGACCACTTTTAAGGATGTGCTTATGGACTATCCAACTCTCACGTATATGATCGCCATCATACTGTTGGTAGTCAAGCAGGATCCTAAGGGCTCTATCAACGTGTAATAGTGATCATGTCACCTAAAGTTGTACACAACTGATAAAGGCAAACCCGATAGCATACTATCATCTTGAGTAAGACTGTTCTACCGGTATAGGCCCTCCCTCAATCATTGCAATCACGTGCCTGGGATCCAATAATTAACTTTGAGGGCACTATATCCAACAATCTCCCACTTGCACTTAAGGCTAATTATAGCGATGTCGCATACTCACAGCCTGTGTGATACCGAACACCCAACTCCTCTACTAATCTGTTTAACAAAGCTCGTTTGTAAAACTCTTATGTTCGAGAAATAGCCTTAGTGAGTGGATCCGCCCTAATGTTTCTTTATATGTCTCTCTTAATCTCAAGTTCGCGGAGAGAGCCATCTCCCGAATTGAGTAATACCGGTCATAGAATATGTCTGGATATCTGATGGGACCTAGTTCATAAATGAACTCCAAATCCAAACTCCTTAGACTGTATCGTCAACTGAAACTAATCAGTATCCAGCACCATGCCTCCCACAGTATCCTCTTGGACCACCTGTCCATAATACTGCCCCTTTTGTCAGAGGGAAAACTATAACTCTGACAATCACTCTGTCATCCATGTCACCTTTGGAAGCCTGGAATGATAACTGTCTCCCGAAGGAGGCTGCCGTTATCAAATCCGTAGAACATCCACTTATGTTCTAAAACTTCTTCCGTATGTTTCTCCAGGATTTGATTAATATAAAGTTATCGCATCTAGTGCAAAAACAATATCTGGTGTGGTACTTGACATCTCACGATTGACTTAATTGCCTAAGCAAGTGATATGCCAATCATGCACATCGCTCTCCCCTTTAGTCTAAAAGACAACTTTAGAGAGGGAGACTCCATCACCTGCAGGTACACCACCATGCCAGGAGTCGTCCATTCTAAAATACTATAAGAATACTGTCAAAGTACCCACATTGAGAAACTACCCGAATCTAGATCTAAAACCATAAATCTAGTAACCAGAATGTCAGATATTATATCCATATCCTTTGTGGAGAAACAACTATGTGACAACCAAAGTATAACCGATCGTAGTATAGGAATTTTACTTCCTACTCTGTGTATGTCATCCAAATACCAGGACATCACACCCTGCTACGTTCTTAACAGATCCATCCCCTATTCTGATGAAGTCAAAGCCATGACTGTCACATCAAAATTAGATGATCTATCTCCGCGATATCTTCTCTAGTCTATAAATAGACATAAGCTACTTGCCCACTATGCTTCCGCTGCTCCCACTGACCACAACAACCCTCTGGCAGAATAATATATACGTGCACTTCTAAAGCTAGTTTAGAACGACGCTATACTTAACCTCCTGCCGGGTCTCATAGCCTGGAACAATAGTAGTGTCAGGTCTGGGTAAACAATAACCTCCCTGTCACCGTCCTTGAGGCTACCATAGTACCTCACGGGTGCCTGAGGTTACCTACCATATCTGCGGAGTGGCTATTGGAATATCAAACCTGATTGAATCTATTGGTCCTATTAAATTTTTCAGTAATCGTTTGCGGTTCTGGAATCACTTCAAGTTCTACCATACCCCCACTACTGTTTTCTAAAAAAATCCATTTTACTAAAACAGTGGCGAGTCAAGAACAATATCACCATTGACTTTCCAGATGGTAAAAAGTTAACCCTAGTCAAAGCCTGGGCCAACCCGCAAACTGCCATTACATAAACGTGCGCTGAGTTATCCAGAGTCTGGTTTTAAGCATAACCCGGACAACTCCCCATGCCTTAACATCGTTAAGATATGAACCATTATATATCCAATATAGAAGCTTTGGCACTTATTTAATTGGAACCAGATTCTAGTCATGCAGCTGTCTCCAGTGCATATCAACTTAATAGAAAAAGGCTAATCAGCATTACTCAACTTAGGAGTCCATCCAATTATGAGTAACCTGAAAGAGAAACAAGTTTCTCAAAACTATTACTATCAACCGAATACCAATCACAAGTGTCTACATCTTCGATCACCTTGAAGAATCCCGATACTTGCGATACCTAGTTCTCTACTTTATTCTTATACTTATAACTTCCCAAAACTTAGACATTGTATTTCTACGAAACACTTGTCTAAAAACTAGAGAAGTCATAAGTAAACAGAACATGGTACGAGGACCAACCCCTTTGTCCTGATGGACACTGGACAACAAACAATACTCTGTATAAGTCCGCTGAGTTGAATAACTCAAAACCTGTGCATCATAGGTTGAAAACTGTACTTATGGTTAAGAACTACTCCGTTGTTCAATGCTCCTTACACAATCGTCAACTGATACAGGTAAATGTCACGGATATAATTTCAAAAAGTTATATCTCACTTTATAAAAATAAACGTATAGATATATCAGTTTGAAATTGGTGCACAACAATGGATACTCAAAACCAAATACTTGCCGTACGGAAAAAACTCAGGCGATTTCCTCAAATATCACCAATTACAACGAATTCCGATATAATGAGGATGATCACCTAATTCCTAATAACTTACTCCCACTCAACATCTGTAAAACCATACAGATGTGAGAATCATATCTGGTAAATACATACCCTGGAGTAAGTATCTATTCGGGAAATCAGTTTTCCATTAACAATGCACAATGAAACTGAAACACGAAAATGTTTCGTAGGGGTATCCTGGTATTCCTAGTAATCCTCTTCCATAATCCAATTCATGACTGCAACCGTATATTTCTTTACCATCACTCCAAATCCCTTTATTTGTCTTTATTCATTACCTTCTGTGCACCCCCTTTAGGCTAAGTGGTTTTCTTCTTTCCCTACCGTTCGGCACCAGCCTATGGTTTGGAAGAAGACTATCCAGTAAGCATAATAGGTGTACTCTCCTAATCCTAGGAGTACTCATAACCTGAGAGAAGGTGATGATAAAAGACAACTGAATAATACCTTATTCTATTTCTCCCGAACTGGGGAAAAAAGCAAAAGTGAAGTAGGAGTGGGGATGAAGTACGCGGTTTGGTCGTGAATGATAGTAGTCGCAATTTACTTTGCCCTCTTTCTAATCTCTTTATTTTGCCTTTACTTATTACCTTCTGTACACCCTACTTAGGCTAATTGGTTTTCTTCCTTCCCTACCTTTCGGCACCTGCCTATGGTTTGGAAGAAGACTATCCAATAAGCGTAATAGGTGTACTCTCCTAAACTAAGGAGCCCTCGCAACCTGAGAGAAGGTGATGATAAAAGACAACTGAAAAAACCAATTCAATTTCTCCTGAACCTGGATCCATCCTCGAAGAAGTCCTTTCGAGTTCGTATATAACCACACGATGGATCTATCCAATGGAAGTGGATGTTCGTAGTGATACGAGGTGTTCTGAGAAATGCAAAGGGTAAAAGAAGGAGCGGCAATGACTTATGCAACTTAGACAATCCAAAAGCCAGTATTTTAAGAAGGTTCGATCAACTTGGTCACTGAGTCATAGTCTAGGGTCGGTCAAAGGTCGCTGCTAAAGAGAGAGAGAAAAGAAACACTCTGCGTGCACTCTAACCTAGATCAGAATGGTTATCATTTTATCTAATCAGGAAACCTCCCACTGTACCGTCAAATTCTCCTCCAAACCTGAAAGAAGAATTAGTGAGGATCACCCGAAGAGTAAACCAACTCATCAGTGAGAATCGGGATCCAACTCTCATCGCATGATAACGTGAAGGAATCCACTCACGTTATCACACTCCAGAAGGTATGCACATGCCTCGCAAGTTTCAGTTTCTTTAGAAACTCCCGATATGGATTTTTGCCCCATGCTCTTATGACCTTGCCGTTGGCCAAAATGCCATAAGTCACATGTCAAGTTCTTCCCATCATTATCTTGTCAATTTGAACCAATCTGTACATTCCCCTGATGTTGGCCAAATGGCGGAACGACTGTCCCAAACCAACTCATCTATCTATGCAACAGAAGAATACCCAGCAGCTACCAAACACTATGCCTTAGCATTGGTCAAAATACATAGCTTGAATACTACTGAATAACCAACTGAAATGACGGAGGGCTACGACTGGTTTTTGGCGAAAAACCTTTAACGTAACGAACCTGATATCGCTGAAGGAACCTGATAGCTTTTTATAAAAATATAGTGGCGAAAACCTTTGCTAAAGAGGTCACTCCCGGTGAAGGGATCTCGGCTCATTCCTCGTGGAATGAGGTGCAGGATATTCCAACTGAATACCACTATGCAAAGCAACATGTAAATCGACTATAGTGAAGTTATTACCCAGACGCAAACTTCTACCCAAGGGGTCATTCCCGGTGAAGGGATCTCGGCCCTTGCCTCGTCGAATGAGGTGCGGCATATTCCAACTGAATACCACTATGCAAAACAAAAGAAAACGTCCTTATAAAAACACTTTTTAAAACCGTTCCAACAACGTCCAAACAGGTTTGTTTTGCTTTGCATTGATCAGAATCAATGCAGTCCTATCAATTAATCACACCAGAAAAGAACGAAAATAAAATGTACATATATGTCATCTGCATTCGCCACTGGGTCCCGTCATCACCCGTTAGGTTACTTAACTAACGACAGAGCGGGGACTGGACCAGCGCAGGTGCAAAACATATACAACATCTACTAGTATATATACCAATATACAATAATCGCTCCAGGCATGATAAATGCAACATTACGGAAAAGTAATAAGCATTACAGAAGAATACAGATAATCTGGAATCCCCAGGTTTCACAGAGCCCTGCTGAAACCCGACGTTCTCCTGGTCGTGTGGATAGCCTGTCCAAAGTAGCCTAGACCCCTACGGGTGCGGCAAGTTACCCGCCAAAACCTGAAGCGAGGCAGCCCCCTACAGCAAAGTGAATGGACCACCCTGCACTTCACGGAATCCGGTAACTTGAGCACCCCTCCTTGGGTCAACCTGGACACCCTACGAGTGCGGCGAATAGTCTGCCAATTCTAGAGTGAGGCCCTCTGCCTCTCAAAGCCGTGAGATGCGGACCCGTTGCCTTCCAGAACCTAGCTATCCGTGCACTCCGTCGCGGGGTAAACCTAGTACAGAAATGAAAAATATGTACAACGGGTACATCGACCTCAGCCCGGTCGTGCCCCAAAAGAATATTATACAAACAGGCAGTGACGGCAATCCACATGTTGGACGCTCTCCCCGCAATATCAAATGTATATATAAATCCAAACTGCACTACCATTGCACACTGCTATCCACCACAACAAATCTGCAACATCACAGCACAACACAAAACATCAACGCGAATGTCACGTTCGCAAACCCGTCTAAAAGAGCTATAGCAATTAGACGCAATTTACCGCTCGAATGACATTCACGGTCGGAGATATAATGTAAGTACTGTAAACTAACAAGTTTAAAATTCCGATCGACAAAACTTCCCGAAGTAGGCCCCAAGTACAACTCCAGTACTCAGACAAAATCTGGGCCCAAACAAAAAATTCCCGAAACCACAATTCCCTATGCAAAACACCCTGAAGAAATATGGTGTACTGTTTCCACAAACTGGCGGCGGAACCGCGGCCAAACCAGGGTTTGTACGGCGGTTCCGCGGCAGAACAGTGGAATCAGTGGACCAAATTTCTTCAGTATTCTTAAAAAAAGCCTGCTTGATTTTCTGAGATGCTCAAAATAATTTTTAGACGACAAAACAAAATCGACAGAAACTTTAACATTGAAATCGCGGTTTTGGAAATTTTGTTCGATTGATATTTTAAACACGTTAGAACAAGTTAGTAAAGGTTAATGGCGTGGCTCTGATGCCATGTAAGTCTACGATAGCGCCCCGGCCGTCATTCTGAAGCCCAACGAGGAACAAAAACTTTTATAACTGGCGCTATCGCATACTATAACCCGGATCTTGCCATTAACGCTAAACTAACAAACTGTAAAGAGGTAGAAAGGCTATACCGATCGATCCGAGTCCTTCCGTCTTTAGCCATCATCCCACGCTCCTCGTGGCAACTCCAATCTCCTGTCTCCTCATCGAGGTGGCACCACGTCAACGGATCTTTAAACGGGTTCCCGCCTCTATACCGAGGCAACTCGGTCATCAAGTCTGCCAAAAGAGATGACCGAGATGAAGTAGAGAATGAGTGGAATACTTTGTCTCAAACACCCTAGGGTTCTCATCACATGAAAGGGTTAGGGTGGAGGTAGAAGAAGATGCAAAGAGTTGGAATTGGTGAACTCAACAAACTTATCTCAAGAGAGCAAAAACCAAGCATACAAAAATAACCCATGGCTGCCCTCTTCTCTTGAGTGTGATATATATAAGGTTTAGAGTTAGAGAAATAAAGAAAATATCTTACAAAAATATCTCCAACTTTATCCTAAAATATCTCACCCAAAACAAACCTCATTAATTCTATCATGACTCACTTAGTGACTTATTAACATGAGTCACTAATGAACATGCTAGAAGAAATGTGTCATCAATGATGAGTCACCCTTTCCAAAACTTATAATCATTTAAACCAAAATGTTTAATCCAAAAAGAAATGCATCTTCTAAAATATTCTCATAACGGATTACGAGAATACCCCTCACTTGTATATTCATACTTGTATCCGTATTCCAACCGAATACGAATACGAGAGACTGAAATTTTCTGACTCAATATAATACTTGGATCCGGCTTAAACCAAAGCCCACCAGTGTTATCTGTCCGAAATATGACACGTGCACAAGTGCACGTGCATTTTCGAACCCTGCCATAAAACCATACGGCCTCTACAACATTTCGCCCGAACTTGGGAAACTATCTGTGAGGGACTCTAAAGACTCATCAGTACCCTGGCAGTGGGTTTAACCACAAGCACGTCAGCGGCACTTGCTGTGCATAACGGCTGCCTATGTACTGACCGAAAGGGAAGCTGATGAGCGAACTCATCCTGGAACCCTACTGAGCCTATCAGTGACAATATACATACAGTCCGGTCCGTTCGTCTATGAGTATCGCATATCGGGCCTAGGGGGCTGGTAACGTCAGACCTCCAATAGCGGTATAAGTCATGTCGGAGAGAAGCCCTGAACACCCTGAGAAACTACTGGAATACTTACCAGTAATTCTCACCTGCCTTGGCCAAGGACTTGGTGTAATGGCTCTCCTAGACACAGCACGATCTCACCCCCAATACCGGGAGAGACGAATCCCCTGCCGATCCGCTCACTTGCCTCCATGTGGCTCGGGATTGTACCCAACTAAACCCTGTTTGCACGACTACTTTGATCCGTGGTAGGGTAGTAATCTAAGCACAGTGGGAACTCACACGAGACAAATGACGACCTCAGGTCGATGAACTAACCTATACACATGTCACCAGGGAACTGCTATTTGACGCTAGGTATAAATACCAACTAGCAGGTTCCCGGAGAGTCCTGTCCGGTGTACTCATAACCCAATGAACACCTGTATACATCTTAGGTGATCCAACTGACACCAATGGCTTGTGAGACCGGCCACCGCCCCTCGTCGGGGTCTCGACTGTATACACTAGTCTACTCTGGAGTATCGTTGCCCTGTCTCGAAACTCCTATGACTAGGGACCACTTTTAAGGATGTGCTTATAGACTACCCAACTCTCACGTATATGATCGCCATCATACTGTTGGTAGTCAAGCAGGATCCCAAGGGCTCTACCAACGTGTAATAGTGATCATGTCACCTAAAGCTGTACACGACTGATAAAGGCAAACCATATAGCATACTATCATCTTGAGTAAGGATGTCCTACTGGTATAGGTCCTCCCTCAATCATTGCAATCACGTGCCTGCGATCCAATAATTGACTTTGAGGGCACTATATCCAACAGCTTACGCGCTAAGCGTGGTGAGCCGGTATCAATCAGACTCAGGTGAGAACCACTGGACAGCTGTGAAGAACATTCTCAAGTGTCTGAGAGGGACTAAGGAGTTGTTCCTGGTTTACGGTAATGGAGACCTCAGGGTCGAGTCCTTTACCGATTCAAGCTTCCAGAGTTACAAGGATGACAGTAAGTCTGTCTCGGGTTTTGTGTTTACCCTCAACTGAGGGGTGGTGTGTTGAAGGAGATCCAAACAGGACACCGTCGCAGACTCGACGATGGAGGCTGAATACATTGCTGCAAGCGATGCCGCAAAAGAAGCGGTCTGGTTGAAGAAGTTCATAGCTGAACTTCAGGTGGTTTCATCCATTGTTGATCCGATACCTGTGTATTGAAATAACAATAGGGCTATAGCTTTAGCGAAGGAACCACAGTCCCATCAGAAATCCGGACACATCTTAAGGCGGTATCACCTGATCAGGGAGATCGTAGATCGCCAGGAGATCGAGGTCCGGAGAGTGGATACAAAAGGGTACACGGCGGATCCATTTACAAAAGCCCTCCCTCAAGCGCAGTTCGAGCGACTTTTTGAGATGTTGGGTATGCGGTACACCAGCAGCTGGCCTTAGTGCAGACGTTGGGTATTCGGTACACCAATTACTCGCCTTTAGTGCAAGTGGGAGATTGTTGGATATGTATGCCCCAGAGGCCAGTATTGTATATGTATACATATGGATGCTGGGGATATGTATGAACATGACAATCTTGCTCAGTTTTATATTATATTATTTCAGTTGTCTTTATCTGATATGTGTATTTGGTTTTATTGATGCTTTATCTAGCTTGCACATATTGATAAAGACATGATACGGTAATATACTATTATGGTTTGTCTTTATCTTAACATGGCATATGTCATACTCGTCATTACATATTGCGGTTACATGTTGATAAAGCCCGTAGGATCTTGCTTGACTACCTGTGTTGTGATGGCGATCATACTTGTGGGAGCAGAGTTGTCCATAAGCACATCCTTAAATGGTCCCTAGTCGCGTGAGTATCGAGACTGGGCATTGATACTCTAGAGTAGACTAATGTATACGTTTCTAGCCCCGTCGAGGGATGATTAGTCCCGCAGCCATTGGTCTGATGGACCTAAGATCGTATATAGGTGCTCACTGGGTGTGAGTACACTAGACGCACTCCCTGAGAACTTCCAGATGGTATTATACCTATCGTCAGATGGAAGTTCTCAGGTGACATGTGTACAGGTTAGTCTTTGGACCTGAGATCGTCATTTGTCTCTTGTGAGTTCCCACTGTCCTTTGATCACTACCCTACCACGGCTCTACTAAGTCGTACAAACAGGTTTTGGTTTGGTACAGTCCCGAGCCACATGGAGGCAGTGAATGATTGTTAGGGATTCGTCTTTCCCGGTATTGGGAGTTGATATCGCACTGTGATTCGATCGGTCAGGACCACAAGACCTTGGCCAAGGCAGCAAGGATTTACTGATAGGTTGATCAGAAGTTTCCCTGATTGGTCCTAAGCCACATCAGCACGACTTATCGAGTTATTACGGTCTGACATTTACCACCCTCTAGACCTGGTATGTGATACTCTGAGACGAAGAGACCGGACTGTACATATATTGTCATGGATAGGCTCAGTAAGAGTTCGGACGAGTTTGCTCGTCGGCCATTCTTTTCGATGGTACCTGGGTAGTCGTTACGTACAGCTAGTGCTGCTGACGTGCTTGTAGTTAAACCCACTGCCAGCATACTGTTGAGTCTTTAGACTCCCACACAGAGAGTATCCCTACTTCGGGCGAAACAATGTAGAGGCCGTATGGTTTTACGGCAGGGTTCGATCACATACTTGTGCACGTATGATGTTCGGGCGGATAATACTAGCGGGCTTTGGTTTAAGCCGGATCTTAGTATTATATTCTTGGATTATTTTGTCTCTTTGTATTCGTATTTTTCGAAATACGAATACGGGTATGTATATACGATGAAGGGCATTCTTGTAATTGTATAAGATACTTCTAGAAGAAGACACCTCATTATTTAGATTTACCATTTTTGATAATGGATTAATGAGGTGGAGAAATGAGGTGTACATTTTCATTAAATGAAGCATGGCTAGCTTGATGACTCTTACATGACTCATGGTTTACTATTCTTCCATGGTTGATATTTTGTGGAGATATTTTTTCTTGCAATATTATCTCATTCAATTAGCCATTCTTCATTTTTCTAGCTCACTCTACACTCTCATCTTATCCTTGCTCTCTTCTTCTAATACTAACCCTAATTGTCTCATGAGATAGAAACCTAGGGTTAGTGAGACAAAGCATTCCATAATCACTCTCTACACACTCTAATCTACTTAGATTAGCAAGCTAAGTATTCTAGTTACCTCAATTAGGAGGTAGGAGCTCTTAGTTGGTACTCTCGGGTGGATCATCATTAACGTGAGGAGGCCGAAGTTCAAGCACGATCTATACTTCCATCGAAGAGCTTTAGGAGAGGATCAAAGACACGAAGGACTTAGTTTCTTTAGGTATACTTTCTATCATAGTCGATAAAACCCTTACATGCTAGTTAGGTTTATGGTAAGATCCGGTGTAGCTTTATTCTAGCGCCAAGTTTTTTATTCGTAGAAAAAATGTGTTCCGCATTTAGCCAAGGAAGTTGGCCGGGGTGCTAGTGTAACTCGACGTTACACACCCCACAAGATGCGGGGAGGCGGAATAGGTAAAACGATCATTTTCGTTCAAGGTAACATCGACTATGCAAAAGGATCTTTGCTAAACCCTTACTAACAAACTAATAAGGAGTTACAACTACTATGAAAGATGATTATACCTCAAGAACCTAGTCCTTGTTCTTGTTGTTCTCCTCCTCGTCGGCCTCCTCAAATCAAAGAAGATCCACCCGAAAGTGCCCACTACAAGCTTACACCTCTAACTTGAGGTAACTAAGTGACTTAGAGTGCTAATCCAAGTGACCTAGAGAATATAGAGAGTGATTAAGGATTTAATAGTCTTGTTAACCCTAGGGTTCTCAACTCATGAGAGGATTAGGGTTCAGATGAAGAAGAGAGAGCTAGAGGAGAGAGAAAGTGTTTGTAATAATGTAATGAATCTTGACTCAACTAGAATATTATGAAGCATGAAAATATCTCACTAAAATACAACCATGCTTCATTTAATTCCTAAGGTGAATCATCTCATGAGTCATGGTTCATTTAATGTTAATTACACCTCATCTCCTCCACCTCATTTAAAGGTTAAATCAACCCTAAATGAGTCATCTCCATCTAGAAGCTTCCCAACAATTTACGAGAATGCCCCACTCATCCGTATTTACGAAAAACACGGATATACTGAGACTAAATCAAATCCAATAATCTAATACTAGGATCTGGCTTAAACCGTAGCCCACTAGTATAATCTATCAGAATATCATACATGCACAAGTACATGTATATGTCCGAACCCTGTCGTAAAACCATACGACCTCTGTCTCGTTTCGCCCGAAGCAGGGAAACCCTCTGTGTGGGACTCTAAAGACTCGACACTACGCTGGCTGTTGGTTTAACCATAGGCCACAAGCGGTACTAGCTGTACGTAACGGTCCCCAGGTAGATGTCGATAAGAAGGTCGATGAGCAAACCCATCCGAACTCTTACTGAGCCTGATGTGACAATCTCTGTACAGTCCGGTCTATTTGTCTAAGAATGTCGCATATCTGGCCTAGGGGGCGGCAAGCGTCAGACCCCTAATAGCGATATATGTCGTGTCGGAGTACAATCCAAAGCACCCTGAGAAACTACTGGAGCACCTACCAGCAAATCTCGCTTGCCCTGGCCAGGGACCTTGTGTAATGGAGTTCCGAACACAGCGCGACATCAACCCCCAATACTGGGAGAGACGAATCCTATCTAACCGCCACTGCCTCCAAGCGCTTCGGGACTCCACCCAACCGCTACCTGTTTGCACGACTCAATAGAGCCGTGGTAGGGTAGCAATCTAAGAACAATGGGAACACACTTGAGGCAAAGTAGCAGTGTCAAGTCTACGGACTATGCTGTACTCATGTCACCTGGGAATTGTTACCCGACGATAGGTATAGTACCAACCAACAGTTCCCAACGAGTCCTGTCCTTTGTACTCGTAACCCAACGAGCACCTGCATACTATCTCCAGTACAACGTACTAATGACTGTGGGACAGACCATCTACCCTGCTGGGACGAGAAGCGTTTACACTAGTCTACTCCGGAGTATTGATGCCCTGTCTCGATAATCCTACAACTAGGGACCTGAAAAAGGATGTGCTTGTAGACTACCCAGCCCCTACTAGTGGGATTGTCATCACAACGCTGGTAGTCAAGTAAGATCCTAAGGGCTCTATCAATATGTATTCGCGATATGCTAAAAGAAACATATACACATATTAAAATAGATACAAACTAAGTAGCATACTTCTATGTCGAGCAAAACTGTTATAAACCCGTGTATATATCCCAAGCTTCCAAAATATAATATACAAGCCGGTATTATACAATAATGGCCTCTAGGGCATATAACACTAACAATCTCCCACTTGCACTAAGGCCATGTGCTGGCGTATCGCAGACCTATCATCTCGAATAGCCTCTCGAACTGCGTCTGAGGTATTGTCACGACCCGCAGGGTACGGAACGTGACTGGCACTTAAGTTTACGAAACGTCTAAAGACGTCCGTAAAATAAGTAAGCCAAAGCCCAGAAAACAAAACCAATTAAGCAAAAGAGTGAAGAAAACCCAATCATTTGAAAGCGAGTTTATCAAATAAGTCATGTAAAACCCTTTTTGAAAACAATATCAATTTTTCCGAAAATTTCGGCAGAGTCTCCTTTGTAAATAGTGGCCCCCAAAATGGGTACAACAAGAATATATATGAATCCAACAAATAAGGCATCCCCAAGCGGGAGCTAGCTCTTCGCCACAAGGCGGTCACAAATCCCACGTAATATAAAGCAACAACATGCGAAATAATCATAATGAAGCATAAGAAAAACAGCATGTCGACTCAAGTGAGCTCGACCCCAAAATACTGCATAAAGGTCCAAAAATCTCACAGTCTCATCTCTAGGTCAATATACAATAATGCTGGTAGATACAGTAGATGGAGTGTACTAGATACAAAGAATATACAAGGTGGTACAAAAATAATGATATAACCCACCTAGGAGCAAAACCTCGAGTCCAGGCAAAGGAGGCAAAAGAACAAGTGCGCCCGCCGCTACTGTACTGACGGAGCGGACCTGAAAAAGGCTATGGCACAACGGGGGTGAGTTGCCAACTCGCGAGTAATAAATAGCATCTACACAGGCTATCGAATGCATGCACACAAGCATCCTAGCATCTAAATACAGGTAAGGAAGGACATAATGGCAAGTATGTATGCAATATGGATATACTAGCAGGTATGAATGCAATGCGAATCAACTCGTGATCTGAATGTGTAAGTATAAGAAATCATGTTTTTCCCTTTAAGAATGTCTTTTGAAATACCAGCACAATACCAATAGAATCAACAAGAACCTGTGTCCATGATCGACACCTCAAAACTGTCTCAAATCTCATATCAATGTATCTCTGGCCTCAGCCGTCCGGCTGACCCATCTCAAATATCAATATCTCATCATCTAGCGGCCACGGTCGGTATCCTCTAGATATCCGCCGTCCCAAACAGTCACCGGTAGGTAATCCGTCTCCTGCCAGGCTCAACGTCAACATCACATTCCTCTTGCCCCGGGGTACCTTACCGGGCCCACCATGTACCCGTGACGGTTCCTCCACTCCTCGACACGGATCTCGAAAACCACAGCAAACTCATGGTGGATGACACTTACATCACTAGAAAACCGCAATTTACATATTTTAAAAAAATATAATAAGTTTAGAAATTTTGCGGCTTTCCCCCGAAATCCAGAAATATCATAAAATCTCAATAAATCCTCATAAGTGTATATGTCAATGGTGATGAATGCATATGGTATCAATAATTAAGCTACGATGTATGATTAATAGACTAGGCATGAATAAATAATATGATGAGGTACATGCACATGAATAGCAATCCTACGATTTCATTTTAAGGAATTAAAGGCAATAGCACAGGTTTAAGCATCAATTAGTAAAAGGTTTCAATTTAAAGGTTATCTAGTGTGGTGGCATGGCAATTACCAGGATGTGTGTGTAAGCATGAATAGTGCTCGTGCTGCATATAAAAACCCTGGCAATGGTGCAGGTGTCCTATAGAATGGTTTCGTATAGGTATGTCAATATAGGGCATGAATGTAGCAAATAATCATACAAGTATTACACCCCTAATTACTAACATTACTAAGAATCTTTTAAGTTACTAAAACTATCGGGCGGCTTGCGCCATCCAACGATAGTCCCCCGTAGATGTTACATCTACTCACTGGAATCCCTAGCTAGTCACGTCCAATCACCGCTTTCTCCTTTCGTGCCGCGTCTGACGTCTCCGCGACCGGACCTGGAATTTACATCAATACCAAACATAAGGTTACTTATCAAGAACGACGCAAAACCCAAACGAAACTACTAACGTTCACAAGCTAGGTACAACGTGCACAAAGTGCGCGGAACACACGCGAAAATCGCAAAAACTGCACAAAAAAAAACCGCCGATTTGGTCGTCCGGCAAAACTAAAACCCGACTACTCAAAAATCCGCACTCACGCATCCTAAATGTCATAGGATACGCTAAAAATGTCATCCAGACATCGCAATTAATTCATCACAACATTTTAGTAAAAACTAGTAAGCGAGAAAAGCAATTTGGTGCAACATCGACAATAGCGACAAAGTTATCACGGTCCAACACAATCATCCAATCCACACAACTAGTTAGCCACCAAAAACACAATTTTAACTTATTTACCATGCTACAAAACCCACATTCCATACACAAACCTCTTCTTGATTTTGGTAATTTGCAAACTTAATGAAAATTTCACACAAGTTTAACATAGATTAGCTTAATAAGAAGCCACTTAAGCAAAGTAACCTTAAAGATTGGTTTAGTAATTAACTAGATATCTAATTAGCTTTAATTAACTAAATAATGGTTTCTAAAAACCCTAGTTTAACTCTAACCATAAACCTTTAAAAACTAGATTAGAATCTAACACTAAATTAACACTAGATTTTAGCCCAATTAGCAATTTAACCACTTAGATTAAGCTAACAAAATAACTAGATAACAAAATAGCTTAATTAATCTCTTAATGGTGATCTAAACCCTAAATTAATTTCAAACCACAAACTTTAAAAAAAACTAGTATGCAATTAACACTAAAATTAACACTAAAACAATTTTCAAAGTTCAATTAGCACACTTTAAACTACAATTTAACCATTTGATTAGAAATTATACCTCAAAAGATCAATCCCTATGTTGCTAAAACCTCCCAAGATGCCATCTTTCTCCAAGATTTGAACCAATTTGGGTTTGAGAAGAGAGGGAATAAGGTTTTGTGTTGAAAAAGTGAAGGATTTGTTGATTTTTATTGAATTTTGATGCAATTTTTTGAAGAAAATGAGAGAAAAAAGAAGGAAAATAATGGAAATGGGGGGGGGGAGCAGGTCTCGGCCAGGAGAGGGAGAGGGGAGTGGAAAGTGAGGAATTGGAGTTGGAAAGACTAAAGTCAAAGCTCTCACATACACTCAAAACCCATACCTACATTACTATATTTTAATCCTAACCAAAACAATTCATTCACAAAGATAAAGTCAAAGTGAGGCAATCAAAATTCTGGACCTGATCATGGTGGGGCCGGCCTAGGGCTGAGGGAAGAGAGAGAGGGGTTTACAAAAGAAGTTTTATGCAAAAAGACCCCCTACAAGTCCAAAATTGCAAGTTTTAGCTTAAAATTCAATAAATTTCGTTTTCTATAATAAAAATTAGTTAAAAATCAAAATAAAATACTCGAAATTTATGTTACAACTAGATTTTAATTAACATAATTTTAATGATTAAAATTAGCCCAGAAAAATTTGTATTTATCGCTAATTTAATGTATTTTCTTACCGGCTTAAAATAATATAAAAAAATTTAAAAATTAGGGAAAATTTTTAAACGACCAGAATTTCATAAGTAACTCATTAGCTACTAAAAACAAGCAATTACCTATCCATTTTAGGTATAATTAGTCCTAAACTGCAAAATAACGAGAAAGACGATTTTCGGAAAAATACCGAATTTTCACCGATTTTCAGGAAAACACCAAAACGACTTTTCAAGGCGCTACAATCTTCCCCCTTAAAGAAATTCGGTCCCCAAATTTAAAAATATAACTACACGTACCTTCAAAGAGATGGGGATATTTCTTCCTCATCTCGCCCTCGGTCTCCCAGGTAACCTCCTCGCTGCTCGGGCTACGCCAAAGGACCTTGACGGTTGGTATAATCTTCGACCTCAACTTCTTCACCTGCCGATCCAGGATGGCCACCGGCTGCTCTGCAAAAGAAAGGTCGCGCTCTAGCTGGACTGTCGGGTGCTGAATCGCATGCGAAGGGTCGTGAAGGTACTTGCGGAGCATCGAAACATGGAAGACGGGGTGAACATCGGGAAAGCTGGGTGGAAGGGCCAAACGATATGCAACAGCGCCGACACGCTCGAGGATCTCGAAGGGACCTACGAATCTAGGGCTAAGCTTTCCCTTTTGCCCAAAACGCATCACACCCTTCATCGGAGAGACTTTCAGAAAAACATGGTCGCCAACTGCGAACTCTAACTTGCGACGGCGCCTGCCTGCATACGATTTCTGCCTGCTCTGAGCCGCTCTCATCCGGTCTCGGATCAACTGTATCTTCGCTGTCGTCTCCTCAACAAGCTGGGGCCCTAAAATACTGCTCTCGCTGAGCTCGGTCCAACAGACGGGCGATCTGCATCTCTTCCCATACAATGCCTCGAAAGGTGCCATCTGAATAGTATCCTGGAAGCTGTTGTTGTAGGTGAACTCCACTAGAGGTAAATGACGATCCCAGCTACCGCCGAAGTCTAAAACGCACGCTCTGAGCATGTCCTCGAGAGTCTGAATAGTCCGGTCTGACTGGCCGTCGGTCTGCGGATGAAACGCTGTGCTGAAGCTCAAACGAGTGCCCAAAGCCTCCTGAAGTCTCTGCCAAAGTCGGCTGGTGAACTGGGTGCCTCGATCTGACACGATACAAGTCGGTACGCCATGCAACCGCATGATCCCGTCGATGTAAAGCTGGGCATACTGAGCGAAGCTGAAAGTCGTCTTCACTGGAAGGAAGTGAGCCGCTTTCGCCAATCGATCTACGATCACCCAGATGGAGTCGTACCCTCGACTGGTCCTGGGTAGACCCACAACGAAGTCCGTCGAAATCTGCTCCCATTTCCACTCTGGAATGGGTAACGGCTGTAGCTCTCCTGCGGGCCTCTGGTGCTCGGCCTTGACTTGCTGACAAGTCAGGCATCTCGATACAAACTCCGCAATGTCCCTCTTCATCCCGTCCCACCAGTAGGTCTCTCTCATATCATGGTACATCTTGGTGGAACCGGGGTGGACACTATACACTGATCGGTGTGCCTCCTCAAGAATGTCGCACTGCAATCCATCAGCATCTGGTACGCACAGTCTAGATCCATATCGTAAAATCCCCTGATCATCAATCACGAACTCGGAAAACCTGCCCTGTCCCATCTGTGCCATGATCTCTGAGCAACGGTCGTCACTGCGCCCTGCCTCATATATACGGTCAAGCAACTGTGGGCGTGCACGAACATGCGCGAGCTGTCCCCCTGTCTGAGTGAACTCGAACTCAACTCGGCTGTCGCATAACATCTGCCAATCTGCTGACGACTGCCTCTGCACTGCGCGCAAAAAGGATAGACTACCCCCGGGCCTCCTACTCAACGCATCTGCCACCACATTCGCCTTGCCTGGGTGATATAAGATCTCGCAGTCGTAGTCTTTCACCAACTCCATCCATCGACGCTGTCTGAGGTTCAGGTCTCGCTGCTGAAATATGTACTTTAAGCTCTTGTGATCGGTGAATATCTGACAGGACTCGCCGTATAAGTAATGTCGCCAAATCTTCAATGCAAAGACCATTGCAGCCATCTCCAAATCATGAGTGGGGTAGTTCTGTTCATGCTTCTTCAGCTGCCGAGAAGCATATGCGATCACCCGGCCATGCTGCATCAACACGCATCCTAATCCCACTCGCGAAGCATCACAGTAGACCACAAATCCGCCTGATCCCGAAGGCAAAGATAATACCGGCGCCGTAGTCAAACGAGTCCGTAGCTGCTGAAAACTGCACTCGCACTCCTCCGTCCAGACGAAAAGAACTCCCTTCCGGGTCAAACCGGTCAACGGTGCAGCTATACGGGAGAAGTCCTGAACAAAACGCCTGTAGTAGCCCGCCAGGCCTAGAAAACTACGGATCTCAGTAACCGATGTAGGTCGGGGCCACTGCTGAACAGCCTCAATCTTCTTCGGGTCCACACATATGCCGTCTCTCGTAGCCACGTGACCCAAGAATCCGACGCTGTCCAGCCAGAATGCACACTTGGAGAACTTTGCGAACAGCTGGTGCTCCCTCAGAGTCTGTAACGTAATCCGCAAGTGCTGCTCGTGCTCCTCTCTGCTCCGGGAGTACACTAAGATATCGTCGATAAACAAATGATGAACAAGTCAAGATACGGCCTGAATGTACGGTTCATCAAATCCATGAATGCTGCTGGGGCGTTGGTGAGTCCGAACGACATCACCAAAAACTCGTAGTGGCCGTAGCGCGTGCGGAAAGCTGTCCTCGGTATATCCTCCTGTCGAACTCGCAGCTGATGGTATCCTGATCGCAAGTCGATCCTCGAAAAATACCCCGCACCCTGAAGCTGGTCGAACAAATCATCAATGCGCGGCAACGGATATCTGTTCCGAACAGTAACTTTGTTCAGCTGGCGGTAGTCGATACATAAGCGCAAACTTCCATCCTTCTTCTTGACAAACAGGACAGGAGCACCCCACGGAGAAACACTCGGTCGAATAAGCCCCTTATCTAACAAATCCTGCAACTGATCTTTCAGCTCTCGAAGCTCTGCCGGGGCCATCCGATAAGGCGGTATAGAAATAGGCCCCGAGCCGGGAATCAAATCAATGCAGAACTCAACATCGCGCTCAGGCGGTAGCCCAGGTAGCTCATCAGGGAAAACATCAGGGAACTCACAAACAACCGGGACCCGGTCCAACGGAACCTCTGCAGCTCGAGTATCACAAATATACGCTAAGAATCCCTGACATCCCTTCCGCAAGAGCTGACCAGCGTGAAGAGACGAAATCAAGCTGGGAAGGATGACGCTGCGGTCTCCCTGAATAACAAGGACTGGCTCTCCCGGAAAGCTAAATCTGACTGCCTTCTCACGGCAGTCCACCGAAGCATAACAAGTGGCTAGCCAATCCATGCCCAGAAGCACATCAAAGTCCAACATATCGAGGAGAATCAAATCAACCAATGACTCCCTCTCCCCGATACGAATGGAACACAATCGAAAAACAAAACGAGCGACAAACGACTCGCCTACCGGGGTAATAACAACAAGCGGCTGATCTAACGACGACGACTCACGGCCCAACATCGGTGCAAAGTGTGTAGAGACGTACGAATGTGTGGAACCAGGGTCAAATAATACCCGTGCGTCGAAAGAACATACGGATAAGGTACCTGTCACAACGGTATTGGATGCCTGCGCATCCTGCGGTGTCAAAGCAAATACTCGGGCCTGACCTCCACCGATAGCGGGCTGACCTCGACCTCGGCCTCTGCCTCCTCGTCCTCTCTGAATCGGACCGCCGCGTCCACGGCCTCTGGGTGCACCTAACTGGCGTGGAGCATCGCCGGTGGTAGGAAGTAGGGCTCTCTGAGGAGGGGGTGGTGATGGTGGTAGGGTCACATGTGGAACTGTCGCCGCTCCCTGTCGTCTCGCCGGACAGTCTCTGTTACGATGATGCAGGCTACCACACCAAAAACATCCTAACCATGGCTGCTGATCGTAAGGGTGAAGGCGATATAACTGGCCCCTAAAGAATCCACCACGGCTTCTGCGAACCCTCCTAGGTGCTAACATATCAGTGCGAATCCGACTCGGTCTCGAAACGACCGCAGGGGGAGTAATATCCGATCTCTGTGCTCGATTGACCTCTACTAACGATTCCACCATCTGTCGTAACTCCTGCATGCCTCCCATCATCTGTCGCAGCTCCTCCATACCGGACTCAAGCCTATCCATGCGACCTGGGGTATGCGGATCAGTCTGTCCCTGAGGCATAGGTATACCACCCTGCTCAGTCCTCGTCTCGGACGAGCCTACTCGGATATCATCACGGGCGGCAGCCCTCTGCGCTCTCGTAGCCTTTGGCGGCATAGTGGCTGGTACAGAAAAACAGATAGTAAGAACAGTGCAATAGGATCATAGGATACACGGAATTGAAGAAGGAATTTTCAAGCAAGTATATCCTAAAGTCACTTAGGCGGAGTACCGTATCGTAAGTATGCCGCGGACATACACACGCTACGTTACCCTACTTAAGTCACTTACTCCATCTACCAAGGATCATCCTACACTCAAAAAGGTAAAACCTATCGCTCTGATACCAACTTTGTCACGACCCGCAGGGTACGGAACGTGACTGGCACTTAAGTTTACGAAACGTCTAAAGACGTCCGTAAAATAAGTAAGCCAAAGCCCAGAAAACAAAACCAATTAAGCAAAAGAGTGAAGAAAACCCAATCAGTTGAAAGCGAGTTTATCAAATAAGTCATGTAAAACCCTTTTTGAAAACAATATCAATTTTTCTGAAAATTTCGGCAGAGTCTCCTTTGTAAATAGTGGCCCCCAAAATGGGTACAACAAGAATATATATGAATCCAACAAATAAGGCATCCCCAAGCGGGAGCTAGCTCTTCGCCACAAGGCGGTCACAAATCCCAAGCAATATAAAGCAACAACATGCGAAATAATCATAATGAAGCATAAGAAAAACAGCATGTCGACTCAAGTGAGCTCGACCCCAAAATACAGCATAAAGGTCCACAAATCTCACAGTCTCATCTCTAGGTCAATATACAATAATGCTGGTAGATACAGTAGATGGAGTGTACTAGATACAAAGAATATACAAGGTGGTACAAAAATAATGATATAACACTCCTAGGAGCAAAACCTCGAGTCCAGGCAAAGGAGGCAAAAGAACAAGTGCGCCCGCCGCTACTGTACTGACGGAGCGGACCTGAAAAAGGCTATGGCACAACGGGGGTGAGTTGCCAACTCGCGAGTAATAAATAACATCTACACAGGCTATCGAATGCATGCACACAAGCATCCTAGCATCTAAATACAGGTAAGGAAGGACATAATGGAAAGTATGTATGCAATATGGATATACTAGCAGGTATGAATGCAATGCGAATCAACTCGTGATCTGAATGTGTAAGTATAAGAAATCATGTTTTTCCCTTTAAGAATGTCTTTTGAAATACCAGCACAATACCAATAGAATCAACAAGAACCTGTGTCCAGCATCGACACCTCAAAACTGTCTCAAATCTCATATCAATGTATCTCTGGCCTCAGCCGTCCGGCTGACCCATCTCAAATATCAATATCTCATCATCTAGCGGCCACGGTCGGTATCCTCTGGATATCCGCCGTCCCAAACAGTCACCGGTAGGTAATCCGTCCCCTGCCAGGCTCAACGTCAACACCACATTCCTCTTGCCCCGGGGTACCTTACCGGGCCTATCATGTACCCGTGACGGTTCCTCCACTCCTCGACACGGATCACGAAAACCACAGCAAACTCATGGTGGACGACACTTACATCACTAGAAAACCGCAATTTACATATTTTAAAAAAATATAATAAGTTTAGAAATTTTGCGGCTTTCCCCCGAAATCCAGAAATATCATAAAATCTCAAGAAATCCTCATAAGTGTATATGTCAATGGTGATGAATGCATATGGTATCAATAATTAAGCTACGATGTATGATTAATAGACTAGGCATGAACAAATAATATGATGAGGTACATGCACATGAATAGCATTCCTACGATTTCATTTTAGGGAATTAAAGGCAATAGCACAGGTTTAAGCATCAATTAGTAAAAGGTTTCAATTTAAAGGTTATCTAGTGTGGTGGCATGGCAATTACCAGGATGTGTGTGTAAGCATGAATAGTGCTCGTGCTGCATATAAAAACCCTGGCAATGGTGCAGGTGTCCTATAGAATGGTTTCGTATAGGTATGTCAATATAGGGCATGAATGTAGCAAATAATCATACAAGTATTACACCCCTAATTACTAACATTACTAAGAATCTTTTAAGTTACTAAAACTACCGGGCGGCTTGCGCCATCCAACGATAGTCCCCCGTAGATGTTACATCTACTCACCGGAATCCCTAACTAGTCACGTCCAATCACCGCTTTCCCCTTTCGTGCCGCGTCTGACGTCTCCGCGACCGGACCTGGAATTTACATCAATACCAAACATAAGGTTACCTATCAAGAACGACGCAAAACCCAAACGAAACTACTAACGTTCACAAGCTAGGTACAACGTGCACAAAGTGCGCGGAACACACGCGAAAATCGCAAAAACTGCACCAAAAAAAACCGCCGATTTGGTCGTCCGGCAAAACTAAAACCCGACTACTCAAAAATCCGCACTCACGCATCCTAAATGTCATAGGATACGCTAAAAATGTCATCAAGACATCGCAATTAATTCATCACAACATTTTAGTAAAAACTAGTAAGCGAGAAAAGCAATTTGGTGCAACATCGACAATAGCGACAAAGTTATCACGGTCCAACACAACCATCCAATCCACACAACTAGTTAGCCACCAAAAACACAATTTTAACTTATTTACCATGCTACAAAACCCACATTCCATACACAAACCTCCTCTTGATTTTGGTAATTTGCAAACTTAATGAAAATTTCACACAAGTTTAACATAGATTAGCTTAATAAGAAGCCACTTAAGCAAAGTAACCTTAAAGATTGGTTTAGTAATTAACTAGATATCTAATTAGCTTTAATTAACTAAATAATGGTTTCTAAAAACCCTAGTTTAACTCTAACCATAAACCTTTAAAAACTAGATTAGAATCTAACACTAAATTAACACTAGATTTTAGCCCAATTAGCAATTTAACCACTTAGATTAAGCTAACAAAATAACTAGATAACAAAATAGCTTAATTAATCTCTTAATGGTGATCTAAACCCTAAATTAATTTCAAACCACAAACCTTAAAAAAAACTAGTATGCAATTAACACTAAAATTAACACTAAAACAATTTTCAAAGTTCAATTAGCACACTTTAAACTACAATTTAACCATTTGATTAGAAATTATACCTCAAAAGATCAATCCCTATGTTGCTAAAACCTCCCAAGATGCCATCTTTCTCCAAGATTTGAACCAATTTGGGTTTGAGAAGAGAGGGAATAAGGTTTTGTGTTGAAAAAGTGAAGGATTTGTTGATTTTTATTGAATTTTGATGCAATTTTTTGAAGAAAATGAGAGAAAAAAGAAGGAAAATAATGGAAATGGGGGGGGGGGGGGAGCAGGTCTCGGCCAGGAGAGGGAGAGGGGAGTGGAAAGTGAGGAATTGGAGTTGGAAAGACTAAAGTCAAAGCTCTCACATACACTCAAAACCCATACCTACATTACTATATTTTAATCCTAACCAAAACAATTCATTCACAAAGATAAAGTCAAAGTGAGGCAATCAAAATTCTGGACCTGATCATGGTGGGGCCGGCCTAGGGCTGAGGGAAGAGAGAGAGGGGTTTACAAAAGAAGTTTTATGCAAAAAGACCCCCTACAAGTCCAAAATTGCAAGTTTTAGCTTAAAATTCAATAAATTTCGTTTTCTATAATAAAAATTAGTTAAAAATCAAAATAAAATACTAAAAATTTATGTTACAACTAGATTTTAATTAAAATAATTTTAAAGATTAAAATTAGCCCAGAAAAATTTGTATTTATCGCTAATTTAATGTATTTTCTTACCGGCTTAAAATAATATAAAAAAATTTAAAAATTAGGGAAAATTTTTAAACGACCAGAATTTCATAAGTAACTCATTAGCTACTAAAAACAAGCAATTACCTATCCATTTTAGGTATAATTAGTCCTAAACTGCAAAATAACGAGAAATACGGTTTTCGGAAAAATACCGAATTTTCACCGATTTTCAGGAAAACACCAAAACGACTTTTCAAGGCGCTACAGGTATGGCCTTTGTGAATGGATCAGCAGCGTTCTCCTCTATAGCAACTCTCTGGACCTCGATCTCCCGGCAATCTATGATCTTCCTGATCCGGTGATACCGCCTCAAGATGTGTCTGGACTTTTGATGGGACTTGGGTTCCTTCGCTAAAGCTATAGCCCCGTTGTTGTCACAATACAGAGGTATCGGATCAACAATGGATAGAACCACCTGAAGTTCTTTTAATAACATCCTTATCCAGACTGCTTCTTTTGCGGCATCAGAAGCTGCGATATACTCGGCTTCCATCATCGAGTCAGCAACGGTGTCCTGCTTGGTACTCTTCCGATTAACCGCCCCTCCATTGAGGGTAAAGACGTAACCTGACATGGACTTGGAGTCATCCTTGTCACTCTGGAAGCTGGAGTCAGCAAAAGCCTCGATCTGGAGGTCTTTTCTGCCGTAAACCACGAACATATCCATAGTCCTTCTCAGGTACTTGAGAATGTTCTTTACTGCTATCCAGTGCTTCTCCCCTGGGTTTGACTGATACCGGCTTACCACACTTAGTACGTAAGCTACATCTGGTTTGGTACAGAGCATCGCATACATTATAGAGCCTACCGCAGAAGCTTAGGGTATAATCGACATGCAATCCCTTTCCAAATCATTCTTGGGAGACATCTCTTAGGAGAAGGTGATTCCGTGACAAGCTGGTAAATTACCGCTCTTTGAATTTTCTATAATGAATCTTTTTAGTATAGTGTTGATGTACCTGGACTGCGAAAGTCCCAACATTTTCTTAGATCTATCACGATAGATCTGGATCCCCAGAATGTAAGAGGCATCACCCAGGTCTTTCATGGAGAACCTGTGTGAAAAAAATCCTTTGACGGATTGTAGCATAGGAATATCATTTCCTATCAAGAGAATGTCATCCACTTACAAGAAGAGGAATATGACAGTTCGTGCGACAATCTTACTATAAATACATGGCTCATCTGGATTTTTGATAAAGTCATATTCTTTGACTGTTTCATCAAAACAGATGTTCCAACTCCGCGATGCCTGCTTTAATCCATAAATTGACTTAAGCAACTTGCACACTTTCCCGCTGCTCCCACTCTTAATGAAACCTTCTGCCTGATCCATATAGATGCACTCTTCAAAATTTCTTTTTAGAAAAGCCGTCTTTATGTCCATCTGCCAGATCTCATAATCGTGGAAGGAAGCAATAGCAAGAAGGATCCGAATGGATTTAAGAATAGCCACTGGAGAAAAGGTTTCGTCATAGTCCAAACCAGGCCTTTGACGAAAACCCTTTGCAACAAGTCTAGCCTTATAGGTTTCAACCATTCCATCTACACCAATCTTCTTTCTGAAGATCCATTTGCATCCTATGGGTTTTACCCCATTTGGAGCAAAGTCCAAAGTCTATAATTTGTTGGTGTACATGGACTCCATCTCGGTCCGCATTGCATCCAGCCATCTTACCGAGTCGCCGCTCTGAATGTCTTGCTGGAAGCCAGTAGGTTCATCAATATCAATGATGCAATCCACTCTATCCCCGTCTATGAGAAAACCATAGTATCTCTCAGGCGGATGAGACGGCTTACTACTCCTGCGGAGCGGTGCGGGAACGTCCTGTTCTCTTGAGACTTCTTGTTCCATCAAGCTTTCAGTAATAGCTTTTGGTTCTGGAATTTCTATCGGTTCTATTGTGCTCCCACATGTTTCTTTTTCTAAGAACTGATGTTCCAGAAAATGGGCATTACGAGAAACAAAAAACCTTTTGTTCCTCTGCATAATAGGAAAAATACCCCTTGGAGTTCTTTGGGTATCCTACAAACTTACACTGTACTGAGCGTGCCTCGAGTTTGTCCATATGCTGCTTTTTAAAAAAAGCTGGACATTCCCATATCTTGAGATACTGAAGATAGGGTTTCTTCCTACTCTACATCTGATATGGTGTGGTAGGCACAGTCTTGGTTGGAACCCTGTTCAAAAGATATGCAGCTGATTATAGTGCATAACCCCAGAAAGATCGTTGTAACTCAGCATTACTCATCATGGAACGTACCATATCTAATAGGGTTCGGTTCCGTCTCTCCGATACACCGTAGTGTAGTGGAGTGTATGGAGGAGTAAGCTGAGAGATAATTCTATTCTCTTTTAGGTAATCCAGGAACTCGGCACTCAAGTATTCACCACCTCGATCAGATCTTAGTGTCTTGATTCTTTTGCCGGTTTGTTTTTCTACTTCATTCTTATATTCTCAGAATTTCTCAAAGGCCTCAGATTTATGTTTCATCAAGAAAATATGTCCATGCCAAGAGAAATCATCAGTAAAAGTAATGAAATAGGAAAAACCAATTCTTGCATGTGTAGACATTGGACCACATACATCGCTGTGTATGAGTCCTAAGAGCTCGCTCGCTCTTACTCCGTGTCTAGTGAACGGAGTCTTTGTCATCTTTCCTTTGAGACATGGTTGACAAGTGGCATAAAATTGATATTCGAACTGATCCAAATATCCATTTTTATGTAACTTAGTCAACCTTGTCTCATTGATGTGACCCAGTCTACAATTCCACAAGAAAGCCTAATTTATATCCGGAGACTTTCTTTTAAGTGTGTTCTGGACATTGAAAATATGCAATTGGTTTAATACGTATATACCGTTATCTAGTGTACCGGACCCAATCAAACCATAATTAAGGTGGATGTTGACAACATCGGTTACAAATGTAAAATCATAACTTCTATTGATAACATGGATACTGATATGATATTACAAGTTAAACTAGGTACACATAAAAAGTTACGCAAAACCAAAATATGTCCACTCATCAATCCAAGGTGAAAATCCCCTATGGACACAGCATCCACACTCGCTCCGTTAGCTACCCTGAGGGTCATATCACCATTCTTCAGTACTCTACGGCTTCACAGTGCCAGCAATGAATTGCATATATGAGATCCTGATCCGGTATCTAATACCCAGGAAGTAGAGTTGATTGACAGACAATTTTCAATTACAAACACACCTGAAGCCGAAGCCACAACTTGCCTCGGGTCCTGGTTCTTGGCATTCCAAGGTTTGCAATCCTTTTGCCAATGGCCCTTCTATGACAGTTGAAGCACTCGTCCTTTGCTACTATCGGCACTTCAACCTTTGCTTTTCCCCTGGCTTCCACCTTACCAAAACCACCTCTCGGTTTGGTAGGGGCCTTCATCTTCCTTCCTTTGGCTTTTGCCTTGGACCTCGAAGAGGAAGCACCACGAACAAACAGAGCGGGTGTTTCCCTTGCTTTCTACAAGTTGCCCTCTGCACTCCTTAACATGTTAAGGAGTTCTGGAAGTTCAACTTCTTGAACTTCAATATTGAAATTCAAGATAAACTGGGCATAGGTGGAAGGAAAGGACTAGAGAATCAAGTCTGTATACAGCTCGTTCTCTAATGTTGTCCCAAGGTCTGTGAGCTCCTCAATGTAGCCAATCATCTTACGGACATGTTCCCCTACAGATTATCTGAAGGCCAGCCTCGATTGAAATAACTTCTTCGAGGTCTCGTATCTTGCTATACGAGATTGCTCCCCATACGGTTCCTTAGTGTGGAGAAATATGGATTCAAGATCCATATTCTCGTGCCTCCTCTGATGATCATTGTCCATAGAGGCAAGCACGATGCATTTGGCTTTCGCGCAGTCAATCTCCCTAGTCTTGCGGATTTCCTTATCCGCGACACTGGATTCTGGACCTGGGACGGCAGGGGCTTTAGTAGTAAGGACATACCCCAATTTTTCATAATTGATTGCCATCTTCACATTCCTGAACCAATCTTTATAGTTTGGCCCTATCAAAGTATTTTTATCTAATAGTAACTTAAGGCCCGTCATGTTCTGGCCGCTGCAATTAGGAGAGAGAGAGAAGAAAAACTTTAGCATGATGCTCTTGCAAGTTTACAGTGGATTTTAGTTTATCTAAGCAGGATGGCTCCCACTGTTTCTCGAATCCTTCCTCAAACCATAAAATAAGAACTAGTCGTGACTATTCTCACCATACAATACTTGCTTAACCTTTCAGCCAGGCTAGTGTTGGTACTTCGAGGGAGGTTTTACGACGCTTTCGTAAAGTTCCTTATTTAAATAACCTATTTTCTCTGGGGGCGTAGCCCCGCTAACACCTTTCTTAACACCTACTTAGTTTATAACATTGATCGTTAAGTGAAAGAATCTCTCGATGAGTAGCATATACTCGCAGTAGGATCGGGATCCCAATATCATCGTATGATAAAGTAGAAGGCATGCTACCAAAATTATCACACTCCAAATGGTATGCAGCACTAGCAAGTTTCAGTTTCTTTAGAAACTCCCGATGTGGATTTTTTCCCCATGCTCTTATGACCATGACGTTGGCCAAAATATCATAAGTCACATGTCAAGTTCTACCCATCATTATCCAGGTTAATTTGAACCCACCCTTACGTACCCTTGATATCGGCCAAAATGGCAGTACGACTGTCCCAAACCAACGCATCTATCTATGCAACAGATGAATATCCAGCAGCTACCAAACACTATGCCTTGGCGTTGGTCAAAATACATAGCTTGAAAACTACTAAATATCCAACTAAAATGACGGAGGGCTACGAATGGTTTTGGCGAAACCGTGAATGTGGTGAACTTGATATGATCGAAGGAACCTGGTTGCTTTTAAAAGGAGTGGTTTAAGCTCCGCATTTAAAAGTTTTACTGTTTTGAAAAAACGAGTGGTTTTTAAATTGTTCCAACGATTCAGCTTTGGTTTGTTTTCTTTGCATTAATCTAATGCAGTCCCATCAATTAACCTATCATTACAGAAAACAACGAGAATGCAACGTACTCTTATGCCATCCGCATTCGCCATTGGGCTCCGTCATCACCCATTAGGTTACTTAACTAACGATAGAGCGGGGGCTGGACTAGCGCGGGTGCAAAACATAAGCTACGCCTACTAGATATCATATATAGATATGAACATTCGTCAGATGCAATAATAGGCATTCCAGATCACAGATGAATACATTGGATATTCTAGGAATCCACATTTCCTTTGAACCTGCAATGAAAGACGGATTACACAGTCGTGATGAATAGACAACCCCACCCTAGACCCCTACGGGTACGGCAAACTACCCGCCAAATAACCGAAGTGAAGCAGTCTCCCTCAACAACGTGAGTAGGCCACTAAGCACTTCAAAGTACCCGGTAGTTTGTGCACCCCACCTTAGGTATATCCTAGGAGCATAAAAAAGTAAATGAAATAATACAACGGTTGCTACAGCCTCAACCCGGATGTGCCCCGCGGAAAAAATATTACAAAAATTTACAATTTACAATTGAATGAAATAAACACTCGTCTCACATCCCCGGCTAATAATTCACGACAATCCAACAAGTCCATATACACAAACCAGTAAAACCGTCACAGAAATGTGCAACCCCCAACTAACCGACATATAGAAATTAGCGGAAGTTTACGAACACATTAATCACAACACAGATATAATCCGGTTAGCCAGAGTTCTTAGAATTACGATCAATCACCACATTTGAATCTACTCCAAATACGTCTCTGTACACAAATAATCCTGAGCAGAAACAAAGTATCCCTGAAAACCCAACGCCACACAGCAGACTAACACAGGAAATTTGGACCAACTCGGAGTTGACTCGGCTGCGGATCCGCGGCCGAACCCTGGGTTCCGCGGTGGTTCCGCGGTCGTCTCACCGATTTAGGTGCCCAAATTTCTACAGCGATCTTAAAAAACCCTTCTTGTAATTTCCAGGTCTCGGAAATAATTTTTAGACCAGAAATAAAATTCGGCAGAAACAATGTTAAAATGTCGTGTTTTCGGGATAAAACCGTGATCGAATTTCAAAAGGCTTTGCTAACAAGTTAGTTATGGTTTAGCTAGGCTCTGATACTACTGTAAGTCGACGTTACACACCCCAAAAGATGCGGGAAGGCGGAATAGGTAAAGCGATCATTTTCGTTCAAGGTAACATCGACTATGCAAAAGGATCTTTTCTAAACCCTAACTAACAAACTAACAAGGATTTACAACTGCTATGAAAGATGATTATACCTCATGATACAAATCGTTCTTGTTCTTGTTGTTCTCCTCCTCGTCGGCCTCCTCAAATCAAAGAAGATCCACCTGAGAGTGCCCACTACAAGCTTATACCTCTAACTTGAGGTAACTGAGTGACTTAGAGTGCTAATCCAAGTGACCTAGAGAATATAGAGAGTGATTAAGGATTTAATAGTCTTGATAACCCTATGGTTCTCAACTCATGAGAGGATTAGGGTTTAGATGAAGAAGAGAGAGCTAGAGGAGAGAAAAAGTGTTTGTAATAATGTAATGAATCTTGACTCAACTTGAATATTATGAAGCATGAAAATATCTCACTGAAATATCTATAATAAATATCAACCATGCTTCATTTAATTCCTAAGATGAATCATCTCATGAGTCATGGTTCATTTAATGTTAATTACACCTCATCTCCTCCACCTCATTTAAAGGTTAAATCAAAAGATAAAACCCTAACTGAGTCATCTCCTTCTAGAAGCTTCCCAACAATTTACGAGAATGCCCTTCTCATCCGTATTTACGAAAAACACAGAATTACTGAGACTAAATCAAATCCAATAATCTAATAGTAGGATCTGGCTTAAACCATTGCCCACTAGTATAATCTGTCTTAATATCATACGCGCACAAGTACATGTATATGTCCGAACCCTGTCGTAAAACCATACGACCTCTATATCGTTTTGCCCGAAGTAGGGAAACTCTCTGTGTGGGACTCTAAAGAGTCAACACTATGCTGGCAGTGGGTTTAACCACAGGCCGCAAGCGGTACTAGCTGTACGTAACGGTCCCCAAGTACTTGTCGATAAGAAGGTCGATGAGGAAATCCATCCGAACTCCTACTGAGCCGGATATGACAATCTCCGTACAGTTCGGTCTGTTCGTCTAAGAACGTCGCATATCGGGCCTAGGGGCGATAAGCATCAGATGCCTAATAGCAGTATAAGTCGTGTCGGAGTACAATCCAAAAACCCTGAGAAACTACTGGAGCACCTACCAGCAAATCTCGCTTGCCCTTGTAAGGGACCTTGCGTAATGGATTTCCGAACACAGTGCGACATCAACCGCCAATACCAGGAGAGACGAATCCTATCTAACTGCCACTGCCTCTAAGCACTTCGGGACTGCACCCAACCGCTACCTGTTTTCAAGACTCAATAGAGCCGTGGTAGGGTAGCAATCTAAGAACAGTGGGAACACACTTGAGGCGAAGTAGCAGTGTCAAGTCTACGGACAATGCTGTACTTATGTCACCTGGGAACTGTTACATGACGATAGGTATAGTACCAACCAGCCGTTCCCGACGAGTCATGTCCGGTGTACTCGTAACCCGACGAGCACCTGCATACTATCTCCAAAACAACATACTAATGTCTGTGGGACAGACCATCTCCCCAGCTGGGACGAGAAGCGTATACACTAGTCTACTCTGGAGTATCGGTGCACTGTCTCGATAATCCTACGACTAGGGACCTAAAAATGGATGTGCTTGTAGACTACCCAGCCCCCACTAGTGTGACTGCCATCACAACGCTGGTAGTCTAGTAAGATCCTAAGGGCTCTATCAATATGTATTCGCGATATGCTAAATGAAACATATACACATATTAAGATAAATACAAACCAAGTAGCATACTACTATGTCGAGCAAGACTGTTATAAACCCGTGTATATATCCAATGCTTCCAAAATGTAATATACAACCCAATACGATACAATAATGGCCTCTAGGGCATATAACACTAACAGCTAGCGTAACCCTTCAATGATGACCCGATAGCCAACCTCGTCTGAAATAGCATCTTCGAGGTCTCGTATCTTGCGATACGAGATTGCTCTCCATATTATTCCTTGGTATGGAGGAATATGGATTCAAGATCCATATTCTCGTGCCGCCTCTGATGTTCATTGCCCATAGAGGCCAGCACGATGCACTTGGCTTTCGCGCTGTCAATTTCCCAGGTCTTATGGATTTCTTTATCCGCGATGCTGGAATCTGGACCTGGGACGACGGGGGCTTTAGTAGTAAGAATATAGCCCAATTTGTCATATGTGATTGACATCTTGACATTCCTGAGCCAATCTTTATAGTTTTGCCGCGTCAATATGTTTTTATCTAATAGTAACCTAAGGCCGGTCATCTTGGTCGCTGCAATTAGGAGAGAGATAAGAAACACATTAGCATGATGCTCTTGCATGTTTAGATTGGTTTTTAGTATATCTAAACAGGATGGCTCCCACTGTTTCTCGAATCCTTCCTCAAACTACAAAAGAAGAATTAGACAGGATTAATCTCACCATACAATACTTGCTTAACCTTTCAGCCAGGCCAGTGTTGGTACTTCGAGAGAGGTTTTACGACGCTTTTGCGAAGTTCGTTAATTCAATAACCACTTTTCCCTGGAGGCGTAGCCCCGCTAACACCTTTCTAGACACCTACTTGGTTTATTGCATTGATCGTTAAGTGAAAAAATCTTCCGAGGAGTAGCATATACTCACAGTAGAATCGGGATCCAAATATCATCGTGTGATAGAGTCGAAGGAATCCTACCAAAATTATCACACTCCAAATGGTTTGCAACACTAGCAAGTTTCGGTTTCTATAGAAACTCCTGATGTGGATTTTTCCCCCATGCTCTTATGACCTTGACGAAGGCCAACATATCATAAGTCACATGTCAAGTTCTACCCGTCATTGTCCTGGTTAATTTGAACCCACCCATACATACCCTTGACGAAGGCCAAAATAGCAGTACGACTGTCCCAAACCAACGCATCTATCTATGCTACAGATGAATATTCAACAGCTACTAATCACTATGCCTTGGCGAAGGTCGAAATACATAGCTTGAATACTACTGAATATCCAACTGAAATGACGGAGGGCTACGAAAGGTTTTAGAGAAACCGTGAACGTAGTGAACTTGATATAATCGAAGGAACATGATAGGTTTTAAAAGGAGTGGTTTAAGCTCCGCATTTTAAAAGTTTTAATGTTTTGAAAAAACCGAGTGGTTTTAAATTGTTCCAACGATTCATCTTTGGTTTGTTTTCTTTGCATTAATGTAATGCAGCCCCATCAATTAACCTACCATTGCAGAAAAAGAACGAAAATACAACGTAAGCTTATGCCATCCGCATTCGCCATGGGGCTTCGTCATCGCCCGTTAGGTTACTTAACTAACGACAGAGCGGGGGCTGGACTAGCGCAAATGCAAATCATAAGCAACGATTACTAGATATTATATATAGATATATACATCCGTCTCACGCAATAATAGGCATTCCAGATCACAGATGAACATATTGGATATACTAGGAATTCCGCGTTTCATTTGAGCCTGTAACGAAAAACTGATTCCACGCTCGTGATGAATAGCCAAACCCCACCCTAGACCCCTACGAGTGGGGAAAACTACCCGCCAAATTCCCGAAGTGAAGCAACCTCCCTCAACAAAGTGAGTAGGCCACTCGGCACTTCAAGAACCCGGTAGTTTGTACACCCCAACTTGGGTCTATCCTAGGTGTAGAAAATAGTAAAAAAAATAATACAACGGTGGCTACAACCTCAACCCGGATGTGCCCCACAAAATAATATTACATCACTTTACAATTTACATCGAATGAAAGATAAAACACCCATCCTACATCCCAGCTATTCATCCACAACGATCCAACAAGTTCATATACACAAACCAACATCACATCATCACAGATATGTACAACCCCGACTAATCTGAAAGTCGACCTTAGCACCACAATGTGGTTCTAGAGGCATCAATCATGCCAAATTTTATTTTTATTTGGTGCTAAGTTAGACTAAAAGATCTTTACTAGATTATTAGGGTTCGCCTTTGTGATGTGATGAACTAAAGAGAAGAAAAGAGCATACAACCTTTGTAATTCGAGTCCTTCTCTTCTAAAGCTCCAGGTTGAAGTCCACGCGACTCTACAAGGCTCCTCTTCGTGTTGAACAAACCTCCTGCGTGATCTTCACGCCAAAGACGATCCACCCGAAGTTCCTCTAGCCCAAGCTAACTCTACACTAAACTCCTTTAGTGTAGGAAACACACCACACCAAATTGCTAGTTTGGTGCGGGATTGTGAAGTAGGAGATGTTAAAGCTCACATGTTTGTGTTCAAACTTCATGATTCACATCTCATGTAAGGGTTTAAGCTTGAATAATGGCAATTGAGGAAGAAGAATCAGCTAGAGAGCAACCATGGGAGCAACTCATGAAAATGGGTAAGTGTTGAGAATGATACTGGAATGAATGGCAACTCTAGACCTCAACTCATTCAAGCATGGAATTTTGCAATATAAAATTGCAACGATGCTTGAATAGTGAGTCAGAATGAATAAACAAAAGTAAATCTCATGCTTGCAACCACGCTATCATTTTCAACCTCATTTCTATTTTCACAAAATAGAATTTTATGACATGCTTCATTATTATATATATATCATATATATTAATATATATATTATGAAGAATAATTAGTGAGCTAATGATATTAGTTAAGATATAATTATATCACATATAATGTATATCACATTATTAAATCAACACTTGATTTAATAATTCGGTTATATCACATATGACCGACTCATATCATTTATTTGTATATCACATTATCAAATCAACACTTGATTCGACAATCTGGTTATATCACATATAATAGAACCGATAACAGATAACTGCCAGATTACAATATGGTATCACATACACGTATTTAATCAGGCCCACACACATATCACATATGTGTCCTACTTCGTTTCACTTGAACCAAGGAACTTCTGTGTGGGACTCTAAAGACTCGTCAATACGCCAGCAGTAGGTGATGATCATATCAGTCACCTACAAGTCGTCAGCGGTACTAGATGGATGTAACGGCTATCCAGGTATTGATCGATATGAAGATCAACAAGCAAGCTTATCCATAGTCTCCATGAAGCCTATCAGTAACACTACCGTACAGTGCGGTCTTTTCGTCTGATATGTCGCATATCATGTCTAGGTGTGGTAAACGTCAGACCCCAGTAACGTGATAAGTCATGTGGATGTCTGGCCAATAACGGTTCATGAAACTACAGATAACACTTATCAGTAAATCTCATAAGCATCCCTGGCCAGTGTCACGACCCAATTTAGGAACGTGACCGGCACTTAAACCAAGTGACGTGAACAGGTGTAACGCAATTTAAGTAAGTCGTAAACCCAGAAATCTAAACCATAAAAAGAAGTAAGTGATAAAACTTGGTTAAAACATTTGGAAATCTCAAGTAAAATCTTAAAACTTAAGTTTATTTTTGTTAGTGTATACGCCCTAGAGGCCATTACTGTATCATACTATTTTGTATATTACTTGATGGAAGCTTAGGATATTCACAGTTGTATAGACAATCTTGCTCAAAATGGTAGTATGCTACTTGGTTTGTTTCTACTTTAATATGTGCATGTGTTTATTTTAGCATATCGCTTATACATATTAGTAGAGCCCTTAGGATCTTTTCTTGATTACCAGCGTTGTGATGGCAGTCACACTCGTAGGGGCTGGGTAATCTACAAGCACATCCTTATACAGATCCCTAGTCATAGGACTATCGAGACAGGGCATCGATACTCCAGAGTAGACTAGCATATGCGCTTCTCATCCAAGCAGGAGAGACGGTCTGTCCTACAGCCGTCAATACGTCGTACTTGAGATAGTATGCGGGTGCTCGTTAGGTTACGAGTACACTGGACAGGACTCATCGGGAACTGTTGGTTGGTACTATACCTATCGTCAGTTATCAGTTCCCAGGTGACATGAGTACAGCTTAGTCCGCTGACTTGACACCGTCACTTCGCCTCAAGTGTGTTCCCACTGTACTTTGATCACTACCCTACCGCGGCTCAAAGGAGTGGTGCAAACGGGTAGTAGTTGGGTGCAGTCCCGAAGCACTTGGAGGCAGTAACGGTTAGACAGGATTCCTCTCTCCCGGTATTGGGAGTTGATATCGCGCTGTGTCAACGAGAGCCATTACACATAGTCGTCCCTGGCCAGGGCAAGCGAGATATACTGGTTGGTTTTCCAGTGTTATCTCAGGGTGTTCTGGGCTACACTCCGACACGACTTGTACCGCTATTAGGGGACTGACATTTACCGCCCCCTAGGCCCGCCATGTGGTATTCTCAGACGAACAGACCGGACTGTACGGAGACTGTCACATTCAGGCTCAGTAGGAGTTCCGATGGGTTCACCTCATCGGTCTTCTTATCGGCATCTACCTGGGGGCCGTTACGCACAGCTAGTGCCGCTTGCGGTCTGTGGTTAAACCCACTGCTAGCGTAGTGTCGAGTCTTTAGAGTCCCCTACAGAGAGTTATTCGTCTTTGGGCAAAAAGAGTAGAGGTCGCATGGTTTTGCCACAGGGTTCGGTCACATCCGCGTACTTATGCACGTTTGGTGTCCGGGCAGTTATTACTAGCGGGCTTTGGTTTAAGCCAGATCCTAGTATACATTTTGGGATTGGTTTTATCTTGTTTGTATTCGTGTTCCTCGGAACACGGATGCGGGTGTGTATGCACAGTTAACATAGACAGAGGCAGAGGATTCTCATTAGGGTTATTGACTGTTGACTTTTTCTAAACCCTAATGAGAATGAGAAATATGATTAATAATAATATTAATTAAGTATTATTGTTCCATGGTTGGGTTGAAAGTTTGACTTTGTTGACTTGTTGACTTTGTGGACCGGTTGACTAGTTTGGACTTATTGACCATCATCATTGCATGGCTATCATTTCATTGCTATGACTTTTGCTTGCTTGTTGTGGTTTACAAAATGAGTGCATGAAATGATATTGCCATTGAAATGCACCATTACAAAATACTTGATTACAATTATTATCATGATTATTTGGGCTTTTGAGAGCATGGTTGAAAAAGTCATCTCTCATTCTATCATATTGATTCTCTCTCATCCTCAAGCTCTCTCTCTTCCTCTTGCTCATGGTTCTCTTGTCTCATGAGTTGAGAAACAAGAACCATAGAGATAAAACCCAAAACACTTCTCTACTCATCCTAGAATACAAGGTCTAGCAAGCCAAGTATTTTAGTTTCCTCTAGATTGAGGTTGGAGCCAAAGGTAGAAGCTTTCGAGTGGATCCATCTTCGGCACAAGGAGACGACGAGGTGAGGCCGATCCGACCACCACAAGGAGTTGAAGAGAAGGAGTTCAAGATTAGGTATAACCCCTAACATTGTAGCTAACCTCTGAGTTAGATTGTTAGATAATTTGTTTAGCAAAGATCCGGTTTTTGAGTCCATGTTACCTCCACCGAAAAATCATTTTTTAACTCTTCCGCAACCCCGAAAGAACCGGGGACGGGTTATATGGAATTACAGTGGTATCAGAGCCTAGCTAAACACTATCTAACATGTTAGCAAAGTAACTAGAAGTTCGATCGGAGAAAAAATCACAAAACGTGCCCGAAATGTTAACTTTCTGCCGATTTTTATTTCTGTTCAAAAAATAAATAATCTTACACTAAAAATCGTCTCAGGGTTTTTAAAGAACACAGGAGAAAATTGGTCCACTAACTCGGTCAAAGAGCGGTGGAACCGCGGCACGAGCTTGCTCCTGCCGCAGATCCGCAGCCGAGTTGACTCGGCTGTGGGTCAATTTTCCTGCAGTGTTCTTATAGGGGTATTTTGGGATTTTTACAATATGTTTTTTCTGCCCAGATTTTCCAGAAAGCAAATTTGTGTTTTGGGGTGGTTACAAATCCGTATTTTGATCGAACTTCTATAGACTTTAGCTAACGGGTTATATCTGTGATGTGATATATGTATTGAACGTCTGCTAATCGCTATACGTCGATTAGTGGGGGTTATACATATCTATGATCTGTAATGTTGATGGTTTGTGTATATGAATTCGTTGGATTGTCGCGGATGAATAGACGAGGGTTATGAGATGAGAGTTTTCTTTATCTTTCAATTCATGTAATTTGTAATTGATGTAATATTATTTATATGGCCGCACATCCGGGATGAGGTTGTAGCCGCCATTGTATAATTTCTTTTACTGTTTGTGCTCCTAGGATAGACCTAAGGTGGGGTGCACAAACTACCGGGTACCTCGATGTGCCAAGTGACCTACTCACATTGTTGAGGGATGTTGCTTCACTTCGGGTATTTGGCGGGTAGTTTGCCGCACCCGTAGGGGTCTAGGGTGGGGTATTGGCTATTCATCGCGACCGTGTAATCCGCTTTTCGTTACTGGCTCGAACGAATCGCGGATTCCTAGTATATCCAAAGTATTCATCTGTGATCTGGAATGGCTATCATTGCATGTGACGAATGTATATATCTATATATGATATCTATTTAGGCGTTGCTTATGTTTTGCATCCGCGCTAGTCCAGCCCCGCTCTGTCGTTAGTTAAGTAACCTAACGGGTAATGACGGGGCCCCGTGGCGAATACGGATGGCATAAGCGTACGTCATATTTTCGTTGTTTTCTGCAATGGTAGGATTAAATGATGGGACGCATTAAAATTAATGCAAGAAAATAAACCAAAGTTAAAGTCGTTGGAACAATTTCAAAAACCACTCGGTTTCTTTTTAAAAACAACTTTTAAACGCGGAGCTTAAGCCACTCCTTTTAAAAGCTATCACGTTCCATCGATTATATCAAGTTCACTACGTTCACGGTTTCGCCAAAACCATTCGTAGCCCTCCGTCATTTCAGTTAAATATTCAGTAGTATTCAAGCTATGTATTTTGACCTTCGCCAAGGCATAGTGATAGGAAGCTGCTGAATATTTATCTGTAGCATAGATAGATGCGTTGGTTTGGGACAGTCGTACTACTATTTTGGCCTTCGTCAAGGGTATGTACGGGTGGGTTCAAATTAACCTGGATAATGACGGGTAGAACTTGACATGTGACTTATGATATGTTGGCCTTCGTCAAGGTCATAAGAGCATGGGGCAAAAATCCACATCAGGGGTTTCTAAAGAAACTGAAACTTGCTAGCGCTGCATACCATTTGGAGTGTGATGATTCTTGTAGGATTACTTCAGTTTTATCACACGATGAAATTTGGATCCCGATCCTACTGTGAGTATATGCTACCCCTCGGGAACTTTCTCACTTAACGATCAATGCTATAAACCAACTAGGTGTCTAGAAAGGTGTTAGCGGGACTACGCCCATAGGGAAAAGAGGTTATTTAATTAAGGAACTTCACGAAAGCGTTGGAAAACCTCCCTCGAAGTACCAACACTGGCCTGGCTGAACGGTTAAGAAGGTATTATACGGTAAGACTGATCCCGAGTAATTCTTCCTTTTTGGTTTGAAGAGGGATTCGAGAAACAGTGGGAGCCATCCTGTTTAGATAAATTAAAAACCAATCTAAACTTGCAAGAGCATCATGCTGAGTGTTTTCTTCTATCTCTCTTAATTGCAGCGACCCAGTGACCACACATAGGTTACATCTAGATAAAAAAATGATTGAATCTGACTGTTATGATTGGCAAAGGTCTGTCCAGATGTCTATTGCCCATGACTTGCTGGGACAACTCTTAACTAATCAAACCCTTGCCGTCTCAGGACCAGTTTCCCCTGTCACGGATATTGATATCCGTAAGACATCCGAAAAAGACTGTGCGAAAGCCAAGTGCATCGTGTTGGCCTCAGTTGATGGTGCATACCAGAGGCAGCACGAGAAGATGGACTTAGTTTCTATCTTCCTCCATAACAAAAATTTATATTGAGAGCAATCTCGTATCGCAAGATATGAGACCTCGAACGAATTGCTTCAAGCGAGGTTGGCTATCGGGTCATCGGTAGGGGGCAACGTCCTTACAGAGACCAACTATCATGAGCTCACGGACCTGAAGACCACGTTGAAGAACGGGTCAAATACTGACTTGATTCTACAGTCTCTGCCCTCTGCTTATACCCTGAAGGAAACCAGGGAAGTAGAAGGAAAGGGAAGGGCAAAAGTTTCGGGACTGGATGTTGTAAAAGAGGGACGTTCCTATTGTTGCGGGAATGAACATTGGCAGAAGGATTGCAGGGCTAGCAAAGCCAGTAGCCAGGATTCGAAGCATGTTGTGGCTTTAGCTTCGGGTGTGTTTGTAGTATAGAACTGTATGTCAGTTAATCCTACTTCCTGGGTATTGGATACCGGATCAGGATCTCATATCTGTAATTCGTTACAGGCTCTGAGAAACCGTAGGGTTATCAAGATAGGTGATATGACTCTCAGGGTTGCTAAGGGAATGAGCATGAACGCTGATTCCGTAGGGGAATATCATCATGGACTGACAACTGGGCAGATATTGATTCTGCGTAACTGTTTGTATGTACCACGTGCGTCTTGTAATATCATATTTGTATCCTTACTTTCTAAGAAAGGATATGATTTTACTTTTGTAAGCGGTGTGGTCCACATCCACCTAAATCAAGTTCTGATTGGGTCAGGTATATTAGAAAACGGGATATACGTATTGAATCAAGCTCAGATTTCAGTGTCCAGAACACACTTGAAAGAAAGTCTCCAGAATTAAATCAGGCTTTCTTATGGCATTGTAGACTGGGTCACATTAATGAGACACGGTTAACTATGTTACATAAAGAGGGATACTTGAATCCGTTCGAGTATCAGTCTTATGCCACTTGTGAATCTTGTCTCATGGGATAGATGACAAAGACTCCGTTCACTGGACACGGAGTAAGAGCAAGCGAGCTCTTGGGACTCTTACACAGTGACGTGTGTGGTCCAATGTCTACACATGCGCGAAGTGGTTATTCATACTTCATTACTTTCACAGATGATTTCTCTAGGTATGGACATGTCTTCCTGATGAAGCATAAATCCGAGGCCTTTGAGAAATTTCGGGAATACAAGAATGAAGTTGAAAAACAAACAGGAAAAAGTATCAAGACACTGAAATCTGATCGAGGTGGTGAATACTTGAGTGCCGAGTTTCTGGGCTACTTAAAAGAGAATAGAATTCTCTCTCAGCTTACTCCTCCATACACACCACAGCACAACGGTGTATCGGAAAGGCGGAATCGAACTCTATTGGATATGGTTCGTTCCATGATGAGTAAGGCTGAGTTACCGCGATCCTTCTGGGGTTATGCACTAGAATCAGCTGCATATCTTTTGAACAAAGTTCCCTCCAAGACTGTGCCTACCACACCATATCAGATATGGTATGGGAAGAAACCCCATCTTCAATATCTGAAGATATGGTGATGTCCAGCTTTTGTTAAAAAGAAGCATGCGGACAAACTCGAGGCACGCTAAGTACTGTGTAAGTTTGTAGGATACCCAAAGAACTCCAAGGGGGTATCTTTTCTATTACGCAAAGGAACAAAAGGTTTTTGTTTCTCGTCATGCCCACTTTCTGGAACATCAATTTTAAAAAAAGGAACAAGTGGGAGCGCAGTAGAACTGGAAGAAATTCCAAAACCACAAGCTATTACTGAAACCTTGGTAGAACCAGAAGTTTCAGGAGAACCGGACATTCCTGCGCCACTCCGCAGGAGTAGTAGGCAGTCTCATCCGCCCGAGAGATACTACGGTTTTCTCATAGACGGGGATAGAGAGGATTGCGTCATTGATTATGATGAGCCTACTAGCTTCCAGCAAGCCATTCAGAGCGGTGACTCTGTAAAATGGTTGGATGCAATGATGACCAAGATGGAGTCCATGTACACCAACAAAGTTTGGACTTTGGACTTTGCTCCAGAAGGGGTAAAACCCATAGGCTGCAAATGGATCTTCAGAAAGAAGATTGGTGTAGATAGGCAGGTTGAAACCTATAAAGCTAGGCTAGTTGCAAAGGGTTTTCGTCAAATACCTGGTTTGGACTATGACGAGACCTTTTCTCCAGTGGCTATGCTAAAATCCATTCGGATCCTTCTTGCTATTGCTACCTTCCACGATTATGAGATTTGGAAGAAAGACGTAAAGACCGCTTTTCTAAATGGAAATTTAGAGGAGTGTGTCTATATGGACCAGCCAGAGGGTTTCATTCAGAGTGGGAGCAGCGGTAAAGTGTGCAAGTTGCTCAAGTCCATCTATGGACTGAAGCAGGCTTCGCAGAGTTGGAACATCTGCTTTGATGATACTGTCAAAGAATTAGACTTTATCAAAAACCCAGATGAACCATGCATTTACAGTAAGATTGTAGGGAGAACTGTAGTATTCCTCATCTTGTACGTGGGTGACATTCTCCTAATAGGAAATGATATTCCTATGTTACAGTCAGTCAAAAGATTCTTGTCACAGAGGTTCTCTATGAAGGACCTGGGCGATGCCAACTACATTCTGGTGATCCAGATCTATCGTGATAGATCTTAGAGGATGTTGGGACTTTCACAGTCCAGGTACATTGACACCATACTGAAACGATTCAGTATGGAAGATTCCAAGCGCGGTAATCTACCGGCTTGTCACGGAATCACCCTCTCCAAAGAGATGTCTCCCAAGACTGATTTGGAAAAGGCTCGCATGTCATCTATACCCTTCGCATCTGCGGTAGGCTCTATAATGTATGCGATGTTATGTACCAGACCTGATGTAGCATACGCATTGAGCGTTGTAAGCCGGTATCAGTCGGACCCAGGGGAGAAACACTGGATAGCAGTAAAGAACATTCTCAAGTACCTGAGAAGGACTAAGGAGATGTTTTTGGTGTATGGCGGAAAAGACCTCCAGGTCGAGCCCTTTGCTGACTCCAGCTTCCAGAGTGACAAGGATGACTCCAAGTCCATGTCGGGTTATGTTTTTACCCTCAATGGAGGGGCGGTTTGCTGGAAGAGTTCCAAGCAAGAAACCGTTGCTGACTCAACTATGGAAGCGGAGTACATAGCTGCTTGCAATGCCGCAAATGAAGCTGTCTGGATGAAGAAGTTTCTTGCGGAGCTTCAGGTGGTTCTTACCATTGTTGATCCAATACCGCTGTATTGTGACAACAACGGCGCTATAGCTTTAGCGAAGGAACCCGGGTCGCATCAGAAGTCCAGACACATTTTGAGGCGGTACCACCTGATCAAGGAGATCGTAGTTCGCAGGGAGATCGAGGTGAAGAGAGTAAATTCTGAAGATAACACTGCAGATCCACTTACGAAGGCCTTACCCCATACTCAGTTCGAGCGGTTGATCGAGATGATAGGTATTCGATACGCCAGTACATGGCCTTAGTGCAAGTGGGAGATTGTTAGTGTATATGCCCTAGAGGCCATTACTATATCATACTAGATTGTATATTACTTGATGGAAGCTTGGGATATTCAGAGTTGTATAGACAATCTTGCTCAAAATGGTAGTATGCTACCTGGTTTGTTTCTACTTTAATATGTGCATGTGTTTATTTTAGCATATCGCTTATACATATTAGTAGAGCCCTTAGGATCTTTGCTTGATTACCAGCGTTGTGATGGCAGTCACACTCGTGGGGGCTGGGTAATCCACAAGCACATCCTTATACAGGTCCCTAGTCGTAGAACTATCGAGACAGGGCATCGATACTCCGGAGTAGACTAGCGTATGCGCTTCTCATCCCAGCAGGGGAGACGGTCTGTCCCACAGCCGTTAGTACGTCGTACTTGAGATAGTATGCGGGTGCTCGTTAAGTTACGAGTACATTGGACAGGACTCGTCGGGAACTGTTGGTTGGTACTATACCTATCGTCAGTGTCACGACCCGAAAGTACGGAACATGACCGGCACTTAAACTACGAACGTCTCGAGGCGTACGTAATCTAAGTAAACCGAAAACCCAGAGATCCAAACCAAGAAAATAGTAGAGTGCAGGAAAAACCAACTTAAAGCAAGTAGTTTCAATAGCATAAGCCGAATTATGCGGTTTTTTAAAAACATCAAAATTTTACTGAAAATTTCGGCAGAGTCTCCTTTGTAAATACTGGCCCCCAAACGGGATACAACATGAATAGTATACGAAATCAATAAAAAGGCATCCCCAAGCGGGAGCTAGCTCTTCGTCAATCGACGGTCACAACCACACAAGCAATATAATATACAACGCCGAAAGGCGAGGATCACAACAGAAAAGGAAACTCAAAACAGCATGAAATTCGTATAAATACAACGCGCGACTCTAAGGTCGATAGAATAAACAATACTGGTCTCTATCTCTGAAATAATTACATGTTTGGTTGATGGAACTTCTAGATACAACAAAATAATAATATACAAGATATAATGGGGGTACGATACAAGTAAACCCACCTACTAGCAAATCACCCGAAAGAAACTATGCCCGCAAGCCGTAATGAAACCTGTACGGCAAACCTGCAAGAAACTGGGGCACAACGGGGGTGAGTTGCCAACTCGTGAATAGAAAAATATCTACGAATAGAAATCGAATGTATGACTCAATCCTAGGTCATACGAGCAATATACATCCTCAAATATATATAACCAGCAGCCTATAACAAGGCTAGGGTAAATATCTAACCCGAGTGTAATCTCATGTACCCGTGTCAGTGCCCAAGGGTAGCAATATATCATATGAATGAGGTATGAATGCATGAAAATAGAATACATGTAAATGAAGAACTGTTTCCATAATTTAGTGAGATTTCCTTTGTATTTTTAAAATGAGGTATCATAATGAAATCAGCATAAAACAGTGCCTAGCATCGGCATAAAACGTAATCCCAATATCTCGATATCTCTGTATCACAGTCTCTGTACCTCAATATCTCGAAATCTCAATGTCTCAATCACAATATCTAGGGCGCCGTCAGTCCAGACCGGCCCCTACCATCCATCTCAAGACCACGACGGTATCCTCCGGATATCCGACGCGTCGGGTAAAATCACCGGTAGGTAGTGCTCCCGTGCCAGGCTCACATCGTCATCATCACGCGCTTCTTGCCCCAGGGTACCTTACCGGGTCCACCATGTACCCGAAACGGTTCATCCGCCTCCTCGAATCGGGTCTCGAAATCCATCAGCAAACTCATGGTGGACGACTCATACATCATGGGAAAACCGCACTTTTTATTTTAAAAGAGAGAAAACAGTTTATATATGTTTTGCGGTTTTCCTCCAAATCCAGAAAATATCATGGAAATCCGAATCATCAAAAGGATGTAAAACCATGAATATAAGCATGAGAATCCATGAATACGGCATAACAATGAATAACAGTATGCATGAAGCGACAAGTAATAACTACAATGTCTAATATGTCATATAAGGGAAGTACACTAATATCATGTCAAAACTACTAGCTAACAAGCTAAGTCAAGCAAATATATCATCTAAAGTGTACGTGACATGGCAATTACCGATGAAGATGTGTGTGAGCCGGCAAGTAGGTGTACGTGGTACATACGCATCATCGGTAATGGTGCTGGTGTCCTAACAGCATGATATCAATAATGGAATATGCAGCAAAATAAGTATGCGAGGCAGAGCGAACAGCAATAATGAGCGGAAGCTGAAAACTAGACGCAACTATAACTAATCTGTATTAATCTAATATAAGTCCTACAAATGGTGCCATTTGAAATAACACGAATCATGGGGTTTTGAAAATAGGGGCTACGGTGTTTTTATGAAAAGATACGTCTTTTGAAATCTCCGTAGGATCCCTTGGGCTGTCTTTTAAAGTACCCACGATTCGTTAGTTTTTGAAATAGGTAAGAATCGAATCTAATCTAACAACTAAACTAAACTAAAGGGCTAAGCTAACCAGCTGGACTACAGGTAAGGAAACCGCCTAACATCTGAGTCGATGTATATACATACCTGCATATATATTAGTCGGTGATCCTGCCTCAATAATATCATATCCGATACCATATCTATAATTAGGCATCACAAGTCAAGAGTGCGGATCAATCATCAATATATAGCTCGTACGTAAATCCGTCGTACGGCATCCCCAAATCTGGGTACGAGTCAAAGTCACATCAATCACCCTATTCATTTGGTATCTTCTTTATCAAATATCATGATCCGGAATAATGTCCTACGTCTAGTACAATATTGATGCCATCTATGTATGCATGCGGGTGTAAGAATTACTACGTCAGAAGACCCGCTAAAACATCATGTCGTGTCTCAATACGAACCAAATCACGTCACCGATCTCCTGGCCTCAAGCCCAATCTCATCGACTCATCTCAAATTCCAAATACTATCCTCAAATCCAGTATATGAACACATAGTCCCATACCCATGTGAACACATAAATATATATTCCTATACACGCCCATATGAAATAAGGAATGCATGCAAGTATGTATATGTGTGTATGTGTAAGTGTAGTGCACCCACTACCTAAGGTTTCGTAACCATGCACCAATCCAACACCAATATCCATCTAAAATCATCAATAATAAATCTTAACAACATATCATAAATTTTTGGTGTGTATACGCATCCGTATACATCACCACGGACTGCGGGGGTGCTATACGCCATCCACCCGATTTCTCCCCGTAGATATAAATCTACTCACCTGGTCCTCGCTAGCCGGTGCCGACGTCGCTACGTGCTTGCTTGTCGTCTCGAAGTCCACATGGGATACCTACATATCATAACGCACCATATCGCATTAAAATCCGCCTCATGACCAAAACGACGCACGAATCTCACATAGGTCAAAACCTATGGTTGCTTCACAAATCGACCCAAAAACCCTCGATGTCGGCGTACAAACGCCAAACCATCGAGAAAGCTCCCAACACACTAATTTGTACAATTACAAGCACTAATTATAATATAACATAGCTTAAAATTCACGAAAACCCCAATTTCACTTAAAAAGTCATTTTTCCGAAAATCTAGCAAGCACAAATCACCGTTTTTGTGCAAAACTCGATGTATAGACGAATCTAGAGGCCACAATATTCACTAAATATTTTAAATAAGTCATAAAAATGATTCCCATAATTTAATCTCATTAAATTCCATAAACCCCAAAAACCTAGTTTACAAATTATCCAATTTTAACAATTTTCAAGCAAAAAAATTTTCGATTTAAGAATTAAGCTTAGATTTGCATAACCTAAGGTATTAAACCACTCATTATAATGTTAATAATGCTATGAAACCATAATTAGATTTTTAAACCTAATTATTAGACTAATTATAAAAACCTAGTTAGCAATTAGCAAAGTTATCACAATTTTAAATTAACAAATTAGTAAATAGCAACTAACTTAGATTTTGCATACAACCACATGTTAATCTCCTCATTACACCCATAACCAATTGATAAAAACCTCACTTGATCACAAACCCTAATCATTAATTCAAAACCCTTCTCTTGAATTTTAATTCAAGCACCTAGAACTAATTAAAAAAACCTAATTAAGCTAACAGGAAACAATTAACACAATTTCAGAAAAGGTTAGAATTTATACCTCATGATCAAGAGATCAAACATGAAATTCAAAGCCTCTAAAATGCCAACTTGCTCCCTAGATCCATGCAAGAATAGCTAATGAAAAATGGGTAGGAGTTAGATTTGAGTTTTGGTTTAATTTTTGATGGAAATTTGATGGATTTTGAAGACTTTTTGATGAGGAAAAGTGAGGGGGAAAATTGGGGCTGCACAAAGGGGGGGCTCGGCTGAAAATGGAGGGGAGAGGAGAGAGAGGGAGGTGAGGAAAATAGTCCAAGTCAAGGCATAAAGTCAAAGGTCCAACTCATTTTACAATTTCCTTTTATTTCCTTTGTTTTCTTTCTTTTCTTTTCTTTTGCAAACCAAGTGGGGACAAGAGAGGGGGCTGCTGAATTCAGCCAAGGGGAGAAGTGAATGGGGGTGTGTGGGTGTGGGTACGGGTGTGGGGTGATGAAAAATGATAAATACAATACCCCAAACATCCATTTACGCTAAAAAAAAGCTTTTTTTCTCAATAATTTCTAAACCGTTTTGGCAAATGATTTCGTTCCAAAAACCACATGATAAAATTTTATTTAATGTTTTATGATGCACAAAATTTGTTTCAACTCATTCCAATTTGTAATTTTCCCTAATTAAATGTATTAGTGACGGCTTAAAATAATAATAAAATAATATTTTTTTCAGAAAATTTGAAATTTCACCAGCGGCTCAATAAACACCAAATAATAGTAATTACATAGCTAGAATATGTATATTTAATTTTTATAATAAGATATTTGTATTTTGACTTTTTATAGAAAACCCCCTTATTTTACCGATTTTTCGAAATTTCACCGAAACGATTTTCAAAACGTTACAATCTTCCCCCCTTAAAGAAATTCGGTCCCCGAATTTAAATTCAAACTCCCCCAAATACTAAAATATCTAAGAAAACCATCAAGTCGTCGGGGTTCCGAAATTGTAACTACATAAAACAAATCGTAGCGCAGCGCATGCGCTTGAAAAATGAGCATATAACTCAAATCAAAACTCCGTCAAGCATCCCGCAATCATCGGAGTCATAGAGAAGACATCAATGCCAAATCCAAATCAAAACCAATATGACATAACTCGAAACTATACATGTAAATATCGAATCCATATATGTAAGTATCTGAAGGAAATGCATGCCAAATCTCTTTAAGTCGCTGTGCACGCGTATAACACTGCACAGTGGCGGACGTCTATCATAAGGAAATAACTATATACATATATACCTTTGTTTGAAATGTACGTTCCGCCGTTTTGGAAACAATTTAGAAGGGTCTCCTTATTTTAAACATTTCGTGTCATATCAGACACGTAGGTAAATACTGAGGCTATAGCTCGCTTTTTGGAAATCCCTTCAATAACTATCAATGCATGCAAAATATATTTAGGTACTGTCCTCTGACTAGTCCTGCTCAGTACGAAAACACATAGCAATATCATAAAAACGTACTGCTCTATACGAAATAAATCCCAAAATATGCACATGAATGCTACGTGTTGGAGATAGTGCCCTCAGAGTCAATTATTGGATCACAGGCACGTGATTGCAATGATTGAGGGAGGATCTATCCCGGTAGAACAGTCTTACTCGAGATGATAGTATGCTATCTGGTTTACCTTTATCATCGTGTACTGCTTCAGGTGACCTTACATGTCACTATTACACGTTGATAGAGGCCATAGGATTCTAGCTTGACGGCCAGCAGTATGAGGGCGATCATATAAGTGAGAGCTGGAGTCTATAAGCACATCCTTAAAAGGTCCCTAGTCGTGGGAGTTTCGAGACAGGGCATCGATACTCCAGAGTAGACTAGTGTATACAGTCGAGACCCCGATGAGGGGCGGAGGCCGGTCTTACAGGCCACTGGTGTCAGTTGGATCACCTAAGATGTATACAGGTGCTCATTGGGTTATGAGTACACCGGACAGGACTCGCCGGGAACCTGCTAGTTGGGATTATACCAGACGTCAGATAGCAGTTCCCAGGTGACATGTGTACAGGTTAGTTCATCGACCTGAGATCGTCATTTGTCTCGTGTGAGTTCCCACTGTGCTTTGATTACTACCCTACCACGGCTCAAAGGAGTCGTGCAAACAGGTTTTAGTTGGGTACAGTCCCGAGCCACATGGAGGCAGTGAGCGGATCTGCAGGGGTTCGTCTCTCCCGGTATTGGGGGTGAGGTCGCGCTGTGTCTAGGAGAGCCATTACGCAAAGCCCTCGGCCGAGGCAGGAGATTTACTGGTAGGTATTCCAGTAGTATCTCAGGGCGTTCTGGGCTACACTCCGACACGACTTGTACCGCCTTTGGGGGTCTGACATTTACCAACCCCCTAGGCCCGCCATGCGATGCTCATAGACGAACGGACCGGACTGTACGGAAATTGTCACTGACAGGCTCAGTAGGGTGTCAGTATGAGTTCGCTCATCGACGTCCCCTTTGGTCAATAGCTGGTGGCCCGTCACGTATTGGCTAATACCTCTGACGTGCTAGTGGTTAAATCCACAGCCATAGTATTGACGAGTCTTTAGAGTCCACCACACTTTCAGTTACTCAAGCTTTCGGGCGAAACGCTGTAGAGGCCGTATGGAGATATGGCAGGGTCCGATCAGATACGTGCGGTATTGCACGGATCAGGATCGGACGGTTTGTACTAGTAGCCGTATGGATATATGGCAGGGTTCGATCAGATACGTGCGGTATTGCACGGATCAGGATCGAACGGATTTTACTAGCCGGCTTTGGTTTAAGCCGGATCCTAGTTTAGTACAGTGTAGATTTTGTCTCATTGCATTTGTATCCGGTCGGAATACAGATGCGGGTGTGTATGCACAGTATCAGGGTTTTCCTGTAATTTATTATGGGACCAGTTTTCTGGAGTTGCCAGTTTGCATTCCGTTCCGGCCGGTTTTCCTTTGTTCTTTCCCGGCCGGACTTTTCCGATGGAGGGGGTAATTTGCAGTTTTGCAAATAACTTTTGTGGAGGGATTTTCTTGCATATGTTTTCATTATGATATGACCATCATCATCACTTGCTTTTTCATGATGGTTTTTGCATTAGTGGGATTTGAATGGGTATGGGTTGATCCAGGTGTTGCTGTGAGCTTTGCTTTTGATATGGTCACCATTCTCTTTATCCTACACTCACCTCCCTTATGTCTTGATTCCCTCCACCATTTCCTAGCTAAAGGGGGCCGGCCACTTTGGTATGAGGATGAGAGAAATTTCCATTTTTAGGGTGGCACATATTTCTTCATCTCATTCATCTTGTTTTGGAAAAATGAAAGCACCATTTTTCCATAACCTTATTCCTCCATCAAGGCAACTACAAACCCCAAATGAGACAAGCATCATCTACACTACATTCTACAGCATATCTTGGGCATGTCGACTAGCCAGCTTCGTGCCCGAGTTGCCTCGGTATTGAGGTGGGAGCCCGTAAAAGATACAGACGATGTGGTGCCCTTCCGGCAAGGAGGCAACGACCGGAGTTTCCGCAGGAGATCGGGACGACGACGAGAAGACCGGAGGACTCGGATCACTCGGTATATCTCAAACCCCATCTCTTGTTAGCTAGTATAGGTTAATGGTTTCGATCCGGGTATATTGTCCGCGGTAGCGCCAGTTTAAAAGTTAAGAAAATTTTGATTCTGCATTTTGGCCTCGGATAGACGGCCGGGGCGCTGCCGTGGCGCAACATGGTATCAGAGCCACGCCATTAACCTAGTCTAGCTTTTTCTAATGCGTTTTACTTATCCGATCGACCAAAATTCCAAAATCCGTGTTTTGCATGCATCAGTTTTCTGTCGATTTTTTTCCGGGCTCTAAAAATTTTTCAGGTTGTAGAAAATTGATGTACATGAAATTCTAAGACTACTGGGAAAATACGACACAGTCAGTCGATGACTGAAGCGCGGAACCGCGGCCAAAACCCCCCTTGGGCCGCGGTTCCGCCACGCATTAGTCTCTTCACTGTATCATATTTTTCCAGTGGGCTTCTGGGATAATATTTGGGGTTTTGGAATATTAATATTGGGCCCAGATTTTCTGTGAGTGCTACAGTATTGCTTGGGGGCCCACTTGTTAATTTTTGATTGATCGGATATTCTAAACACATTATTTCACAGTATTTACATTATATCTGCGACCGTGAATATCACTTGATCGGTAAATCCTGTCTAACTGCTATAGCCCGGTTAGACGGATTTGCGAACGTGACTTTCACGTTGATGTTTTGTGTTTATGCTGTGTTGTTGCGGATCGGTCGTGGGGGATAGCCTGGATGCAATGTTAGTACAGTTTTGTTTTATATGTACATTTGATATTGCGGGGCGAGCGTCCGACATGTGGACTGCCGTCACTGCCTGATTGTATTATTCTTTTGGGGCACGACCTGGTTGCGGTCGATGTACCCGGTGTATGTATATTTTACTTTCTGTACTAGGGTTACTGTTCATATCAGATCTTTGTATTTTCATACCGCCCAATTTTTATCACATTTGCATATCCGTAGATACTCTTGATCCGTGTTTGCTAGTCAATTGCAGGATACAGGTTCTCGGTTCTAAAAACGGTGAAATTCATGGAAAACACGAAAAAAGTCCGGGTTCCTGCCAACCACAGATAAAACACGGTCTCTGCTCTTCATCCGTATGTTGCCAGATATCAATAGGAAGACAAAAGGTCAAATCAATGTCACCTTCATGCACAAGGCTCAATGGTAGCACAAAATCCAAGAGATCTACGCGGAGCTCGAGGCAATCATGACAAAATCTTGACAAAAAGTCCACCTTTCCCTCAACAGAAATTCTGGAAAAATCGGGGAGCCAAATTGAGAAAATACATATGCCAGAATAATGTACAAAGCAAACCAGGGAAGCCCAAGAAAGATGAAAGCCCAATTCAACAATAAGGCCGCGGATCCGCGGCCGTTCTGGCGCCAGGGGAAAAGTTCTTTTCGGGGTATTTTGGTATTTACGTTTCTGTTCTGGTGGTTGCCCTAGGGTTTCATTCTCTGGCCTATAAATAGCCCAGAAGTTTGTGAAGGAAAGGGTCCAATTTTGTATTCTCATTTTGCCTAGTTTTAGTATTGTTCTTCTTCCTCTTCTCACCTCTTCTCCATTAAACTTGTAGTGAGCTTTTGAGTGAAGAGTGATGAATAAAGAAGACCATTTTTATTATTATCATGCTTGTCTCTTTCTTTACTTGTTATAATTGTTGTAACTTTAAATTCGTTAAGTAGTTGTTGTTATTTCTTTGTTGTTTCTTTCTTCTCTTTTTTTCTTTATCCTTACATACGACAATGATACTTACGCTCGATCCTCGCAAAGGTGAGGTCGCAAACAGTTAGTCGTATTCTTCTAATCTCCTTCTTTCTATCTTCCTCTTTTGTGTTGTTTTGTTTTTCCTATCATGAAGTGTGAGTAGTTCTTTACTTGTTAGGGTAGGATAAGGGAAGTTTGAGAGAAGGAAATCTCTCTCACTCTTTCCTTGCCCAACAACTTGAATCGACTCCCGTTAATTGAACCACAATCCGCTCCTTACGGCACCCTATCCTACATGATAGCGGTGATTCCGTAGTGAGACCGGTTGTGGTTGAATTAACCGGAGGTTATGGATAAGAGCCAAGAACGGACGGACAAGCACCAAAAGGAAGACTTATGCGTTGGAAAGCCTAGCTTATACTCGCAAAGTCCTTCCTAGTCGTGCTAATCCCCGTTGTTGCCGATTACCGTAACACCGATATTAAGTGGGGCAACGAAAGATGTGGAGACTCCTAACTCAAACTAACCTAATCCTAACCCTAACAAGCTCTCTTTAAATATCAACTTAACACTTAGATAACCACAACAAAATCTGAACAACCGGACTTAACTCGTCGAAAAACACATAGAAAAAGATTCCCATCTCCCTGCGGACGACCCGTACTCAACCGGCTAGCTACAAGCGAAACCGTCTTGATTGCGGTATTTTAAACTAAACTTGAACACGCACGTATCCTAACAATCAAATGGCGCCGTTGCCGGGGAGACGGTAGTTTGTTTCTTTGTGTAATTTCGGGTTAATTTGTAAGTATAAAAAAAAACGAAAAAAATATATACTTTGTAAAAGAAACCATCTTGTTATTCTTGATTAGTTTTTGTGCAAGTGTGCAGGAAATACGAAGCTCAAGATCGACGCCAAAGACGTTGGAAATACGGAGTTCAAGTACAGTGCCAAAGACGTGAGAAGATACCCACATTTTCGCGGCTACACCGCGACGGACAAAAACGAAGCATCCGGTCTACTGTACAAATCTGGAACTGTTACAGTGAGCAAATCAGAATTACCCACATCCAGACAAGCAGAGGACAACCACATAAGCACAGCCAGAAAATTTGGCAGCACAAACCCAACATATAGCTGCGGAATCGCGGCCTTAGCACGTGTTTGGCCGCGGATCCGCGCCCTGTTGGTGGCTTCAGGGCCCCAAAAATCTCTGTAGGTTCCCTGTTCTTCTCCCCTCTCCTCTGGACTCCACTGAATTGTGTTTTCTGCAGGCTTCTTTGCGCAAATTCTTCTCCCCCTTCCAATAAACTGTTCTTGTGCAGGATTCTTTGCACCGCAAATAAAAATTGTTTGCAGTTGATTTGTTACTGTTTTGCATTCTTTAATACGGACTTAAGGGGCTTGAAACCAATCCAGATTGGGTGGGGATTTCATCACCCTTCCCAGGACCCCAAAAATCACTAAAACATATGCATTGTCCATTGTAAATTTAAAAAATACTAGACTTCAGCCCTAAGGACTTCGCGCTCATTAGGAGAAGATAAACCTTGTTTAGAACCTCGCTTAACCGTACATTGTTTACGGGGTGTCTAGGAAAGTGTTAAAGGCGCAACCGCCGAAAGAGAAAGGGTTAGTTAATTAAGGAACTTCGCGAAAGCGTTGGACAACCTCCCCTTATCTCTGCACTTACCTGGCCTCGTGATCAGTGTATTTTTAAGCCCGTTTCTCGACATTGTTTAACTTCGACAATCAAGTTCAGGAGCAGGTCTAGTAGACCTAGGTTACCCTAGATCTAGGTGTGATTGTGTATATCTTGTTTGTGATTGCTTAAGCCGTATTTCCGTACATACTTCTGTAAATCTTTTTCTATAAAAAAAAAAAAAAAATCAAAAACTTTTATAAAAACTTGCCCTTTTGTCGCCAAATCCATTTTCACCCAACACCCATCGCCTTTCTTCATTGACGTTTTCTTACCCTCACCTTCTCCGCTTTGACTATACTAAACTCGTTTAGTGTATGTCCGCTTGGACTCGGGACACTAGCGCCCGTCTAGTCCGCGTTACGTTAGTCGCGACCGACTACGCGATCGACTCCGAAGTCGATACTCCGTCCACTCCTCTTTCTCCTCTTCCTTTGCCGGCCAACTCCGACGTTGACCGAAATTCTGTTCATACATCTTCACCTTCACCTTCACCAACCTCTTCTTCCGCGATGTCGGGATTTAATCCGAACATCTCTTTGACCACCCCTGGATTGGCTCCACCTCCTACGGAGACCAATCTTCCACCACCTCCGCCTGTTGTAGCGCCGCAGCGAATTGCGCTCCAGGATCGTTTCTACCCCACCCGTTCTGCACTTCCCACCTGCCTTTCTCTTCCTCCGGCCAATGGGGACAACTTTGAAATTAAGCCCCATTTCATCAACATGCTTCCACGTTTTCATGGGCTTGAATCTAAAGATGCCTATATCTTCATCAACAAATTTCAAAATGTCTGTGCCATGATGAAAACAACCCAGCTATCGGACGATGCTATACGTCTACGGGTCATTCCGTTCACTTTATGCGATCTCGCAGAAAAATGGCTGTATAGCACCGCTTCCCACTCAATCACCAGCTGGGACGAGTTTGTTAAAGCGTTTCTGAAAAAATTCTACCCAAATCATAAGACCGCAAGAATTCGAAATGAGATCAACCAATTCTCCCAGCTTCCTTCTGAACCCTTCTGGAAGTGCTTTGACCGATACAAAGACCTTCTTGTTCAGTGTCCTCACCACGGTATAGAGAAATGGCAGCTCTGCCAAACCTTATACGAGGGACTGAACCCAGCAACGAAGCAGTTGCTGGAAACCATCTGTCAAGGCCACTTCCTATCCAAATCTGACGAGGAAGCATGGCAGTTCTTTGACGATCTTGCGGAGCAAACGCTACAGTGGGAGAGCACTAGACCGACTTCTTCTTCTTCTACCTCCACTTCTACCGGTCAGTCTAGGGTAGGAATCCACCAACTCGATGTCTCTATTGCGATGAAAGCTGAAATGGCTGCAATAACACGAAAGCTTGAAGCGATAGAGAGCAAATTTTCTGCTCCTGCCCCCACACCTGTTCTCCCCCTTCGTACCATCTGCGCTTGTTGTTCCGATCCTTCCCACTTGACCGAAGAGTGTCCTTACAATCCACCCTCGCAAGGACAGGATCAGGTTAATGCTGCCTTCCAGCAAAGACCGAGGAATGATCCATACTCTTCCACCTATAATCCCGGTTGGAGGAACCACCCCAATTTCGCCTGGAATCAGAATCAGAATCAATTCCAGGGCAACAATTTCCAAAGGGGCCCTCCGCCGCAACAACAAGCGCAACAACAAACTCAGTATCAGCAGCCCTTCCAACCCCAACCTTACCAAAACCAGACGAACAACTTTGCACCGAACAATTCTTTTCCACCAAACAACCTTGTTCCGTCTAACAACGATAAGGTTTCCTCGCTCGAGCGAAGTCTGGAGGCGTTTGTTAAACAATCGACTCAATCCACCGCCAACATCCAGTCTTCGATCCAATCTTTAGTGCAACACACCGCCGCACACGGGCAGAGCATCAAGACCATCGAGGCTCAGATTGCACAGCTGAACGCGGCCTTGAGCGAGCGAGAGAAGGGGAAGCTCCCGTCCCAGCCACTTCCAAATCCCGGTCACCCACATAATGCACATGTTGCTCTTGAACAACAAAACCATAATGTGAGTGCCGTGACTACACTGAGATCGGGAAGGATGCTGCAAAACAACATTGGCAAGCGAATCAACGATGACACCCCGGCCGCCGCTTCTTCTTCTTCTTCTCCTTCTTCTTCTTCGTCTTCCGAGCCTATTCTCCGTTCTTCACAAGGCTCTCCTTCCTCTTCTTCTCTGAACGGAACCACTTCTCACTCCACGAAGACACCTATTCTGGGATCCGTTCCAACTCCACAATCTCCTCCTCCAGCTTTAGACTCAACCAATTTTCAAAATGTTCCATTTCCAAACCGGTTGAGGTCTAACAAACAAAATCCACAAATGGAGAAGATTCTGGAGTTATTTAAGCAAGTTAACATTAACATTCCTCTTTTAGATGCTGTCCAACAAGTCCCGTCTTACGCGAAAATCTTAAAGGACTTGTGCACGAAAAAGAGGAAGTCTCAGGTACCCAAGAAAGTTTTCTTGGCTAGTGCTGTGAGTGATGCCCTTACCCAATCTTTACCACAAAAACGGAAGGACCCTGGCTGTCCTACGATTTCAATTACTATTGGGGATAAGAACATCAACCGCGCACTATTAGATCTTGGTGCCAGTGTTAACTTGCTTCCGTATTCAGTATACGAGCAATTAGGCGTCGGAGAGCTGAAACCCACCCACTGCACTCTCCAGATGGCCGACCGATCGATCACCCATCCTAGGGGTGAGCTAGAGGATGTGTTAATAAAAGTCGGGGACTTCATATTCCCCGTCGACTTCATTGTCTTAGATACACAGCCTGTAGCTAACCCCCGGAATCAAATTCCGGTGATACTCGGTCGACCATTTCTCGCAACCTCAAATGCTGTGATCAATTGTAGCAATGGTTCGATGAACCTCTCTTTTGGAAATATGACAATTGAACTCAACATTTTTAGGTTGGGGAATAAGCCCGCCGAACCTAATGCTCATATACTGGACGTCTGCTCGATCCAGGAGATCACCCCAGAAGAGTGTGAATTCGAGGAGTTTCTGTTTGAACACGACAATCTTGACGCCACTAGTGCGTTTCTCTTCGAACCTGCTGCTGTTTCTGCGCCCGATAACGAATACGAGTGTTTCACATTCTCGAACGATCTTAGCCGCGCACAACCCGAGTTTGAATCTTTCGACTTTCCGGATGAGTTACCTGAACCATCCGACTCGGTTGCCTACACTCGTTTTGAACCTTTGCTGGAGTCCTTTGAGTTCGAGACCCTTGCACCAGTCTTGCCTTCCATCATTTCACCTCCAACGCTCGAACTCAAGCCGTTGCCGTCTCACCTTAAGTATGCTTACTTAGGTGAGAACGAGACCCTCCCTGTCATCATTTCGGCTTCTCTAGCTCCCGAGCAAGAGAAAGCCCTTCTCACGGTCTTGCACAGCAATAGGCAAGCTTTTGGCTGGTCCATGGCGGACATCAAGGGGATTAGTCCCCTGATCGTTGAGCATCACATTCATCCGATTGATGATGCCAAACCAGCCCGGGATCCACAAAGACGTCTTAATCCAGTCATGAAGGAGGCTGTGAAGAAGGAGATCGTCAAATGTCTAGATAGTGGTATCATTTACCCTATCTCTGATAGCCAGTGGGTTAGCCCCATTCATGTTGTCCCCAAGAAGTCGGGCATCACGGTCATAACCAACGAGGCGAATGAGTTAATCCCTACTCGCACCCAAACTGGGTGGCGAGTTTGCATTGATTACAGAAAACTCAACGCCGCAACGCGGAAAGACCACTTTCCGCTACCCTTCATTGACCAGATGCTTGAACGATTGGCCGGACATGAGTACTATTGTTTTCTTGATGGCTACTCTGGCTATAATCAAATTCCCATCGCCGAAAAAGACCAGGACAAGAACACTTTCACTTGTCCTTTCGGCACGTTTGCATATCGACGCATGCCCTTTGGGTTATGCAATGTGCCCGCTACCTTCCAGCGGTGTATGATGGGAATTTTCTCTGACATGGTGGAAAAATTTCTGGAGATTTTCATGGATGACTTCTCCATCTTCGGCGACTCCTTTCACGAGTGTTTGCTGCATCTTGACGCTGTCCTTACCCGATGTAAGGACAAGAATCTCACTTTGAACTGGGAAAAATGCCACTTCATGGTGCGCGAAGGTATTGTCTTAGGACATATCATCTCGCAAAATGGCATAGAGGTTGACAAAGCAAAGATTGAGGTCATTTCCAATCTGCCTCCTCCCCGATGCGTCAGAGATATCCGAGCCTTCCTTGGCCATGCCGGTTTTTATAGACGGTTTATCAAGGACTTTAGCAAGATTGCTAGGCCCTTGACGCTTTTGCTGGCCAAGGAAACACCTTTCGACTTCAACTCGAGCTGTGTGACTGCATTTGAGTCATTAAAACGCTCACTCACTTCTGCTCCCGTTCTCTCTTCTCCTGACTGGACGCACCCATTCGAGATTATGTGCGATGCATCCGACTTTGCCATCGGTGCTGTCCTTGGACAGCACATCAATAAGATGCCGCACGTAATCTATTACGCGAGCCGGACCCTAAACGACGCCCAACTCAATTATACAACAACTGAGAAGGAATTCTTAGCTGTTGTATTTGCTCTAGAAAAGTTCAGGCCCTACCTCATCGGCTCTCCAGTCATTGTCTACACGGACCATTCAGCTCTGCGCCATCTTTTTGCGAAGAAAGATGCCAAATCTCGGTTAATACGTTGGATCCTCTTGCTTCAAGAGTTTGACCTTGTCATTAAGGACAAAAGAGGATGTGAAAACGTAGTTGCCGACCATCTCTCACGACTTCCTTCTTCGCCCTCGCTTCCAATTCCGATTAACGACGTGTTTCCGGATGAACAACTCTTGACAGTATCATGCGAACCCTGGTTCGTAGATATTGTGAACTATTTGGCCACGGGATTACTACCGACTGAATGGTCGAGTCAGGACAGACTTCGCTTCTTATCCCAAGTAAAACACTTTTACTGGGACGAACCCTACTTGTTCAAGTACTGTCCCGACCAGATTATTCGTCGGTGTGTCCCTGATGAGGAATTCAAGAGTGTGCTGTCATTTTGCCACGATCAAGCGTGTGGCGGGCATTTTGGGCCCAGAAAGACAGCTGAGAAGATCTTGCAATGTGGTTTCTACTGGCCACAACTTTTCAAAGACGCTCACGACTATTGCAAGACTTGCTCCCGGTGCCAACACATGGGCCGGATATCCCGGAGGAACGAGATGCCGCTCCAACCGATCTTGGTTGTGGAGATTTTCGATGTTTGGGGGATAGATTTCATGGGGCCGTTTCCCAGCTCTTTCGGGAACTTGTACATCCTTTTAGCTGTTGATTACGTCTCTAAATGGGTCGAGGCTGTGCCCAGCCGGACTAACGACAACAAGGTTGTCGTTAGGTTCCTTAAAGAAAACATTTTCTCACGGTTTGGGCACCCCCGAGCGATCATTAGCGACAATGGAAGTCATTTCTGCAATAAGACTTTCGAAGCCTTGATGCGGAAATACTCCATTAATCATAAGCTCTCTACGCCCTACCACCCCCAAACCTGCGGGCAGGCCGAAGTTTCAAATCGGCAAATCAAGCAGATACTGGAGAAGACGGTTTCCAAGAACCGTAAGGATTGGTCTCTGAAACTCACTGATGCCCTTTGGGCATTTAGAACCGCTTATAAGACCGACCTTGGCATGTCTCCCTATCGGCTTGTGTACGGAAAAGCCTGCCACCTTCCTGTCGAAATCGAGCATCGTGCATTTTGGGCGATAAAGGAGCTGAATCTGTCTCTTGAGGACGCGGGCAGCCATCGGAAGCTGCAGCTGAACGAACTGAACGAGCTTAGGGATGAGGCTTACGACAACGCGGTTGTCGTTAAGAATCGAACGAAGGTGTTTCACGATAAACACCTTTTGTGCAAAACCTTCGTACCTGGTCAACAGGTACTGCTTTACGACACCCGACTTCACTTCCATCCTGGAAAGCTCAGATCTCGCTGGAAAGGGCCGTATTTTGTGCGGAATGTGTATCCGCACGGCGCTGTGAATTTGGAAAATCCAAAGGACGGTTCACTCTTCAAAGTGAACGGACACCGATGCAAACCGTACCTTAGCGCCGAACCAACAGAGGAGCTCCTGTTCTTACAGGAGCCGGTTTACCCTGAATGATCTTCCTCTGCCTACTTCCAAACTTCGTTTATCCAGCCAAGAACAGTGGACACTGTTCCAAATAAGTTTGGGGGTATGTACAAACCATTTTGTTTATATTTGTGTATATTCTTTTTCTTTTCTTTAAAAACAAAAACAAATAAAAATTTGTATATTGCTAACCGACAATTTTGAACCTTCCAACTACTCTCTTCATGCAACGACAGTGAGGACACTGTCCAGTTTAAGTTTGGGGGTACGCTCGGTACGCATTTCTTACCTTCGCATGTATATTTTGCATCTGCATATTAATATCCATAAAATCCATAAAAATTTGAAAATTTTCTAAAAATATAAAAACTTTTTTGTCAAGTTAGCTTGTGAAAGAACTCTGATTCAACATAAAACGGTTTTTGTTTGAAAAAATAGGAATAACTAAATCTTATGTTTGGATTTTGAAAACCTGAAAGATAACTCTCCTTTGAAGTTAACTATAGCTGATATACGTCTTTACATCACACTACACGTGTCGTAAGATTTTGGGAATTAGATGACAAGTCTTTCATGTTTAAACTTTTAAACAGATAAATGATTTTCTGAGGATCAAATAGGTTTGTTCTGAAATAAGTAATGTCAAGAATAGTTTATGAAGTAAAGCGAATATGAAGGAATGTTATTGATGCCGTAATTGGAGCTAAGTCGGAAAAATAACCCATCTAAAACTTGATTGGAATGATTACACACCAAACCCACTAAACACGTCTTTTATCCAAAAAATATTTGAACTGCCGGTTATATCTCCGTTCGTATTAAATCATCTGATTTTCACGACAAACTGTCTTTTGTTTTTAGACCTAGGTAACTTGAGTAATTATGTCCGCTGGGGTGTTTCTACACCTAATGCCCTAAAACCAACTGGTTTGGGTGCATTGGCCCAAAGCTCGCTAAGAAGCCTAGAAAGTCCAGTTTTAAAACAAAGTCAAGCAAGTGTTCTCTCCGAGTTAAAATTCCTAACGGTTCTTTGTGTGAGAATAATCTTGATAAAAGACAGGCTTTTAAAAAAAAAAAATTTTAACGGAGATATGAAGGTTTTACTCTTTGATAAAGACTATTGCACGTTCACAGAGGTGTGTATGAAATGAAAACAAGAAAAAGGTGGAGTGAAAAATACGACTTAGTTTCCCGTTAAGGAAGATAGAAATTCTGAAGTTGAAACCTTACTGGAAAACGAAACTTGAAAAATGCTTAACTCGTTATAAAACTTATGTGATCCTTTTAAAATTGTTATCTGGGCTTTATTGTGCGACATGATGACTTTAATCGATCCTTCTGGAACTTAACGACACTATTTGCACTGCACGTAAAGACATATAAAATCTGTAGTTAAATATGAAGCGAGGTGTGAAAAATAAAGGTTCGATGGTCTAGACTTAGGATTATAGAATTTTTATTTTCTAAAACAAAACTTTAGGGTTTGAAACTTAGTCATTTTTACACACCAACTTGACCGGATTTTGTGGGTAGTATCCGCTGAAAACCCTCAGGAGACAACACTCCTCCTACTAGGGACACCTAGAGGTTTAACGGCTTGTTGCACATGCTCAGTGCAATCGCGTTCCCTGCGAAAGTGAGGTTAGGAAATTTTTTGTGAATAAATGGACTTTGCTCGGGATGAGCAAATGATAAGTTTGGGGGTATTTGTTCATATCAGATCTTTGTATTTTCATACCGCCCAATTTTTATCACATTTGCATATCCGTAGATACTCTTGAGCCGTGTTTGCTAGTCAATTGCAGGATACAGGTTCTCGGTTCTAAAAACGGTGAAATTCATGGAAAACACGAAAAAAGTCCGGGTTCCTGCCAACCACAGATAAAACACGGTCTCTGCTCTTCATCCGTATGTTGCCAGATATCAATAGGAAGACAAAAGGTCAAATCAATGTCACCTTCATGCACAAGGCTCAATGGTAGCACAAAATCCAAGAGATCTACGCGGAGCTCGAGGCAATCATGACAAAATCTTGACAAAAAGTCCACCTTTCCCTCAACAGAAATTCTGGAAAAATCGGGGAGCCAAATTGAGAAAATACATATGCCAGAATAATGTACAAAGCAAACCAGGGAAGCCCAAGAAAGATGAAAGCCCAATTAAACAATAAGGCCGCGGATCCGCGGCAAGAGGTGGGTCCAGGCCGCGGATCCGCGGCCGTTCTGGCGCCAGGGGAAAAGTTCTTTTGGGGGTATTTTGGTATTTACGTTTCTGTTCTGGTGGTTGCCCTAGGGTTTCATTCTCTGGCCTATAAATAGCCCAGAAGTTTGTGAAGGAAAGGGTCCAATTTTGTATTCTCATTTTGCCTAGTTTTAGTGTTGTTCTTCTTCCTCTTCTCACCTCTTCTCCATTAAACTTGTAGTGAGCTTTTGAGTGAAGAGTGATGAATAAAGAAGACCATTTTTATTATTATCATGCTTGTCTCTTTCTTTACTTGTTATAATTGTTGTAACTTTAAATTCGTTAAGTAGTTGTTGTTATTTCTTTGTTGTTTCTTTCTTCTCTTTTTTTCTTTATCCTTACATACGACAATGATACTTACGCTCGATCCTCGCCAAGGTGAGGTCGCAAACAGTTAGTCGTATTCTTCTAATCTCCTTCTTTCTATCTTCCTCTTTTGTGTTGTTTTGTTTTTCCTATCATGAAGTGTGAGTAGTTCTTTACTTGTTAGGGTAGGATAAGGGAAGTTTGAGAGAAGGAAATCTCTCTCACTCTTTCCTTGCCCAACAACTTGAATCGACTCCCGTTAATTGAACCACAATCCGCTCCTTACGGCACCCTATCCTACATGATAGCGGTGATTCCGTAGTGAGACCGGTTGTGGTTGAATTAACCGGAGGTTATGGATAAGAGCCAAGAACGGACGGACAAGCACCAAAAGGAAGACTTATGCGTTGGAAAGCCTAGCTTATACTCGCAAAGTCCTTCCTAGTCGTGCTAATCCCCATTGTTGCCGATTACCGTAACACCGATATTAAGTGGGGCAACGAAAGATGTGGAGACTCCTAACTCAAACTAACCTAATCCTAACCCTAACAAGCTCTCTTTAAATATCAACTTAACACTTAGATAACCACAACAAAATCTGAACAACCGGACTTAACTCGTCGAAAAACACATAGAAAAAGATTCCCATCTCCCTGCGGACGACCCGTACTCAACCGGCTAGCTACAAGCGAAACCGTCTTGATTGCGGTATTTTAAACTAAACTTGAACACCCACGTATCCTAACAATCAGTTACCCCGCGGAGGGGTGCATGGATAGCCGGGTTCTAGAGGGCAACGGGCCCGCATCTCAGGGCATTGAGACGGAGGGGGCTTCAGTCTGGAATTGGCGGGCTATTCGCCGCACTCGTAGGGGGTGCAGGTTGACCCAGGAGGGGTGCCCAAGTTACCGGATTCCGTGAAGTGCTGGGTGGTCCATTCACGGTGCTGAAGGGGGCTGCCTCGCTTCAAGTTTTGGCGGGTAACTTGCCGCGCCCGTAGGGGTCTAGGGTTTCATTGCACAGACTATCCACACGACCAGGGGAACGTCGGGTTTCAGCAGCGGCTCTGTGAAACCCGGGGCTTCCAGATATCTGTATTGTTCTGTGATGCTGTACATTTCTGTGATGTTGCATTTTATCACGCCTTGAGCGAATATAATATATTGGTATATATATTAGTAGATGTTGTATATGTTTTTCATCCGCGCTAGTCTAGTCCCCGCTCTGCCGTTAGTTAGCTAACCTAACGGGTGATGACGGGACCCAGTGGCGAATGCGGATGGCATATACGTACGTCAGTATATTTTCGTTCTTTGTGGTGTGATCAATTGATGGGAATGCGTTGATTCGGATCAATGCACGCTAAACAAACCTATTCTGATGTTGTTGGAACATTTTTCAAAAAGCTGTTATTGCAAGGACGTTCACTTTTGCTTTGCATCGTGGTATTCATTTGGAATATCCTGCTCCTCAGTCGACGAGGCAAGGGCCGAGATCCCTTCACCGGGAGTGACCCCTTGGACAGAAGTTTGCGTCAGGGCATTAACTTCACTATAGCCGATTACTTTTGCTTTGCATCGTGGTATTCAGTTGGAATATCCTGCACCTCATTCTACGGGGAAAGAGCCGAGATCCCTTCACCGGGAGTGACCTCTTTAGTAAAGTTTTTCGTCACTATATTTTCTAAAAAGGCTATGCAGTTCCTTCAACGATATCAAGTTCATTACGTTAATGGTTTTTCGACAAAAACTAGACGTAGCCCTCCGTCATTTCTTACAAATATTACTTAGTATTCGTGCTGCGTTTGTTGACTGTGTCAAGGCGTAGTGTGCGGTAGCTAAGTAGTGTTTGTTTGTAGCATATTAATGGGATTGGTTAGGACAGTCGTGCGGCCTTGTTGACTGTGTCAAGGGCTCGTACGGGTGGGTTTAATGCAATCCAGGATAATGACGGGTTGAACTTGACTAGGACTCTTTGATTTGTTGACTGTGTTAAGGTCACTTGGGTCCTAGGGGTAAAAATCACATCGGGAGTTTCAAAAGAACTGAAACTTGCCAGACATGCGCATACCTTCTGGAGTGTGGTGACGTGAGTGGATTCCGTCATGTTATCATGCGATGATAGTTGGATCCCGATTCCCATTGATGAGTTGGTCTACTCCTCGGGTGATCCCGACTAATTCTTCTTTCAGGTTTGGAGGAGAATTTGAGGTACAGTGGGAGGTTTCCAGATTAGATAAAGTGATAACCATTCTGATCTAGGTTAGAGTGCACGCTGAGTGTTTCTTTTCTCTCTCTCTTTGGCAGCGACCATTGACCCGACGCTTAGACTATGACTCAGTGACCAAGTTGACCGAACCTTCTTAACACTGGCTTTTGGATTGTCAGAGTTGCAAACCTCATTGCCACTCCTACTTTTACCCTTTTCTCCAGGACACCCCGTATTACTACGAACGTCCACTTCCATTGGACAAAACCATCGTATGGTTATATACGAACTCGAAGGACTTCGAGGATGGTTTCTGGTTCTGGAGAAAACGAATAGGATTATTCAGTTGTCTTTTCTTTTCACCTTCTCTCATTGCGAGTACTCCTTGGTTTAGGAGATAGTACACCTATTATGCAAATTGGATAGTCTTCTTCCAAACCTTAGGCTGGTGCCGAACGGTGGGGAATGAAGAAAACCAATTAGCATAATGATGGTGTGCAGAAGGTATTAAGTTAAGACAAAGAAAGGGATTAGTAAGAGGGCAAAGTAAATTGCGACTGCTATTCACGACCAAACCGAGTATTTCTTCGCCAATCCTAAATCACCTTTTTATTTCTCCAGGACACTCCGTATCACTACGAAGATCCCAAGTTTTTGGATACTCCATCGTATGGTTATATACGAACTCGAAAGGAACTTGTTCCAGTTCGGGGATGGATTCTGGTCCAGGAGAAATAGGAATAAGGTTTATTCGGTTGTCTTTTATCTTCACCTTCTCTCGCATTGCGAGTGCTCCTAGGACTAGGACAGTATACCCATTATGCTTATTGGATAGTCTTCTTCCAAACCATAGGCTGGTGCCGAACGGTAGGGAAGGAAGAAAACCATTTGGCCTAAGGGGTGTGCAGAAGGTAATGACTAAAGACATATAAAGGGATTTGGTGAGGTGGCAAAGAATTATACGGTTATAGTTATGAATCTGGATAATGGTAGAGGCATTACTAAGAATACCAGGATACCCCATCGAAACATTTCAATGTTTCAGTTCAACTGTGTACTGTTAAAAGAAAACTGATTTCCCGATTGGACACTTGCTCCAGGGTATGTATTTACCAGGTTTGATTCTCACATCTGTATGGTTTTACAGATGATGAGTGGGAGTAAGTTATTGGGAATAGGGTAATCATCCTCATTATATCGGGATTCGTTGTAATCAGTGATATTTGAGGAGATCATCTGGGCTGTTTGCCGGTCGGCAAATATTTGGTTTTGAATATCCGCTGTTGTGCACCAATTTCAAATTGATATATCTGTACGTCTATTTTCATAGAGTGAGATATACCTTTTGATATTATGTCGATGACATTTACCTATATCAGTGGATGGTTAGGTAAGGAGCATTAAACAGCGGTGTAATTCTTCTTAACCATAAGTACAGTTTTCAACTTACGACGCACAGTGAAAGAGTTGTTAGACTCAGCGGACTTATAAAAAGTATTGTATGTTGTCCAGTGTCCATTAGGACAGAGGGGTTGGTCCTCATACTATATTCTGTTTACTTTTAACTTCTCTAGTTCTTAGACATGTGTTTCGTAGAAACACAGGGTCTAAGTTTTGAGGAGTTATAGGTATTTGAATAGAGTAGAGTACCAGGTGTAGCAAGTATCGGGATTCTTCAAAGTGATCGAAGATGTAGATACTTCTGTATGGTATTCAGTTGATAGTAATGATAAAGAGAAATTGCTTCTCTTTCAGGTTACTCATAATTGGAAGCATTCCTAAGTTGTGTAACGCTGATCGGCCTCCTTCCATTTAGTTGACATGCACTGGAGATAGCTGCAAGATTTGAATCTGGTTCATTTAAATCAGTGTCTCTGGTTCTATATTGGATATAGAACAGTTCATATCTTAACGATGTTAAGATACGGGGAGTTGTCCGGCTTATGATTAAAACCAGACACTGGACCACTCAAGGCACGTTTCTGTAATGGCTGTTTGTGGGTTGACCCAGGCTACGACGAGGGTTGATTTTCTACCATCTGGAAGATCAATAGTGATATTGTTCTTAACTCGCCACATTTTAAAAGGAAATGGTTATTTTTCAGAAAACAGTAGTGGGAGTATGGTAGAACTGGAAGCGATTCCAGAACCGCAAACGATTACTGAAGATTTGATAAGGAACCTAAAGATTCAATCTGATTTGACATTCCATTGGCCACTCCGTAGATAAGGTGGGTAACTTCAGGCACCCGAGAGGTACTCCGGTAACCTCAAGGACGGTGACAGGGAAGTTCTTGTTTACCCACACTTGCCATTGTTGTTGTTCCAGGCTGCGAGACCCGGCAAGAGGATGAGTATAGCATCGTTCTAAACTAGTTTTAGAAGTGCACGTCTATATGACTCTACCAGAGGGTTGTCGTAGTCAGTGGGAGCAGCGGAAGCATTGGTGGACATCAGGCTTATGTCTATTTATAGACTAAAGCAGATATAGCGGAGATAGATCATCTATTTCTGATGTGACAGTCATAGGTTTGACGTCATCAGAATAGGGGATGGATCTGTTAAGAAGGTAGTAGGGTGTCATGTCCTGGTTTTGGATGACATACACAGAGTAGGAAAGGAAACTCCTATAATACGATCGGTTATACTTTGGTCGTCACACAGTGTTTTCTCCACATGGGACTTGGACATTATATCAGACATACTGGTTACTAGATCTATGGTTTTAGATCTAGATTTGGGTGGTTTCCCAATCAGGGTACTTTGATAGCTTTCTAAGAGTATTTAGAATGGACGACTCCTGGCATGGTAGTGTACCTACAGATAATGGAGTCACCCTCTCTAAAGGTGTCTTATAGACTAAAGTAGAGAGGGATGTGCATGATTGGCAGATCACTTGCTTAGGCAATTGAGTCAATCATGAGATGTCAAGTACCACACCAGATATTGTTCTTGCACTAGATGCAATAAGTTGATATTGATCCAATCCTGGAGGAACAGTCGGAAGCAGTTTTAGAACATAAGTGAATGTTCTAGGGATATGATAACGGCTGCCTCCTTTAGGAGACGGTTATCACTCCAGGCTTCCAAGGTGACATGGACGACAAGGAGGTTGTCAGAGTTATAGTTTTCCCTCTAAACGAGGGGCAGTATTTTGGACAGGTGATCCAAGGCAATACTAAGGGAGGCATGGCGCAGGATACTGATTAAGTTCAGTTGTCGATACAGTCTAAGAAGTTTGGATTTGGAGTTCATTTATGGACTAGGTCCCATCAGACATCCAGACATTCCAAGACAGGTATTGCTCATTTCGGGAGATGGTTTTCTCCGCAAACTTGAGATATAGAGAGACATAGAAAGAAACATCCAGGCGGATCCACACACTGAGGCTTTTCCTCGAATGCAATAGTTTCGCAAACAGGCTTTGTGCGACTGACTAGTAGAGGAGTTGGGTGTTCGGTATCACACGGGCTGTGAGTATGCGACATCGCAATAATTAGCCTTGAGTGCAAGTGGGAGATTGTTGGAGATAGTGCCCTCAGAGTCAATTATTGGATCACAGGCACGTGATTGCAATGATTGAGGGAGGACCTGTCCCGGTAGAACAGTCTTACTCGAGATGATAGTATGCTATCTGGTTTACCTTTATCATCGTGTACTGCTTCAGGTGACCTTACATGTCACTATTACACGTTGATAGAGCCCATAGGATTCTAGCTTGACGGCCAGCAGTATGAGGGCGATCATATAAGTGAGAGCTGGAGTCTATAAGCACATCCTTAAAAGGTCCCTAGTCGTGGGTGTTTCGAGACAGGGCATCGATACTCCAGAGTAGACTAGTGTATACAGTCGAGACCCCGACGAGGGGCGGAGGCCGGTCTCACAGGCCACTGGTGTCAGTTGGATCACCTAAGATGTATACAGGTGCTCATTGGGTTATGAGTACACCGGACAGGACTCGCCGTGAACCTGCTAGTTGGGATTATACCAGACGTCAGATAGCAGTTCCCAGGTGACATATGTACATGTTAGTTCATCGACCTGAGATCGTCATTTGTCTCGTGTGAGTTCCCACTGTGCTTTGATTACTACCCTACCACGGCTCAAAGGAGTCATGCAAACAGGTTTTAGTTGGGTACAGTCCCGAGCCACATAGAGGCAGTGAGCGGATCTGCAGGGGTTCGTCTCTCCCGGTATTGGGGGTGAGGTCGCGCTGTGTCTAGGAGAGCCATTACGCAAAGCCCTCGGCCGAGGCAGGAGATTTACCGGTAGGTATTCCAGTAGTATCTCAGGGCGTTCTGGGCTACACTCCGACACGACTTGTACCGCCTTTGGGGGTCTGACATTTACCAACCCCCTAGGCCCGCCACGCGATGCTCATAGACGAACGGACCGGACTGTACGGATATTGTCACTGACAGACTCAGTAGGGTGTCAGGATGAGTTCGCTCATCGACGTCCCCTTTGGTCAATAGCTGGTGGCCCGTCACGTATTGGCTAATACCTCTGACGTGCTAGTGGTTAAATCCACAGCCATAGTATTGACGAGTCTTTAGAGTCCACCACACTTTCAGTTACTCAAGCTTTCGGGCGAAACGCTGTAGAGGCCGTATGGAGATATGGCAGGGTCCGATCAGATACGTGCGGTATTGCACGGATCAGGATCGGACGGTTTGTACTAGTAGCCGTATGGATATATGGCAGGGTTCGATCAGATACGTGCGGTATTGCACGGATCAGGATCGAACGGATTTTACTAGCCGGCTTTGGTTTAAGCCGGATCCTAGTTTAGTACAGTTTAGATTTTGTCTCATTGCATTTGTATCCGGTCGGAATACAGATGCGGGTGTGTATGCACAGTATCGGGGTTTTCCTGTAATTTATTACGGGACCAGTTTTCTGGAGTTGCCAGTTTGCATTCCGTTCCGGCCGGTTTTCCTTTGTTCTTTCCCGGCCGGACTTTTCCGATGGAGGGGGTAATTAGCAGTTTTGCAAATAACTTTTGTGGAGGGATTTTCTTGCATATGTTTTCATTATGATATGACCATCATCATCACTTACTTTTTCATGATGGTTTTTGCATTAATGGGATTTGAATGGGTATGGGTTGATCAAGGTGTTGATGTGAGCTTTGCTTTTGATATGGTCACCATTCTCTTTATCCTACACTCACCTCCCTTATGTCTTGATTCCCTCCACCATTTCCTAGCTAAAGGGGGCCGGCCACTTTGGTATGAGGATGAGAGAAATTTCCATTTTTAGGGTGGCACATATTTCTTCATCTCATTCATCTTGTTTTGGAAAAATGAAAGCACCATTTTTCCATAACCTTATTCCTCCATCAAGGCAACTACAAACCCCAAATGAGACAAGCATCATCTACACTACATTCTACAGCATATCTTGGGCACGTCGACTAGCCAGCTTCATGCCCGAGTTGCCTCGGTATTGAGGTGGGAGCCCGTAAAAGATACAGACGATGTGGTGCCCTTCCGGCAAGGAGGCAACGACCGGAGTTTCCGCAGGAGATCGGGACGACGACGAGAAGACCGGAGGACTCGGATCACTCGGTATATCTCAAACCCCATCTCTAGTTAGCTAGTATAGGTTAATGGTTTCGATCCGGGTATATTGTCCGCAGTAGCGCCAGTTTAAAAGTTAAGAAAATTTTGATTCCGCATTTTGGCCTCGGATAGACGGCCGGGGCGCTGCCGTGACGCAACACTACGTGCGTCTGGTGCGCTCGGAAATCAAAATCCATGAATGTGCCATACATGCGCACAGAAACAACATCTAAGTGCATCGGGTGTGCACGAAACATCTGTCGTAGGCAACGTGTGTGCCTGACAGCAAAATCAGGTGCATCTGACATGCACGAAAAATCTCGAATTAGTGCATCTGGTGTGCACCAAATCGCATCTCGTAACAGGCGCCCAACAGGCGCTAAAAATCCAATCCGGTGCATAAAATGCTCAAAACAAATGTCGAGCATCACCCTCGAAATCGAAATCCAGTGTATCCAAGTGCACAAAATACATGTCACTGCACTGCCAGCATATATAAACTATACAGAGTGCAGGAACCAAATCGCGTGCGTGCATACGCACAAAATCAACTCAACTGTTTAAAACCGTAAAATCACAAACATGTGAAACTAAAGCACGAAAATGATATCAAGTGCAACACTGTGCAAAGATCGTAAATCCTCAATCATCAAAATCAAATCATACGAATAAATCACCCAAAACATCGAAATCAATAATGGCGGAACAGTACCGCTCAAGCGCATCCTCTAAGAATCTCGGCCAACTGTCACGGTCCCTAGTGGGACGTCTCGTCGATGATCATGAACTCTGGCCTGCTGGTGTGCATAACAATGACCGCTCCTGGGATAAGGTCTTCACTGTGAATTACCAATCTCTCGGTCCATCGGCTCATCGGCCCTGTCAGATGTGCTAACGGGGATGATCCCATTCTGGCACTTCTCTGGTCATCTCTCGGTCAATTATCGCGACCACTCGTAAGACAGCATATCACTGGTGTCGGCCTCTGGCTCTCTGAATGTACATGATACATCTGATCCTGGGTGCAAGTATTATTGCAGCAGTGTCCTGGAAGGAATCCTGCTCACGGTCTCTTCCATGTCTCGTCTTTGCCAACTGTCCGGAAGTCATTGTCCTTTCCTATATCTGCATCTTGCTCTGGAACGACTGCATACTCATCGCGACTCCTTCTGGAAGGTAAGTCCAAGTACCATGCCTCGGCATGCGCATCGCCTCTCTGATGTCGGCGGAGTGGAACGTCATCTCATCTAGATCTGGTGCGAACCTCTTCCTCCACTTTTCTTTAATGTCGTCTGCTTTGGACTCGTCTCGTCGCGGCTGCATGGACTGAGCTCCAACGACTATCCTCGTATCTGGAGTCTCCCAAGAATGCATCTCACCACCAAGCATCCGAATTAAGTCGAGCCATCCGATCGAGTCGTCAAAACCTCATAATCCCCCAAGAGCTCAACCTCTTGGGCACAGTTTAATAGTATCGAGTACATACTACAGCATCGGTGGTCCAGCCGTAGAAGGGCAAACCCAAGCCTCACTAATGGCGCCGTAGAACTGCCGTAAACCCGAAGGTTCAAAGGCTTTCATACGGTCATTATGTCGAGTTAGGGTTTCATTCTTCTAGAGGGACCATGGAATTGCCAGCATGTCTTTCCGACTACTTTAAACTTGGAATAATAGGTTTCTGACATTCGATCGTCTCTGTCGACTCTCAACGTCTCCGCGTGAAGTCGTCTCTAGCTGGAATCAATCTATCTGATGACCTCGCATCGGGGTAGGCGAACGATCTACATGTCCTAGTCATTCATCCTCGATGACTAGCGACCTTCTATCATCTCTTAGTACAACTTATACTGCAATAGCTCCAATATCTGGGGCGATATCTCTTCGTTCGCAGCAATAACTGGCTCACTCGTCTGCATGCTGAACCGTGCCTCAATCATCAGGAGTAAGCAACACACCAACGGTCATCAAAATCTGGCTGGCCTGTATCATTGGCTCAATTCTCTAGTGTCGATCAGTGCCTCCGAGTAACCTCATAAAGGCGATCCGCCAAACACTCGTGGCGCGGAAACACAGTAAAAAGATACATCTCTGCAATCGTGTGTCACCGGAATTTCGCCCTGGTCAGTCCTCGTTCGTGACGAGCTTGTGCTGACCGCAACTCTAGCCATAGCTCTCCCTGCCATAACCGTAGCAGCAAAACCAAACTGGTACCGATGAGGCTAGATCAGGAAGGAAATAATACTGAACAAGGAAATGTACATCCTAAGGCTTCATAAGTGGAGTGGCGTGACGTAAATATGCCGCAGAACATACCAACGGTACGTCACTCTACCTTAGTCACCTGTTCCATCAACCAAAGGTCATCCTACGCTCCGAAGGTAAAATCTAACGCTCTGATACCAACTTTGTCACGACCCGAAAGTACGGAACATGACCGGCACTTAAACTACGAACGTCTCGAGGCGTACATAATCTAAGTAAACCGAAAACCCAGAGATCCAAACCAAGAAAATAGTAGAGTGTAGGAAAAACCAACTTAAAGCAAGTAGTTTCAATAGCATAAGCCGAATTATGCGGTTTTTTAAAAACATCATAATTTTACTTAAAATTTCGGCAGAGTCTCCTTTGTAAATACTGGCCCCCAAACGGGATACAACATGAATAGTATACGAAATCAATAAAAAGGCATCCCCAAGCGGGAGCTAGCTCTTCGTCAATCGACGGTCACAACCACACAAGCAATATAATATACAACGCCGAAAGGCGAGGATCACAACAGAAAAGGAAACTCAAAACAGCATGAAATTCGTATAAATACAACGCGCGACTCTAAGGTCGATAGAATAAACAACACTGGTCTCTATCTCTGAAATAATTACATGTTTGGTTGATGGAACTTCTAGATACAACAGAATAATAATATACAAAATATAATGGGGGTATGATACAAGTAAACCCACCTACTAGCAAATCACCCGAAGGAAACTATGCCCGCAAGCCGTAATGAAACCTGTACGGCAAACCTGCAAGAAACTGGGGCACAACGGGGGTGAGTTGCCAACTCGTGAATAGAAAAATATCTACGAATAGAAATCGCATGTATGACGCAATCCTAGGTCATACGAGCAATATAAATCCTCAAATATATATAACCAGTAGCCTATAACAAGGCTAGGGTAAATATCTAACCCGAGTATAATCTCATATACCCGTGTCAGTGCCCAAGGGTAGCAATATATCATATGAATGAGGTATGAATGCATGAAAATAGAATACATGTAAATGAAGAACTGTTTCCATAATTTAGTGAGATTTCCTTTGTATTTTTAAAATGAGGTATCAAAATGAAATCAGCATAAAACAGTGCCTAGCATCGGCACAAAACGTAATCCCAATATCTCGATATCTCTGTATCACAGTCTCTGTACCTCAATATCTCGAAATCTCAATGTCTCAATCACAATATCTAGGGCGCCGTCAGTCCAGACCAGCCCCTACCATCCATCTCAAGACCACGACGGTATCCTCCGGATATCCGACGCGTCGGGTAAAATCACCGGTAGGTAGTGCTCCCCTGCCAGGCTCACATCGTCATCATCACACGCTTCTTGCCCCGGGGTATCTTACCGGGTCCACCATGTACCCGAAACGGTTCATCCACCTCCTCGAATCGGGTCTCGAAATCCATCAGCAAACTCATGGTGGACGACTCATACATCATGGGAAAACCACAATTTTTATTTTAAAAGAGAGAAAACAGTTTATATATGTTTTGCGGTTTTCCTCCAAATCCAGAAAATATAATGGAAATCCGAATCATCAATAGGATGTAAAACCATGAATATAAGCATGAGAATCCATGAATACGGCATAACAATGAATAACAGTATGCATGAAGCGACAAGTAATAACTACATTGTCTAATATGGCATATAAGGGAAGTACACTAATATCATGTCAAAACTACTAGCTAACAAGCTAAGTCAAGCAAATATATCATCTAAAGTGTACGTGACATAGCAATTACCGATGAAGATGTGTGTGAGCCGGCAAGTAGGTGTACGTGGTACATACGCATCATCGGTAATGGTGCTGGTGTCCTAACAGCATGATATCAATAATGGAATATGCAGCAAAATAAGTATGCGAGGCAGAGCGAACAGCAATAATGAGCGGAAGCTGAAAACTAGACGCAACTATAACTAATCTGCATTAATCTAATATAAGTCCGACAAATGGTGCCTTTTGAAAAAACACGAATCATGGGGTTTTGAAAATAGGGGCTACGGTGTTTTTATGAAAAGATACGTCTTTTGAAATCTCCGTAGGATCCCTTGGGCTGTCTTTTAAAGTACCCACGATTCGTTAGTTTTTTAAATAGGTAAGAGTCGAATCTAATCTAACAACTAAACTAAACTAAAGGGCTAAGCTAACCAGCTGGACTACAGGTAAGGAAACCGCCTAACATCTGAGTCGATGTATATACATACCTGCATATATATTAGTCGGTGATCCCGCCTCAATAATATCATATCCGATACCATATCTATAATCAGGCATCCCAAGTCAAGAGTGCGGATCAATCATCAATATATAGCTCGTACGTAAATCCGTCGTACGGCATCCCCAAATCTAGGTACGGGTCAAAGTCACATCAATCACCCTATTCATTTGGTATCTTCTTTATCAAATATCATGATCCAGAATAATGTCCTACGTCTAGTACAATATTGATGCCATCTATATATGCATGCCGGTGTAAGAATTACTATGTCAGAAGTCCCGCTAAAACATCATGTCGTGTCTCAATATGAACCAAATCACGTCACCGATCTCCTGGCCTCAAGCACAATCTCATCGACTCATCTCAAATTCCAAATACTATCCTCAAATCCAGTATATGAACACATAGTCCCATACCCATGTGAACACATAAATATATATTCCCATACACGCCCATATGAAATAAGGAATGTATGCAAGTATGTATATGTGTGTATGTGTAAGTGTAGTGCACCCACTACCTAAGGTTTCGTAACCATGCACCAATCCAACACCAATATCCATCTAAAATCATCAATAATAAATCCTAACAACATATCATAAATTGTTGGTGTGTATACGCATCCGTATACATCGCCACGGACTGCGGAGGTGCTATACGCCATCCACCCGATTTCTCCCCGTAGATATAAATCTACTCACCTGGTCCTCGCTAGCCGGTGCCGACGTCGCCACGCGCTTGCTTGTCGTCTCGAAGTCCACATGGGGTACCTACATATCATAACGCACCATATCGCATTAAAATCCGCCTCATGACCAAAACGACGCACGAATCTCACATAGGTCAAAACCTATGGTTGCTTCACAAATCGACCCAAAAACCCTCGATGTCGGCGTACAAACGCCAAACCATCGAGAAATCTCCCAACACACTAATTTGTACAATTACAAGCACTAATTATAATATAAAATAGCTTAAAATTCACGAAAACCCCAATTTCACTTAAAAAGTCATTTTTCCGAAAATCTAGCAAGCACAAATCACCGTTTTTGTACACAACTCGATGTATAGACGAATCTAAAGGCCACAATATTCACTAAATATCTTAAATAAGTCATAAAAATGATTCCCATAATTTAATCTCATTAAATTCCATAAACCCCAAAAACCTAGTTTACAAATTATCCAATTTTAACAATTTTCAAGCAAAAAAATTCTCGATTTAAGAATTAAGCTTAGATTTGCATAACCTAAGGTATTAAACCACTCATTATAATGTTAATAATTCTATGAAACCATAATTAGATTTTTAAACCTAATTATTAGACTAATTATAAAAACCTAGTTAGCAATTAGCAAAGTTATCACAATTTTAAATTAACAAATTAGTAAATAGCAACTAACTTAGATTTTGCATACAACTACATGTTAATCTCCTCATTACACCCATAACCAATTGATAAAAACCTCACTTGATCACAAACCCTAATCATTAATTCAAAACCCTTCTCTTGAATTTTAATTCAAGCACCTAGAACTAATTAAAAAAACCTAATTAAGCTAACATGAAACAATTAACACAATTTAAGAAAAGGTTAGAATTTATACCTCATGATCAAGAGATCAAACATGAAATTCAAAGCCTCTAAAATGCCAACTTGCTCCCTAGATCCATGCAAGTATAGCTAATGAAAAATGGGTAGGAGTTAGATTTGAGTTTTGGTTTAATTTTTGATGGAAATTTGATGGATTTTGATGACTTTTTGATGAGGAAAAGAGAGGGGGAAAATTGGGGCTGCACAAAGGGGGGGCTCGGCTGAAAATGGAGGGGAGAGGAGAGAGAGGGAGGTGAGGAAAATAGTCCAAGTCAAGGCATAAAGTCAAAGGTCCAACTCATTTTACAATTTCCTTTCATTTCCTTTGTTTTCTTTCTTTTCTTTTCTTTTCTTTTGCAAACCAAGTGGGGAAAAGAGAGGGGGCTGCTGAATTCGGCCAAGGGGAGAAGTGAATGGGGGTGTGTGGGTGTGGGTACGGGTGTGGGGTGATGAAAAATGATAAATACAATACCCGAAACATCCATTTACGCTAAAAAAAGCCTTTTTTCCTCAATAATTTCTAAACCGTTTTGGCAAATGATTTTGTTCCAAAAATCACATGATAAAATTTTATTTAATGTTTTATGATGCAAAAAATTTGTTTCAACTCATTCCAATTTGTAATTTTCCCTAATTAAATGTATTAGTGACAGCTTAAAATAATAATAAAATAATATTTTTTTCAGAAAATTTGAAATTTCACCAGCGGCTCAATAAACACCAAATAATAGCAATTACATAGCTAGAATATGTATATTTAATTTTTATAATAAGATATTTGTATTTTGAGTTTTTACAGAAACCCCCTTATTTTACCGATTTTTCGAAATTTCACCGAAACGATTTTCAAAACGTTACAGTCAGTTATCAGTTCCCAGGTGACATGAGTACAGCTTAGTCCGCTGACTTGACACTGTCACTTTTCCTCAAGTGTGTTCCCACTGTACTTTGATCACTACCTTACCACGGCTCAAAGGAGTCGTGCAAACGGGTAGTAGTTGGGTGCAGTCCCGAAGCACTTGGAGGCAGTGACGGTTAGACAGGATTCGTCTCTCCCAGTATTGGGAGTTGATATCGCGCTGTGTCAAGGAGAGCCATTACACATAGTCGTCCCTGGCCAGGGCAAGCGAGATATACTGGTGGGTTTTCCACTGTTATCTCAGGGTGTTCTGGGCTACACTCCGACATGACTTGTACCGCTATTAGGGGACTGACGTTTACCGCCCCCTAGGCCCGCCATGCGATATTTTCAGACGAACAGACCGGAATGTACGGAGACTGTCACATTCAGGCTCAGTAAGAGTTCCGATGGGTTCACCTCATCAGTCTACTTATCGGCATCAACCTGGGGGCCGTTATGCACAGCTAGTGCCGCTTGCGGTCTGTGGTTAAACCCACTGCCAGCGTAGTGTCAAGTCTTTAGAGTCCCACAGAGAGTTATTCGCCTTTGGGCAAAAAGAGTAGAGGTCGCATGGTTTTGCGACAGGGTTCGGTCACATCTGCGCACTTGTGCACGTTTGGTGTCCGGGCAGTTATTACTAGCGGGCTTTCATTTAAGCCAGATCCTAATATACGTTTTGGGATTGGTTTTATCTCATTTGTATTCGTGTTCCTCGGAACACGGATGCGGGTGTGTATGCACAGTTGACAGAGTCAGAGGCGGAGGATGTTAGTGTATATGCCCTAGGGGCCATTATTGTATCATACTTGTATGTATATTACTTAATGGAAGCTTGGGATATTCACAGTTGTATATACAGTCTTGCTAAAAATGGTAGAATGCTACTTGGTTTGTGTCTACTTTAATATGTGCATATATTTCTTGTAACGTATCACTTATATATATTAGTAGAGCCCATAGGATCTTTGCTTGATTAGCAGCGTTGTGATGGCAGTCACACTAGTGGGGGCTGGGTAGTCTATAAGCAACATCCTATACTTGTCCCTAGTCCTAGGATTATCGAGACTGGGCATCGATACTCTAGAGTAAACTAGTGTGTACGCTTCTCATCCCAGTTGGGGAGATGGTCTGTCCCACAGCCATCAGTACGTCGTACTGGAGATAGTATACAAGTGCTCGTTAGGTTACGGGAACACCGGACAAGACTCGCTGGAGGACTGTTGGTTGGTATTATACCAATCGTCAGTTAACAGTTCCCAGGTGACATGAGTACAGCTTAGTCCGCAGACTTGACACTGCTACTTCGCCTCGAGTGTGTCCCACTGTTCTTAGATTGCTACCCTACCACGGCTCAAAGGAGTCGTGCAAACAGGTAGCAGTTGGGTGCAGTCCCGAGCACTTGGAGGCAGTGGCGGTTAGAAAGGATTCGTCTCTCCTGGTATTGGGAGTTGATATCGCTCTTGTAGGGTTCCTAGGCACTCTCAAGAGGTCTCACAAGGCATCAACCATGCCAATTTCAAATTTTACGGGTGCCGAGAAACCCTAATACGGATCGTTAACTAGAATTTTAGGCGAAAAGAGCAACTAGTTAACAACTTAACTAAAAGAACGGAAATACAATCTTTGTAAATCCGGTCCTCCACCTCCATAGCTCCGCAATGAGGTCTCATCGCTTTCCAAATCGAATCCCGGGATCTAGCGTCGGCTTCATCGGAGAAATGGGCGGGCTAGGTCATCGACTACGATGCCGAAGATGATCTACGTTGAGGTATCACAAGATCAAGCTCCAACTTCACCAAGCCATGAAAACTTGTGAAGGAAACACCCTATACTACTTGGCAAGAGGTAGAGGATGAAGAAATAGGAGGTGGGTTCACTTTAGAATTGGATTTCTCACTCATTTCATCAAGTCACCATTGATGAAGTCATGCTTTCTTCATTGAAGAAGATGAAGAAGAAGAAGAAAGAATATTATGATAAGTTATTTTTCTACACTAAATAAAATCCACACTTATCATATCATAACCAAGGTCAAGTGTAGAGAGTTAACTTGAGTTAGGTTGAATGGTTAGGGTTAGAGAAGAAGACAAGAATGGTTGCTTTGGTCAAAGCTTCATGAAGCTTCAACAAGCTTTATGAAAGAATGAAAGAAACCATTTTTTGTCTTTGTTTTATCTATTTCTCAAAAATGAATAGATAAATAAATAAATGAATAAAACCAAAACCCTAACCATTAACATAACAATGGTATAAGTCTTTAAACAAACCCTAGCTATCATGTATCATCAAACATGATACAATCAAGTGCACAAAAAATATATCACACATACGATGTGCACAGCCGAGTGAGAAAATCCATCTTAAGTGAACCGATACTAGTTAATGCAAAGTAATATATCAAATATATAATTATGCATTAAATCATTAAATCAACACTTGATTTAATGATCCGGTCATATCGCATATAACCGACTAATATCAATAGTAACAACTTATCGAATCAACACTTGATCCGATAACTCGGCTATATCGCATATAACCGATCAATTTACATATCGCGGGAATTAAATACAGTATCACATACTGGTATTATTCTCGGTCCCGCACATATCTCATATGCGCTCCTATTTCGTTTCGCTTGAGCCAGGAAACCTCTGTGTAGGACTCTAAAGACTCGTCAATACGCCGGCAGCAGATGATGATCATATCAAGCACCCACAAGCCGCAAGCAGTCTGCTAAATGTAACGGCCACCCGGGTATTGAGCGATCAGAAGATCGACGAGCAAGCCCGCTCACACTCCTGTGAATCCAACCAGTAACACTTACCATACAGTCCGGTCTGTTCGTCTGATATGTCGCATATCTAGCCTAGGGGTGGTAAGCGTCAGACCCCAATAGCTTGATAAGTCGTGTCGATATGAGGTCTATAACAGTTCGAGAAACTACAGGTAACACTTACCAGTAATTCTCAGCAACTCTGGCCAGGGATTTCCGGTTATAGCCAATCGAACACAGCGCAACATCAACTCCCTATACCGGGAGAGACGAATCCCCTCTTATCGCTCATTGCCTCCATGTGATTCGGGACAGTACCCAAAAACCACCGTTTTGCACGCCCTCTTGGATGTGGTAAGGTGGAAATCGAAGCACAGTGGGAACCACACAAGACTCTATGACGATCTCGGGTCAACAGACTACTCTGTACCAGTGTCACCAGAGAACTGCCATCTGACGTAAGGTATAATACCATCTGGGAGTTCTCGGCGAGTCCGTCCAGTGTACCCAGTCTCCACTGAGCACCCGTATATCATCTCTGATGTCAAACACCAATGGATATGGGATCATCCATCGCCCATCTGTATGGGTCGAGAAGGTATACGCTAGTCTACTCTGGTATATCGATGCCACGTCTCGATATACCCACGACTAGGGACCTTGAAGGATGTACTTATGGACTACCCTGTCCCCACTAGTATGATCCGCATATCATCTCTGATGTCAAACACCAATGGATATGGGATCATCCATCGCCCATCTGTATGGGTCGAGAAGGTATACGCTAGTCTACTCTGGTATATCGATGCCACGTCTCGATATACCCACGACTAGGGACCTTGAAGGATGTACTTATGGACTACCCTGTCCCCACTAGTATGATCCGCATCATAGTCCAGGTAGTCAAGTACACATCCTAAGGGCTTTACCAACATGTAACAGAGAGACAATCAGTGTACACGTTAAGGTAATGAGCAACCAGATAGCATACTATCTTGTCGAGCAAGAAAGTCCTCCTTATATATGTCCAAGCATCCACTACAATATACATCCTATGTATAGTAATGGCCTCTAGGGCATACATATAACTAACAATCTCCCACTTGCACTAGGGCCATCTGATAGCAGTGGTTGTAGTATCACATACTCAACCATCCCATAATAGTCTTTCTCTGGGCAAAGGCCTTTGTGAGTGGATCCGCCGTGTTGTCCTCTGAGTCTACTTTCCTAACCTTGATCACCCTGGAGATCAACCATCTCCATGATCAGGTGACACTGCCTTAGAATATGTCTGGATCACTGATGGGACGGACGTTCCTTGGCATAAGCCGCAACTCCATTGTCACACAATGGGAGGAACTAAGTTCATCTCATGAACAAATATACACCCAGACTGCCTCTTTGGTAGCATCTTAAGTAGCGATGTATCCTGCCTTTATCGTCTAGTATGCCTCGGTATCTTGCTTGGAATTCTTCCAACATACCGCCCCTTTACTGAGGGTAAAGACAATGCCTGTGACTGACACTCAGTCGTCTTTATCACCCAGGAACCCTTCCAGTGATTCTCCTCAGGATCGATTGATACCATCTTACTACTACTAGTGAGATTCCTAGCATCCAATTACATCTATCTCATAGATGCAAAACTCAGGATTTAGGAGGTATCATTTTGATCCTAGATGGAGAATCATTGTGATAATCGGAGATTGATCGAGCGTAGCATAGGAAACTCTTTCCCTATCAAGAGTATGCCATCCACGTACTCTACGAGAATCGCCACCATACTCCCTACTACCTTTTTGTTTATACAAGGTTCATCTACCATTTTGATGATGTCAAACTCTTTGACTAACACATCAAAACAGACGTTCCAACTCCGCGATGCCTGCTTTATCTTATAATGCATCTTGCACACGTTTCCGCTGCTCCCACTGTCTACGAAGCCCTCTGGCTGTGTACTTATAGACGCCCTCTTCTAAAACTTCATTTAGAAAAGCTGTCATGACACCCAACCACCAGATATCGTAGTCATGGTATGTAGCCGTAACAAGTAGGATCTGGATGGACTTAAGCATAGCCACTGGAAAAGGTTTCATCATTATCCACGCCTGGTCGATGACGAAAAGCCTTTAACAAGTCTAGCTTTGAAAGTCTCAACTTGTCCATGTACACCAAGTAATCTTCTCAAGATATACTTGCTCCTGATGGGGATTTAACCCTTCAGATATAGCAACCAAAGTCCATACTTTGTTGGTGCATAAGGATTCCATCTCAGATCGCTAAGCATCCAGCCATTCTTACAGAGTCCCACTCCTGATGGCCAGCTCGAAACTAGTTGGGTCATCATGTCATGATGCAATCCTCGCTCCCACTGTCATAGAGAAACCGAAGTATCTCTCAGGTGGGTGAGGAACCCTACTAGATCGGCGGAGAGGTTGAGGTTCGTTGGTTACTATTGAATCCTTTGGTTCTACCAAGTCATTAGCTGCAGTTTGTATAGCTGGAACCTTTCCAGTTCTACATAACTGACCTTGCCTCGAGCTTGTCCGGATTTTGCTTTTAGACATAGGCCGGACAACCCCAAATCTTAACTAGCTTAAGACATGGGCTCTTCCCATACCATATCTCATATGGAGTGGTAGGCTGTGATCTGATTCGAACCCTATTCAATAGGTATGCAGCTTCTCAAGAGCATAACTCCCAAAAGGAAACAGGTAACTCAGTAGTACTCATCATAGAGCACACCTTATCATATAGGGTGTGATTGCTCCGCCCCGATATACCATCGTGCTATGGTGTATACGGAGGAGTAATGCTGAGAGAGAATCTCATTCTCGTTTAGAATAGTCCAGGAATTCAATGCTCAAGTATTCTCCTCCTTGATCTCATCAAAGGACATAATACTTATACCCGTATTGGTTCTCTACTTCTAGCTTATATTCTGTGAATATCTCAAAAGGTTCGGACTTGTGTTTCAACAGGAACATATGTCTGAATCTAAAGAGATCATCAGAGAATGTAATGAAGTATAAAGAACCGGTCTTGGCATGTGTAGACAGGGGACCTTACATACATCAACATGTATCATCCCAAGAGTTCACTAACTCTTTCTCTGTTTCCAGTAAACGGAGCTATGGTCATCTTATCTTTATGACATGACTGGCAAGTTTCACAAGATGTAAATTCAAACTGATTTAAATATGCATCTTAATGTAACTTCAGCCAGTCGGGTCGCATTGATATGACCTAGTCTACAATGCCTTAAGAAGGATTCGTTCATTTCTGAACTCTTCCTCTTGTGTGTGTTCTGTATACTAAAGAACTGTAGTTTGATTTAGAACATCAATGCTTTTAGATAACGTGCCTGAACCGATCAACTTTTGATATAGGAAATGTTCAAAACATTATCCAACAGTACAAAATTTTACCATTTCTTTACTGATAAAGAGACTGATATGATTTTGTATATCAGGTTCGGTATCTAATAGTATTTGTTCAGAATCAATGTATTGATAATACAGGATGACAGTGACCAACAGACTTGGCTGCAACACTTGCCCCGTTTTCTGTCTCATGAAACTTATCACCCGTTCTCAGTTCTTTACCTATCTGTAGCCCTATGTAACAGATTACATATCTGGGATCCTGATCTGGTATCACATACCCAGGACATAAAGGATACTGAGAAACAGTTCTCTGTAATGAACACACCCGAAGATGATGCATCAGCATGCACTCTCTTCGTTTGGGCGGCATGGGAATTCTGGTAATCCCCTATTTCCTGCTCGGTCTTATAACAATTATAAGTTGGAGCGGGACCAACGTTCCCCAGCTCAGTATAACAAGCGGGTTCGGTCAAATATCCGTATTATTATCTTGATTAAGGCGTGATGTGGTCGCTACCTGGATAGAGAGAGAAGAAAACACTCAGCGTGCGCTCTTACAAGAATAGATTGGTTATTATTTTATCTAATCAGGATGGCTCCCACTGTTTTAATCAAATCTTCCTTCAAACCCTAAAAGGAAAGACTAGCCGGGATTAATTACACACTACAAGTTCGCCAATCTTTCAGCCAGGCCAGTGTCGGTACTTTGAGGGAGGTCCCCGGTGCTTTCGCACGAACCTAATTAATGTAAACCTCGTTTTCCCAGAGGCGTAACCCCGTTGACACCTTTCTAGACACCTACTTGATCGGCTAATTGTAATGTGTAAAACTCTCCCAGGAGTAACAATTACTCGCAGCGGGTATCGGGATCCAACTATCTCATAGAAGGTATGCAATCTCATTGCAAATTTCTACACTTGAAATTCCCGATAATATTTTGCCCCTAACGTGCTATGACCTTGACGAAAGCCAACAAACCATAGCCCGCTAGTCAAGTTCAACCCGTACATTTCTTGATTGAATTAAACCCACCCGTACGACCCTTGACGAAAGCCAACAAAGCCGCACGACTACCCTAATCCAATCGCATCGTATGCAGCAGATAAGCAGCATATAGCTACCGCACACTGCACCTTGACGAAAGCCAACAAATGCAGCACGAATACTATATACAACTTATCTGAAATGACGGAGGGCTACGACAGGTTTTTCTGAAAACCTATTGCGTAATGAACTTGATATCGTTGTAGAATCAAATGATTTTAAAATGGAGTGCTTTTGAGGCTTTTCTAGTTTTGCTAAAGGAGTCACTCCTGGTGAAGGGATCGTCGGTCCTTTCCTCGTCGAATGAGGTGCAGGATATATCATATATATCACTGTGCAAAGCAAAACTCTTAAAAGCAATCAAAAGACAAACCGAGTGTGTAGCATCTGCCAGTTATTGCTAAAGGAGTCACTCCCGGTGAAGGGATCTCGGTCCTTTCCTTATCGAATAAGGTGCAGGATATATCATATATACCTCTGTGCAAAGCAAGAACTGTAGCTACCTGTTTTATTTTGAAATTCAATTCTACAACATCTATAGGATTCTTTTATTTCATTAATCTCATTAATGAAGTCCCATCATTTAAGTACCTAAACATCACAGATAAATACGACGTACACTTATGCCATCCGCATTCGCCTCGATGTCCCCTCGTGCACCGTTAGGTTAGGTAACTAACGGCAGAGCGGGGCAGGGCTAGCGCGAGTGTAAAACATAAGTAACGCATATATAATATATCATATATACTATATAAAGTATCCATCACAGAACATCACATGATCACATCACAGATATTGCAGCAGAATAATCATATGAAATATTGGATATACTAGGACGTCCGTGTTTTCAATACGAGCCAGTATAAAACACGGATTCCACGGTCGCGATGAATAGCCAAACCCACACCCCTAGACCCCTACGAGAGCGGCAAGCAACCCTACCAATTCTGGAGTTAGGAGACCCGGACTCGACTCCTCGAGTTGGTCTCCCACTGGACTCCAGAACCCGGTTACTTGTGCTCCCCTCCTTGGGTCTATCCTAGTGCGGAAAAGTAAATAATATACAAAGGGTGACATCTTCCGCAACCTGGAAGTGCCCCAATAAAAGAATATTACATACAAGTTTTTACATGAATGAAAATGAAAAACACTCATCTCACAAAAAAAAAAAACCCGGCTATTCAAACACGATGATCCAATATAACATATCCAGCAACACATAACATCACATGTCATCAACGTAAGTAAACATGCGTATCCCAATTGTCGTTGACATATAGCAACGAAACCGGCGATATCACATATTACATTTACGGTCACAGAAAAGAAAGTGTAAAACTACAATAGTTGGAATCCGCAACCTCCTTAGACATCACATGCCTAATCAAATGAATTACTTAGACATCGCATGCCTAACTATTATAAACCCCACAATTTAGTCTCAAAATCGAAAACATTTTTCAATATGAAGTCGGGCAATTCAACGAGATTCCCGACATCCTGATCGAATGCTCGTCGCAAACTTCAGTAGGCGGCCGCACCCCCGACGCCGTCGACGAAGTGCACCAAGGCGGAACACCGCTGCCGCGAGCACCCGAACGGATGCTTTCGGCGACGGGGTTCTCCTACAGTCACTTGGTCGGGGTTAAGGGATGTAGCTGTCTAATAAGTTTATCCGGCGAGTATCCGCGTACGCTACGTGATTGCGACGGACTTTTGATCACATCAAAATTCCGTGGCAACCGATCAAGTGAGACTAAACTGCTATGTTTATAACATTCATTCAGTTATCTCATAACTACTTGTGAATTCCAATTATTGTATCCCATTCCGGATAAATAGAAAATGTCAAACTTCCGATCGAACAATCGAACACCCAAGTTTTCCCGAAACAGCTCATCACATGAAATAAGTTCAAAGACATTCACTTCGTGCCTCAGTACCAACGGTTCAGCCGTAGAAGGGTCAAGCCAACGCCTCACATGTGGCACGCCGTACTGCCCCAAACCCGAAGGTTCAAAGGGCAGTTCAAGACGGTCACATAATCGAGTTAAGGTTTGTTGTCTTCTATAGGGACCATCGCGTTACTTGCACTACCTAGAACGTCTTTAAATCTCGGAAAAATCCAACACTTGGAAATTTTCCGGCAGGGGAAAAATTGGGTATTTATATCCGGTCGAACTTTTTAACATATTCAAAAATTATCCGGAAAGCCACATAGACAAAGTCTGATAATCCGATCGAATCTACGAACTCCCAATACAACCCAGAAAACTCAACTCTTGAGTTTAAATTAAAAATTCCCAGAAAATACAGCACCCAAATATATGAATTACTGTGCAAAGACCAACTGAAGAAAAGACAAAATGGCCGCGGACCCGCCGCATTAGCCATGTTAATGCCGCGGTTCCGCCACGCTTTAAGGGAATCATGGGTACGGGCTTCACAGTAATTCTTACAATTCCCTGCTGAATTTTCTGCATATTTTTAATTCTCAAAAATCCACAATTTTCAAAAATGTACAGAGAGCAATTTTGGGTTTAGGGTTTCGGTTCGATCAGGTTTCAAACTTCGTCTACGCATCGCCTAAGGCTCTAGCTAGTCTCTGATACCACTGTAGGGTTCCTAGGCACTCTCAAGAGGTCTCACAAGGCATCAACCATGCCAATTTCAAATTTTACGGGTGCCGAGAAACCCTAATACGGATCGTTAACTAGAATTTTAGGCGAAAAGAGCAACTAGTTAACAACTTAACTAAAAGAACGGAAATACAACCTTTGTAGATCCGGTCCTCCACCTCCATAGCTCCGCAATGAAGTCTCCTCGCTGTCCAAATCGAATCCCGGGCTCTAGCGTCGGCTTCATCGGAGAAATGGGCGGGCTAGGTCATCGACTACGATGCCGAAGATGATCTATGTCGAGGTATCACAAGATCAAGCTCCAACTTCACCAAGCCATGAAAACTTGTGAAGGAAACACCCTATACTACTTGGCAAGAGGTAGAGGATGAAGAAATAGGAGGTGGGTTCACTTTAGAATTGGATTTCTCACTCATTTCATCAAGTCACCATTGATGAAGTCATGCTTTCTTCATTGAAGAAGACGAATAAGAAGAAGAAAGAATATTATGATAAGTTATTTTTCTAAACTAAATAAAATCCACACTTATCATATCATAACCAAGGTCAAGTGTAGAGAGTTAACTTGAGTTAGGTTGAATGGTTAGGGTTAGAGAAGAAGACAAGAATGGTTGCTTTGGTCAAAGCTTCATGAAGCTTCAACAAGCTTCATGAAAGAATGAAAGAAACCATTTTTTGTCTTTGTTTTATCTATTTCTCAAAAATGAATAGATAAATAAATAAATGAATAAAACCAAAACCATAACCATTAACATAACAATGGTATAAGTCTTTACACAAACCCTAGCTATCATGTATCATCAAACATGATATAATCAAGTGCACAAAAAATATATCACATATACGATGTGCACAGCCGAGTGAGAAAATCCATCTTAAGTGAACCGATACTAGTTAATGCAAAGTAATATATCAAATATATAATTATGCATTAAATCATTAAATCAACACTTGATTTAATGATCCGGTCATATCGCATATAACCGACTAATATCAATAGTAACAACTTATCGAATCAACACTTGATCCGATAACTCGGCTATATCGCATATAACCGATCAATGTTACATATCGCGAGAATCAAATACAGTATCACATACTGGTATTATTCTCGGTCCCGCACATATCTCATATGCGCTCCTATTTCGTTTCGCTTGAGCCAGGAAACCTCTGTGTAGGACTCTAAAGACTCGTCAATATGCCGGCAGCAGATGATGATCATATCAAGCACCCACAAGCCGCAAGCGTTCTGCTAAACATAACGGCCACCCGGGTATTGAGCGATCAGAATATCGACAAGCAAGCCCGCTCACACTCCTGTGAATCCAACCAGTAACACTTACCATACAGTCCGGTCTGTTCGTCTGATATGTCGCATATCTCGCCTAGGGGTGGTAAACGTCAGACCCCAATAGTTTGATAAGTCGTGTCGATATGAGGTCTATAACAGTTCGAGAAACTACAGGTAACACTTACCAGTAATTCTCAGCAACTCTGTCCAGGGATTTCCGGTTATAGCCAATCGAACACAGCGCAACATCAACTCCCTATACCGGGAGAGACGAATCCCCGCCTATCACTCATTGCCTCCAAGCGATTCGGGACTGTACCCAAAAACCACCGTTTTGCACGCCCTCTTGGACGTGGTAAGGTAGAAATCAAAGCACAGAGGGAACCACACAAGACTCTATGACGATCTCGGGTCAACAGACTACTCTGTACCAGTGTCACCTGAGAACTGCCATCTGACGTGAGGTATAATACCATCTGGGAGTTCTCGGCGAGTCCGTCCATTGTACCCAGTCTCCACTGAGCACCCGTATATCATCTCTGATGTCAAACACCAATGGATATGGGATCATCCATCGCCCATCTGTATGGGTCGAGAAGGTATACGCTAGTCTACTCTGGTATATCGATTCCCCGTCTCGATATACCCACGACTAGGGACCTTGAAGGATGTACTTATGGACTACCCTGTCCCCACTAGTATGATCCGCATCATAGTCCAGGTAGTCAAATACACATCTTAAGGGCTTTACCAACATGTAACAGAGAGACAATCAGTGTACACGTTAAGGTAAAGAGCAACCAGATAGCATACTATCATGTCGAGCAAGAAAGTCCTCCCTATATATGTCCAAGCATCCACTACAATATACATCCTATGTATAGTAATGGCCTCTATGGCATACATATAACTAACAATCTCCCACTTGCACTAGGGTCATCTGATAGCAGTGGTTGTAGTATCTCATACTCAACCATCCCATAATAGTCTCTCTCTGGGAAAAGGCCTTTGTGAGTGGATCCGCCGTGTTGTCCTATGAGTCTACTCTCCTAACCTTGATCACCCTGGAGATCAACCATCTCCATGATCAGGTGACACTGCCTTAGAATATGTCTGGATCACTGATGGGACGGACGTTCCTTGGCATAAGCCGCAACTCCATTGTCACACAATGGGAGGAACTAAGTTCATCTCATGAACAAATATACACCCAGACTGCCTCTTTGGTAGCATCTTAAGTAGTGATGTATCCTGCCTTTATCGTCTAGTATGCCTCGGTATCTATCGTCGGATAGCAGTTCTCAGGTGACACTGGTACAGGTTAGTCTGTAGACCCGAGATCGTCATAGAGTCTTGTGTGTTCTCCCACTGTACTTTGATTGCCACCCTACCACGGCTCTACCGAGTCGTGCAAACAGGTGGCCGTTGGGTACAGTCCCGTGACACACGAAGACGATGAGCGATAGGAGGGGTTTCGTCTCTCCCGGTATTGGGAGTTGATGCTGTGCTGTGCCCGACTGGTTATAACAGCAAGTCCCTGGCCAGGGCTGCTGAGATTTGTTGATAAGTGTTATCGATAGTTTCTCGATCTGTTATAGACCATTCACCGGCACGACTTATTGAGTTATTAGGGTCGACGTGACCATCCCTAGGCTCGATATGCAGCATATCTGACGAAGATACGGCAGTGTTGCCGGATGGCTCGACGGGAGTTGTAACATGTTCGCTTGTTTTCTTCTGATCGATTAATGCCCGGGTGGCCGTTACGTTTAGCTGACCGCTTGCGGCTTGGGGGTGCTTGATGTGATCATCACCCACTGCCGGCGTATTGACGAGTCTTAGAGTCCCACATAGGAGTTACCTAGTCCAGGCGAAACGTTGTGGTGCGCGTATGAGATATGCGCTTGGACCCGATTAAAATGCGTGTATGGGATACCATATATTAATTGGGCGGCTTGCTAATGGTCGGGTCGTATGTGATATGACCGGATTAGTGAATCAAGTGTTGATTTATCATTAGCTTCTCACTACAAATCCTATCTTATTTATTTTGGATGTATGCATGCATGTATGCATTCATTCTTGTTCATGCACATATGGATGTGCATGCACATATGGATGTGCATGCACACATGCATACATACATCATTTTCTCATGGTTGCTTATACAATGAGAATGGTGGCAATATAAGAATCACACCATAGTTATTTCTATGGATTATTATTGCTTTTAAATTAAATCAAAAAGGAAATAAAAATGGGTTAAATCAAATAGGTTTCTACACTCTTCTTAACCTTACCATTCTCACCTAACCTTTAACCCATGGTTTATTTTCTTTTTGTGCTTTTGATTTTAATCCAATAATAGTCTTTAAAGTTAACCATGGTGAGATATGAGAGAGGAGAAATATATATACTCATTTTTCCTTTTTCTTTCCATGGTTCTATTATTCTCTTCTTCACAAAAGACCACCATCTTCATCAACCTTGATTCTTTGCTCTCTAGTTCTTTCAAGAGAGCAAAATAATCATAAAAATAGGATTTTGAAGTGGATCCTTAGCCACAACATCATTCTAATCAAGTTTAGCCAACTTGATTAGAGTGTTCTCTTTGTTTTTTCAAAGTTGCAAGCTTGGACGGGAAACTCCGGGTGGATCGTCGTAGACGTGAGAGGACTACAAGTGGGCCTTCTTCCAACACCCAAGAGTCTAAGGAGTCAAGCACAAAGGGAGCTACAAAGGTTGTAGTCTCGAAACCCTAATTTTTATTAACTAAAAGTTTAGTAACCCTAATATTCTAGGATCGATTCCTTTCCGTGTTTGTTTAGCACCATAAAAATACATTTTTTGAGACATGTGATGCTTCAAAACTCATTATAGGGTGCTAGGCTAACCTAACAATGGTATCAGAGCTACTAGGTATTGGATGTCGACCTATGGGGGGTTCTCACTGTGTGACAGTGTGGCGAAGCATAGGCTCTTACCCCCAGTGTGTCCCGAGACCGGAAGGTGTTCCGGCGGGTTGTAGTCCTCGCGAGGGGGCATGCGTAAAAAGTAGCTGCTGAGGGACCCGTTGGTGCCACGGCGACCCCATTGGATGGGGTTGCTGCCTGACTAAAAATGGTATCAGAGCCAACCTAGAACATTAGGCGATGTTTTAGCGAAGTAAAAACTCCGTTCAAAACAAAATACGGATTTACGGGACACTCTCTGGAAATTTTTTAAAAACTGACATTTTTCAGAATTAAAAATACTCAAAAAATAGAGCAGGTAAATATAAGACAAACTGGAGAATTCGTGACCATGAACAGTACTTTTGGCCGCGGAACCGCGGCGCAAGCAAGCTTAGGCCGCGGATCCGCGGCCATACAAAGGGATCTCACACTATATTTTGCACAGTGTTTTTCCTTACCTGCTATAGTATATTTTGAGTATGTTTAATCTGAATCTACTGTTGAAAATTCTGGAGATGGTTTTGCACTCGTCGTTTCGATCGGAATTTTCATTTCGTTTCCTTTTCCGGGTAGACTAGAAAGTATTGAAGTGTTCGAACAACTATCATTTACTCACCTTTCACGGAGTTTGAAAATATTGGAGATACGTGCAAGTTTTGTGGTGGTCTCTCTAGAAGACAACAAACCATAACTCGATTATGTGACCGTCTTGAACTGCCCTTTGAACCTTAGGGTTTGGGGCAGTACGGCGTGCCACATGTGAGGCGTTGGCTTGACCCTTCTACGGCTGGACCGCTACTACTGTGTCACACTCCGGTTTTTTTGAACTCTGCTCAAGTGTTGAGCTTTAGTGAATCTTGAGTATTTGATCGATTGTTCGAAAACTTTAATACTGTCTGTTTATCCGGAATTTGATGCAATGTGTGGAATTCATATTATTAGACATGAAATACGGAATATGTGATATTTTGCATTTGTGATGTCTAAAGAGAATGTGGATTCCAGATATTGCAGTTTTACACTTTCTTTTCTGTGACCGTAAGTGTAGTATGTACGATATCGCCGGTTTCGTTGCTATACATCAACGACAATTGGGGTATGCATACTTACTTACGTTGATGATATGAGATATTATGTGTTGCTGAGATATGATGTCGCGATTGAATAGCCGGGGGGTTTTATGTGAGATGAGAGTTTTATATTTTCATTCATGTAAATTTAAATGTAATGTAATATTCTTTTATTTGGGGAACTTCCGGGTTGAGGTTGTGTCACTAGTGTTGTATATTATTTACTTTTCCGCATTAGGATGGACCCAAGGAGGGGAGTACAAGTGACCGGATTCTGGGGTTCAGTGGGAGGCCATCTCGAGGAGTCGAGACCGGGTCTCCTAAACTCCAGAATTGGCAGGGTCACTTGCCGCTCTCGTAGGGGTCCAGGGTATGGGCTTGGCTATTCATCGCGACTGTGGAATCCGTATTTTCTATTCTGGCTAAATACTAAATACGGACGTCCTAGTATATCCCACGTTATATCTATGTTTCTGCTGCCTGTGTTCTGTGATATCTGAGACGAATGACATATTATATATATGATATATAGTAGACGTTGCTTATGTTTTTCACCCGCGCTAGTCTCGTCCCGGTATGCCGTTAGTTAAGTAACCTAACGGTGCATAACGGAACATTGCGGCGAATGCGGATGGCATAAGCGTACGTGTTATTTTCGTTTCTTTTCTGTGACTGGCTTAAGGACTTAAATGATGGGATTACATTAATATGATTAATGTAAAGAAAATAAACCTAAAAAGATGTTGTAGAATCGGATTTGAAAACCACTCGGCTATTTATGAAAAAGCTATATTTCAAAACTGCGGAGCTTAAGCCACTCCTTTTGAAAACCATTTGATTCTACAACGATATCAAGTTCAAAGCGTTAAAGATTTTCTTAAAAATCATTCGCAACCCTCCGTCATTTTAGGAAGCAGAGTACTTAGTATTGGTGCTACGTTTGTTGACTTTAGTTAAGGCGTAGTGTACGGTAGCTAAGTGATGTCTTCCTTCACTGCATATGATGCAGATTAATTAGGACATTCATGCGACTTTGTTGACCATAGTTAAGGGTCATATGGGTGGGTCTAATTGATCAAGAAATGACGGGTAGAACTTGACTGGTACTTATGATTTGTTGACCATAGTTAAGGTCATAAGTACTAGGGGTAAAAATTACATCGGGAATTTCAAGTGTTGAAATTTGCAATGAGATTGCATACCTTCCATGTGATGGTTGGATCCCGATCCCACTTTGGGCAATAGTTGCTCCTAGGAGAGTTTTACAGTTTACAATTAGCTAACTCATTAGGTGTCTAGAAAGGTGTTAACGGGGCTCCGCCTCTGGGAAAACGAGGTTTACTCTAATTAGGTCCGTGCGAAAGCACGGGGAACCTCCCTCAAAGTACCGACACTGGCTTGGATGAACGGTTAGCGAAGTTGTAGACTGTAATTAATCCTGGCTAGTTTTTCTTTTTAAGGTTTGAAAGAAAAAATCGATAAAAGCAGTGGGAAACATCGATTAGAAAAGATAATAACCAATCTATTCTATGCAAGAGCTTTCGCTGAGTGTATTCTTTTCTCTCTCTTAATGGCAGATACCCATGACTGGACTCAAGCTTTTACTAGATAAAAACAAACTGAATGGGACCAACTATAAAGACTGGCTGAGGAATCTGAAAATCGCCTTGACTTATGATAAAGTATCATATGTCCTCACGGCTTCAGCCCCGCCCGTCCCTGGTCCAAAATCCTCAGTTGCGGACATTGAAGTCCCCAAGACATGGGACGCTGACTGTGCCACGGCCACATGCCTCGCGCTTGCATCGATGGATAACACACATCAAAAGCAGCACGAGGACATGGATATTCACGGTATATTGCTCCATACAAAGGAGTTGTATGGGGAGCAATCCCGCGTATTACGATACGAAGCATCAAAGAAATTGTTTCAGATGCGAATGGCCCCTGGCACACCAGTAGAAGACCATGTTCTGAAGATGATAGCTCTTATAGAAGAGCTTGAGGACCTTGGATGGACTATGGACAATGAACAATATATAGATATTATTCTGCAGTCCCTCCCCTCCACCTTTGCTCAGTTCATAGTGAACTTCAACATGCATGGCATGGAGAAGGACCTCCCTGAACTCCTTAATATGTTAAGGAGTGCAGAGAGCACTATGAAGTTAGCAAAAACTCCCGTTATGACTATTGGACAGTCTTCCTCTTTTCGCCCAAAAGCCAAGGCCAAGGGAAAGAAAAAGAAGAATCCCACTAATCCTAAGGGCGGAGCTAAAAAGGTGAAGGGAAAGGGAAAGTCCAAAGCTGGAGACTCGGGGAAGGGCGAATGTTTTCATTGCCACAAGACAGGACATTGGAAGCGCAACTGCACAGAGTACTTAAGTCTCAAGAAGAAGCATGGTGATGCTTCTAATTCAGGTGCGTTTGTGACTGAAAACTGTTTTTCCATAAACTCTGCTTCCTGGGTATTGGATACCGGTTCAGGTTCTCACATTTGCAATTCTATACAGGGGCTGAGAAATAGCAAGGTTTTGAAGACAGGTGACCATACTCTCCGCGTTGGAAATAGTTCCAATGTACATACAGTCGCAGTGGGAGAGTATCACTTGGGGTTGCCATCTGGATGTGTTTTGATTTTGAATCCATGTTATTTTGTACCAAGTATGCTATGTAATATAATATCCGTTTCTTTGTTGAACAATGAAGGATATAATTTTGTACTGCAGAACAATGTTATGAACATTCACCTAAATCAAATGTTGGTTGGGTATGGTACGCTTAATAACGGAATATATGTCCTAAATCAACACACAGTTTTCAGTATACAACACACTAATAAAAGAAAACTTTCAGAATTAAATGAAGCTTTTCTTTGGCATTGTAGACTTGGTCATATTAACGAAACAAGACTAAACAAGTTACACAAAGATGGATATTTAAACTCTTTTGAATATAAATCTTATGCGACTTGCCAGTCTTGTATCAAGGGTAAAATGACCAAAACTCCGTTTACTGGACACGGAGAAAGAGCTACTCAGCTCCTGGGCCTCATACATAGTGATGTATGTGGGCCAATGTCTACACAGGCTAGAGGCGGTTTTTCATACTTCATTACATTCACTGACGATTTCTCAAGATTCGGTCATGTATTTTTATTAAAGCACAAGTCCGACGCTTTCGAGAAATTCATTGAATATAAACAAGAAGTAGAAAAAACAAACCGGCTTGAGTATTAAAATGCTTCGATCAGATCGAGGTGGTGAGTATCTCAGTACAGAATTTGCAAACTTCCTAAAAGAGAATAGGATTCTCTCTCAGCTCACTCCTCCTTACACACCACAGCACAACGGTGTGTCAGAACGACGGAATAGGACCCTATTAGATATGGTCCGGTCCATGATGAGTGACGCTGAGTTACCAGTCTCGTTATGGGGGCATGCATTGGAGACTGCAGCGTTTCTGCTGAACAGGGTCCCAACCAAAGCCATGTCTACCACGCCATATAAGATATGGAATGGGAAGAGACCATCTCTTAAGAGAATTAAGATTTGGGGTTGCCCGGCCTATGTTAAAAAGCAGAATCCGGACAAACTCGAGACACGGTCTGTCATGTGTAAATTTGTGGGATATCGAAAGAATTCTTATGGATATATGTTCTACCACAAAGAGGAACAAAAAGTGTTTGTTTCTCAGTACGCCACATTCTTAGAAAAAGAGTTTTTCACAGATAGAGATAATGGCAAGGTAGTAGATCTAGAAGAAGTTCTAGAGACACAAACTACAAATGACGATTTGGTTGAACCGGCTGTTGCAGCAGAAACTGGAGAACCTCGGCCACTCCGTAGGTCTGGTAGGACTTCTCGCCCACCGGAGAGGTACTACGGTTTCCTCATTGATGGTAACGGAGAAGATTGCATCATGGATGATGATGATCCTACCAGTTTTCAGCAAGCTATCACGAGTAAAGACTCTGTGAAGTGGCTGGATGCCATGAGATCCGAAATGGAGTTTATGTACACCAACAAAGTATGGACTTTAGACGTTGTACCCCCTGGGGTAAAACCTGTGGGGTGCAAATGGATCTTTAAAAGAAAGATTGGTGTAGATGGGCAGGTGGAGACCTATAAGGCAAGACTTGTGGCAAAGGGTTTTCGTCAAAGACCAAGTTGGACTATGACGAGACTTTTTCTCCCGTAGCCATGCTTAAATCCATTCGGATCCTATTTGGTATTGTTGCTCACTACGACTATGAAATCTGGCAGATGGACGTTAAAACTGCATTTCTAAATGGAAATTTAGAAGAATGCGTTTATATGGATCAGCCAGAGGGCTTCATTAACAGTGGGAGCAGCGGGAAAGCATGTAAATTGCTTAAATCCATATATGGGTTAGAGCTGTTAGTGTATATGCCCTAGAGGACATTACTGTATCATACTAGTATGTATATTACTTGATGGAAGCTTGGGATATTCACAGTTGTACAGACAATCTTGCTCAATATTGTAGTATGCTACTTGGTTTGTCTCTGCTTTAATGTGTACATGTGTGTTTATTTATTATATCACCTATACGCATTAGTAGAGCCCTTAGGATCTTTGCTTGATTACCGGCGTTGTGATGGCGATCACACTCGTGGGGGCCGGGTAATCTACAAGCACATCCTTATACACGTCCCTAGTCGTGGGAGTATCGAGATAGGGCATCGATGCTCCGGAGTAGACTAGCGTATGCGCTTCTCATCCCAGCACGGGAGACGGTCTGTCCCACAGCCGTCGGTACGTCGTACTTGAGAAAGTATGCGGGTGCTCGTTAGGTTACGAGTACACTGGACAGGACTCGTCGGGAACTGATGGTTGGTATTATACCTATCGTCAGTTATCAGTTCCCAGGTGACATGAGTACAGCTTAGTCCGCTGACTTGACACTGTCACTTCGCCTCGAGTGTGTTCCCACTGTTCTTTGGTTACTACCCTACCACGGCTCTACTGAGTCGTGCAAATAGGTAGTAGTTGGGAGCAGTCCCGAAGCACTTCGAGGCAGTGACGGTTAGACAGGATTCGTCTCTCCCGGTATTGGGGGTTGACATCGCGCTGTGTCTAGGAGAGCCATTACACAAGTAGTCCCTGGCCTGGGCAAGCGAGATATACTGGTAGGTTCCAGTGTTATCTCAGGGTGTTCTGGGCTTCACTCCGACACGACTTGTACCGCTATTAGGGGTCTGACGCTTGCCGCCCCCTAGGCCCGACATGCGATGTATCAGACGAACAGACCGGACTGTACGGAGATTGTCACATACAGGCTCAGTTGGAGTTCGGATGGGTTTACCTCATCGGCCTTCTTATCGACATCTACCTGGGGACCGTTACGTACAGCTAGTGCCGCTTGTGGTCTGTGGTTAAATCCACTGCCAGCGTAGTGTCGAGTCTTTAGAGTCCCACACAGAGAGTTTCCCTGCACTGAGCGAAACGTGTAGAGGCCGTAAGGTTTTACGGCAGGGCTGCGATCACTTACTTACACTTGTGTGCGTATGGTGTTCGGGCAGGCAGTACTAGTAGGCTTTGGTTTAAGCCGGATCCTAGTATTGCACGGATGGATTTGTTTTGTCTTCTGTGCATCCGCATTCTACGGAATACGGATGCAGGTGTGTATGCACAGTTTTTCGGAGTGATGAAGGAGGAGGTGCCTCATTAGGGTTTTGGCAGTTGGTTCGGCCAAAACCGTTATGTGGCAGGCTAATTAGGGTTTTGACAGTCGATTCGGTCAAAACCATTTTGAGGCGGACTCATTAGGGTTTTGACAGTTCGTTTGGTCAAAACCATTATGAGCCGCGAACATCATTTACTAATCCTATTAGTGATAATCTTATAATGGTTAATTGCATTGACCATTTGACCCCGTTGACCTCTCTTGACTTTGTTGACCGGTTGACCGGGTTGACCATTGACTTTCAAGAGGGTTCCACACTCTTCTTTTCTTTTCCTTTTTCTTTTGGATTTTGATAATGGTCATTTCAAAGTAGCCATCAACTTTATCTTGATGGGATTAGTAATGATGTTGTTTTGCATTATTTGCAACCATGGTTGTTTTTCTTTTGTATCATAATTTTATTCTCATTCTCTCTCTTGAAATGAGAAGCTCCATGATTGCTAGCAAGCTCCTTCTTCTTCCTCCTCTTGATTTCTCCTTTGATCTCATGTGTTGAGAGAAAAAGGATTCCACTTGACAAACACATCCATACATCTCCTCTACACATCCTAGGGCTTCTAGATTAGCAATCTCCTTGCCCTAGTTACCTCGGCTTGAGGTGGAGCTCGGTGTACATCTCTCGGGTGGATCGTCTTCGACTCAAGGAGGCCGCGGAGGTGACCAAAGTCCGGATCAACCATTGAGCAAGCAAAGAGAAGAACAACAAGAAGAGAAGAACAACAAGAAGTGAAGAACAACAAGAAGAGAAGGAGTTCAAGTTGAGGTACAACCCCTAACCGAGTAGATAACATCTCATGTTAGGATGCTAGTGTATTGTTTAGTAAAGATCTGGCTTTTACGGTCCATGTTACAAAGTTTAGAAAAAATTTTGTTTTACCGTTTCCGCAACCCCGAAAGTACCGGGAGAGGTAACGTGGACCTAACAGTGGTTTCAGAGCCTAACTAAACATAAACTAGCTTGGTAGTGAAGTGTATCGAAGTTCGAAACGGAAAAATCGAAAAAAAACCGAGTTACAAAAATCTGAGTTTCTGTTAAAAATTTTTCTGGTCAAAACAAAATTTGTCATTCACCAAAAATTATGTCAGGGTTTTTAGAAGAAAGCCACCAAAAACGAGCCAGCAACTCGACCAAAGAGCCGCGTTTCCGCGGCAATAGCAAGCTATTGCCGCGGAACCGCGGCCATCTTGGTGAGTCACTGGGTCGATTTTGGTGCAGTGTGTTTCTGACTTGGTTTTAGGATTTTTGAGATGGTTTATATGTGCCCAGATTTTTCAGAATAGAAATTTGTTTTTGGGGGCCTATAAATCCGTATTTTTTCCAAACTTCAATATACTTTGACTACAAAGGTTATATCTGTGATGTTCATATGTATTGAACGTCGACTAATCGCTATATGTCGATTAGTCAGGGTTATACATATCTGTGATCTGTGTTGTTGATGGTTTGTGTATATGAACTCATTGGATTGTCGCGGATGAATAGCCGGGGTGGATGTGAGATGAGAGTTTCTTTTTCTTTCATTCATGTAATAATTTGTAAATTGATGTAATATTATTTGTTTGGACGCACAACCGGGTCGGGGTTGTAGCCGTCATTGTATAATTCTTTTTACTGTTTTTGCTCCTAGGATAGACCCATGGAGGGGGTGCACAAACTACCGGGTATCTCGAAGTGCCGAGTGGCCTACTCATGGCATTGAGGGAGGTTGCTTCGCTTCGGGTACTTGGCGGGTAGTTTGCCGCACCCGTAGGGGTCTTGGGTGGGGTTTTGGCTATTCATCGCAACCGTGTAATCCGTTTTTCGTTGCAGGCTTGAACGAATCGCGGGTTCCTAGTATATCCAAAGTGTTCATCTGTGATCTGGATTGACAGTCATTGCAGTATATCTATATATAATAACTATTTAGGCGTTGCTTATGTTTTACAGCCGCGCTAGCCCAGCCCCCGCTGTGTCGTTAGTTAAGTAACCTAACGGGTGATGACGGGGCCTAGTGGCGAATGCGAATGGCATAAGCGTACGTCAAAATTTGGTTGTTTTCTGCAATGGTAGGATTTAAATGATGGGATGCATTAAAAGAACTAATGCAAGAAAATAAACCTAAAAGACGTTGTTGGAACAATTTTTCAAAAAGCTGTTATTGCAAGGACGTTCATTTTTGTTTTGCATCGCGGTATTCGGTTGTGAATGCCCAGCACCTCAGTCGACGAGGCAAGGGCCGAGATCCCTTCATCGGGAGTGACCCCTTGGACAAAAGTTTGCGTCAGGGTAATAACTTCACTATAGTCGATTATTCTTGCTTTGCATCGAGGTATTCAGTTTGGAATATCCTGTACCTCATTCGACGAGGAAAGAGCCGAGATCCCTTCACAGGGAGTGACCTCTTTAGCAAAAGTTTTCGCCATTATATTTTCAAAAAGTGTATCACGTTCCTTCAACGATATCAAGTTCATTACATTAACGGGTTTTCGCCAAAACCCAGTCGTAGCCCTCCGTCGTTTCGGATTGATATTGCTTAGTATTCGTGCTTCGTATTTCGTGCTCAACCGAGGCGTAATGTACAGTAGCTATGTAATATCTTTCCGAAGGATACAAAGTGATTGGTTAGGACAGTCGTACGGTCATTTTGGCTCACTCAAGGACTCGTACGGGTGGGTCTAATGCAGTCAAGATAATGACGGGTTGAACTTGACTAGGATCCTTTGATATGTTGGCTCAGTCAAGGTCACTTGGGTCCTAGGGGCAAAAACCACATCGGGAGTTTCAAAAGTACTGAGACTTGCAGATTTAGCATACCTTCTGGAGTGTGGTAACTAGAGTGGATTCCATCTAGGTCATCACACAGTGATAGTTGGATCCCGATCCCACTGAAGAGTTGGATTACTCTCGGGAGATTATTTCACTTAACAATCAATGCTATAAACCTAGTTGGTGACTAGAAAGGTGTTAGCGGGGTTACGCCCCCAGGGAAAAGAGGTTCTTGAATTAAGGAACTTCGCGAAAGCGTTGGAAAACCTCCCTCGAAGTACCGACACTAGCCTGGCTGAAAGGTTAAGCAAGTATTGTGACGTAAATTAAATCCCGGCTAGTTCTTCTTTTAAAAAGGTTTTAAGAAGAATTTGAGGAAACAGTGGGAGACATCCTGGTTAGATAAATTAATAAACCAATCTAATCTTGCAAGAGCATACGCTGAGTGTTTCTTTTCTCTCTCTCCAGGCAGCAACCTTTTCACGCCCTAATCAAGATAATAAAATGTATCGCTTGACCGATCCGAATTCTTATTCGGGGCTAGGGAACGTTGGTTCAGCTCTAACTTGTGACAACAGTCATAAGTATGAGAAAGGGAAAAGGGAAAGTATGGATTTCCAGGATACCCAGTTGAAGAAGAAGCATGGTTTTGCATCTACTTCAGGTGTTCTTGTAATTGAGAACTGTTTTACGGTCAGCCCTACCTCCTGGGTACTTGATACCGGATCAGGATCTCATATCTGTAATTTATTGCAGGGACTGAGAAAAAGTAGGAAAGTTGCACCGGGTGATATGTCGCTCAGAGTAGCGAACGGAGCACAAGTTAATGCGGCAGCCGTCGGTGAATATCACCTAGTATTGCCTAATGGCAAGACTATGTTTTTGAACGATTGCTACTATGTACCCTCCATGGTTTGCAACATCATATCAGTTTCTTTACTCGATAAAGATGGATATAACTTTGTTCTTGACAAGAATATCTTGAACATCTACCTTCATAAGGTACTGGTTGCAGAGGGTACACTGAGTAATGGTATCTACGTTCTAAATCAGAATACAGTTCTCAATATACAAAACACACGCAAGAGAAAGAATTCAGATACGAATGAATCCTACTTGTGGCTTTGTAGACTTGGTCATATCGGAGAGAAAAGACTGAGTAAGTTGCATAAAGATGGACTCTTGGATGCGTTCGAGTTTTCATCTTATGAAACTTGTCAGTCTTGTCTCAAAGGGAAGATGACCAAATCTCCGTTCACCGGGCATGGAGAAAGAGCAGCAGAGCTATTGGGACTCGTACATAGTGATGTATGTGGTCCGATGTCTATACATGCAAGGGGTAGGTTCTCGTACTTCATCACATTCACTGACGATCTCTCTAGGTTCGGATATGTGTATCTGATGAAACACAAATCTGAAGCTTTTGAGAAATTCAAGGAATTCAGAAACGAAGTAGAGAACCAGACAGGCAAAAGTATCAAGATCCTCCGGTCTGACAGGGGAGGGGAGTACTTAAGCACGGAATTCCTAGATTACTTAAAAGAGAATGGTATTCTCTCTCAGCTTACTCCTCCTTATACACCACAGCACAACGGTGTATCGGAGCGGAGGAATCGTACCCTACTGGATATGGTTCGCTCCATGATGAGTAATGCCGAGTTACCTATTTCATTTTGGGGACATGCGCTGTTGACGGCGGCATATCTGTTGAACGATGTTCCGTCTAAATCTGTGCCTAAGACACCATTAGAGATATGGAATGGTAAAAAGCCGTATCTTAAACGTATTAAGGTATGGGGTTGTTCGGCCTATGTAAAAGTACAAAATCCGGACAAACTTCAAGCACGTTCAGTTCTATGTAAATTTGTGGGATATCCTAAGAACTCCACAGGATATCTGTTCTACCACACCGAGGAACAGAAGGTGTTTGTATCTCGCCACGCCACCTTTTTAGAGTGGCAATTTCTTGCAAAAGAAACAAGTGGGAGTTCGGTAGAACTGGAAGAAATTCAGCGACCACAAAATGAAACTGAAGATTTGACAGAACCTCAGAATTCAATAACCCCAGAAGAACCTCAGCCACTCTGCAGATCTGGTAGGATTTCTCATCCGCCCGAGAGATACTACGGTTTTCTCATAGACGGGGATCGAGAGGATTGTATCTTGGAAGAAGATGACCCTACCAGTTTCAGGCAGGCCATTATCAGTAGGGACTCTGATAAGTGGCAGGAAGCAGTGCAATCCGAAATGGAGTCCATGTACACCAATAAAGTGTGGACCTTGGATATTGCTTCACCTGGGGTAAAACCCGTTGGATGCAAATGGATCTACAAAAGGAAACTTGGTGTAGATGGGCAGGTGGAAACCTATAAAGCTAGACTCGTTGCAAAAGGTTTTCGTCAAAGACCTGTTTTGGACTATGACGAAACTTTTTCTCCGGTGGCTATGCTTAAATCCATTCGGATCCTACTTGCCATTGCTGCCTTCCATGACTATGAAATCTGGCAGATGGATGTTAAGACGGCTTTCCTAAACGGTTGTTTGGAAGAGTGCGTTTACATGGATCAACCAGAAGGTTTCGTAGACAGTGGGAGCAGCGGAAGGGTGTGCAAGTTGCTTAAATCCATTTATGGATTGAAGCAGGCATCGCGGAGCTGGAACATCTGTTTTGATGAGGCAATCAAGGAATTTGATTTCATCAAGAACGAAGATGAACCCTGTGTTTATAAGAAGATTGTAGGACGAACTGTCATATTCCTAGTCTTGTACGTGGACGACATTCTTTTGATAGGAAATGATATTCCTATGCTACAATCGGTCAAGCTATTTTTGTCACAAAGGTTCTCCATGAAGGACCTGGGTGATGCCTCGTACATTCTGGGGATCAAGATCTATAGAGATAGATCCAAGAAACTATTGGGACTTTCACAGTCCAGGTACATAGAGACCGTACTAAAGAGATTTAGTATGGAGGGTTCCAAGCGCGGTAGCATACCCGCATTGCACGGAATTACCCTCTCCAAGAAGATGTCTCCTAAGACTGACGAGGAGAGGGTTCGCATGAGCACTATACCCTACGCTTCGGCGGTAGGATCTATAATGTATGCGATGCTATGTACAAGACCAGATGTAGCTTACGCGTTGAGCGCGGTAAGCCGGTATCAGTCAGACCCAGGGGAGGACCACTGGACAGCAATGAAGAACATTCTCAAGTACCTGAGAAGGACTAAGGAGATGTTCCTGGTTTACGGTAATGGAGACCTCAGGGTCGAGTCCTTTACCGATTCAAGCTTCCAGAGTGACAAAGATGACAGCAAGTCTGTCTCGGGTTTTGTGTTTACCATCAACGGAGGGGCGGTATGTTGGAGGAGTTCCAAGCAGGATACCATCGCAGACTCGACGATGGAGGCCGAATACATTGCTGCAAGCGATGCCGCAAAAGAGGCGGTCTGGATAAAGAAGTTCATTAGTGAGCTTCAGGTGGTTCCGTCCATTGTTGACCCAATACCTTTGTATTGCGATAACAATGGGGCTATAGCTTTAGCGAAGGAACCAAGGTCCCATCAGAAATCCAGGCACATCTTAAGGCGGTATCACCTGATCAGGGAGATCATTGATCGACAGGAGATCGAGGTGCGGAGAGTGGACACAAAGGACAACACTGCGGACCCATTCACGAAGGCTTTACCCCAGACTTAGTTCGAGCGGCTGATCGAGATGATAGGTCTTCGATACGACAGTACATGGCCTTAGTGTGGGAGATTGTTAGTGTATATGCCCTAGAGGCCATTACTGTATCATACTAGTATGTATATTACTTGATGGAAGCTTGGGATATTCACAGTTGTACAGACAATCTTGCTCAATATTGTAGTATGCTACTTGGTTTGTCTCTGCTTTAATGTGCACATGTGTGTTTATTTATTATATCACCTATACGCATTAGTAGAGCCCTTAGGATCTTCGCTTGATTACCGGCGTTGTGATGGCGATCACACTCGTGGGGGCTGCGTAATCTACAAGCACATCCTTATACACGTCCCTAGTCGTGGGAGTATCGAGATAGGGCATCGATGCTCCGGAGTAGACTAGCGTATGCGCTTCTCATCCCAGCACGGGAGACGGTCTGTCCCACAGCCGTCGGTACGTCGTACTTGAGATAGTATGCGGGTGCTCGTTAGGTTACGAGTACACTGGACAGGACTCGTCGGGAACTGATGGTTGGTATTATACCTATCGTCAGTTATCAATTCCCAGGTGACATGAGTACAGCTTAGTCCGCTGACTTGACACTGTCACTTCGCCTCGAGTGTGTTCCCACTGTTCTTTGGTTACTACCCTACCACGGCTCTTCTGAGTCGTGCAAACTGGTAGTAGTTGGGAGCAGTCCCGAAGCACTTGGAGGCAGTGACGGTTAGACAGGATTCGTCTCTCCCGGTATTGGGGGTTGACATCGCGCTGTGTCTAGGAGAGCCATTACACAAGTAGTCCCTGGCCAGGGCAAGCGAGATATACTGGTAGGTTCCAGTGTTATCTCAGGGTGTTCTGGGCTTCACTCCGACACGACTTGTACCGCTATTAGGGGTCTGACGCTTGCCGCCCCCCTAGGCCCGACATGCGATGTATCAGACGAACAGACCGGACTGTACGGAGATTGTCACATACATGCTCAGTTGGAGTTCGGATGGGTTTACCTCATCGGTCTTCTTATCGACATCTACCTGGGGACCGTTACGTACAGCTAGTGCCGCTTGCGGTCTGTGGTTAAACCCACTGCCAGCGTAGTGTCGAGTCTTTAGAGTCCCACACAGAGAGTTTCCCTGCACTGAGCGAAACGTGTAGAGGCCGTATGGTTTTACGGCAGGGCTGCGATCACTTACGTACACTTGTGTGCGTATGGTGTTCTGGCAGGCAGTACTAGTAGGCTTTGGTTTAAGCCGAATCCTAGTATTGCACGGATGGATTTGTTTTATCTTCTGTGCATCCGCATTCTACGGAATACGGATGCAGGTGTGTATGCACAGTTTTTCGGAGTGATGAAGGAGGAGGTGCCTCATTAGGGTTTTGGCAGTTGGTTCGGCCAAAACCGTTATGTGGCAGGCTCATTAGGGTTTTGACAGTCGATTCGGTCAAAACCATTTTGAGGCGCACTCATTAGGGTTTTGACAGTTCGTTTGGTCAAAACTATTATGAGCCGCGAACATCATTTACTAATCCTATTAGTGATAATCTTATGATGGCTAACTGCATTGACCATTTGACCCCGTTGACCTCTCTTGACTTTGTTGACCGGTTGACCGGGTTGACCATTGACTTTCAAGAGGGTTCCACACTCTTCTTTTCTTTTCCTTTTTCTTTTGGATTATGATAATGGTCATTTCAAAGTAGCCATCAACTTTATCTTGATGGGATTAGTAATGATGTTGTTTTGCATTATTTGCAACCATGGTTGTTTTTCTTTTGTATCATAATTTTATTCTCATTCTCTCTCTTGAAATGAGAAGCTCCATGATTGCTAGCAAGCTCCTTCTTCTTCCTCCTCTTGATTTCTCCTTTGATCTCATGTGTTGAGAGAAAAAGGATTCCACTTGACAAACACATCCATACATCTCCTCTACACATCCTAGGGCTTCTAGATTAGCAATCTCCTTGCCCTAGTTACCTCGGCTTGAGGTGGAGCTCGGTGTACATCTCTCGGGTGGATCGTCTTCGACTCAAGGAGGCCGCGGAGGTGACCAAAGTCCGGATCAACCATTGAGCAAGCAAAGAGAAGAACAACAAGAAGAGAAGAACAACAAGAAGTGAAGAACAACAAGAAGAGAAGGAGTTCAAGTTGAGGTATAACCCCTAACCGAGTAGATAACATCTCATGTTAGGATGCTAGTGTATTGTTTAGTAAAGATCCGGCTTTTACGGTCCATGTTACAAAGTTTAGAAAAAATTTTGTTTTACCGTTTCCGCAAACCCGAAAGTACCGGGAGAGGTAACGTGGACCTAACAAAAGCAGGCATCACGGAGTTGGAACATCTGTTTCGATGATGTCATCAAAGAGTTTGATTTCATTAAAAATCCAGATGAACCTTGTGTTTATATGAAGGCTGTAGGGAGAGCTGTCACATTCCTCGTATTGTACGTGGACGACATTCTTCTGATAGGAAATGATATTCCTATGCTACAGTCGGTCAAATCTTTCTTATCACTGAGGTTCTCCATGAAGGACCTGGGTGATGCCACGTACATTCTGGGCATAAGGATCTATAGGGATAGATCCAAAAGGTTATTGGGATTGTCCCAAACCAGGTACATTGACACCATCCTAAAAAGGTTTAGTATGGAAGACTCCAAGCGGGGTGCCTTACCCGCTTGCCATGGGGTCACTCTCTCCAAGGATTCTTGCCCAAAGACCGATGAAGAGAGAGCTCGCATGAGTATTATACCCTATGCTTCGGCAGTAGGATCTATAATGTATGCGATGTTATGTACACGCCCAGATGTAGCTTATGCACTTAGTGTTGTAAGCAGGTATCAATCCAACCCAGGGGAGAATCACTGGACAGCAGTGAAGAACATTCTTAAGTACTTGCGAAGGACTAAAGAATTGTTCTTGGTGTATGGTAATGGAGATCTCCAAATGGAGGCCTTTACCGATTCGAGCTTCCAGAGCGATAAGGACGGAAGCAAATCTATCTCTGGGTTTGTATTTACCCTCAATGGAGGGGCGGTGAGTTGGAAGAGTTCCAAACAAGATACCGTTGCAGACTCTAAGATGGAAGCTGAGTACATTGCTGCAAATGATGCCGCTAAGGAAGCCGTCGGGATGAAGAAGTTCGTCTCGGAGCTAGAAGTAGTTCCAACCATTATTGATCCAATACCTTTGTATTGTGACAATAATGGGGATGTGGCATTAGCCAAGGAGCCCAGATCCCATCAACGGTCCAGACACATCCTGAGGCGTTTTCATTTAATCCGGGAGATTGTAGATCGCCGCGAGATCGAGATTAGGAGGGTAGACACAAAGAATAACGCCGCGGATCCATTCACCAAGGCCCTCCATCAGCCGCAGCATGAGCGACTTTTTGAGAAGTTGGGTATGAGATACGCCAATAACTGGCCTTAGTGCAAGTGGGAGATTGTTCGATATATGTATGCCCTAGAGGCCATTATGTGATAGTGGATGTATCTATACATGTATATATATATATTCAGTATGCATTCTTGCTCAACATGATAGTATGCTATCTGGTTCTTCTTTATCTGACATGTTGATTTGATCATGCTTGTTATTCACTCATACATGCTGATAAAGCCCTGAGGATATTGGCTTGACTGCTCTGATTATGATGGAGATCATACTAGTGGGACATCTGTGGTCTATAAGCATATCCTAGAAAGTCCCTAGTCGTAGGTATATCGAGACGGGGCATTGATATACCAGACTAGACTAGCATATATGATACTAGACCCATGTGGTGGGCGATGGATGATCCCACATCCATTGGTGTTTGACATCAAGATCATATACGGGTGCTCAGTGGTGACTGGGTACACTGGACGGACTCGCCGAGAACTCCTAAATGGAATTATAACTATCGTCGGATAGCAGTTCTCAGATGACACTTGTACAGGTTAGTCTGTAGACCCGAGATCGTCATTGAGTCTTGTGTGTTCTCCCACTGTACTTTGATTGCCACCCTACCACGGCTCTACCGAGTCGTGCAAACAGGTGGCCGTTGGGTACAGTCCCGAGACACACGAAGACGATGAGCGATAGGAGGGGTTTCGTCTCTCCCGGTATTGGGAGTTGATGTTGTGCTGTGCCCGACTGGTTATAACAGCAAGTCCCTGGCCAGGGCTGCTGAGATTTGTTGATAAGTGTTATCGATAGTTTCCCGATCTGTTATAGACCATTCACCGGCACGACTTATTGAGTTATTAGGGTCGACGTGACCATCCCTAGGCTCGATATGCAGCATATCTGACGAAGAGACCGGACTGTACGATAGTGTTGCCGGATGGCTCGACGGGAGTTGTAACAGGTTCGCTTGTTTTCTTCTGATCGATCAATGCCCGGGTGGCCGTTACGTTTAGATGACCGCTTGCGGCTTGGGGGTGCTTGATGTGATCATCACCCACTGCCGGCGTATTGACGAGTCTTAGAGTCCCATATAGGAGTTACCTAGTCCAGGCGAAACGTTGTGGTGCGCGTATGAGATATGTGCTTGGACCCGATTAAAATGCGTGTATGGGATACCGTATATTAATTGGGCGGCTTGCTAATGGTCGGGTCGTATGTGATATGACCGGATTAGTGAACCAAGTGTTGATTTATCATTAGCTTCTCACTATAAATTCTATCTTATTTATTTTGGATGTATGCATGCATGTATGCATTCATTCTTGTTCATGCACATATCGATGTGCATGCACACATGCATACATACATCATTTTATCATGGTTGCTTATACAATGAGAATGGTGGCAATATAAGAATCACACCATAGTTATTTCTATGGATTATTATTGCTTTTAAATTAAATCAAAAAGGAAATAAAAATGGGTTAAATGAAAAAGGTTTCTACACTCTTCTTAACCTTACCATTCTCACCTAACCTTTAACCCATGGTTTATTTTCTTTTTGTGCTTTTGATTTTAATCCAATAATAATCTTTAGAGTTAACCATGGTGAGATATGAGAGAGGAGAAATATATATACTCATTTTTCCTTTTTCTTTCCATGGTTCTATTATTCTCTTCTTCACAAAAGACCACCATCTTCATCAACCTTGATTCTTTGCTCTCTAGTTCTTTCAAGAGAGCAAAATAATCATAAAAATAGGATTTTGAAGTGAGATCCTTAGCTACAACATCATTCTAATCAAGTTTAGCCAACTTGATTAGAGTGTTTTCTTTGTTTTTCCAAAGTTGCAAGCTTGGACGAGAAACTCCGGGTGGATCGTCGTGGACGTGAGAGGACTACAAGTGGACCTTCTTCCAACACCCAAGAGTCTAAGGAGTCAAGCACAAAGGGAGCTACAAAGGTTGTAGTCTCGAAACCCTAATTTTTATTAGCTAAAAGTTTAGTAACCCTAATATTCTAGGATCAATTCCTTTGCGTGTTTGTTTAGCACCATAAAAATACATACTTTGAGACATGTGATGCTTCAAAACTCATTATAGGGTGCTAGGCTAACCTAACAACATCAGGTTCAGTAGGAGTTCGGATGGATTTCCTCATCGGCCTTCTTATCGACATCTACCTGGGGACCGTTACGTACAACTAGTGCCGCTTGCGTTCTGTGGTTAAACCCACTGCCAGCGTAGTGTCGAGTCTTTAGAGTCCCACACAGAGAGTTTCCCTGCTCCAGGCAAAACGATATAGAGGTCGTATGGTTTTACGACAAAGGTTCGGACGCGTACGTGTGTTTACGCACATACGACGTTCGGACAGTTTTTACTAGACGGCTTTGGTTTAAGCCAGATTCAAGTATCGGGTTATTGGATTTGTACAGTCTAAAGTTTTTCCGTGTTTTCACGGATAGGAGGGGCGTTCTCGTAATTTGTCGGGAAGATTCTAGATGGATGATGACATGGAGGGTAAGGTGGCATTAGCATTTAATGAATTTGTGACTCACTTAGATGAATCATTCAAGTGAGTTATTGAAGCATTTATTGCTTAATAACTCACTTGATGATTCGTTGCATATATTTAATGAAGCAAGATGATAATGCATTTTGATTTAATCTTTTTGATTTTCTTATGCTTCATAAGATATTAGAAGTGAGAAGCTTTTTCATTGATTGTCATGCTCACCTTCTCTCTCCCCAAGCTCTCTCTTGAAACCCTAATCCTCCCCTCTCATATGTTGAGATCAAGGATTAGACAGACTAATACATCCATAACCTCACTCTATATCCCCTAGGTAGCTTAGATTAGCAATTTGAGCAACCTAGTTATCTCAAGTTAGAGATCAAGCTTGGCGTAGGAGCTCTCGGGTGGATCGTCTTTGACTCGAGGAGGCCGTTGAGGTGCCGATGTTCCAAGGAGCCTACGAGGAGTGGAGGACAACGATGAAGACCCAAAGGATAAGTAACGTGAGGTATAACTTCGAATCCGAGTAGTTAAACCTCTCGTAGTTTGCTAGTAACGGTTTAGACACGATTCATGCGCTCAAGTCCGTGTTACGAAGCTTTGATGATCGTTTTTCATATATTCCGCCTCCCCGCAAGTTCATGGGTTGTGTGACATGGACGTACAGAGGTATCAAAGCCAACTAAACCATTACCAGCTTGTTAGCCACTAATTAGAAGTTCGATCGACGGAAAAACGCGAAAAACGAAAACCTAAACCTAACAGTTTCTGTTAATTTTAAACATGTCGAAAAAAATATTTGATATGCCTTAAAATTCACAGCAGGTAAATATAAGAATTCTGGGAAAATACGAGACTTCAACTCGGTTAGATGGCCACGGATCCGCGGCAAGATAGTGCTTTTGGCCGCGGATCCGCCGCCGAGTCAACTCCGAGTTGACTCAAATTTGCTCAGTAATTCATATGTTTTGGTTTTCTGTATTCCAGAATGTTCTGTTTCTACACAGGTTACTTCAGTGCTGTTTTGCTTTTGGGGTAGACACGGAAAAAGGATGTCGATCGATGTTCTAAGTTATTTGCTAATTGGGTTTTTATCTGTAATGTTTACTGTGTTCGTAAACCTCCCCTAACTGCTAGTATGTCGGTTGGCAGGGGGTTGCACATTTCTGTAATGTTTACGGTTTGTGTATATGGACTTGATTGGAATGTTGTGATGATTAGCCGGGGTTTGAGATGTGTTTTATATTCATTCATTCGATGTAAATGTAATATGATGTAATATTCTTTTGCGGGGCGCATGCAGGTTGCGATTGTAGCCACCGTTGTATTATTTCTTTTTTTACTATTTTTGCTCCTAGGATAGACCCAATGTGGGGTGCACAAACTACCGGATACTTTGAAGTGTTTAGTGGCCTACTCACTTTGTTGAGGGAGACCACTTCACTTCGGGTACTTGGCGGGTAGTTTGCTGTACCCGTAGGGGTCTAGGGTGGATTGCTAATATATCCAACAAAGTTCATCTGTGATCTGGAATGCCTATTATTGCGTCTGACGAATGTACAATATCTATATATGATAGCTATTAGACGTCACTTATGTTTTACACCCGCGCTAGCCCAGCCCCCGCTCTGTCGTTAGTTAAGTAACCTAACGGGTGATGACGGGACCCCGTGGCGAATGCGGATGGCATAAGAGGACGTAGTATTTTCGTTGTTTCCTGCAATGATAGGATAAATGATGGGACGCATTATTATAATGCAAAGAAAATAAACCAAAGTTAATTCGTTGGAACAAATTTAAAAGAAACCACTCGGTTATTTTAAAAGATTAGAATTTTTGATTGCGGAGCTTTAACCACTCCTATTGAAAAGTATCAGGTTTCTTCGATTATATCAAGTTCACTACGTTCACGGTTTTGCCAAAACCAGTCGTAGCCCTCCGTCATTTCATATGGATAGTCAATAGTATTCAAGCTGTGTTTGTTTCGCCAAAGTCAAGGCACAGTGTTTGGTAGCTGTTGGATATTCATATGTAGCATAGATAGATGCGTTGGTTTGGGACTGTCGAACTGCCTTGTCTGGCCAAAGTCAAGGGTATGTACGGATGGGTTCAAATTAACCTGGAAAATGATGGGTAGAACATAACATGTGACTAATGATTTGTTTGGCCAAAGTCAAGGTCATAAGAGTATGGGGCAAAAATCCACATGGGAATTTCTAAAGAAACTGAAATTTGCTCGTATTGCATACCATTTTGGAGTTTGATGAATGTTGGTAGGATTCCTTCAACATTATCATACGATGATATTTTGGATCCCGAACCTACTGTGAGTATATACTACTTATCAGGAGATTCGTCACTTAACGATCAATGCTATAAACCAAGTAGGTGCCTAGAAAGGTGTCAGCGGGGTTACGCCTCCAGAGAAAAGATGTTCTTTAATTAAGGAACTTCGCAAAAGCGTTGGAAAACCTCCCTCGAAGTATCGACACTGACCTGGCTGAACGGTTAAGCAAGTATTGTACGGTGAGAATAGTCCTGGCTAATTCTTATTTTATGGTTTGAGGAAGGATTCGAAAAACAGTGGGAGCCATCCTGTTTAGATAAATTAAAAACCACTCTAAACTTGCAAGAGCATCATGCTTAAAGTGTTTTCTTCTCTCTCTCTTAATCGCAGCGACCTTGTGACCACGACTAGGTTACATCTAGATAACAAATTGACTGAATCTAACTTATATGACTAGCAATGGTCTGCCCAGATGTCCATTGCCTATGACAAGCTGGACCACCCTATTACTACTCAAGATCCCGCCGTCCCAGGTCCAGTTTCCACTGTCACGGATATGAATATCCGTCAGACAAGGGGAAAGGATAAAGCGAAAGCTAGGTGCCACGTGTTAGCTTCAGCTGATGGTGTATACCATAAGCAGCACGAGAAGATGGACTCAGTTTCCATCTTTCTCCATAACAAAGATTTATATGGAGAGCAATCTCATATCACAAGATATGAGACCTCGAACGAATTAATTCAAGCGAGGTTGGCTGTCGGGTCATCTGTAGGGGACAACGTCCTTACAATGACTAGCTGTATTGATAAGCTCAAGGACCTGGAGACCACGTTGGGCAACGAGTCAGATACTGACTTGATTCTACAATCTCTGCCTCCTACCCTGAAGGAAACCAGGGAAGTAGAAGGAAAGAGAAGGGCAAAAGTTTCGGGACTGGATATAGTAAAAGAGGGACGTTCCTATTGTTATGGGATTGGGCATTGGCAGAATGATTGCAGGGCTTTGGAAGCCAGTAGGCAGAATACGAAGCATGTTGTGGCTTCGGCCTCTAGTGTATTTGTAATTGAGAACTGTATGTCAATTAACTCTACTTCCTAGGTACTAGATACCGTAGAAGGATCTCATATCTGTAATTCATTACATGCTTTGAGAAACCGTAGAGTTATAAAGATGGGTGATTGGTCTCTCAAAGTTGCAAACGAAATTACAGTGAACGCTGAATCCGTGGGAGAATATCGCCTAGGTTTGACAAGTGGGCATATATTGATTTTACGTAACTGTTTATATATACCTAGTATGACGTGTAATATCATATCAGTATCCTCACTTTCGAGAGAGGGATATGATTTTACATTCGTAAGCGATGTAGTTAACATCCACCTAAATCATGTTTTGATTGGGTCAGGTACATTATATAACGGTATATACGTATTAAGTCAAACTCAGGTTTTCAATATCCAGAACACACTGAAAAGAAAGTCTCCAGAAATAAATCAGGCTTTCTTATGGCATTGTAGACTAGGTCACATCAATGAAACACGATTAACTAAGTTACATAGAGAAGGATATTTGAATCCGTTCGAATATCAGTCTTATGCTACTTGTGAATCTTGTCTCATGGGAAAGATGACAAAGACTCCGTTTACTGGACACGGAGTAAGAGAGAGCGAGCTCTTGGTGTAAGTCCATGTTGCTCACCCCGGTTCTTACGGGGAGGCGGAAACGGTGAAAAACAATTATTTAGGGCAAAGGCAACATGGACTAAAAGCCGGATCTTTGCTAAACTAGAAACTAACAAACTACTAGAGGCTTTAACTACTATGCCGTAGAAAATATACCTCACGAAACCGGTCCTTCGGGTCTTCTCTCCGCTGTCTGGCTCGTCCATCCACGCTCCGAGGGTCGATCCGGATCTTGGTCACCTCCGCGGCCTTCTTGAGTCGAAGACGATCCACCGGAGAGATGTACACCGAGCTCCACCTCGAGCCGAGGCAACTAAGGCAACGAGATCGCTAGTCTAGATGCCCTAGGTTGTATAGTAGAGATATATGGAAGTGTTTGTCTTTGTGGGATCTTTTTCTCTCAACACATGAGATCAAAAGAAGAAATCATGAGGAGGAAGAAGGAGGAGCTAGCAACCATGAGAGCTTTTCTTTTCTTCTCACAAGAACAAGCGAGAGAAATAAAAATGAATTATGAGCTAAAGAAATGAACCATGGTTGTAATAATGCAAAACTATCATCATTACCAATCCTTTCATGATAAAGTTGATGGCTACTAATTGAATTGACCATTTCCATAATCCATAAAAGAAAAGGAAATCCAAAGAAGAGTGCAGACCCCTCATGAAGGTCAACGGTCAGCTTCGGTCAACGGGTCAACAAAGTCAAGAGTAGTCAAGGTGGTCAAATGGTCAATGCAATTAGCCATCACAAAATTATCAATAAAGGATTAGTAAATAATGTTCCCGGCTCATAATGGTTTTGACCGAACGAATTGTCAAAACCCTAATGAGCCAGCCAAATAACGGTTTTGGCCGAACCAACTGCCAAAACCCTAATGGGGCACCTCCTCCTTTATCGCTCCTCAAAACTGTGCATACACACCCGCATCTGCATTCCGGAGAATGCGAATGCACAGAAGACAAAACAAATCTATCGGTGCAATACTAGGATCCGGCTTAAACCAAAGCCCACTAGTATTGCCTGCCAGAATAGCATACGCACACAAGTGCACCTAAGTGATCGCAGCCCTGCCGTAAAACAATACGGCCTCTACACGTTTTGCTCAGTGCAGGGAAACTCTCTGTGTGGGACTCTAAAGACTCGACACTACGCTGGCAGTGGGTTTAACCACAGACCGCAAGCGGCACTAGCTGTACATAACGGTCCCCAGGTAGATGTCGATAAGAAGGCCGATGAGGTAAACCCATCCGAACTCCTACTGAGCCTGTATGTGACAATCTTCGTACAGTTCGGTCTGTTTGTCTGATACATCGCATGGCGGGCCTAGGGGGTGGTGAACGTCAGTCCCCTAATAGCGGTACAAGTCGTGTCGGAGTGTAGCCCAGAACACACTGAGATAACACTGGAAACCTACCACTATATCTCGCTTGCCCTAGCCAGGGACTACTCGTGTAATGGCTCTCCTAGACACAACGCGATGTCAACCCCCAATACCGGGAGAGACGAATCCTGTCTAACCGTCACTGTCTCCAAGTGCTTTGGGACTGCACCCAACTACTACCTTTTTGCACGACTCCTTTAAGCCGTGGTAGGGTAGTAATCTAAGTACAGTGGGAACACACTCGAGGCGAAGTAACAGTGTCAAGTCAGCGGACTAAGCTATACTCATGTCACCTGGGAACTGAAAACTGATGATAGGTATAATACCAACCAACAGTTCCCGACGAGTCCTGTCCAGTGTACTCGTAACCTAACGAGCACCCGCATACTATCTCCAGTATGGCGTACTGATGGCTGTGGGACAGACCATCTCCCATGCTGGGATGAGAAGCGCATACACTAGTCTACTCCGGAGTATCGATGCCCTGTCTCGATAATCCTACGACTAGGGACCTATATAAGGATGTGCTTATGGATTACCCAGCCCCCACGAGTGTGACTGCCATCACAACGCTTGTAATCAAGCAAAGATCCTAAGGGCTCTACTAATATGTATAATCGATATGCTAAAAGAAACACATGCACATATTGAAGTAGAAAAAAACCAAGTAGCATACTACCATTTTGAGTAAGATTGTCTGTACAACTGTGGATATCCCAAGCTTCCATCATGTAATATACAAACTAGTATGATACAGTAATGGCCTCTAGGGCATATACACTAACAATCTCGCACCTGCACTAAGGCCATGTACTGGCGTATCGAAGACCTATCATCTCGATCAGCCGCTCGAACTGAGTCTGGGGTAGGGCCTTCGTGAGTGGATCTGCAGTGTTATTCTCCGAATCTACACTTTTCACCTCGATCTCCCGGCGATCTACGATCTCCCTGATCAGGTGGTACCGCCTCAAAATGTGCCTGGATTTCTGATGGGACCTGGGTTCCTTCGCTAAAGCTATAGCGCCGTTGTTGTCGCAATACAGCGGTATTGGATCAACAATGGTAGGAACCACCTGAAGCTCCGTGAGGAACTTCTTCATCCAGACAGCTTCCTTTGTGGCATCGCAAGCAGCTATGTACTCCGCTTCCATAGTTGAGTCAGCAACGGTCTCCTGCTTGGAACTCTTCCAGCAAACCGCCCTTCCATTGAGGGTAAAGACATAACCCGACATGGACTTGGAGTCATCATTGTCACTCTGGAAGCTGGAGTCAGCAAAGGCCTCGATCTGGAGGTCTTTTCCGCCATACACCAAGAACATCTCCTTAGTCCTTCTCAGGTACTTAAGAATGTTCTTTACCGCTATCCAGTGTTTCTCCCTTGGGTCCGACTGATACCGGCTTACAACGCTCAATGCGTATGCTACATCTGGTCTGGTACATAACATCGCATACATTATAGAGCCTACCGCAGAAGCGTAGGGTATAATAGACATGCGATCCCTTTCCAAATCAGTCTTGGGAGACATCTCTTTGGAGAGGGTGATCCCGTGACAAGCCGGTAAATTACCGCGCTTGGAATCTTCCATACTGAATCTTTTCAATATGGTGTCTATGTACCTCGACTGTGAAAGTCCTAACATCCTCTTAGATCTATCACGATAGATCTGGATCCCCAGAATGTAGTTGGTATCGCCCAGGTCCTTCATGGATAACCTCTGTGACACGAATCTTTTGACTGACTGTAGCATAGGAATATCATTTCCTATTAGGAGAATGTCATCCACGTACAAGACGAGGAATACCACAGTTCTCCCTACAATCTTACTGTAAATGCATGGTTCATCTGGGTTTTTGATAAAGTCGAATTCCTTGACAGTATCATCAAAGCAGAGGTTCCAACTCCGCGATGCCTGCTTCAGTCCATAGATGGACTTGAGCAACTTGCACACTTTACCGCTGCTCCCACTCTGAATGAATCCCTCCGGCTGATCTATAAAGACGCACTCTTCCAAATTTCCATTTAGGAAAGCCGTCTTTACGTCCATCTGCCAGATCTCATAATCGTGGAAGGCAGCAATGGCAAGGAGGATCCGAATGGATTTGAGCATAGCCACTGGAGAAAAGGTCTCGTCATATTCCAAACCAGATCTTTGACGAAAACCCTTTGCTACAAGTCTAGCTTTATAGGTTTCAACCTGCCCATCTACACCAATCTTCTTTCTGAAGATCCATTTGCAGCCTACGGGTTTTACCCCTTCTGGAGCAAAGTCCAAAGTCCAAACTTTGTTGGTGTACATGGACTCCATCTCGGTCCGCATTGCATCCAGCCATTTTGCCGAGTTACCGCTCTGAATGGCTTGCAGGAAGCTAGTAGGCTCAGCATAATCCATAGTGCAATCCTCTCTATCCCCGTCTATGAGAAAACCGTAGCATCTCTCGGGCGGATGAGACTGCCTACTACTCCTGCGGAGTGGCGCTAGGATGTCCGGTTCTCTTGAAACTTCTGGTTCTTCCAAGCTTTCAGTAATAGCTTGTGGTTCTGGAATTTCTTCCAGTTCTATTGCGGTCCCACTTATCTGATTTTCTAAAAATTTAGTTTCCAAGAAGTAGGCATGCTGAGAAACAAAAACCTTTTGTTCCTCTGCGGAATAGAAAAAATACCCCCTGGAGTTTTTTGGGTATCCCACAAACTTACACAGTACTGAGCGTGCCTCGAGCTTGTCCGCATGCTGCTTTTTAACAAAAGCTGGACATCCCCATGTCTTAAGATACTTAAGACAGGGTTTCTTCCCACTCCACATCTGATATGGGGTGGTAGGCACAGCCTTGGTTAGAGCCTTGTTTAAGAGATATGCAGCTGTTTCTAGTGCATAACCCCAGAAAGATCGCGGCAACTCTGCCTTACTCATTATGGAACGAACCATATCCAATAGGGTTCGATTCCGCCTTTCCGATACACCGTTGTGTTGTGGTGTGTATGGAGGAGTACGCTGAGAGAGAATTCCATTCTCTTTTAAGTAGTCCAGAAACTCGGCACTCAAGTATTCACCACCTCGATCAGATCTCAGTGTCTTGATACTTTTTCCTGTTTGTTTTTCAACTTCATTCTTGTATTCCTGAAATTTCTCAAAAGCCTCGGATTTGTGCTTCATCAAGAAGACATGCCCATACCTAGAGAAATCATCTGTGAAAGTAATGAAGTATGAATAACCACTTCGCGCATGTGTAGACATTGGACCACACACATCACTGTGTATGAGTTCCAAGAGCTCGCTCGCTCTTTCTCCGTGTCCAGTGAACGGAGTCTTTGTCATCTTTCCCATAAGACAAGATTCACAAGTGGCATAAGACTGATACTCGAACGGATTCAAGTATCCCACTTTATATAACTTTGTTAACCGTGTCTCATTAATGCGACCCAGTCTACAATGCCATAAGAAAGCCTGATTTGTTTCCGGAGACTTTCTTTTAAGTGTGTTCTTGACACTGAAGATCTGAGCTTGATTCAATACGTATATCCCGTTTTGTAATGTACCTGACCCAATCAGAACTTGATTTAGGTGGATGTTGACTACATCGCTTACAAAAGTAAAATCATATCCTTATTTAGAAATTAAGGATATAGATATGATATTACAAGTCGCACCTGGTACATAAAAATAGTCACGCAGAATCAATATCTGCCCAGTTGTCAGTCCTAGATGATATTCCCCTACGGATTCAGTATACATGCTCATTCCGTTAGCATCCCTGAGAGTCATATCACCTTTCCTGATAACCCTACGGTTTCTCAGAGCCTGTAACGAATTACAGATATGAGATCCTGATCCGTTATCCAATACCCAGGAAGTAGGGTTAACTGACATACAGTTCTCTATTACAAACACACCCGAAGCCGAAGCCACAACATGCTTCGAATTCTGGCTACTGGCTATACAAGCCCTGCAATCCTTCTGCCAAAGTTCATTCCTGTAACAATAGGAACATCCTTCTTTTACTACATCCAGTCCCGAAACTTCTGCCCTTCTCTTTCTTTCTACTTCCCTGGTTTCCTTCAGGGTAGTAGGTAGAGACTGTTGAACTAAGTCAGTATCTGACCCGTTCTTCAACGTGGTCTTCAGGTTCGTGAGCTCAAAAGAGCTGGTCTCTGTAAGGACGTTGCCCCCAACAGATGACCCAATAGCCAACCTCGCTTGAAGCAATTCTTTCGAGGTCTCATATCTTGCGATACGAGATTGCTCTCCATATAAATCTTTGTTATGGAGGAAGATAGAGACTAAGTCCATCTTCTCGTGCTGCCTCTGGTATGCACCATCAACTGAAGCTAACACGAGGCACTTGGCTTTCGCACTGTTCTTTTCTGATGTCTCGCGGATATGAATATCCGTGACAAGGGAAACTGGACCTGAGACGGCAGGGGTTGGATCAGTCAAGAGGTGTCCCAGCTTGTCATGGGCAATGGACATCTGGACAGACCTTTGCCAGTCATAACAGTCAGATTCAGTCATTTTATTATCTAGATGTAACTTATGTATGGTCACTGGGTCGCTGCAATTAAGAGAGAGAGAAGAAAACACTTTAGCATGATGCTCTTGCAAGTTTAGATTGGTTTTTAATTTATCTAAACAGGATGGCTCCCACTGTCTCTTGAATCCCTCCTCAAACCATAAAGGAAGAATTAGTCGGGATCAATCTCACCGTACAATACTTGCTTAACCGTTCAGCCAGGCTGGTGTCGGTACTTCGAGGGAGGTTTTCCAACCCTTTCGCGAAGTTCCTTAATTAAGTAATCTCTTTTCCCTGTGGGCGTAGCCCTGCTAAAACCTTTCTAGACAGCTACTTGGTTTATAGCATTGATCGTTAAGTGAGAAAGTTCCGGAGGAGTAGCATATACTCACAGTAGGATCGGGATCCAAATATCATCGCGTGACAAAACTGAAGAAATCCTACCAGAATCATCACACTCCAAATGGTATGCAGCGCTAGCAAGTTTCAGTTCTTTTGAAACTCCCGATGTGGATTTTTGCCCCATGCTCTTATGATCTTGACGAAGGTCAACAAATCATAAGTCACATGTCAAGTTCTACCCGTCATTGTCCAGGTTAATTTGAACCCACTCGTGTATACCCTTGATGAAGGTCAACAAGGTAATACGACTGTCCCAAACCAACGCATCTATCTATGCTACATATGAACACCCAACAGCTACCAATCACTATGCCTTGACGAAGGTCAACAAACATAGCTTGAATACTATTGAACATTCATACGAAATGACGGAGGGCTACGAATGGTTTTGGCAAAACCGTGAACGCAGTGAACTTGATATAATCGATGGAACGAGATAGCTTTTAAAAAGAGTGGTTCAAGCTCCGCGTTTAAAATGCTGGTTTTTTAAAAGAACCGAGTGGTTTTCAAAGTGTTCCAACGACTTTTACTTGGTTTATTTTCTTGCATTAATTCCAAAGCGTCCCATCATTTAATCCTACTATTGCAGAAAACAATGAAAATATGATGTACGCTTATGCCATCCGCATTCGCCACGGGGTCCCGTCATCACCCGTTAGGTTACTTAACTAACGACAGAGCGGGGGCTGGACTAGCACGGATGCAAAACATAAGCAACGCCTAAATAGATATCATATAGATATATATAAACATTCATCACATGCAATGATAGCCATTCCAGATCACAGATGAATACATTGGATATACTTGGAAACTGCAATTCGTACGATCCTGTAACGAAAAACGGATTACACGGTCGCGATGAATAGCCAAACCCCACCCTAGACCCCTACGGGTGCAGCAAACTATCCGCCAAGTACCCGTAGCGAAGCAACCTCCCTCAACACCGTAAGTAGGCCACTCGGCACTTCGAGATACCCGGTAGTTTGTGCACCCCACCTTGGGTCTATCCTAGGAGCAAAAATAGTAAAAAGAAATTATACAATGACGGCTACAACCCCGACCCGGTTGTGCGGCCAAACAAATAATATTACATCAATTTACATATTACAAGAATTGAAAGAATAAGAAAACTCTCATCTCACAACCCCCCGACTCTTCATCCGCGACAATCCAACGTATTCATATACACATACCATCAACATTACAGATCACAGATATGTATAACCCTCACTAATCGACGTATAGCGATTAGCAGACGTTCAATACATATATCACATCACAGATAATATCCATTAGCCAAAGTCTACGGAATATCGATCAAATTACGGATTTGTAACCACCCCAAAATTCAATTTGTTCTCTGGATAATTTGGGTAGAAACAACATGTATTAAAAGTCCCAAAATAACACAGTAGGAACACTGCAGCAAAACGGAGTCGCGGCCGAGTCAACTCGGCCGCGGATCCACGTCCAAACCTATGGTTTGGCCGCGTTTCCGCGGTGATTTGGCCGAGTCAGCGGCTCAGTTTTGCTGTGTGTTCTATAAAAACCCTGAGACAATTTTTCATGTATGTCAAATAATTTTTTGAACAGTATAAAAAATCGACAGAAAGTTGGTTTTTGCCGGACGTGTTTTGCGACCTTTTTTCGATCGATATTCTAAATACTTTGCTAACTTGCTAGTTTATGTTTAGCTAGGCTCTAATACCACTGTAAGTCTACGTTGCTCACCCCGGTTCTTACGGGGAGGCGGAAACGGCGAAAAACAATTATTTAGCACAAAGGCAACATGGACTAAAAGCCGCATCTTTGCTAAACTAGAAACTAGCAAACTACTAGAAGCTTTAACTACTATGCCGTAGAAAATATACCTCACGAAACCGGTCCATCGGGTCTTCTCTCCGCTGTCCAGCTCGTCCATCCACGCTCTGAGGGTCGATCCGGATCTTGGTCACCTCCGCGGCCTTCTTGAGTCGAAGACGATCCACCCGAGAGATGTACAACGAGCTCCACCTCGAGCAGAGGCAACTAGGGCAACGAGATCGCTAGTCTAGATGCCCTAGGTTGTGTAGTACAGATATATGGAAGTGTTTGTCTTTGTAGGATCTTTTTCTCTCAACACATGAGATCAAAAGAAGAAATCAATAGGAGGAAGAAAGAGGAGCTAGCAACCATGAGAGCTTTTCTTTTCTTCTCACAAGAACAAGAGAGAGAAATTAAAATGAATTATGAGCTAAAGAAATGAACCATGGTTGTAATAATGCAAAACTATCATCATTACCAATCCTTTCATGATAAAGTTGATGGCTACTAATTGAATTGACCATTTCCATAATCCATAAAAGAAAAGGAAATCCAAAGAAGAGTGTAGACCACTCATGAAGGTCAACGGTCAACTTCGGTCAACGGGTCAACAAAGTCAAGAGTAGTCAAGGTGGTCAAATGGTCAATGCAATTTGCCATCACAAAATTATCAATAAAGGATTAGTAAATAATGTCCCCGGCTCATAATGGTTTTGACCAAACGAATTGTCAAAACCCTAATAAGCCTGCCACATAACGGTTTTGCTCGAACCAACTGCCAAAACCCTAATGGGGCACCTCTTCCTTTATCGCTCCTCAAAACTGTGCATACACACCCGCATCCGCATTCCGTAGAATGCGAATGCATAGAAGACAAAACAAATCCATCCGTGCAATACTAGGATCCGGCTTAAACCAAAGCCCACTAGTATTGCCTTCCCGTATCGCATACGCACACAAGTGCGCGTAAGTGATCGCAGCCCTGCCGTAAAACCATACGGCCTCTACACGTTTCGCTCAGTGCAGGGAAACTCTCTTATGGGACTCTAAAGACTCGACACTACGCTGGCAGTGGGTTTAACCACAGACCGCAAGCGGCACTAGCTGTACGTAACGGTCCCCAGGTAGATGTCGATAAGAAGGCCGATGAGGTAAACCCATCCGAACTCCTACTGAGCCTGTATGTGATAATCTCCGTACAGTCCGGTCTGTTCGTCTGATACATCACATGGAGGGCCTAGGGGGTGGTGAACATCAGTCCCCTAATAGCGGTACAAGTCGTGTCGGAGTGTAGCCCAGAACACCCTGAGATAACACTGGAAACCTACCAGTATATCTCGCTTGCCCTGGCCAGGGACTACTCGTGTAATGGCTCTCCTAGACACAGCGCGATGTCAACCCCCAATACCGGGAGAGACGAATCCTGTCTAACCGTCACTGTCTCCAAGTGCTTCGGGACTGCACCTAACTACTACCTGTTTGCACGACTCCTTTGAGCCGTGGTAGGGTAGTAATCTAAGTACAGTGGGAACACACTCGAGGTGAAGTGACAGTGTCAAGTCAGCGGACTAAGTTGTACTCATGTCATCTGGGAACTGATAACTGACGATAGGTATAATACCAAACAACAGTTCCCGACGAGTCCTGTCCAGTGTACTCGTAACCTAACGAGCACCCGCATACTATCTCCAGTACGACGTACTGATGGCTGTGGGACAGACCATCTCCCCTGCTGGGATGAGAAGCGCATACGCTAGTCTACTCCGGAGTATTGATGCCCTGTCTCGATAATCCTACGACTAGGGACCTGTATAAGGATGTGCTTATGGATTACCCAGCCCCCACGAGTGTGACTGCCATCACAACGCTGGTAATCAAGCAAAGATCCTAAGGGCTCTACTAATATGTATAAGCGATATGCTAAAAGAAACACATGCACATATTGAAGTAGAAACAAACCAAGTAGCATACTACAATTTTGAGCAAGATTGTCTGTACAACTGTGAATATCCCAAGCTTCCATCAAGTAATATACAAACTAGTATGATACAGTAATGGCCTCTAGGGCATATACACAAACACTTGGGACTCATACAGAGTGATGTGTGCCGTCCAATGTCTACACATGCGCGAGGTGGTTATTCCTACTTCATTACTTTTGCGGATGATTTCTCTAGGTATGGATATGTCTTCTTAATGAAACATAAATCCGAGACCTTTGAGAAATTCCAAGAATACAAGAATGAAGTGGAAAACCAAACAAGCAAAAGTATCAAGACACTGAGATCTGATCGAGGTGGTGAATACTTAAGTGCCGAGTTCCTAGGTTACTTAAAAGAGAATGGAATTCTCTCACAGCTTACTCCTCCATACACACCACAACACAACGGTATATCGGAAAGAAGGAATCGAACCCTATTGGATATGGTTCGTTCCATGATAAGTAAAGCTGAGTTACCACGATCATTCTGGGGATATGCACTAGAATCAGCTGCATACCTTTTGAACCAAGTTCCAACTAAGACTGTGCCTACTTCACCAAATCAGATGTGGTGTAGAAAGAAACCCTATTTTAAGCATATTAAGATATGGGGATGTCCAGCTTTTGTAAAGAAGCAGCATGCGGACAAGCTCGAGGCACGATCAGTACAGTGTAACTTTGTGGGATATCCAAAGAACTCCAAAGGATATTATTTCTATTACGCAGTGGAGCAAAATATTGTTGTTTCTCATAATGCTCGCTTCTTGGAAACTGAGTTTTTAGAAAATCAGATAAGTGGGAGCGCAATAGAACTGGAAGAAATTCCAGAACCGCAAGCTATTACTGAAAGCTTGGTAGAACCAGAGGTTTCAGAAGAAAGGGACATCCCGACGCCACTCCGCAGGATTAGTAGGCAGTCTCATCCGCCCGAGAGATACTACGGTTTTCTCATAGACGGGGATAGAGAGGATTGCATTATTGACTATGATGAGCCTACTAGCTTCCAGAAGCCATTCAGAGCGGTGACTCAGTAAAATGGCTCGATGCAATGCGGACAGAAATGGAGTCCATGTACACTAACAAAGTATGGACTTTGGAAATTGCTCCAGATGGGGTAAAACCCGTAGGATGTAAATGGATCTTCAAAAAGAAGATTGGTGTAGATAGACAGGTTGAAATCTATATGTCTAGACTTGTTGCAAAGGGTTTCCGTCAAAGACCTGGTTTGGACTATGACGAAACTTTTTCTCCAGTGGCTATGCTCAAATCCATTCGGGTCCTTCTTGCTATTGCTGCCTTCCTCGATTATGAGATCTAGTAAATGGACGTAAAGACGGCCTTTCTAAATGGAAATTTGGAAGAGAGCGTCTATATGGATCAGCCAGAGGGATTCATTCAGAGTGGGAGCAGCGGTAAAGTATACAAGTTGCTTAAGTCCATTTATGGACAAAAGCAAGCATCTCGGAGTTGGAACATCTGTTTTGATGATAATGTCAAAGAATTTGACTTTATCCAAATTCCAGATGAACCATGCATATACAGAAAGATTGTAGGGAGATCTGTAGTATTCCTCGTCTTGTACGTGGATGACATTCTCTTAACAGGAAATGATATTCCTATGTTACAGTCAGTCAAAAGATTTTTGTCACAGAAATTCTCCATGAAAGACCTGGGTGATGCCACCTACATTCTGGGGATCCAGATCTATCGTGATAGATCAAAGAGGATGTTGGGACTTTTGCAGTCCAGGTATATAGACACCATATTGAAAAGATTCAGTACGGAAGATTCTAAGCGCGGTAACCTACCAGCTTGTCACGGAATTACCCTCTCCAAAGATATGTCTCCCAAGACTGATTTGGAAAGGGATCGCATGTCAAATATACCCTACGTTTCAGCGGTAGGCTCTGTAATGTATGCAATGTTATGTACCAGACCAGATGTAGCATACGTAGTGAGCGTTGTAAGCCGGTATCAGGCAAACCCAGGGAAGAATCACTGGATAGCAGTAAAGAACATTCTCAAGTACCTGAGGAGGACTAAGGAGATGTTCTTGGTGTATGGCGGAAAAGTCCTCCAGATAGAGGCCTTTGCCGACTCCGGCTTCCAAAGTGACAAGGATTACTCCATGTCCATGTCGGGTTATGTCTTTACCCTCAATGGAGGGGCGGTATGTTGGAAGAGTTCCAAGCAGGAGACCGTTGCTGACTCAACAATGGAAGCGGAGTACATAGCTGCTTGCGATGCCGCAAAAGAAGCTGACTTGATGAAGAAGTTCCTCACAGAACTTTAGGTGGTTCCTACCAGTGTTGATCCAATACCTTTGTATTGTGACAACAACGGCGCTATTGCTTTAGTGAAGGAACCCAGGTCCCATCAGAAGTCCAGACACATCTTAAGGTGGTATCACCTGATCAGGGAGATCGTAGATAGCCGGGAAATCGAGGTGAAAAGAGTAGAGACGGATAATAACATTGTTGATCCATTCACAAAGGCCATTCCTCAGTCGCAGTTCGAGAGGCTATTCGAGATGATAGGTCTACGATATGCCAGCTCATGGCCTTAGTGCAAGTGGGAGATTGTTAGTGTATATGCCTTAGGGGCCATTATTGTATCATACTTGTATGTATATTACTTAATGGAAGCTTGGGATATTCACAGTTGTATATTCAGTCTTGCTAAAAATGGTAGTATGCTACTTGGTTTGTGTCTACTTTAATATGTGCATATGTTTCTTGTAACGTATCACTTATACATATTAATAGAGCCCATAGGATCTTTGCTTGATTACCAGTGTTGTGATGGCAGTCACACTAGTGGGGGCTGGGTAGTCTATAAGCAACATCCTATACTTGTCCCGAGTCGTAGGATTATCAAGACTGGGCATCGATACACCAGAGTAGACTAGTGTGTATGCTTCTCATCCCAGTTGGGGAGATGGACTGTCCCACAGCCATCAGTACGTCGTACTGGAGATAGTATACAGGTGCTCGTTAGGTTACAGGTTCACCGGACAAGACTCGCAGGGGGACTGTTGGTTGGTATTATACCAATCGTCAGTTAACAGTTCCCAGGTGACATGAGTACAGCTTAGTCCGCAGACTCTGTAAGTCCATGCTACCTCTCCCGGTACTTTCGGGCATGCGGAATTTGGTGGAAAACAATTTTCTAGAGGTGGTAACATGGACTCAAAACCGGATCTTTGTTAAACATCTAACTAACAACCTAACTAGGAGTTGTTAACTACTCGGTTAGGGGGTTATACCTTTCTTTCTTGAACTCCTTTGTCTTCAAGCCTCGATGGTTGTCCGGATCGGCTTCACCCCGTGGTCTCCTTGCGCCGAAGATCGATCCACCTGAAAGCTTCTACCTTTGGCTTCTTCTTCGGTCTTTGAAGAAACTAGTTCACTCGGTTTGCTAAACCTTGTGAACTAGAGTGAGTAGAGAAGAGTGTGTTAGGATTTTATCTATGGTTCTTGGTTCTCAACACATGAGACAAGTGAACCATAGACTAAAGAGAGGGAGAGCAAGAGGAAGAAGATGAGAGCTCAAGAACACAAGAGAGAGAATGAAAATGATAGAATGAGAAAGACTTTTCTCACTTGGCTCTCATAATCCAAAACCATCATCACAAAAATAGTAATCAAGTATTGTGTAAATGGTTTAAGTCAAAATGGCTATATCATTTCATGCACTCATATTGCACAAGAGAACAAGCAAGTGAAAAGTCTTTGCCATGAAATGATAGCCATTGTCATCATGATGGTCAACTAGTCCAACCTAGTCAACCTGTCAACAAAGTCAACAAGTCAACAAAGTCAACCCCTCAACAACCATGTCACCACAATACTTAATTAATATTATTGTTAATCATATATCATATTCTCATTAGGGTTGAGCAAAAAGTCAATAGTCAACAGTCAACGGTCAACAACCCTAATGAGAATCCTCTGCCTCTGTCTCTCCGCCAACTGTGCATACACACCCGCATCCGCATTCCGAGGAACACGAATACAAACTGGATAAAACCAATCCTAATACGTACACTAGGATCTGGCTTAAACCAAAGCCCGCTAGTGTAAACTGTCCGGACACTAAACGTGCACAAGTGCACGGATGTGACTGAACCCTGTCGCAAAACCATGCGACCTGTCGCAAAACCATGCGACCTCTACTCTTTTGCCTAAAGGCGAATAGCTTTTTGTGTGGGACTCTAAAGACTCGACACTACGCTGGCAGTGGGTTTAACCACAGATTGCAAGCGGCACTAGCTGTGCGTAACGGTCCCCAGGTAGATGCCGACAAGAAGACTGACGAAGTGAAACCCATCTGAACTCCTACTGAGCCTGAATGTGACAATTTCCGTAAAGTCCGGTCTGTTCGTTTGGTACATCGCATGGCGGGCCAAGGGGGGTGGTAAACGTCAGTCCCCTAATAGCGGTACAAGTCGTGTCGGAGTGAAGCCCAATACACCCTGAGATAACACTGGAAGCCTACCAGTATATCCCGCTTGCCCTGGCCAGGGACTACTCGTGTAATGGCTCTCCTAGACACGGCGCGATGTCAACCCCCAATACAGGGAGAGATGAATCCTGTCTAACCGTCACTGCCTCCAAGTGCTTCGGGACTGCACCCAACTACTACCTGTTTGCACGACTCCTTTGAGCCGTGGTAGGGTAGTAATCAAAGTACAGTAGGAACACACTCGAGGCGAAGTGACAGTGTCAAGTCAGTGTTAGTTATATGTATGCCCTAGAGGCCATTACTGTACATAGGATGTATATTGTAGTGGATGCTGGGACATATATAGGGATGAATTTCTTGCTCGACATGATAGTATGCTATCTGGTTGAACTTTAGCTTAACGTGTATACTGATTGTCTCTCTGTTACATGTTGGTAAAGCCCTTAGGATGTGTGCTTGACTACCCGGACTATGATGCGGATCATACTAGTGGGGACATGGTAGTCCATGAGTACATCCTTCAAAGTCCCTAGTCGAGGGTGTATCGAGACGGGGCATCGATATACCAGAGTAGACTAGCGTATACCTTCTCGACCCATACAGATGGGCGATGGATGATCCCATATCCATTGGTGTTTGACATCAGAGATGATATACGGGTGCTCAGTAGAGACTGGGTACACTGGACGGACTCGCCGAGAACTCCCAGATGGTATTATACCTCACGTCAGATGGCAGTTCTCTGGTGACACTGGTACAGAGTAGTCTGTTGACCCGAGATCGTCATAGAGTCTTGTGTGGTTCCCACTGTGCTTTGATTTCCATCTTACCACATCCAAGAGGGCGTGCAAAACGGTGGTTTTTGGGTACAGTCCCGAGTCACATGGAGGCAATGAGCGATAGGAGGGGATTCGTCTCTCCCGGTATAGGGGGTTGATGTTGCGCTGTGTTCGATTGGCTATAACAGGAAATCCCTGGCCAGGGTTGCTAAGATTTACTGGTAAGTGTTACCAGTAGTTTCTCGAATAGTTATAGACCTCATATCGACACGACTTATCAAGCTATTGGGGTCTTACGTTTACCATCCCTAGGCGAGATATGCGACATATCAGACGATCAGACCGGACTGTACGGTAGTGTTACTGGTTGGATTCACTGGAGTGTGAGCGGGCTTGCTCGTCGATCTTCTGATCGCTCAATACCCGGGTGGCCGTTACGTTTAGCAGACCGCTTGCGGCTTGTGGGTGTTTGATATGATCATCATCCGCTGCCGGCGTATTGACGAGTCTTTAGAGTCCTACACAGAGGTTTCCTGGCTCAAGCGAAACGAAATAGGAGCGCATATGAGATATGTGCGGGACCGAGAATGATACCAGTATGTGATACTGTATTCGATTCTCACGATATGTGACATTGATCGGTTATATGCGATATAGCCGGGTTATCGGATCAAGTGTTGATTCGATAAGTTGTTACTATTGATATTAGTCGGTTATATGCGATATGACCGGATCATTAAATCAAGTGTTGATTTAATGATTTAATGCATAATTATATATTTGATATATTACTTTGCATTAACTAGTATCGGTTCACTTTAAATGGATTTTCTCACTCGGGTGTGCACATTTCATATGCGATATGATTTGTGCACTTGCTTGTATCATGTTTGATGGTGCATGCCCTTTTTGTTAAGTGTATAGAATTAAACCTTGGTTAATGGAATGGTTAGGGTTTACTATTTGATTATTCATTTTATTCATTTGTTTATTTCTTTTTGGAAAAGAAAAAATTGCATGATAAAATGGTGGCATTTTTGTTTCATTCATGAAGCTTCATGAATACTTTGACCATTGCAACCAATTTGTCATCTTGTTAAAACCTAACCATTCACTAACCATGATCAATTCTCTACATTAAACCATGGTTACTATTATGATAAGGATGGTTTTTCTTTTCTTATAAAATATAATTCTTATCATAATATTCTTCTTCTTCTTCCTTCAACTCAAGAAGAAAACCTAAGGTCCGTCAATGGTGATTGATGCAAATGAGTGAGAAATCCAATTCTAAAGTCTACCCACTTCCTATTTTCTCATCCTCTACCTCTTGCCAAGTAGTAGAGTGTGTTTCCTTCACAAGTTTTCATGGCTTGGTGAAGGTGGAGCTTGATTTAGCGATGCCTCGACGTAGATCATCTTCGGCATGGACATCGACGACCTAGCTCGCCTATTCTCCGATGAAGCCGACGCTAGAGCCCGGATTCTTTTTGGACAGCAAAGGACTTCGTTGCGGAGCTATGGAGGTGGAGCACCGGATCTAGAAAGGTTGTATTTCCGATAACCCATTAGTTAAGTTGTTAACTAGATTGTTTTTCGCCTAGATTTCTAGCAAACGATCCGTAGTCGGGTTTCTCGGCACCTAGAATTTTTGAAATTGGCATGGTTGATGCCTTGTGAGACCTCATGAGAGTGCCTAGGAACCCTACAGTCAGCGGACTAAGCTGTACTCATGTCACCTGGGAACTGATAACTGACGATAGGTATAATACCAACCGGTCAGTTCCCGACGAGTCCTGTCCAGTGTACTCGTAACCTAACGAGCACCCGCATACTATCTCCAGTACGACGTACAAACGGCTGTGGGACAGACCGTCTCCCATACTGGGACGAGAAGCGCATGCGCTAGTCTACTCCGGAGTATCGATGCCCTGTCTCGATAGTCCTGCAACTAGGGACCCACATAAGGATGTGCTTATAGATTACCCAGCCCCACTAGTGTGACTGCCATCACAACGCTGGTAATCAAGCAAAGATCCTAAGGGCTCCCTTAATGTGTATAGGTGATATACTAAAATAAACACAAGTACACATTGAAGTAGAAACAAACCAAGTAGCATACTACTATTTTGAGCAAGATTGTATATACAAGGTGAATATCCTAAGCTTCCATTAAGTAATATACAAACTAGTATGATACAGTAATGGCCTCTAGGGCATATACACTAATAATCTCCCACTTGCACTAAGGCCATGTACTGGCGTATCGAAGACCTATCATCTCGATCAGCCGCTCGAACTGAGTCTGGGGCAAGGCCTTGGTGAATGGATCTGCAGTGTTATTTTCTGAAGCAACCCTCCGAACCTCGATCTCCTGGCGATCCACGATCTCCCTGATCAGGTGATACCGCCTCAAGATGTGTCTGGATCTCTGATGGGACCGGGTTCCTTCGCTAAAGCTTTAGCCCCATTGTTGTCGCAATACAGACGTATTGGATCAACAATGGACGGAACCACCTGAAGTTCATTCAAGAACTTCCTCATCCAGACAGCTTCTTTTGCGGCATCAGATGCAGCGATGTATTCCGCTTCCATCGTCGAGTCTGCAACGGTTTCCTGTTTGGAACTCTTCCAACACACCGCCCCTCCATTGAGGGTAATGACAAAACCCGACATGGACTTGGAATCATCCTTGTCACTATGGAAGCTGGAGTCAGCAAAGGCCTCGATCTGGAGGTCTTTTCCGCCATACACCAAGAACATCTCCTTAGTCCTTCTCAGGTACTTGAGAATGTTCTTTACCGCTATCCAGTGTTTCTCCCCAGGGTTTGACTGATACCGGCTTACCACACTCAGTGCATAAGCTACATCCGGTCTGGTACATAACATCGCATACATTATAGAGCCTACCGCAGAAGCGTAGGGTATAATAGACATGCGATCCCTCTCCAAATCAGTCTTGGGAGACATCTCTTTAGAGAGGGTGATCCCATGACAAGCCGGTAGGTTACCGCGCTTGGAATCTTCCATACTGAATCTTTTCAGTATGGTGTCGATGTACCTGGACTGTGAAAGTCCTAATATCCTCTTAGATCTATCACGATGGATCCGGATCCCCAGGATGTATGAGGCATCACCCAGGTCTTTCATGGAGAACCTGTGTGACAAGAACCCCTTGACAGATTGTAGCATAGGAATGTCATTTCCTATTAAGAGAATGTCATCCACGTATAAAACGAGGAATACTACAGTTCTCGCTACAAATCTACTATAGATGCATGGTTCATCTGGATTTTTGATAAAGCCAAATTCCTTGACCGTCTCATCAAAACAGATGTTCCAACTCCGCGATGCCTGCTTTAGTCCATAGATGGACTTAAGCAACTTGCACACCTTTCCGCTGCTCCCACTCTGAATGAAACCCTCTGGTTGATCCATATAGACACACTCCTCTAAATTTCCATTTAGAAAAGCGGTCTTTACGTCCATCTGCCAGATCTCATAATCGTGGAAGGCAGCAATGGCAAGAAGGATCCGAATGGATTTCAGCATAGCTACTGGAGAAAAAGTCTCGTCATAGTCCAAACCAGGTCTTTGACGAAAACCCTTTGCTACCAGTCTAGCTTTATAGGTCTCAACCTGTCCATCTACACCAATCTTCCTTTTGAAGATCCACTTGCATCCTACGGGTTTTACCCCGTCTGGAGCAATGTCCAACGTCCATACCTTGTTGGTGTACATGGACACCATTTCGGTCCGCATTGCATCCAGCCATTTTACCGAGTCAACGCTCTGAACGGCCTGCTGGAAGCTAGTAGGCTCATCATAATCTATGATGCAATCCTCTCTATCCCCGTCTATGAGAAAACCGTAGTATCTCTCGGGCGGATGAGACTGCCTACTACTCCTGTGGAGTGGCGTAGAAATGTCCTGTTCTTTTGAACCCTCTGGTTCCACTAAGCTTTCAGTAATAGCTCGTGGTTCTGGAATTTCTTCCAGTTCTACTGCGCTCCCACTAATTTCCTTTTCTAAGAACTGGTATTCTAGAAAATGGGCATGACGAGAAACAAAAACCTTTTGTTCCTCTTCGCAATAGAAGAAATATCCCATGGAGTTCTTTGGATATCCCACGAACTTGCACTGTACTGAGCGTGCCTCGAGCTTGTCCGCATGCTGCTTTTTGACAAAAGCTGGACTTCCCCATGTCTTAATGTGATTAAGATAGGGTCTCTTCCCACACCACATCTCATATGGTGTAGTAGGCACAGTCTTAGTGGGAACTCGGTTCAAAAGGTATGCAGCTGATTCTAGCGCATACCCCCAGAATGATCGCGGTAACTCAGCGTTACTCATCATGGACCGTACCATATCCAATAGGGTTCGGTTCCGTCTCTCCGATACACCGTTATGTTGCGGAGTGTATGGAGGAGTAAGCTGAGAGAGAATTCCGTTCTCTTTTAAATAGTCCAGGAACTCGGCACTTAAGTATTCTCCACCTCGATCCTATCTTAGAATCTTGATACTTTTGCCGGTTTGTTTTTCTACTTCATTCTTATATTCCTGGAATTTTCCAAAGGCTTCGGACTTATGTTTCATTAAGAAGACATAACCGTACCTTGAAAAGTCATCCGTAAAAGTAATGAAGTAAGAATAACCGCTTCGCGCATGTGTAGACATTGGACCGCACACGTCGCTGTGTACGAGTCCCAAGAGCTCGCTCGCTCTTACTCCGTGTCCAGTGAACGGAGTCTTTGTCATCTTTCCTTTGAGACAGGATTGACAAGTAGCATATGATTGATATTCAAACGGATTCAAATATCCTTCTGTATGTAACTTCGTCAACCTTCTCTCATTGATGTGACCCAGTCTACAATGCTATAAGAAAGTCTGATTAATTTCCGGAGACTTTCTTTTGTGTGTATTCTGGACATTGAAAATCTGCGGATGGTTTAATACGTATATACCATTGCTTAATGTACCTGACCCAATCAGAACTTGATTAAGGTGAATGTTTACAACATTACTTACAAACGCAAATTCATAACCTTCTTTAGAAGTCAAAGATACAGAAATGATATTACAAGTTGCGTTGGGTACAAAATAGCAATTACGCAAAACCAAAACGTGTCCATCTGACAACCCCAGGTGATAGTCCCCCACGGCCTTAGCATCCATGCTAGCTTCGTTTGCAACTTTGAGGGTCAAGTCACCTGCCTTCAAAACCCTACGATTTCTCAACACCTGCAAAGAATTGCAGATATGAGATGTTGATCCGGTATCCAATACCCAGGAAGTAGAGTTTATTGAAAGACAGTTTTCAATAACATACACACCTGAAGCTGAAGCCGCAACCTGCTTCAGATCCTGTGTTCTGGCCTTCCAAGCCATGCAATCATTCTTCCAGTGTCGCTTCTTATGACAATAGAAGCATTCTTCCTTATCCACAAGCTTTCCCATTTTCTTTGTTGCTTTTGCCTTTCCCTTCGTATCCACTTTACTAACACCGCCCCTTGGTTTGGCGGGGGCTTTCTTTTTCTTTCCCTTGGCTTTCGCCTTGGACCTAGAAGAGGAAGATCCTCCTACAAACAAAGTGGATGTTTTCCTACCTTTCTGTAGGGTGCCCTCTGCGCTCCTCAGCATGTTAAGGAGTTCTGAAAGTTCAACTTCCTTTTCTTGTAAGTTGAAGTTCAGGATAAACTGGGCGTAAGTGGAAGGAAGGGACTGGAGAATCAAGTCCGTATAGAGCTCATTCTCCAACGTGGTCCCAAAGTCCGCGAGCTCTTCTATGTAGCCAATCATCTTAAGCACGTGTTCCGCTACCGATGATCCGACGGCCAACCTTGCCGAAAATAACTTCTTCGACACTTCGTATCTTGCAATACGAGACTGCTCTCCATACCGTTCTTTTGTATGGAGAAATATGGATTCGAGGTCCATATTCTTGTGCCTCCTCTGATGTTCGTTGTCCATAGAGGCAAGCACGAGGCACTTGGCCTTCGCGCAATCTAGTTCCCAGGTCTTACGGATTTCCTTATCCGCGACGCTGGTTTTGGGACCTGGGACAGGGGGAGCTTTGGTGGTAAGAAGATACCCCAGCTTGTCGTAAGTGATTGCCATCTTGACATTCCTGAGCCAATCTTTGTAGTTTGGCCCTGTCAGTATGTTTTTATCTAGAAGTAACTTAAGTCCAGTCATGTCGATTGGTCGCTGCAATTAGGAGAGAGAAGAAACACTCAGCATGATGCTCTTGCAAGTTTAGAATGGTTTTTAGTTTGTCTAAACAGGATGGCTCCCACTGTTTCTCGAATCCCTCCTCAAACCAAAAAGGAAGAATTAGTCAGGATCAATCTCACCGTACAATACTTGCTTAACCGTTCAGCCAGGCCAGTGTCGGTACTTCGAGGGAGGTTTTCCAACGCTTTCACGAAGTTCCTTAATTAAATAACCTCTTTTCCCTGGGGGCGTTGCCCCGCTAACACCTTTCTAGACACCTACTTGGTTTATAGCATTGATCGTTAAGTGAGAAATTTCCCGAGGAGTAGCATATACTCACAGTAGGATCGGGATCCAAATATCATCGTGTGACGAAACTGAAGGAATCCTACCAGAATCATCACACTCCAAATGGTATGCAACATTAGCAAGTTTCAGTTCTTTTGAAACTCCCGATGTGGATTTTTGCCCCATGCTCTTATGACCTCAAACTTTGGCCAAAATATCATAAGTCACATGTCAAGTTCTACCCGTCATTCTCCAGGTTAATTTGGATCCATCCGTACCTACCCTTGACTTTGGCCAAAATGGCAGTACGACTGTCCCAAACCAACGCATCTATCTATGCTACACATGAATACCCAATAGCTACCAATCACTATGCCTTGACTTTGGCCAACATACACAGCTTGAATACTATTGACTATTCATGTGAAACGATGGAGGGCTATGAATGGTTTTGGCAAAACCGTGAACGTAGTGAACTTGATATAATCGATGGAACGGGATAGCTTTTAAAAGGAGTGGTTCAAGCTCCGCATTTAAAAGTTAGTTTTGAAAAGAACCGAGTGGTTTTCCGAAAGTGTTCCAACGATTTTAACTTGGTTTATTTTCTTGCATTAGTTCTTTTAATGCGTGATATTCTTGCATTAGTTCTTTTAATGCGTCCCATCATTTAATCCTACCATTGCAGAAAACAACCAAAATATGACGTACGCTTATGCCATTCGCATTCGCCACGGGGCCCGTCATTACCCGTTAGGTTACTTAACTAACGACAGAGCGGGGGCTGGGCTAGCGCGGCTGTAAAACATAAGCAACGCCTAAATAATATCATATATAGATATATTGCAATGATAGCCATTTCAGATCACAGATGAACACATTGGATATACTAGGAACTCGCAATTCGTACGAGCCTGTAACGAAAAGCAGATTACACGGTCGCGGTGAATAGCCAATACCCCACCCAAGACCCCTACGGGTGCGGCAAACTACCCGCCAAGTACCCGAAGCGAAGCAACCTCCCTCATCTCCGTGAGTAGGCCACTCGGCACTTCGGCATACCCGGTAGTTTGTGCACCCCCTCCATGGGTCTAACCTAGGAGCAAAAATAGTAAAAAGAAATTATACAATGACGGCTACAACCCCGACCCGGTTGTGCGACCATACAAATAATTATTACATCAATTTACAAATTTACATGAATTGAAAGAAAAGAAAACTCTCGTCTCACAACCCCCCAGCTATTCACCCGCGACAATCCAATGAATTCATATACACATTCCAATAACATTACAGATCACAGATTTGTATAACCCGCACTAATCGACATATAGCGATTAGTAGACGTTCAATACAAATATCACATCACAGAAAAAACCCGTCAGCTTAAGTCTTTTAGAAGTTCGATCAAAAATACGGATTTTCAGGCCCCAAACACAAAATTTTCATTCTGGAAAATCTGGGCAGAAAATACATATTCCAAAAATCCCAAAATACCCCTATGAACAAACTGCAAAAATAAATCCCCACGACCGAGTCAACTCGGCCGCGGTTCCGCTGCGGGAGCAAGCTCCCGCCGCGGAAACGCGGCGCGTTGATGATTCAGTGGGTCGAAATTTTGCAGTTTCTTCTAAAAACACTGAGTCGATTTTTGGTATATCTCAAATAATTTTTGCAGCACTTTGAAAATCGACAGAAAGTTTGAAATCCGGGTGTATTTCGCGACTTTTTCTCTGATCGAATTTCTAGTTACTATGCTAACATGTTAGGTAGTGTTTAACTAGGCTCTGATACCACTGTAAGTCCATGCTACCTCTCCCAGTACTTTCGGGCATGCGGAATTTGGTGAAAAACAATTTTCTAGAGGTGGTAACATGGACTCAAAACCGGATCTTTGTTAAACATCTAACTAACAACCTAACTAGGAGTTGTTAACTACTCGGTTAGGGGGTTATACCTTTCCTTCTTGAACTCCTTCGTCTTCAAGCCTCGATGGTTGTCCGGATCGGCTTCACCCCGTCGTCTCCTTGCGCTGAAGATCGATCCACCTGAAAGCTTCTACCTTTGGCTTCTTCTTCGGTCTTTGAAGAAACTAGTTCACTCGGTTTGCTAAACCTTGTGAACTAGAGTGAGTAGAGAAGAGTGTGTTGGGATTTTCTCTATGATTCTTGGTTTTCAACACATGAGACAAGTGAACCATAGACTAAAGAGAGGGAGAGCAAGAGGAAGAAGATGAGAGCTCAAGAACACAAGAGAGAGAATGAAAATGATAGAATAAGAAAGACTTTTCTCACTTGGCTCTCATAATCCAAAACCATCATCACAAAAATAGTAATCAAGTAATGTGTAAATGGTTTAAGTCAAAATGGCTATATCATTTCATGCACTCATATTGCACAAGAGAACAAGCAAGTGAAAAGTCTTTGACATGAAATGATAGCCATTGTCATCATGATGGTCAACTAGTCCAACCTAGTCAACCGGTCAACAAAGTCAACAAGTTAACAAAGTCAACCCCTCAACAACCATGTCACCACAATACTTAATTAATATTATTGTTAATAATATATCATATTCTCATTAGGGTTGAGCAAAAAGTCAATAGTCAACAGTCAACGGTCAACAACCCTAATGAGAATCCTCTGCCTCTGTCTCTCCGCCTACTGTCCATACACACCCGCATCCGCGTTCCGAGGAACACGAATACAAACTGGATAAAACCAATCCCAATACGTACACTAGGATCTGGCTTAAACCAAAGCCCGCTAGTGTAAACTGTCCGGACACTAAACGTGCACAAGTGAACGGATGCGACTGAACCCTGTCGCAAAACCATGCGACCTGTCGCAAAACCATGCGACCCCTACTCTTTTGCCTAAAGGCGAATAGCTTTCCGTGTGGGACTCTAAAGACTTGACACTACGCTGGCAGTGGGTTTAACCACAGACCGCAAGCGGCACTAGCTGTGCGTAACGGTCCCCAGGTAGATGCCGACAAGAAGACTGACGAGGTGAAACCCATCTGAACTCCTACTGAGCCTGAATGTGACAATCTCCGTAAAGTCCGGTCTGTTCGTCTGATACATCGCATGGCGGGCCTAGGGGGGCGGTAAACGTCAGTCCCCTAATAGCGGTACAAGTCGTGTCGGAGTGAAGCCAAATACACCCTGAGATAACACTGGAAGCCTACCAGTATATCCCGCTTGCCCTGGCCAGGGACTACTCGTGTAATGGATCTCCTAGACACAGCGCGATGTCAACCCCCAATACCGGGAAAGACGAATCCTGTCTAACCGTCACTGCCTCCAAGTGCTTCGGGACTGCACCCAACTACTACCTGTTTGCATGACTCCTTTGAGCCGTGGTAGGGTAGTAATCAAAGTACAGTGGGAACACACTCGAGGCGAAGTGACAGTGTCAAGTCAGCGGACTAAGCTGTACTCATGTCACCTGGGAATTGATAACTGACGATAGGTATAATACCAACCGGTCAGTTCCCGACGAGTCCTGTCCAGTGTACTCGTAACCTAACGAGCACCCACATACTATCTCTAGTACGACGTACTAACGGCTGTGGGACAGACCGTTTCCCACACTGGGACGAGAAGCGCATGCGCTAGTCTACTCCGGAGTATCGATGCCCTGTCTCGATAGTCCTGCGACTAGGGACCTGCATAAGGATGTGCTTATAGATTACCCAGCCCCACTAGTGTGACCGCCATCACAACGCTGGTAATCAAGCAAAGATCCTAAGGGCTCCACTAATGTGTATAGGTGATATACTAAAATAAACACAAGTACACATTGAAGTAGAAACAAACCAAGTAGGATACTACTATTTTGAGCAAGATTGTGTATACAAGGTGAATATCCCAAGCTTCCATTAAGTAATATACAAACTAGTATGATACAGTAATGGCCTCTAGGGCATATACACTAACAGACTTGACACCGCTACTTCGCCTCGAGTGTGTCCCACTGTTCTTAGATTGCTACCCTACCACGGCTCAAAGGAGTCGTGCAAACAGGTAGCAGTTGGGTGCGGTCCGGAGCACTTGGAGGCAGTGGCGGTTAGAAAGGATTCGTCTCTCCCGATATTGGTAGTTGATATCGCGCTGTGTCAGAGAGCCATTATGCAAAGTCCCTGGCCAGGGCAAGCGAGATTTACTGGTAGGTTCCAGTAATTTCTCAGGGTGTAATGGGCTACGCTCCGACACGACTTATACCGCTATTAGGGGACTGACGCTTGCCGCCCCCTAGGTTAGATATGCGATAGTCGTAGACGAACAGACCGGACTGTACGGAGATTGTCACATCAGGCTCAGTAGGAGTTCGGACGGGTTTCCTCATCAGCCTTCTTATCGACATCTACCTGGGGATCGTTACGTACAGCTAGTTCCGCTTGCGGTCTGTGGTTAAACCCACTGCCAGCGTAGTGTCAAGTCTTTAGAGTCCCACACAGAGAGTTTTCCTGCTCCAGGCAAAACGATATAGAGGTCGTATGGTTTTACGACAAGGGTTCGGACGCGTACATGTGTTTACGCACGTACGACGTTCGGACAGTTTTTGCTAGCCGGCTTTGGTTTAAGCTAGATTCTAGTATCGGGTTATTGGATTTGTACAGTCTAAAGTTTTTCCGGGTTTTCATGGATAGGAGGGACGTTCTCGTAATTTGTCGGGAAGCTTCTAGATGGATGATGACATGGAGGGTAAGGTGGCATTAGCATTTAATGAATTTGTGACTCACTTAGATGAATCATTCAAGTGAGTTAATGAAGCATTTATTGCTTAATGACTCACTTGATGATTCATTGCATATATTTAATGAAGCATGATGATAATGCATTTTGATTTAATCTTTTTGATTTTCTTATGCTTCATAAGATATTAGAAGTGAGAAGCTTTTTCATTGATTCTCATGCTCACCTTCTCTCTCCTCAAGCTCTCTCTTGAAACCCTAATCCTCCCCTTTCATGTGTTGAGATCAAGGATTAGATAGACTAATACATTCATAACCTCACTCTATATCCCCTAGGTAGCTTAGATTAGCACTTTGAGCAACCTAGTTATCTCAAGTTAGAGATCAAGCTTGGCGTAGGAGCTCTCGGGTGGATCGTCTTTGACTCGAGGAGGCCGTTGAGGTGCCGATGTTCCAAGGAGCCTACGAGGAGTGGAGGACAGGGATGAAGACCCGAAGGACAAGTAACGTGAGGTATAACTTCGAATCCGAGTAGTTAAACCTCTCGTAGTTTGCTAGTAACGGTTTAGACACGATTCATGCGCTCAAGTCCGTGTTACGAAGCTTTGATGATTGTTTTTCATATATTCCGCCTCCTCGCAATTTCGTGGGGTGCGTGACATGAACGTACAGAGGATTCTCATTAGGGTTATTGACTGTTGACTTTTTCTAAACCATAATGAGAATGAGAAATATGATTAATAATAATATTAATTAAGTATTATTATGCCATGGTTGGGTTGAAAGTTTGACTTTGTTGACTTGTTGACTTTGTTGACCAGTTGACTAGTTTGGACTTGTTGACTATCATCCTTGCATGGCTATCATTTTATGGCTATGACTTTTGCTTGCTTGTTGTGGTTTACAAAATGAGTGCATGAAATTATATTGCCATTGAAATGAACCATCACAAAATACGTGATTACAATTATTATCATGATTATTTTGGCTTTTCAGAGCATGGTCGAAAAAGTCCTCTCTCATTCTATCATATTGATTCTTTCTCATTCTCAAGCTCTCTCACTTCCTCTTCCTCTTCCTCTTGCTCATGGTTCTCTTGTCTCGTGAGTTGAGAAACAAGAACCATAGAGATAAAACCCAAAACACTTCTCTACTCATCCTAGAATACAAGGTCTAGCAAGCCAAGTATTTTAGTTTCCTCTAGATTGAGATTGGAGCCAAAGGTAGAAGCTTTAGGGTGGATCCATCTTCGGCACAAGGAGACAACGAGGTGAGGCCGATCCGACCACCACAAGGAGTTGAAGAGAAGGAGTTCAAAATTAGGTATAACCCCTAACATAGTAGCTAATCTCTTAGTTAGATTGTTAGATAATTTGTTTAGCAATGATCCGGTTTTTGAGTCCATGTAACCTCCACCGAAAAATCGTTTTTTAACGCTTCTGCAACCCCGAAAGAACCGGGGACGGGTAACGTGGACTTACAATTTTCTTAAAAATTTTGGCAGCACCTCTTTTATAAAACATGCCCCGAAACGGGTACAAACACAGGATATAAATAATGCGTTCCCAAATGGGAGAAAATCACTCCCAAAGGCGGAAAACAATCACCACAAGCATATATACGACGCCGTAGCGTAGAAATAGACAATAAAAATGAAAACAACATAAAGAGATAAAGCTACATAAGAAAAGTCGGCACACACGAGCACAACATCCAGAGTCACATATAATACAATATTTATCCTCACAACTCGTCTCTAAGTCAATACATAAAAGTGGTAGATGGAGAGTACTAGATACAATGAGATATACAATAGATTTAATCGGATAACGGCAAACCCACCTACACCAAAAAGGCCTCACAGCAATATCCGCAGAAATAGATACAATAAGGAGCCCTGCCGCGACTACTCTGAGGGTCAAGCCGACAAAACACTGTGGCACAACGCGGGTGAGTTTCCAACTCATGAATAGTAAATAACATCATACAGATAATCACAAGCATACACGAACAACGATAATCTATCACATGCAATCTGATACCATAAGTATGGCGATATGGATATGCAACAATCATGATCAAGGTACACCATCAGGGTACTACAAGTACATGAAACAATGCATATCAAATAACTACTATGTGTGGGATAAAACATATCATCATCAATGAATCATCATCGTGGAAAAACCGGTGTCCATCAACGACACTCCAAATCCCAATACCCCAGGTGCCGTCACTCTGATCGGCCCTCATATCCGTAAATCTCATGGAACCTGAGTGACCAACATCGACACTCGAAAGATCATGAAAAACCGTGTCCAACATCGACACATAAATCCACATAACTCGGGCTCCGTCAGTCCGGATCGGCCCACGGGCTCTGTCAGTCCGGATCAACCCATATCCATCTCACGACTCTGGTCGGTATCCTCCGGATAACCGCCGGGTCCAAACTATCACCGGTAAGTAGTAGTCCCTCTGCCAGGATCATCGTCTACTGCACAACATACCTTTCTTGCCCCGGGGTACCATACCGGGTACACCATGAACCCGCAAATGGATCATCCATCTCCTCGAATCGGGTTTCTAAAACCAATCTCAGAACCGAGAAAAATCATGGTGGACGCATCGAAATATCATATCTAGAGAAACCGGGTTTTCAAAACATTGCATATTTTTTTGAAATATTACCACGGTTCTCAAATCCATAACTCAATGGGTAAATCTATGAAATATGATGTATGCAATATAAAACAGTAATATGAGTATTTCATGAGAAAACCGCTCTTTTATATGAATCAAGTTTTTAATGATCTCATATGGTTCCCAAAATTCCCCAAAGTCAAATTCAACATCACATCAAGGTGTATATGTAGCTAAAGCAAGGTATTTGTGTATGCATGTATGTATGCATGCATGATGCAATTCATTTGCGCAATCAAACAAGAATCAACGTCTAACTATTGATAATAGTGAAGGCGGAAGAATACATATTCAGTTAGTAAGGTGGTACAAGAAAAAAAGCCTCAATGTCAATAACGAATGCAGTACCACATATATGTATATGTTGTGCGCGTCATGGCAATTACCAACGGTGTGTGTGGCATAAAATTCAGTGCTCGTGCTACATAAACCGTCAGTAATGGTGCAGTGTCCAATATGTACTAAGCCAATGTCCAACAAGTAATAGTATGCAAATGATGCTCGTGCACAATCAACGCATATGCATATAAACTTGTGGCTATTACATCATATCTAGCCCTCGACGCTTAACGTCATATGGGCGATTCTCCCGTAGATGTTAAATCTACTCACAGATGATCTCGAGCTAGGTAAATCCAACCACCTGCTTTCCTTTCCTTGTAGTGTCTGAAGTCCCCACAATCGATCCTAATAGAATTTGAACATCAAAAGAATTTAAACGATCTATCTGTAACGTTTTAGAATTTTTCGTTTTTAAGGTAAAATAGTCGGTGTTTTCCGTTTTAACTCGATTGTGATCAAACTTCTGTATAGACTTGTCGGCACCTAGTTTAGCTAGAATAAAGCTAGTGCGTGAGCTTTGGAGGTCAATGGGAAGTTTTGGTTCACATAGAATTTTTCCCTAATTAAATATTATTTTAATGCTTTATTTGTGCACTCAATTAGTGGTAATTACATTTTTTGTTTGGGTTAATTGCGTCTTATGTAGATCTATGCTAAGTCAATCAATAGATTAGCACTAATCCATCTTTGAAAAATATCCATCCAAAATATCTAGATATTTGTTGCTTTAATGGAAAATTTTAATTAGAAAAGAAATTGATTTAAGAGGTGGTTTTTGTAAAAATGCTTTTGTTGTGAGTAGAATATTTTGATAGGAGGGGGTTTTCTGTGGTAACCCGGGGCTCCAGCAGCAGCCATGGTTTCTAAAATGAGGTGAGGTGTTAATTGTGACTCATTGCAAGCATTAAAGTCTTTTGTAATGCTTTGGATATTTTCTTAAGTTCTTTGTGAGGATATTTGTATATGGTCACCCCTTCATTTCCTTGTGCTCACCCCCCACACTTGTGGCCGAGCACAATTCAGCCCCCCTTTGGCCGAGCCCATTTTCTTAGGTAAGGAATTTGATTCATTGCAAATTCCAAGCTCATTTCATCACTCCAAAGGCAACTTCAATTTAACCTTCACCCAATGGATTGGGTGCCTTGAGACAAACTATTCTACACACTCTCTACTTCAATATTGGACATGTCGGTTGGCAAATTTCATGTCCGAGTTGCTTCAGTTTGAAGCGGGAGCCCGTATAAAGATTCTTTGACGTGGTGCACTTCGACTAGGAGACCGGAGATCAGAGATGCCGCGAGGAGCGTGGAATGATAGCTAATGACCGAAGGATACGGATCGATCGGTATAATTTCTCAAACCACTTTACAGTTTACTAGTTAGGGTTTTGATTAGTGAAATGGTTTGTTGACAATTTTTGACAATGAAATCTAAACCAAGTTGCTAGTTTGTTAATTGATATTTTCCTAATTGGATAATTAAGATAATTAACAAACTAGACTTTTACTAAATCCTAATCAAGTGAGATTAAAATTCTAGTAAGGATTTATATGGTTTAATCTTACTAATTAGTGATGTTTGTATATGCTAGTTTGGTAAAAAGTTGTAGTTTTGTGATAGAATGATATATATTGCTTCCTAAGTTTCAGTGAATATTAGGCGTGGGTTTCTTTTGACGTTGCGACGTTAATTATATTGATTCCAAGCTCTTTCTTATGTTGTGAATGCGCGATCGTTATGATCAGGGTCTAGGCTTTGTAGTAGTGTCGGTTTGTGTTCCTAGGTAGGGTCGTACCAATGTCGTTCGTGTATTTGTGTAGCTTTTGCTCTTGTGTTAGTTTCGTAGTGTCGCTACGTGCGTTAGCCACATGACGAACACTTTAGAATATGTTTGGAGTTGGTGCGTCGGTCAAACATAGTTTGTACATGTTATTGGTCGATTGCTAATATATACTTGTTATATTGTTATATGCTTTCAGGATCGCAGGAGGGGACTTCGGGTGCTGCGAAGAAGGGAAAGCGAGTGGTTGGCTTTACTTAGCCAGGATTATTGTGAGTAGATTTAACAGCTACAGGGGAATCGCCCGCATGGCGTTATTCGTCTGGGCTAGAGATGACTTGATTTGTCGCATATTTTATTTCGTATATAGAGTTGTACATACACCTTATTGCTTAGTTACTTGTTGTGCTTGGACTTGTACCCTTAGGACACTGCACTATTATTAACGACTCATGTTGTACGAGCACAGATTGTATGCCACACACACCATCAATAATTGCCATGACACGCACAACGCACATACCTATATGATATTGTTTGGTTAGGGACATCGAAACATTGATTCATATTCCTTGTTGCATATGACATATAGCATACATGTATACCTATATGCTTACACATATACCTTGACATGCTTACATACTAGTTACCTGTATACCTATATGGTATTGTACCATTAATGATAGTTATGTTTCATACATAATGACATAGCTACATGTATACCTTCCATACATACTTCACTTATACCTGAAGGGTATATTACATCATTACTGATAGGTAGATACATATACCTTGCTATACCTTTATGTTTACACATATATCTGGATATAGCTACTTGTTTACCTTTATTTGATGTTATATAAACTTGGAGAAATTAGGAACCACATGATGGACGTCAATGACCCGGTGTTAGATATAGCATCGGTCATTGATGGACTTCAAACCCTCAAAGTGACAATGGCTACTACACTATTCTACAGCACATCTTGGACGCGTCGGCTAGCCAACTTCACGCCCGAGTTGCCTCGGTCCAGAGGTGGGAGCCCGTAAAAGAACTCGGTTACGTGGTGCCCTTTCCGATGAGGACGTGACGGACGGAGATTCCGCGAGAGATCGAAGTGGACACGAAGACCGAAGGACACAAATCGCTTGGTATAGCTTTTCTACTCTTTTCTAGTTTGCTAGTAGCTAGGTTAATGGCCCGATCCGGGTTAAAAGTGCGCGGTGGTGCCGGTTTGCTAGTTTGCAAAGTTTTTCGTTTCCGCGTTTCCGGCGTCGGATAGACGGCCGGGGCGCCGCCGCGGACTTACATTGGTATCAGAGCCACGCCATTAACTTAACCTAGGTTGCTCTAGTATGTTTAGAACTCGATCGAACAAAATTCCCTAAAAACCGTATTTTCCAATGCTTCATGTTTCTGTCGAAATTTTTTCAGCTCGAAAATTTTTTCAGGTTGTTGCAGAAACATGTGCTGAGAATTCTAAGAACACTGTAAAAATTTGGTGACCTAATTCATCTATACCGCCGCGGAACCGCGGCCATAACCCCACTTTGGCTGCGGTTCCGCAGCAGTAATATAGCTTCGTTGCACCATTTTTTTTCCAGTGGGTCCTAGTATGAGAAATGGGGTTTTTGGAACATTCTTTTTGGGCCCAGATTTTCTGTAAGTGCTACAGTACTGCTTGGGGCCCACTTCGATAAATTTGTTCGATCGGATAATTTAAACATGCTAGTTCACAGTATTTACATTATATCTGCGACCGTGAATGTCATTCGATCGGTAAATCCAGTCTATCTGCTATAGCCCTTTTAGACGGATTTGCGAACGTGACATTCACGTTGATGTTTTGCGTTATGCTGTGATGTTGCGGATTGGTCGTGGGGGATAGTGTAGGGTTCCTAGGCACACTAATGAGGTCTCACAAGTTATCAAACATGGCCAATTAAAAATTTTCCTTGTGCCTACAAACCCTAATACGGATCGTTAACTAGATGTATAGGCGATGCAATGAAAGTAAACGAATTTGTAGCTAAAGGAAAGTGACTACAACCTTTGTAGATCCGGTCCTCCACTCCCTAGGCTCCACGATGACGTCCTTCCGCTGTCCATATCGGATCTCGGACTCTAGCATCTGCTTCATCGGAGAAATGGGCGGGCTAGGTCGTCGACTTCGATGCCGAAGATGATCTACGTCGAAGCAACTCAAGATCAAACTCCAACTTCACCAAGTCATGAAACTTGTGAAGAAAACACCCTAAACTACTTGGCAAGAGGTAGAGGATGAAGAAATAGGAAGTGGGTTCACTTTAGAATTGAATTTCTCACTCTTTTTCTCAAGTTGCCATTGATGGAGGCAAGCTTTTCTTCTTGTTGATGAAGAAGAAGAAGAAGAAAGAATATGATAAGTATATATTAAAGTAGAAAACAATATGATACCTATCATAATCTCAACCATAGTTAGGTGTATAGAATGAACTAGGGTTAGTTGAATGGTTAGGGTTAAAGGAAAGAAACAAAATGGTCAAGCTTTCAAACCTTCATGAAGTTTCAAAAAAAAGACAAAGCAAGCCACCATTTCATTTTCCTTTGCCAAAATAAATAACAAAATAAATAAATGAATAAGTAAATCAAATGAAACCCTAACCATTAACTAACCATGGTTTAAATCACACACTAACCCAAGTTGCATGTATCATCAAACATGATACAATCTTGTGCACAAAAATATATCACATATACAATGTTCATTTCAAGTGAGAAAATCCATTTAAAGTGAACCAATACTAGTTAATGCAAAGTAATATATCAAATATATAATTTTGCATTAAATCATTAAATCAATACTTGATTTAACGATCCGGTCATATCGCATATAACCGACTAATATCCAATGTATCGGTTTATCGAATCAATCCTTGATTCGATAACTAGGTTATATCGCATACAACCATTCGATACATTCATCGCGAGAATAGAATACGGTATCACATACACGCATTATTCTCGGTCCCGCACATATCTCATATGCGCTCCTATTTCGTTTCGCTTGAGCCAAGAAACCTCAGTGTAGGACTCTAAAGACTCGTCAATATGCCGGCAGCAAATGATGATCATATCAAACACCCACAAGCCGCAAGCGGTCTGCTAAACGTAAGGGCCACCCGGGTATTGAGCGATCAGAAGATCGACGAGCAAGCCCGCTCACACTCTTGTGAATCCAACCGGTAACATTTACCGTACAGTCCGGTCTGTTCGTCTGATATGTCGAATATCTCGCCTAGGGGTGGTAAACGTCAAACCCCAATAGCTCGATAAGTCATGCCGATGTGAGGTCCATAACATTCGTGAAACTACTGATAACTCTTACCAGTATATCACAGCAACCCTGGCCAGGGATTTCCTGTTATGGCCAGTCGAGCATAGCGCAACATCAACCCCCAATACCGGGAGAGACAAATCCCCTCCTATCGCTCATTGTCTCCATGTGAATCGGGACTGTACCCAAAAACCACCTGTTTGCACGACTCAGTAGAGCCATGGTAGGGTGGAAATCAAAGCACAGTGGGAGACACACAAGACTCTATGACGATCTCGGGTCAACAGACCAAGCTGCACCAGTGTCACCAGAGAACTGCCATCTTACGTGAGGTATAATACCATCTGGGAGTTCTCGGCGAGTCCGTTCAGTGTACCCAGTCTCCACTGAGCACCCGCATACCATCTCCGATGTCAAACACCAATGGATATGGTATCATCCATTGCCCATCATATGGGTCGAGAAGATATACGCTAGTCTACTCTGGAATATCGATGCCCCGTCTCGATATTCCCACGACTAGGAACAATGAAGGATGTACTCATTGACTACCCAGGCCCCACTATTATGATCTACATCGTATTCCTGGAAGTCGAGTACACATCCTAAGGGCTTTATCAACATGTAACAGAGAGACAGAAAGTATACATGTTAAGATAAAGAGCAACCAGATAGCGTACTATCATGTCGAGCAAGAAAGTCCTACCTATATATGACCCAGCATCCACTACAATATACATCCAATGTACAGTAATGGCCTCTAGGGCATACATATAACTAACAATCTCCCACTTGCACTTGGGCCATCTGTAGCAGTAGTTGTAGTATCTAATACTCAACCATCCCCTAAAAGTCTCTCTTTGGGAAAAGGCCTTTGTGAGTGGATCCGCCGTGTTGTCCTCTGAGTCTACTCTCCTAACCTCGATCACCCTGGAGATCAACTATCTCCATGATCAGGTGATGCTGCCTCAGAATATGTCTGGATCACTGATGGGACCAGGGTTCCAGGGCCAAATCCACACTTCCATTGTCATACAATGGCAGGAACCTAGTTCATCTTATGAACCAATATACACCCAAACTGCCCCTTTAGTAGTATCTTTAATAGCGATGTTACCAGCCTTTATCGTCTAGTTTGCCACTGTATCTAGCTTGGAACTCTTCCAACATACCGTCCCTTTACTGAGGCTAAAGACAATGCCTGTGACTGACATTCAGTCGTCTTTATCACCCTGGAACCCTTCCAGTGATTCTCCCCAGGATCGTTTGATACCATCTCATTACATCTAGTGAGAATCCTAGCATCCAATTACATCTATCTCATAGATGAAAACTCAGGATTTAGGAGGTATCACTTTGATCCTATTGGAGAATCCTTGTGATAAGCGGAGATTGACCGAGCGTAGTATAGGAAACTCTTTTCCCATCAAGAGTATGTTGTCCATGTACAATACGAGGATAACCACCTAACTTTCTACTACCGTTTTGTATATATATGTTCATCTACCATTTTGATGAAGTCAAACACTTTGACTATCACATCAAAACAGACGTTCCAACTCCGCGATGCCTGCTTTATTATGTAAAGTAACTTGCACATGTTTCCGCTGCTCCCACTGTTTACGAAGCTGTCACGTCCCGAAAGTACGGAACATGACCGGCACTTAAACTACGAACGTCTCGAGGCGTACGTAATCTAAGCAAACCGAAAACCCAGAAATCCAAACCAAGAAAGATGTCGAGTGCAGGAAAAACCCAACTTAAAGCAAGTAGTTTCAATAGCATAAGCCGAATTAGGCGGTTTTAAAAACATCAAAAATTTCCCGAAAATTTCGGCAGAGTCTCCTTTGAAAATATTGGCCCCCAAATGGGATACAACATGAATAGTATTCGAAATCAATAAAAAGGCATCCCCAAGCGGGAGCTAGCTCTTCGTCAATCGACGGTCACAACCACACAAGCAATATAATATACAACGCCAAGGGCGAGGATCAAAATTCAAAAGGAAACTCAAAATCCACAAGAAAACCACATAAATACAACGCGCGACTCTAAGGTCGAAAGAATAAACATTACTGGTCTCTATCTCAAATAAATACATGTTTGGTTGATGGAACTTCTAGATACAACTGAATAATGATATACAAGATATATAATTGGGGTACGATACAAGTAAACCCACCTACTAGCAAATCACCCGAAAGAAACTATGCCCGCAAAGCCGTAATGAAACCTGTACGGCAAACCTGCAAGAAACTGGGGCACAACGGGGGTGAACTGCCAACTCGTGAATAGAAAAATATCTACGCACAGAAATCACATAAATAACCCAACCTAGGTCAATGATCATAATATATCCTCAAATATTTGAATAACACGTAGCCTATAACAAGGCTAGGGTAAATATCTAACCCGAGTGTAATCTCATGTGCCCGTGTCAGTGCCTCAAGTAGCAATATATCATATGAATGAGGTATGAATGCATGAAAATAGAATACATGTAAATAAAGAACTGTTTTCATAATTTAGTGAGATTTCCTTTGTATTTTTAAAATGAGGTATCATAATGAAATCAGCATAAAACAGTGCCTAGCATCGGCACAAAACGTAATCCCAATATCTCGATATCTCTGTATCACAGTCTCTGTACCTCAATATCTCGAAATCTCAATGTCTCAATCACAATATCTAGGGCGCCGTCAGTCCAGACCGGCCCCTACCATCCATCTCAAGACCACGACGGTATCCACCGGATATCCGACGCGTCGGGTAAAATCACCGGTAGGTAGTGCTCCCCTGCCAGGCTCACATCGTCATCATCACGCGCTTCTTGCCCCGGGATACCTTACCGGGTCCACCATGTACCCGAAACGGTTCATCCGTCTCCTCGAATAGGGTCTCGAAATCCATCAGCAAACTCATGGTGGACGACTCATACATCATGGGAAAAACCGCACTTTTTATTTAAAAAGAGAGAAATCAGTTTATATAAGTTTTACGGTTTTCCCCCCAAATCCAGAAAATTTCATGGAAATCCGAATCCAAATCATCAATAGCATGTAAAAACCATGAATATAGGCAAAACAATGAATAACAGTATGCATGAAGTGACAAGTAAATACTACAATGTTAAGCTGGCATATAAGGCAGGCACACTAATATCATGTCAAATTACTAACTAACAAGCTAAGTCAAGCAATAATATTTTCTAAGGTGTACGTGACATGGCAATTACCGATGAAGATGTGTGTGAGCCGGCAAGTAAGTGTACGTGGTACATACGCATCATCGGTAATGGTGCTGGTGTCCTAACAATATGATATCAACATTGCAATAAGAAATTATAACATAAGTATGCGATGCGAAGCGAACCACAATAATAAGCGGGAGCTGAATACTAGACGTAACTGTAACTAACCTGCATTAATCTAATATAAGTCCTACAAATGGTGCCTTTTGAAATAACACGAATCATGGGGTTTTGAAAATAGGGGCTACGGTGTTTTTATGAAAAGATACGTCTTTTGAAATATCCGTAGGATCCCTTGGGCTGTCTTTTAAAATACCCACGATTCGTTAGTTTTTGAAATAGGTAAGAATCGAATCTAATCTAACAACTAACCTAAACTAAAGGGCTAAGCTAACAAGCTGGACTACAGGTAAGGAAACCGCCTAACATCTGAATCGATCCATATACATACCTGTATATATATTAGTCGGTGATCCCGCCTCAATAATATCATATCCGATACCATATCTACAATCATCCATCCCAAGTCAAGAGTGCGGATCAATCATCAAGATATAGCTCGTACGTAAATCCGTCGTACGGCATCCCCAAATCTGGGTACGGGTCAATATCATATTCCTCACACCATTCCTCTGGTATCCTCTTTATTCAAGATCATAGTCTAGGGTACTGACCTATGTCTAGTACAATACTAATATCCTCAATATACCCATGATCTGACTACAGATCGACAATCTCGTACAAACCGATACCGTCAGCACATAGCATCATCAAGGGTATACATCGCCCGATACGGCCTAATATCAATATCCTAGCATATCATGCCTCATATCACGATCACATGTCGACCATTTTATTTATAACACTATTCACCCGTATCGCCGCCCCAAGATCCGCTATAACACCAGGACGTACCTCAAGTACGAATCCTGCCATATCACCGATATCACAACCACAAAACAAATCTCATCGACTCAGCTCAATCCTAAGTATCATCCTCAAATCCGTATGTGAACACATAGTCCCATACCCATGTGAACACATAACTATAAAGAATCTCATGAGCACATATAAAAAGGAATGTATGCAAGTATGTATGTGTGTATGTGTAGTGCAACACTACCCTAGGGTTCGCAACACTAAAGTAATCCAACACACCAATATACATCCTAACATCGTTATTAATCCCAAATAACATATACTAATTGTTGGTGTGTATACGCATCCGTATACACCACCACGGACTGCGGGGGTGCTATACGCCATCCACCCGACTTCTCCCCGTAGATATAAATCTACTCACCTGGTCCTCGTTCGCCGGTGCCGACGTCGCCACGCGCTTTCTTGTCGTCTCGAAGTCCACATGGGGTACCTACATATCATAACGCACCATACCGCATTAAAATCCGACTCATGACCAAAACGACGCACGAATCCCACATAGGTCAAAACCTATGGTTGCTTTCGCAAATCGACCCAAAAAACCTCGACGTCGGCGTACAAACGCCAAACCGTCGAGAAAACTCCCAACACACTCATTTGCACATTCACGAACACTAATTTTAATATAAAATAGGTTAAAATTCACAAAAACCCCAATTTCACTTAAAAAGTCATTTTTCCGAAAATCTAGCAAGCACAATTCGCCGTTTTTGTACAAAACATGATGTTTTAACAATTCTGGTGACCAAGATGATAACTTAATATCTTAATTATGCCATAGAAACCATTACGTAAATTTTAAACCCACAATTTAATTCGATTTCAAAAACCTAGTTTGCAATATTAACCATTTTTAACAATTTTATAGCAAAATGCACAAACTACAATCTAGCTTGGATTTTCATGAACTAAAGTATTAAAATACACTTAATAATGTTAATGAAGTCATGAAAAAATCTAATTATATTTTTCTCATAATCAAATTCAGGGTTTACAAAAACCTAGCTAGCAATATAGCTTAAATATTACAATTCCAAACTAACAATTTGCAACTAGAAATTTGATTAGGTTTTCATTTCACAATATGAAGAACTACAATTGCAACCACAATTACATACACAAAAACCTAACTTGAATTTCATAAACCCTTACTAAGTTTTTCCAAACATACAATTAAACCCAAATTAATAACTAATAATGCTTGATTTAAGGTATTCAAACAACAATTTAACAAAAGGTCATGATTTATACCTCACAAGATCAAGGATCTAGCATGCAAATTCTAACCTCCAAAAGTAGCTTCCATGCTCCTAGATCCATGTAAGTTTGGCTAATGAGAAATGGGTAGGAGTTGGATTTGGATTTTGGGATTTATTTGATGGATTTTGAGGAAATTTTTGAAGCAAAAGAGATGGAAAATGGGGGAAAAAGATGGGGGCTGTTGTAGCAGAATTTCGGCTGAGGAGGGAGTGGGGAGAGGTGTGGGGGAGTTGTGGAAAAGAATCCAAGTCAATGCCCCCCCAAATTACCATAATACCCCCACCTACTTTACTATATATAAAAACCTTATTTTAACCCATTTCTCAAATGATTTAAGATCAAAAAGAGGGAAATAAAATTCTTGGGCTGCTACAATAGTGTGGGGCCGTCCAAGGGGAGTGAGGGTGAGTGTGAGAGACTTTACAAAAAAATTCTATGCAAAAAGACCCCCCACAATACCATATTTGCAAGTTTTAGTTCAAAATAACTATATTTTTGTTTTCTATATAATAAATCAATTAAAACTTGAAATAAAATACTAAAAAATTATATTAAAACTAGATTTTAATTAACATGATTTTAAATATTAAAATTAGCCCATTTAAATTTGTATTTATCGCTAATTTAATGTATTTTCTTACTGGCTTAAAATAATATTAAAATAATTAATTTCGGAAAAATTTTCAGAAAATTTGAAATTTCAGCAGTGGCTCAATAAACACCAAATACTTGCAATTACATAGCTAGAATATGTATATTTAATTTTATAATAAAGATATTTGCATTTTGACTTTTTACAGAAACCCCCCTTATTTTACCGTTTTTTCGAAATTTCACCGAAACGATTTTCAAAACGTTACAGAAGCCCTCTGGCTGTGTACTTATTGACGTTCTCTTGTAAATCAGTATTTAGAAAAGTAGTCATGACACCCAACCACCAGATATCGTAGTCATGGTATGTAGCAATGGCAAGAAGGATCTGGATGGACTTAAGCATAGTCCCTGGAAGAGGTTTCATCATTATCCATATCTGGTCGATGACGAAAACCTTTAACAAGTCTAGCTTTGAAAGTCTCAACTTTTCCATGTAGACCAAGTAATCTTCTCAAGATATACTTGCTCCTGATGGGGATTTAACCCTTAAGATATAGCACCCAAAGTCCATACTTTGTTGGTGTACATGGATTCCATCTCAGATCGCTAAGCATCCAGCCATTCTTACAGAGTCCCTACTCTCGATGGCCTGCTCGAATCTAGTTGGGTCATCATCTCATGATGCAATCCTTGCTCCCACTGTCATCGAGAAACCGAAGTATCTCTCAGGCAGGTGAGGAACCCTACCAGATCGACGGAGAGGCTGAGATTCGTCGGGGACTATAGAATCCTTTGGTTCTGTCAAATCATCAGCTGCAGTTTTGTATAGCTGGAACCTTTCCAGTTCTACAGAACTGACCTTGCCTCGATCTTGTTCGGATTTTGCTTTAGACATAGGCCGGACAATCCCAAATCTTAACTTACTTAAGAGATAGGCTCTTCCCATACCATATCTCATATGGAATGGTAGGCAGTGATCTGATTCGAACCTAATTCAATAGGTATGCAGCTTCTCAAGTGCACAACCCCAAAAGGGAATAGGTAACTCAGTAGTACTCATCATAGAGCACACCATATCTAATATGGTGCGATTGCTCCGCCCTGATACACCGATGTGCTGTGGAGTATTCAGAGGAGTAATACTGAGAGAGAATCTCATTTTCTTTTAGAATAGTCCAAGAATTCCATGCACAAGTATTCTCCTCCCTGATCTTATCACAGGACATAATACTTATACTCGGTTTTGGTTCTCTACTTCTAACTTATATTCTGTGAATATCTCAAAAGCTTCTGACCTATGTTTCAACAGGAACATATGTCTGAATTTTAAGAGATTATCAGAGAACATAATGAAGTACAAAGAACCGGTCCTGGCATGTGTAGACAGAGGAGTTTACATACATCATCATATATCAGTCCCAAGAGTTTACTAACTCTTTCTCTGTTTCCAATAAACAGAGCAATGGTCATCTAATCTTTGTGACATGACTGGCAAGTTTCACAAGATATAAATTTAAACTGATTTAAATATGCATCTAAAATGTAACTTCAGCCAGTCGGGTTGCATTGATGTGACCTAGTCTACAATGCCTCAAGAAGGATCCGTTCACTTCTGAACTCTTCCTCTTGTGTGTGTTCTGTATACTAAGAACTGTAGTTTGATTTAGAACGTCAATGCTTTTAGATAACGCGCCCGAACCGATCAACTTTTGATATAGGAAATGTTCAAAACATTATCCAACAATACAAAATTTTATCATTTCATTACTTGTAAAAGAGACTGATATGATTTTGTATATCAGGTTTGGTATCTAATAACATTCGTTCAGAATCAATGTATTTTGGTAATACAGGGTGACAGTGACCAACAGACTTGGCTGCAACACTTGCCCCGTTTTCTGTCTCATGAAACTTATCACCGTTCTCAGTTTTCTACCTTTCTATAGCCCTATGTAACAGATTACATATCTGGGATCCTGATCCGGTATCAAATACCCAGGATTCAGAGGATACTGAGAAACAGTTCTTTATAATTAACACACCCGAAGGAGATGCATCTCATGCACTTTCTTCGTTTGGGCGGCATGGGAATCCTGGTATTCCCCTATTTTCTGCTCGGTCTTATAACAATTATAAGTTGGAGCGGGACCAACGTTCCCCAGCTCAGTATAACAAGCGGGTTCGGTCAATACATCCATATTGTTATCTTGATTAAGGCGTGATATGGTCGCTACCTGGAGAGAGAGAGAAGAAAACACTCTGCGTGCGCTCTTGCAAGACTAGATTGGTTATATATTTTATCTAATCAGGATGGCTCCCACTGTTTTTATCAAATCTTCCTTCAAACCCTAAAAGGAAAGACTAGCCGGGATTAATTTCACTCTACAAGTTCGCCAATCTTTCAGCCAGGCCAGTGTCGGTACTTTAAGGGAGGTTCCCCGTGCTTTCGCACGGACCTAATTACAGTAAACCTCATTTTCCCAGAGGCGTAACACCGTTGACACCTTTCTAGACACCTACTTGATCGGCTAATTGTAAAGTGCAAAACTCTCCCAGGAGTAACAATTACTCGGAGTGGGTATCGGGATCCAACTATCACATAGAAGGTATGCAATCTCATTGCAAATTTCAACACTTGAAACTCCCGATAAAGATTTTTACCCCTAGCACTTATGACCTTAACTATGGTCAACAAATCATAAGTACTAGTCAAGTTCTACCCGTCATTTCATGATTAATTAGACCCACCCACATGACCCTTAACTAAGGTCAACAAAGTCACGCGACTGTCCTAACTAATCGCATCATATGCAGTGTAGGAAGACATCACTTAGCTACCGTACACTGTGCCTTGACTATGGTCAACAAACACAGCACGAATACTAAGTACTCTACTTCCTAAAATGACGGAGGGTTGCGAATGGTTTTTATGAAAACCTTTAACGCTTTGAACTTGATCTCGTTGCGGAATCAAATGGTTTTTAAATGGAATGTTTTTTTTGAAGCTTTTCTAGTTTTGCTAAAGGGGTCACTCCCGGTGAAGGAATCGTCGGCCCTTTTCTCGTCGAATGAGGTGCGGGATATATCATATATATCACTGTGCAAAGCAGAAAATATAGAAGAATTCAAAAGACAAACCGAGTGTGTAGCATCTGCCAGTTATTGTTAAGGAGTCACTTCCGGTGAAGGGATCTCGGTCCTTTCCTCATCGAATAAGGTGCAGGATGTTCTACAATGAACACCGCGATGCAAAGCAAGAACTGTAGCTACCTATTTTATTTTGAAATTCGATTCCACAACATCAACTAGGTTTATTTTCTTTCATTAATCTAATTAAAGAATGTCCCATCATTTAAGTCCACCTAAACATCACAGATAAATATAACGTACGCTTATGCCATCCGCATTCGCCTCGATGCCCCGTCTGCACCGTTAGGTTAGGTAACTAACGCCAGAGCGAGGCAGGGCTAGCGCGGGTGTAAAAAATAAGCAACGTCTATATAATATATCATATATACTATATACCATATCTATCTGAACAAATCTCATGATCACATCACAGATAACGCAGCAGAAAATATCATATGAAATATTGGATATACTAGGACGTCCGTGTTTTTTTTAATACGAGCCAGTATAAAACACGGATTCCACGGTCGTGATGAATAGCCAATCCGACACCCCTAGACCCCTACGAGAGCGGCAAGCAACCCTACCAATTCTAGGGTTAGGAGACCCGGACTCGACTCCTCGAGATGGTCTCCCACTGGACCCTAGAACCCGGTTACTTGTGCTCCCCTCCTTGGGTCTATCCTAATGCGGAAAAGTAAATAATATACAAAGGGTGACAGCTTCCGCAACCTGGAAGTGCCCCAATAAAAGAATATTACATACAAGTTTTTTACATGAATGAAAATAAAAACACTCATCTCATATAAAAAACCCCCGGCTATTCAAACGCGACGATCCAATATAACATATCCAGCAACACATAACATCACATGTCATCAACGTAAGTAAATATGGGCATCCCAATTGTCGTTGACATATAGCAACGAAACCGGCGATATCACATATTACACTTACGGTCACAGAAAAGAAAGTGTAAAACTACAACAGTTGGAATCTGCAACCTCTTTAGACATCGCATGCCTAACAATTATAAACCCCGCATTTTAGTCTCATTATCGAAAACACTTTTCAATATCAAGTCGGGCAATTCAACAGGATTCCCGACATCATGATCGAATGCTCGTCGCAAACTTTAGTAGGCAGCCGCACCCCTGATACCGTCGATGAAGTGCACCAAGGCGGAACACCGCTGTCGCGAGCACCCAAATGGATGCTTTCGGCGACGGGGTTCTCCTACAGTCGCTTGGTCGGGGCTATGGAATGAGGCTGTCTATTAAGTTTACCCGGTGAGTATCCGCGTACGCTACGTGATTGCGACGGACTTTTGATCACATCAAAATTCCGTGGCAACCGATCAAGTGAGACTAAACTGCTATGTTTATAACATTCATTCAGTTATCTCATAACTGCTTGTGAATTCCAATTATTGTATCACATTCCGGATAAATAGAAAATGTTAAACTTTCCGATCGAACAATCGAACACCTAAGTTTTCCCAAAACAGCTCAACACATGAAATAAGTTTAAAAAACATTCACTTCGTGCCTCAGTACCAACGGTCCAGCCGTAGAAGGGTCAAGCCAACGCCTCACATGTGGCACGCCGTACTGCCCCAAACCCTAAGGTTCAAAGGATCGTTCAAGACGGTCACATAATCGAGTTAAGGTTTGTTGTCTTCTAGAGGGACCATCGTGTTACTTTCACTACTTAGAACGTGATTAAACTACAGAAATATCCAACAATTGGAAATTTCCCGGCAGGGGAAAAAGTGGGTATTTATATCCGGCCGAACTTTTTAACATATTCTAAAATTACCCGGAAAAACACACAAACAAAATTAGACAATCCGATCGAAACACCGAGTCCCTAATACAACCCAGAAAACTCAACTCTTGAGTTCAGATTAAAAATTCCCAGGAAAACCAGCACTGCAAAATAGGAATTACTGTGCAAAATTCAATGCAAGAGGAGACTAAACGGCCGCGGAACCGCCGCATTAGCCATGCTAATGCCGCGGTTCCGCCGCGCTTTGATGGACTCAGGAGTACGGGCTTCTCAGTAATTCTTAGAATCTCCTGCTGTTTTTTCCACATATTTTTAATTCTCAAAAATCTCCGATTTCAAAAAATGTACAGAGAGCATTTTTGAGTTAGGGTTTCGGTTCGATCAGACTTCTAACTCCGTCTACGCATTGCCTAAGTCTCTAGCTAGGCTCTGATACCACTGTAGGGTTCCTAGGCACACTAATGAGGTCTCATAAGTGATCAAACATGGCCAATTCAAATTTTTCCTTGTGCCTACAAACCCTAATACGGATCGTTAACTAGATGTATAGGCGATGCAATGCAAGTAAACGAATTTGTAGCTAAAGGAAAGTGACTACAACCTTTGTAGATCCGGTCCTCCACTCCCTAGGCTCCGCGATGACGTCCCTCCGCTGTCCATATCGGATCCCGGACTCTAGCATCTGCTTCATCGGAGAAATGGGCGGGCTAGGTCGTCGACTTCGATGCCGAAGATGATCTACGTCGAGGCAACTCAAGATCAAACTCCAACTTCACCAAGTCATGAAACTTGTGATGAAAACACCCTATACTACTTGGCAATAGGTAGAGGATGAAGAAATAGGAAGTGGGTTCACTTTAGAATTGAATTTCTCACTCTTTTTCTCAAGTTGCCAATGATGGAAGCAAGCTTTTCTTCTTGTTGATGAAGAAGAAGAAGAAGAAAGAATATGATAAGTATATATTAAAATAGAAAACAAAATGATACTTATCATAATCTCAACCATAGTTAGGTGTAGAGAATGAACTAGGGTTAGTTGAATGGTTAGGGTTAAAGGAAAGAAACAAAATGGTCAAGCTTTCAAACCTTCATGAAGTTTCAAAGAAAAGACAAAGCAAGCCACCATTTCATTTTCCTTTGCCAAAATAAATAAACAAAATAAATAAATGAATAAGTAAATCAAATGAAACCCTAACCATTAACTAACCATGGTTTAAATCATACACTAACCCAAGATGCATGTATCATCAAACATGATACAATCTTGTGCACAAAAATATATCACATATACAATGTGCATTTCAAGTGAGAAAATCCATTTAAAGTGAACCAATACTAGTTAATGCAAAGTAATATATCAAATATATAATTATGCATTAAATCAATACTTGATTTAACGATCCGGTCATATCGCATATAACCGACTAATATCCAATGTATCGGCTTATCGAATCAATCCTTGATTCGATAACTAGGATATATCACATACAACCATTCGATACATTCATCGCGAGAATAGAATACGGTATCACATACACGCATTATTCTCGGTCCCGCACATATCTCATATGCGCTCCTATTTCGTTTCGCTTGAGCCAGGAAACCTTTGTGTAGGACTCTAAAGACTCGTCAATACGCCTGCAGCAGGTGATGATTATATCAAACACCCACAAGCCGCAAGCGGTCTGCTAAACGTAACGGCCACCCGGGTATTGAGCGATCACAAGATCGACGAGCAAGCCCGCTTATACTCCTGTGAATCCAACCAGTAACACTTACCGTACAGTCCGGTCAGTTCGTCTGATATGTCGCATATCTCGCCTAGGGGTGGTAAACGTCAGACCCCAATAGCTCGATAAGTCATGCCGACGTGAGGTCCATAACATTCGTGAAACTACTGATAACTCTTACCAGTATATCACAGCAACTCTGGCCAGGGATTTCCTGTTATGGCCAGTCGAGCATAGCGCAACATCAACCCCCAATACCGGGAGAGACAAATCCCCTCCTATCGCTCATTGCCTCCATGTGAATCGGGACTGTACCCAAAAACCACCTGTTTGCACGACTCAGTAGAGCCGTGGTAGGGTGGAAATCAAAGCACAGTGGGAGACACACAAGACTCTATGACGATCTCGGGTCAACAGACTAAGCTGCACCAGTGTCACCAGAGAACGGCCATCTGACGTGAGGTATAATACCATCTGGGAGTTCTCGGCGAGTCCGTTCAGTGTACCCAGTCTCCACTGAGCACCCGCATACCATCTCCGATGTCAAACACCAATGGATATGGGATCATCCATTGCCCATCACATTGGTCGAGAAGATATACGCTAGTCTACTCTGGAATATCGATGCCCCGTCTCGATATTCCCACGACTAGGAACAATGAAGGATGTACTCATTGACTACCCAGGCCCCACTTGTATGATGTACATCATATTCCTGGAAGTCGAGTACACATCCTAAGGGCTTTATCAACATGTAACAGAGAGACAGAAAGTATACATGTTAAGATAAAGAGCAACCAGATAGCGTACTATCATGTCGAGCAAGAAAGTCCTACCTATATATGACCCAGCATCCACTACAATATACATCCAATGTACTGTAATGGCCTCTAGGGCATACATATAACTAACAGATAGCCTGGGTGCAATGTTAGTACAGTTTTGTTTTATATGTACATTTGTTATTGCTGGGCGAGCATCCGACATGTGGACTGCCGTCACTGCCCGTTTGTATTATTCTTTTGGGGCACGACCGGGTCGAGGTCGATGTACCCGTTGTATGTATATTTTACTTTCTGTACTAGGATTACCCCACGGAGGGGTGCACGAATAGCCGGGTTCTAGAGGGCAACAAGCCCGCATCTCATGGCGTTGAGACGGAGGGGGCTTTACTCTAGAATTGGCGGGCTATTCGCCGCACTCGTAGGGGGTACAGGTTGACCCAGGAGGGGTGCCCAAGTTACTGGATTTCGTGAAGAGCTGGGTGGTCCATTCACGTTGCTGAAGGGGGCTGCCTCACTTCAGGTTTTGGCGGGTAACATGCCGCGCCCGTAGGGGTCTAGGATTTCATTGCACAGGCTATCCACACGAACAGGGGAACGTCGGGTTTTAGCATGGGCTCTGTGAAACCCGGGGATCCCAGATATCTGTATTATTCTGTGATGCTGTACATTTCTGTGATGTTGCATTTTATCACGCCTTGAGCGAATTATTATATATTATATATATACTAGTAGATGTTGTATATGTTTTGCATCCGCGCGAGTCCAGTCCCCGCTCTGTCGTTAGTTAAGTAATCTAACGGGTGATGATGGGACCCAGTGGCTAATGCGGATGGCATATGCGTACATCATTATTTTTGTTCTTTTGTGGTGTGATCAATTGATGGGACTGCGTTGATTCGGATCAATGCAAGTTAAACAAACCTATTCTGATGTTGTTGGAACAATTTTTTAAAAAGCTGTTATTGCAAGGGCGTTCTCTTTTGTTTTGCACAGTGGTATTCAGTTGGAATATCCTGCTCCTCAGTCGACGAGGCAAGGGCCGAGATCCCTTCACCGGGAGTGACCCCTTGGACAAAAGTTTGCGTCAGGGCAGTAACTTCACTATAGCCGTTTACTTTTGCTTTGCATCATGGTATTCAGTTGGAATATCCTGCACCTCATTCTACGGGGAAAGAGCCGAGATCCCTTCACCGGGAGTGACCTCTTTAGCAAAGGTTTCGTCACTATATTTTTCAAAGCTATCCAGTTCCTTCAACGATATCAAGTTCATTACGTTAAAGGTTTTCGCAAGAAACCATTCGTAGCCCTCCGTCGTTTCAGACGGGTAGCACGTAGTATTCATGCTATATTTGTTGGCCTTCGTCAAGGCATAGTGTATGGTAGCTGCTTGTTGCCTTTCTGCTGCATAGATAGATGCGTTGGTTTGGGACAGTCGTATAGCCTTGTTGACCTTCGTTAAGGGCTTGTACGGGTGGGTTCAAATTAACCTGGATAATGACGGGTAGAACTTGACATATGACTTATGATTTGTTGACCTTCGTCAAGGTCATAAGAGCATGGGGAAAAAATCCACATCGGGAGTTTCAAAAGAACTGAAACTTGCCAGATATGCGCATACCTTCTGGAGTGTGATAACGTGAGCGGATTCCGTCACGTTATCATGCGATGATAGTTGGATCCCGATTCCCACTGATGAGTTGGTTTACTCCTCGGGTGATCCCGGCTAATTCTTCTTTCAGGTTTGGGGAAGAATTTAACGTTACAGTGGGAGGTTTCCAGATTAGATAAGGTGATAACCATTCTGATCTAGGTTAGAGTGCACGCTGAGTGTTTCTTTTCTCTCTCTCTTTGGCAGCGACCATTGACTCGACCCTAGACTATGACTCAATGACCAAGTTGATCGAACCTTCTTAACACTGGCTTTTGGATTGTCAGAGTCGCAGACCTCTTTGCCACTCCTACTTTTACCCTTTTCTCCAGGACACCCCGTATTACTATGAACGTCCACTTCCATTGGACAAAACCATCGTATGGTTATATACGAACTCGAAGGAATTCGAGGATGGTTTTCGGTTCTAAAGAAAACGAATAGGATTATTCAGTTGTCTTTTCCTTTTACCTTCTCTCTCAGATTGCGAGTACTCCTTGGCATAGGAGATAGTACACCTATTACGCAAATTGGATAGTCTTCTTCCAAACCTTAGGCTAGTGCCGAACGGTGGGGAATGAAGAAAGCCAATTAGCCTAAACGGTGTACAGAAGGTATTAAGTTCAGACAAAGCAAGGGATTAGTAAGAGGGCAAAGTAAATTGCGACTGCTATTCACGACCAAACCAAGTATTTCTTCGCCAATACTAAATCACCTTTGTATTTCTCCAGGACACTCCGTATCACTACGAAGAACCCAGTTTATTGGATAATCCATCGTATGGTTATATACAAACTCGAAAGGAACTTGTTCCAGTTCGGGGATGGATCCTGGTTCAGGAGAAATAGGAATAAAGTTCATTCAGGTGTCTTTTATCTTCACTTTCTCTCGCATTGCGAGTGCTCCTAGGACTAGGACAGTACACCCATTATGCTTATTGGATAGTCTTCTTCCAAACCATAGGCTGGTGCCGACCGGTAGGAAAGGAAGAAAACCATTTGGCCTAAAGGGGTGTACAGAAGGTAATGACTAAAGACATAAAAAAGGATTTGGAGAAGTGGCAAAGAATTATACGGTTACAGTTGTGAATCTGGATAATGGAAGAGGCATTATTAGGAATACCAGGATACCCCATCGAAACATTTCAATGTTTCAGTTTCACTAGTATCGTTAAAGGAAAACTGATTTCCCAATTAGACACTTACTCCAGGGTATGTATTTACCAGGTATGATTCTCACATCTGTACGGTTTTACAGATGATGAGTGGGAGTAAGTTATTGGGAATTAGGTGACCATCCTCATTATATCGGGATTCGTTGTAATTGGTGATATTTGAGGAAGCCACTTGGGTTGTTTGCCGGTCGGCAAATATTTGGTTTTGAATATCCTTTGTTGTGTACCAATTTCAAATTGATATATCTGTACGTCTATTTTTATAGAGTGAGACATACCTTTTTGAAATTATGTCTATCACATTTACCTATACCAGTGGATGGTTAGGTAAGGAGCATTGAACAGCGGTGTATTTCTTCATAACCATAAGTACGGTTTTCAACCTACGACACATAGTGAATGAGTCATTTGACTCAAGGGACTTATACAGAGTATTGTATGTTGTCCAGTGTCCATTAGGACAGAGGGGTTGGTCCTCGTACTATATTCGGTTTACTTATAACTTCTCTAGTTCTTAGACAAGTGTTTCGTAGAAACACAAGGTCGAAGTTTTGAGAAGTTATAGGTATAAGAATAGAGTAGAGAACCAGGTATTGCAAGTATCGGGATTCTTCAAGGTGATCGAAGATGTAGATACTTGTGGGTGGTATTCAGTTGATAGTAATGATTAAGAGAACTTGCATCTCTTTCAGGTTACTCATAATTGGAAGCACTCCTAAGTTGAGTAAGGCTGATCCGCCTCCTTCCATTTAGTTGACATGCACTGGAGACAGCTGCATGATTTGAATCTGGTTCAATTAAATCAGTGCCTCTGTTTCTATATTGGATATAGAACAGTTCATATCTTGACATTGTTAAGGTAAGGGGAGTTGTCCAACTTATGCTTAAAACTAGACACTGGACTACTCAAGGCACGTTTCTGTAATGGTTGTTTGTGGGTTGACTCGGGCTATGACGAGGGTTGATTTTCTATCATCTGGAAGATCAATAGTGATATTGTTCTTGACTCGCCACAGTTTTAATAAAAATGGATTTTTTCAGAAATCAGTAGTGGGAGTATGGTAGAACTGGAAGTGATTCCAGAACCGCAAACGATTACTGAAGATTTGATAAGAACTTAAAGATTCAATCTGGTTTGACATTCCATTGGCCACTCCGCAAATATAGTGGGTAACCTCAGACGCTCGAGAGGTACTTTGGTATGCTCAAGGACGGTGGCAGGGAGGTTCTTGTTTACCCAGACTTGCCATTGCTGTTGTTCCAGACTGTGAGACCCGGCAGGAGGATGAGTATAGCATCGTTCTAAACTAGCTTTAGAAGTGTACGTGTAAATGACTCTGCCAGAGGGTTGTCGTAGTCAGTGGGAGCAGCGGAAGCATTGGTGGACATCAGGCTTATGTCTATTTATAGACTAAAGCAGATATAGCGGAGATAGATCATCTATTTCTGATGTGACAGTCATAGGTTTGACTTCATCAGAATATGGGATGGATCTGTTAAGAAGGCAGTAGGGTGTGATGTCCTGGTATTTGATGACATACACAGAGTAGGAAGTGATATTCCTATACTACGATCGGTTATACTTTGGTCGTCACACAGTGGTTTCTCCACACGGGACTTGGATATTATATCGTATATTCTGGTTACTAGATCTATGGTTTTAGATCTAGATTTGGCTGGTTTCCCAATCTGGGTACTTTGACTGCATTCTAAGAGTATTTAGAATGGACGACTCCTGGCATGGTGGTGTACCTGCAGGTAATGGAGTCACCCTCTCTAAAGGTGTCTTACAGACTAAAGGGGAGAGGGATATGCATGATTGGCAGATCACTTGCATAGGCAATTGAGTCAATCATGAGATGTCAAGTACCACACCAGATGTTGTTCTTGCAGTAGGTGCAATAAGTTGATATTGATCCAATCCTGGAGAAACAGTCGGAAGCAGTTTTAGAACATAAGTTGATGTTATAGGGATATGATAACAGCATTCGCCTTCGGGAGACAGTTATCATTCCAGACTTCCAAGGTGACCTGGATGGCAGAGTGGCTGTCAGAGTTATAGTTTTCCCTCTGACGAGGGGCAGTATTTTGGACAGATGGTCCAGGTGGACACTGAGGGAAGGCATGGCGCAGGATACTGATTAAGTTCAGTTGACGATACAGTCTAAGAAGTTTGGATTTGGAGTTCACTTATGAGCTAGGTCCCATCAGACATCCAGACACATTCTAAGATAGGTAATGCTCATTTCGGGAGATGGCTTTCTCCGCGAACTTGAGATAAAAGAGAGACATAGAAAGAACATCAGAGCGGATCCACTCACTGAGGCTATTCCTCGAACGCAATAGTTTCGCAAACGAGCTTTGTAAGACTGACTAGTAGAGGAGTTGGGTGTTCGGTATCACACGGGCTGTGAGTATGCGACATCGCAATAATTAGCCTCGAGTGCAAGTGGGAGATTGTTGGAGATAGTGCCCTCAGAGTCAATTATTGGATCACAGGCACGTAATTGCAATGATTGAGGGATGACCTGTCCCACTAGGACAGTCTTACTCGAGATGATTGTATGCTATCTGGTTTATCTTTATCATCGTGTACCGCTTTAGGTGACCTTACGAGTCGCTATTACCTGTTGATAGAGCCCTTAGGATTCTTGCTTGACTACCAGCAGTATGAGGGCGATCATATAAGTGAGAGCTAGAGTCTATAAGTACATCCTTAAAAGGTCCCTAGTCATGGGAGTTTCGAGACAGGGCATCGATTCTCCAGAGTAGACTAGTGTATATAGTCGAGACCCCGACGAGGGGCGGTGGCCGGTCTCACAAGCCACTGGTGTCAGTTGGTTCACCTAAGATGTATACAGGTGCTCATTAGGTTATGAGTACACCGGACAGGACTCTCCGGGATCCTGCTAGTTGGGATTATACTTGGTGTCAGATGGCAGTTCCCTGGTGACATGTGTACAGGTTAGTTCATCGACATGAGATCGTCATTTGTCTCGTGTGAGTTCCTACTGTGCTTTGATTACTACCCTACCACGGCTCAAAGGAGTCGTGCAAACAGTTTTTAGTTGGGTACAGTCCCGAGCCACATGGAGGCAGTGAGCGGATCTGCAGGGGTTCGTCTCTCCCGGTATTGGGCGTGAGGTCGCGCTGTGTCTAGGAGAGCCAGAACATGAAAAGTCCTTGGCCAAGGCAGGAGATTTGCTGGTAGGTATTCCAGTAGTATCTCAGGGTGTTCTGGGCTACACTCCGACACGACTTGTACCGCTATTGGGGGTCTGACTTTTACCAACCCCTTAGGCCCGCCATGCGATGCTCATAGACGAACGAACCGGACTGTACGGATATTGTCACTGACAGACTCAGTAGGGTGTCAGGATGAGTTCGCTCATCGACGTCCCTTTTGGTCGATAGCTGGTAGCCCGTCACGTATGGCTAATACCTCTGACGTGCTAGTGGTTAAATCCACAGCCATAGTATTGACGAGTTTTTAGAGTCCACCACACACAGTTACTTAGGTTTCGGGCGAAACGCTGTAGAGACCGTATGGAGATATGGCAGGTTTCGATCAGATACGCGCGGTATTTCACGGATCGTGATCGGACGGTTTTTACTAGCCGGCTTTGGCTTAAGCCGGATCCTAGTATTAGATAGTGTAGATTTAGTCTCTTTGCATTTGTGTTCAGTGGGAATACAAATGCGGGCATGTATTTGCAGTAGCAGGGTTTTCCTGTAATTTATTACGGGATCAGTTTTCTGAAGTTGCCAGTTTGCATTCCGTTCCGGCCGGTTTTCCTTTGTTCCTTTACGGCCGGACTTTATCGCTGGAGGGTGTTATTTGCAGTTTGCAAATAACATTTTGTGGAGGGGTTTCTTACATATGTGTGGCTCCATGATTGTTTATTCATCATGAGATGCTTTTTGAGTCTATTCCTTTGCTTTTCATGTGATGGTTTTGGATGTGATGAGATTAGAAATGGGTATGACTTTGTTATCATTTCTTTTAGGGTGTGGTCACCTTTATTCCTCTCCTACACTCACCTCCCTTCATGGATTCACTCCCTCATATATTTGGCCGGTCACTTGAGGAGAGAGGGGAGAGAGGTTAATTTCATGAGTGGCATTTTCTCATCTCATTTGCTTTTGCTAAAATTTGTGAGCACCATATTCCTCCATAGTTCTTTATCTCTTTACCTCCATCAAAGGCAACTTCAAACCCTCAAAGAGACAATAGCTACTACACTATTCTACAGCACATCTTGGACGCGTCGGCTAGCTAACTTTGCGCCCGAGTTGCCTCGGTCCAGAGGTGGGAGCCCGTAAAAGAACTCGGTTACGTGGTGCCCTTTCCGACGAGGACGTGACGGACGGAGATTCCGCGGGAGATCGGAGTGGAGACGAAGACCGAAGGACACGGATCGCTTGGTATAGCTTCTCTACTCTTTTCTAGTTTGCTAGTAGTTAGGTTAATGGCCCGATCCGGGTTAAAAGTGCGCGGTGGTGCCGGTTTGCTAGTTTGCAAAGTTTTTCGTTCCGCGTTTCCGGCGTCGGATAGACGGCCGGGGCGCCGCCGCGGACTTACACCGGTACGGTTCCCCTCGGCAAGAAGATCGACGGTCCATGCCGATTGAACCTGGAAGGTGGGCAAGTACCTACCGGTGACAGTACCTATGACTCGGTGGTTATCATGGGGATACCGACGGGAGTCATGTACGTATGGATACGTCGAAAGGCGAGGGTCAGAGCTAGGCACTCGAGCTTTCGGTATAGCGTATGATACGTACCTATCAGGGTGTCATTCGTGGTGACAGCACCTGATAGATCAGCCTTTATGTGTCGATGCTTGACACAGGTTTTAATGATATTTTTACTCCTAAGTATATATAACGGTGGAATGGGACGCTGTTATATATGCATATATATATATATATATATATATATTAGTGGAATGGGACGCTAATATACATGTAAACATATCAATTTATATACACCATCATAATTATTCATGTAATTTACTTAGGACGTATGAGATTCACTTGGTATTGGATTCAGGATATATGAGATTCACTTGATATTTGATACAGGATATATGAGGTTTACTTGATTTTGTACATTGAGAATATATGGGATTTTCTTGATATTGTACATTCAGGATTTGTGAGACTTACTTGATATGAGAGCCAATTTGGGGGCTGATTTGAGGAAATTGGGATTTGGATTGTCTTGATGGACTTTGGTCCTACCACGAGGTCAGGATTCAGTAGGAATGACATGTTTTATCCCATACTCCACATTTATTGTTTATGCACTGCTTCATGTATTAGTAGTACCTGATAGATTACCTTCCATGACAGTTGCATTTACATACTTTATTTTATATTCATTGCTTCATGTGTTAGTTCTACTTGCTAGCGTACCTTTCATGACTGTTGCATATATACATTGTCATATCATTGCTTCATGTATTAGTAGTACCTGATTGAGTACCTTACATGATTGTTGCATACAGATTGTCATATTATTGCTTCATGTATTAGTTGTATCTGCTAGTGTACCTTTCATGACTGTTGTATTCATATGACCTTTTATTGCTATCCGCTTGCATGCATTAGATTTGCGTTGTACGTGCATACTTGCGATTACCTGCATATGTTATTTACTATTCACGAGTTGGCAACTCACCCCCGTTGTGCCACAGTGTTTTGCTGGTAGTCCCTTAGGGCAATCGCGGCATGCTATTCATCTATCTTATCATCTTTTGCTGCGGATACTGCTTCAGCTCACAGTGTGCAGTTTTGCTTTAGATGGGTTTTGTGGTTATCCGTTCACATTTATTGTATATTCGTTGTATCTTGTACTCTCCATCTACCACTTTCATGTGTATGACTTAAAGACTTGATTTGAGGACGATATTGTATATTTTGGTGACTTGGATGTCTTTTATGCAGTTTTACTTATATCGTCTTTTATTTCTTCGCTACGGCGTCATATATCTGTTGTGGTGGTTGTTCTTCGCCGTTGGGCATGGATTTGCTCCCGTTGGGGATGCTTTACTTATATTTATGTTGTACCCATTTTTGGGGTTGGTTTTTACAAAGGAGGTGCAGCCGAAATTTTTAAGAATGTAAAGTTGGACTTTAAAGAATTTGGTTTGAGATTTCAAAAGGTTTCAAAATGCTATTATCACTTACTACTTTTGATGGTTTAGATTGCTGGGTTTTCAGCTTACTTAAATTGCGTTACGTCTGTAGATGTTGCGTAGTTTAAGGGCCGTCACGTGCTAAATTTCGGGTCGTGACAAAGTTGCCGAAAACCCAGCAGTCGAAACCATCAAAAGTAGTAAGTGATAATAGCATTTTCAAACCTTTTGAAATCCCAAACCAAATTCTTTACAGTCCAACTTTACTTTCTTAAAAATTTCGGGTCGTGACAAAGTTGGTATCAGAGAGCTAGTTTAGCTTTCGGAGTGTAGGATGACCTTGGTATGATGGAGTAGGTAGCTTAAGCAGAGTAACGTAGTGTGTGAATGTCCGCGACATACTCACGACGCGGTACTCCGCCTAAAGTGACATAAGTACTAATTGCTTGAAATTCCTTCTTTGATGATACATATCCTTGTGATTCAATTTCTGTGTTCATATCGAATCTTATTTCCATTTATAGCCTTTGCCGCCGATGACTATGGGGATTCAGAGAGGTGCAGCGAGGGCCGAGGTCAGAGTTGACTCGTGTAGGACGAGGTTTGACCGGGATGGTACACTCGCTGTACTGGAGCGGATGGATCCACCTTCGATAGATAGTATCGCTAAGCTTGTGGCAGAGATGCATGACTTGCGCCAGACGATGCAGTCTTTGGTTGAGGCCAGTTGAGCGCGGCGACAGGAGGTTGCCACCCATGTTACCCAGTTGTTCCTTGCGATCAGCACTCAGCATCGTGTTACTCACACAGCACCAGTGGACGCAGCTCTAATTGACGAGGAGCGTCTTTCCGAGACTTTGGGAGTCCGAGGACCAAGGAGGGCTAGTACATGTGTGTCTGCCCTGAGACAGAGGTTCAGTCGCCGAGTCCGATTTTGTGACCATTGCGGGAGTAGCAGAGGCTTGGGACGAGAGATGTACTAGCTACATCAGCCATTTGTTGTGTTAACTTCTGTCCGCGATTCTTTTGTTGCGCGACATGTATTTCAGTCGTGTGCCAATCGGATAGGAGATAGAGATTCGTCCGCCATTTTGATCCTTCTTGAGAAGTTGGATTTGACGTTCTCCTGGGCACGGACTAGTTAGTTACGTGCTAGGCGTCAGTGGACTGCCGTGAGGAAACAGTCAGGTTTTGTTTTCCCGGCGAGTCAGTTCTCGTTGTGCAGGGGGACAGTGGTGCCGCCTCTCACAGCTTGAATTCAGCCTTTTCGCTAGTCGGCTTTTGAGGAGAGGATGTCGAGAATTCTTGGCTTTCATTCGTAATACCGGAGCCACAGTGGGTTCGTCGGACCGGGTTCCTATCGTGCGAGAGTTTTCCGACGTTGTTCCAGATGTGCCGGCGGAGCTTAGGGAGCTTAAGGATCAGCTGCAGAGTTGTTAGACAGGGGGACTTGTACGTCTAAGTGTTTCGCTTTGGAGAGCTCCTATTCTGTTCGTCAGGGAGAAAGACGGCAGTTTGAGGTTGTGTGTTGATTGATCATCAATTGAACTGAGTTACGGTGTGGATAGGTATCCTTTACCTCGCATTGACGATTTGTTCGACTTGCTCCAGAGTGCGAGACATTTTCTTAGTTTGTTTGGGATCAGGTCATCATTGGTTGCGGGTTCGGAGTGATGACATTCCGAAGACTTCTTTTGTGCGTGCTACGGGCAGTGTGTGTTTTGGTTGTGTCGTTGGACTCACCAATGCCCTAGCAGCATTCGTGGATGTGATGAACCAGATTTCATCTGGCCGTTCCACGACCAGTTTATTGTTGTGTTATTGAGGACATTCTGATCTATTCCAATGTGTCGTGAGGAACAAGAACAACACTTGAGGATTTGCTTTGCAGACATTGGGAGAGACCCAGCGGTTTGCTAAATTCTCGGAGTGTTTCTTCAGGCTTGATTGTGTTGACTCCTAGGTCTTGGCTATGGGAGACGGTTTTCGTATGGTCCCGAGGAAGATCGAGGCCATACAGCTTTGGCCCAGACTTGTGTATGGGACGGAGGTCCGTATATTTTTGGACTTAGCAGTTTTTTTATCGCCGTTTATTGCAGGATTGCTAGTGTAATGCTGCACCGTTGACTGGACTGACCGGAAAGGAAGTTCCTTTTCTTGGACTGGGCCTGCGTACGGAGTTTCAGCAGTTGAAGACTCGGTTGTCGACTGCACCAATTCTATCTTTGCTTCTGGATCTGGCGACTTTGTTGTTTAACTGTGATGTTTCGCGAGTGGGGCTCGATTTTGCGCTGATGTGGCACTATAGAGTTATCACTTATGCTTCCCGACAGTTGGAGGAAGTACGAGCAGGATATCCCACTTATGATCTGGAGATAGCCGCGGTGGTCGTGCGTTGAAGATCTGAGGACACTACTTGTTCGGAGAGTCGTGTCAGATTTTCACAGACCACCAGAGATTAATGTACATCTTCCTGCAGCGGGTTTTGAGTGTTGAGACAGTTTTCTACAGATTTACAGTTCTTGTGAGATCGTTGAGTAAAGATTAATGTTCGCCTCTACTGAAGGAACAACTTGCTTATGTCCGCGCTCGATCACTTTTTCTTAATCGCTTTCGCGAGGCACAGCACGCCGATGCTTGTTCGTCAGAGATTCTTGAGCATACTCGGCTGGGTAAAGATTCGGAGTGCTTGATTTATGACCAGATGTGCTACGTTTAGGGATGCGTTTGTGTGTACATATTGCTGATGGGCAGAGACGTGAAATCCTAGAGCGGGCACCTCAGTCAGCTTTCAGTGTTCATTCAAGTTCCACCAATTTGTAGCATCACTTATGAGATAGTTACGGGTGGACAGGGATGAAGAGTGAAGTTTCGGATTTCATTTCGAGGTGTTTGTCTTGTTGTGAGCTAAGGTTGAGCATTTGAGACCGGCTGGAGAGTTGCAACTTTTAACCGTTACAGAGTAGGAATGGGAGCAGATCTCCATGAATTTTGTTGTGGTGTCTATCCCGGTCTAGACAGGGTGTGACTCCATTTGGGTGTTTGTTATCCGGTTATGCTCAATTTGCTCAGTTGTTCTTTATTAAGTTTGTGCATTTGCATGAAATTCCTTCATGCGTTGTATCCAATAGAGGCACCATTTTCGCCTGCCGTCTTAGGCAAAAGCTTTAGGAAGCCTTGGGTACTGGTTCAGCTTTAGCTCCGCTTTTCCATCCGCATGATGAGGGTTTGTGAGAGCGGGCTATACAGACTCTGGAGGATATACTTGTGCATATGTACTAATTGTTGTTGGCAGTTGGGATCGTCACTTGCCATTTTTAAGATTCTCCTTCGATAGCAGTTATCAGGAGACATTCCAATTGGCAACCTTTAAGTTTTGTTGGGTAGGTCGTGTCGATCGCCAGTTTGTTTTTTTGACTCCGCGTGAGTAGGATTGTTTGGACCACAGCTAGTCTAGAGACTTCGGAGATGATCCATTTGGTTCAGATCAGGATGAGAGCAGCCCAGTGCAGAAAGAAATCTTATGCCGACCGTGGGGGTCGCAGACTTGAGTTCGAAGTGGGAGATCATGTATTCCTATGGATTTTTCCGATGAAATGGCGTGTTGAGTTATGTGAAGCTTAGTCCCAGATTGTTGGTTCTTTGAGATCCTCGAGCGAGTTAGTTCCGTTGCTTATAATTTGGCACTTCCGCCCAGATTATTGAGTATTCACCCGTTTTCCTTATGTCGATACTTCGCAAATACCTTCATGACCTTTCTCACATGATTCTGCATCAGACATTTAGCTTGGACGCGATCTTTTCGTTCACCAGTAGCCGATAGTGTCAGTGGATCGACAGGTGGAGAAACTTCGGTCAAGGGTCTTGCCATCTATGAAGGGTTTTCTTTGGCGTAGCTGTATAGTGAGGTGATCACTTGGGAGGCTGCGAGCGAGATTTGGGAGTTTTTGTACTCATCTTTTTGAAGGTACGCTTAGTAAGTGTAAGTCCACGTTGCGACCCCCGGTTCTTACGGGGAGGCGGAAACGGTATAAAATCAAATTTTTAGCGCAAGGGGCAACATGGACTAAGAAAAATCGGGATCTTTGACTAAACTAAAACTAGTATACTTAGCTAAAGAGAGTTAGCTACTCGGATAGAGATGGTTATACCTAGCTTGTCTTGAACTCCTTCGTCTTCAAAGCTCCGATGGTGGTCCGATGGTTTCTTCTCGTCGTCTCCGTACGCCGAAGATAGATCAACCTGAAAGCTCCAACCTTTAGCTCCTTCTTCGTTCTTTGAAGAAACTAGTTCACTTGGTTTGCTAAACCTAGTGAACTAGAATGAGTAGAGAGGAAATAGAATGGGATTTTATCTATGGTTCTTGATTCTCAACTCATGAGACAAGAGAACCATAGATCAAGAGAGGGAGCAAGAGGTTGAGGGTGAGAGCAAGAGGAGAGCTCAAGAACAAGAGAGAGAATGAGCAAGAAAGAATGAGCAAGTATTTTGTCTCTCACCCTCTCATAATCCAAAGCAATGATAACTCATCATATTAACAAAAGTCTTATGTGATGGTTAGAAGCAACCACACCCATATCATTTCATGCACTCATTTTACACAAATGAGCAAGTAAACAAAAGTCTTTGCCATGAAATGATGGCTATGGTTATCATGATGGTCAACTAGTCAAGCCTAGTCAACCGGTCAACAAGTCAACAAAGTCAACAAGTCAACAAAAGTCAACAAGTCAACAACCATATCACCATAATACTTAATTAATATAATAGTTAATCACATATCATATTCTCATTAGGGTTGAGCATAAAGTCAAATAGTCAACGGTCAACTGTCAACAACCCTAATGAGAATCCGCTGCCTCTGCCTCCCTGTCAACTGTGCATACACACCCGCATCCGCGTTCCGAGGAACACGAATGCAAACTGGATAAATCCAATCCCATAAGGTACACTAGGATCTGGCTTAAGCCAAAGCCCGCTAGTGTAAACTGTCCGGACACTGTACGTGCACAAGTGCACGGATGTGACCGAACCCTGTCGCAAAACCATGCGACCTGTCGCAATACCATGCGACCTCTACTCTTTTGCCTAAAGGCGAAAAGCTTTCTGTGTGGGACTCTAAAGACTCGACACTACGCTGGCAGTGGGTTTAACCACAGACCGCAAGCGGCACTAGTTGTGCGTAACGGTCCCCAGGTAATGCCGACAAGAAGACCGACGAGGCGAAACCCATCTGAACTCCTACTGAGCCTGAGTGTGACATTCTCCGTACAGTCCGGTCTGTTCGTCTGATACATCGCATGGCGGGCCTAGGGGGCGGTAAACGTCAGTCCCCCAATAGCGGTACAAGTCGTGCCGGAGTGAAGCCCAATACACCCTGAGATAACACTGGAAACCTACCAGTATATCTCGTTTGCCCTGGCCAGGGACTACTCGTGTAATGGCTCTCCTAGACACAGCGCGATGTCAACCCCCAATACCGGGAGAGACGAATCCTGTCTAACCGTCACTGCCTCCAAGTGCTTCGGGACTGCACCCAACCACCACCTGTTTGCACGACTCCTTTGAGCCGTGGTAGGGTAGTGATCAAAGTACAGTGGGAACACACCCGAGGCGAAGTGACAGTGTCAAGTCAGCGGACTAAGCTGTACTCATGTCACCTGGGAACTGATAACTGACGATAGGTATAATACCAACTAGTCAGTTCCCGACGAGTCCTGTCCAGTGTACCCGTAACCTAACGAGCACCCGCATACTATCTCAAGTACGACGTACTGACGGCTGTGGGACAGACCGTCTCCCACACTGGGATGAGAAGCGCATGCGCTGGTCTACTCCGGAGTATCGATGCCCTGTCTCGATAGTCCTGCGACCAGGGACCTGCATAAGGATGTGCTTATAGATTACCCAGCCCCACTAGTGTGACGGCCATCACATCGCTGGTAATCAAGCAAAGATCCTAAGGGCTCTACTAATGTGTATAGGCGATATACAAAAATAAACACATGTACACATTGAAGTAGAAACAAACCAAGTAGCATACTACTATTTTGAGCAAGATTGTATATACAAGGTGAATATCCCAAGCATCCATTAAGTAATATACAAACCAGTATGATACAGTAATGGCCTCTAGGGCATATACACTAACAATCTCCCACTTGCACTAAGGCTATGTACTGGCGTATCGAAGACCTATCATCTCGATCAGCCGCTCGAACTGAGTCTGGGGCAGGGCCTTGGTGAATGGATCAGCAGTGTTATCTTCTGAAGCGACTCTCCGAACCTCGATCTCCTGGCGATCTACGATCTCCCTGATTAGGTGATACCGCCTTAAGATGTGCCTGGATCTCTGATGGGACCTGGGTTCCTTCGCTAAAGCTATAGCCCCGTTGTTGTCGCAATACAGAGGTATTGGATCAACAATGGACGGAACCACCTGAAGTTCTTTCAAGAACTTCCTCATCCAGACAGCTTCTTTTGCGGCATCAGATGCAGCGATGTATTCCGCTTCCATCGTCGAGTCTGCAACGGTTTCCTGTTTGGAACTCTTCCAACACACCGCCCCTCCATTGAGGGTAAAGACAAAACCCGACATGGACTTGGAATCATCCTTGTCACTCTGGAAGCTGGAGTCAGCAAAGGCCTCGATCTGGAGGTCTTTTCCGCCATACACCAAGAACATCTCCTTAGTCCTTCTCAGGTACTTGAGAATGTTCTTTACCGCTATCCAGTGTTTCTCCCCAGGGTTAGACTGATACCGGCTTACCACACTCAGTGCATAAGCTACATCCGGTCTGGTACACAACATCGCATACATTATAGAGCCTACCGCAGAAGCGTAGGGTATAATAGACATGCGATCCCTCTCCAAATCAGTCTTGGGAGACATCTCTTTAGAGAGGGTGATCCCGTGACAAGCCGGTAGGTTACCGCGCTTGGAATCTTCCATACTGAATCTTTTCAGCACGGTGTCGATGTACCTGGACTGAGAAAGTCCTAATATCCTCTTGGATCTGTCACGGTAGATCCGGATACCCAGAATGTATGAGGCATCACCCAGGTCTTTCATGGAGAACCTGTGTGACAAGAACCCCTTGACAGATTGTAGCATAGGAATGTCATTTCCTATTAAGAGAATGTCATCCACGTATAAAACGAGGAATACTACAGTTCTCGCTACAAATCTACTATAGTTGCATGGTTCATCTGGATTTTTGATAAAGCCAAATTCTTTGACCGTCTCATCAAAGCAGATGTTCCAACTCCGCGATGCCTGCTTTTGTCCATAGATGGACTTAAGCAACTTGCACACCTTTCCGCTGCTCCCACTCTGAATGAAACCCTCTGGCTGGTCCATATAGACACACTCCTCTAAATTTCCATTTAGAAAAGCTGTCTTTACGTCCATTTGCCAGATCTCATAATCGTGGAAGGCAGCAATGGCAAGAAGGATCCGAATGGATTTCAGCATGGCTACTGGAGAAAAGGTTTCGTCGTAGTCCAAGCCAGGTCTTTGACGAAAACGCTTTGCTACCAGCCTAGCTTTATAGGTCTCAACCTGTCCATCTACACCAATCTTCCTTTTGAAGATCCACTTGCATCCTACGGGTTTTACCCCGTCTGGAGCAACGTCCAACGTCTATACCTTGTTGGTGTACATGGACTCCATTTCGGTCCGCATTGCATCCAGCCATTTCACTGAGTCAACGCTCTGAACGGCCTGCTGGAAGCTAGTAGGCTCATCATAATCTATGATGCAATCCTCTCTATCCCCGTCTATGAGAAAACCGCAGTATCTCTCGGGCGGATGAGACTGCCTACTACTCCTGCGGAGCGGCGTAGGAATGTCCTGTTCTGTTGAACCCTCTGGTTCCACTAAGCTTTCAGTAACAGTCTGTGGTTCTGGAATTTCTTCCAGTTCTATTGTGTTCCCACTTATCTGGGTTTCCAAAAACTCAGTTTCCAAGAAGCGGGCATGCTGAGAAACAAAAACCTTTTGTTCCTCAGCGGAATAGAAAAGATACCCCCTGGAGTTCCTTGGGTATCCCACAAACTTACACTGTACTGAACGTGCCTCAAGCTTGTCCGCATGCTGCTTTTTTACAAAAGCTGGACATCCCCATACCTTAAGATAATTAAGACAGGGTTTCTTCCCAGTCCACATCTCATATGGGGTGGTGGGCACAGTCTTGGTAGGAGCCTTGTTCAAGAGATACGCAGCTGCTTCTAGTGCATAACCCCAGAATGATCACGGTAACTCAGCGTTACTCATCATGGACCGAACCATATCCAATAGGGTTCGGTTCCGTCTCTCCGATACACCGTTATGTTGCGGAGTGTATGGAGGAGTAAGCTGAGAGAGAATACCATTCTCTTTTAAGTAATTCAGGAATTCGGCACTTAAGTATTCTCCACCTCGATCCGATCTTAGAATCTTAATAGTTTTGCCGGTCTGTTTCTCTACTTCATTCTTATACTCCTGGAATTTTCCAAAGGCCTCGGACTTATGTTTCATTAAGAAGACATAACCGTACCTTGAGAAGTCATCCGTAAAAGTAATGAAGTAAGAATGTCCGCTTCGGGCATGTGTAGACATTGGACCGCACACGTCACTGTGTACGAGTCCCAAGAGCTCGCTCGCTCTTACTCCTTGTCCAGTAAACGGAGTCTTTGTCATCTTTCCTTTGAGACAAGATTGACAAGTGGCATACGATTGATATTCGAACGCATTCAAATATCCTTCTGTATGTAACTTAGTCAACCTTCTCTCATTGATGTGACCCAATCTACAATGCCATAAGAAAGTCTGATTTAGTTCTGGAGACTTTCTTTTGTGTGTATTCTGGACGTTGAAAATCTGTGGTTGGTTTAACACGTATATACCATTACTCAATGTACCTGACCCAATCAAAACTTGATTAAGGTGAATGTTTACAACATTACTTACAAACGCAAATTCATAACCTTCTTTAGAAACTAAAGATACAGAAATGATATTACAAGTTGCGTTGGGTACAAAAAAGCAATTACGCAAAACCAAAACATGTCCATCTGACATTCCCAGGTGATAGTCCCCCACGGCTTTAGCATCCATGCTAGCTCCGTTCGCAACTCTGAGGGTCATGTCACCTGCCTTCAAAACCCTACGGTTTCTCAACGCCTGCAAAGAATTACAGATATGAGATCCTGATCCGGTATCCAATACCCAGGAAGTAGAGTTTATTGAAAGACAGTTTTCAATAACATACACACCTGAAGCTGAAGCTGCAACCTGCTTCAATTCCTGTGTTCTGGCCTTCCAGGCCCTGCAATCATTCTTCCAGTGTCCTTTCTTATGACAATAGAAGCATTCTTCCTTATCCACAAGCTTCCCCGCTATCTTTGTTGCTTTACCTTTTCCCTTCGTATCCACTTTACTAACACCGCCCCTTGGTTTGGCGGGGGCCTTCTTCTTCTTTCCCTTGGCTTTCGCCTTGGACCTAGAAGAAGATGATCCTCCTACAAACAAAGTGGATGTATCCCTACCTTTTTGTAGGGTGCCCTCTGCGCTCCTCAGCATGTTGAGGAGCTCTGAAAGTTCAACCTCTTTTTCTTGTAAGTTGAAGTTCAGTATAAACTGGGCGTAAGTGGAAGGAAGGGACTGGAGAACTATATCCGTATATAGCTCACTCTCCAATGTGATCCCTAGGTCAGCGAGCTCCTCAATGAAGCCGATCATCTTTAGCACGTGCTCGGCTACTGATGATCCGACGGCCATTCTTGTCGAAAATAACTTTTTCGACGCTTCGTATCTTGCGATACGTGATTGCTCTCCATACAGTTCTTTTGTATGGAGCAATATGGACTCCATGTCCATATTCTCATGCCTCCTCTGATGTTCGTTGTCCATCGAGGCAAGCAGGAGGCACTTGGCCTTCGCGCTATCAATCTCCCAAGTCTTGCGGATTTCCTTATCCGCGATGCTGGAAGTTGGACCAGGGACAGGGGGAGCTTTGGTGGTAAGAAGATACCCCAGCTTGTCATAAGTGATTGCTATCTTGACATTCCTGAGCCAATCTTTGTAGTTTGGCCCTGTCAGTTTGTTTTTATCTAGAAGTAACTTAAGTCCAGTCATGTTGATTGGTCGCTGCAATTAGGAGAGAGAAGAAGAAACACTCAGCATGATGCTCTTGCAAGTTTAGAGTGGTTTTTAGTTTGTCTAAACAGGATGGCTCCCACTGTTTCTCGAATCCCTCCTCAAACCATAAAGGAAGAATTAGTCAGGATCAATCCCACCGTACAATACTTGCTTAACCGTTCAGCCAGGCCGGTGTCGGTACTTCGAGGGAGGTTTTCCAACGCTTTCGCGAAGTTCCTTAATTAGAGAACCTCTTTTTCCTGGGGGCGTAGCCCCGCTAACACCTTTCTAGGCACCTACTAGGTTTATAGCATTGATCGTTAAATGAGAAATTTCCCGAGGAGTAGCATATACTCACAGTAGGATCGGGATCCAAATATCATCGCGTGACGAAACTGAAGGAATCCTACCAGAATCATCACACTCTAAATGGTATGCAAATCTAGCAAGTTTCAGTACTTATGAAACTCCCGATGTGGATTTTTGCCCCATGCTCTTATGACCTTGACGAAGGTCAACAAATCATAAGTCACATGTCAAGTTCTGCCCGTCATTATCCAGGTTAATTTGAATCCACCCGTATATACCCTTGACGAAGGTCAACAAGGTAATGCGAATGTCCCAAACCAACGCATCTATCTATGCTACATATGAATACCCAATAGCTACCAATCACTATGCCTTGACGAAGGTCAACAAACACAGCTTGAATACTATTGAATATTCATACGAAACGACGGAGGGCTACGAATGGTTTTGGCAAAACCGTGAACGTAGTGAACTTGATTTGGTCGATGGAACGAGATAGCTTTTAAAAGGAGTGGCTCAAGCTCCGCATTTAAAAGTTGTTTTTGAAAAGAACCGAGTGGTTTTTCGAAAGTGTTCCAACGACTTTAACTTGGTTTATAATCTTGCATTAGTTCTTTTAATGCGTGATATTCTTGCATTAGTTCTTTTAATGCGTCCCATCATTTAATCCTACCATTGCAGAAAACAACCAAAATATGACGTACGCTTATGCCATTCGCATTCGCCACGGGGCCCCGTCATTACCCGTTAGGTTACTTAACTAACGACAGAGCGGGGGCTGGGCTAGCGCGTCTGTAAAACATAAGCAACGCCTAAATAATATCATATATAGATATACTGCAATGATAAACATTTCAGATCACAGATAAATACATTGGATATACTAGCAATCTGTAATTTGTACGAGCCTGTAACAAAAACAGATAACACGGTCGCGGTGAATAGCCAAAACCCCACCCAAGACCCCTACGGGTGCGGCAAACTACCCGCCAAGTACCCGAAGCGTAGCAACCTCCCTCATCTCCATGAGTAGGCCACTCGACACTTCGGCATACCCGGTAGTTTGTGCACCCCTCCATGGGTCTATCCTAGGAGCAAAAACAGTAAAAAGAAATTATACAATGACGGCTACAACCCCTTCCCGGTTGTGCGGCCATACAAATAATTATTACATCAATTTACAGATTTACATGAATTGCAAGAAAAGAAAACTCTCGTCTCACAACCCCCGGCTATTCACCCGCGACAATCCAACATATTTATATACACATTCCAGCACATTACAGATCATGTATAACCCCGACCAATCGACTTATAGCGATTAGCCGACGTTCAATACATGCAAACATCACAGATATAACCATCATAGTCAAAGTGCAGTGAAGTTCGGAAAAAACTACGGAATTATAGGACCCCAAAAGGAAATTTCTTTTCTGGAAAATCTGGGCACATATAATATATTCCAAAAATCCCAAAACCAACACAGACACACACTGCACGAAAAACGATGCACAGAAGACGACAAAGCGCGACGCTTCCGCGGCACATGCCTACCTCGTACGGCGGAAGCGCGGCGGTTTGAATGAATTAGGGCAACGTTTTTCTTGGGTGTTCACACAAAACCCTGAGCCGAATTTACAAGTATAAAGTTTTTCATTTTGACCAGAAAAAATTTCAACAGAAACTCAGGTTTTGTAAAAGTTAGGTTTTTGGATTTTTTTCGGTTCCGAACTTCGTTACACTTTACTACCAAGCTAGTTTAAGTTTAACCTGGCTCTGATACCACTGTAAGTCCACGTTGCGACCCCCGGTTCTTACGGGGAGGCGGAAACGGTATAAAATCAAATTTTTAGCGCAAGGGGCAACATGGACTAAGCAAAATCGGGATCTTTGACTAAACTAAAACTAGTATACTTAGCTAAAGAGAGTTAGCTACTCGGATAGAGATGGTTATACCTAGCTTGTCTTGAACTCCTTCGTCTTCAAAGCTCCGATGGTGGTCCGATGGTTTCTTCTCATCGTCTCCGTACGCCGAAGATAGATCCACCTGAAAGCTCCAACCTTTAGCTCCTTCTTCGTTCTTTGAAGAAACTAGTTCACTTGGTTTGCTAAACCTAGTGAACTAGAATGAGTAGAGAGGAAATAGAATGGGATTTTATCTATGGTTCTTGATTCTCAACTCATGAGACAAGAGAACCATAGATCAAGAGAGGGAGCAAGAGGTTGAGGGTGATAGCAAGAGGAGAGCTCAAGAACAAGAGAGAGAATGAGCAAGAAAGAATGAGCAAGTATTTTGTCTCTCACCCTCTCATAATCCAAAGCAATGATAACTCATCATATTAACAAAAGTCTTATGTGATGGTTAGAAGCAACCACACCCATATCATTTCATGCACTCATTTTACACAAATGAGCAAGTAAACAAAAGTCTTTGCCATGAAATGATGGCTATGGTTATCATGATGGTCAACTAGTCAAGCCTAGTCAACCGGTCAACAAGTCAACAAAGTCAACAAGTCAACAAAAGTCAACAAGTCAACAACCATATCACCATAATACTTAATTAATATAATAGTTAATCACATATCATATTCTCATTAGGGTTGAGCATAAAGTCAAATAGTCAACGGTCAACTGTCAACAACCCTAATGAGAATCCGCTGCCTCTGCCTCCCTGTCAACTGTGCATACACACCCGCATCCGCGTTCCGAGGAACACGAATCCAAACTGGATAAATCCAATCCCATAAGGTACACTAGGATCTGGCTTAAGCCAAAGCCCGCTAGTGTAAACTGTCCGGACACTGTACGTGCACAAGTGCACGGATGTGACCGAACCCTGTCGCAAAACCATGCGACCTGTCGCAATACCATGCGACCTCTACTCTTTTGCCTAAAGGCGAAAAGCTTTCTGTGTGGGACTCTAAAGACTCGACACTACGCTGGCAGTGGGTTTAACCACAGACCGCAAGCGGCACTAGCTGTGCGTAACGGTCCCCAGGTAATGCCGACAAGAAGACCGACGAGGCGAAACCCATCTGAACTCCTACTGAGCCTGAGTGTGACATTCTCCGTACAGTCCGGTCTGTTCGTCTGATACATCGCATGGCGGGCCTAGGGGGCGGTAAACGTCTGTCCCCCAATAGCGGTACAAGTCGTGCCGGAGTGAAGCCCAATACACCCTGAGATAACACTGGAAACCTACCAGTATATCTCGTTTGCCCTGGCCAGGGACTACTCGTGTAATGGCTCTCCTAGACACAGCGCGATGTCAACCCCCAATACCGGGAGAGACGAATCCTGTCTAACCGTCACTGCCTCCAAGTGCTTCGGGACTGCACCCAACCACCACCTGTTTGCACGACTCCTTTGAGCCGTGGTAGGGTAGTGATCAAAGTACAGTGGGAACACACCCGAGGCGAAGTGACAGTGTCAAGTCAGCGGACTAAGCTGTACTCATGTCACCTGGGAACTGATAACTGACGATAGGTATAATACCAACTAGTCAGTTCCCGACGAGTCTGTCCAGTGTACCCGTAACCTAACGAGCACCCGCATACTATCTCAAGTACGACGTACTGACGGCTGTAGGACAGACCGTCTCCCACACTGGGATGAGAAGCGCATGCGCTGGTCTACTCCGGAGTATCGATGCCCTGTCTCGATAGTCCTGCGACCAGGGACCTGCATAAGGATGTGCTTATAGATTACCCAGCCCCACTAGTGTGACGGCCATCACATCGTTGGTAATCAAGCAAAGATCCTAAAGGCTCTACTAATGTGTATAGGCGATATACAAAAATAAACACATGTACACATTGAAGTAGAAACAAACCAAGTAGCATACTACTATTTTGAGCAAGATTGTATATACAAGGTGAATATCCCAAGCATCCATTAAGTAATATACAAACCAGTATGATACAGTAATGGCCTCTAGGGCATATACACTAACAGTAAGAATTTTAAATTCGGGTACCGAATTTCTTTAAGGGGGAAGATTGAAACGTTTTAGAAATCGTTTTGCGAATTTTCCGTTTTTAGGGTAAAATATTTGGTGTTTTCCATTTTAACCCGATTATGATCAAACTTCTGTATAAACTTGTCGGCACCTAGTTTATCCAGAGGCTTGGGTGTCCGGGAGGATGTTTTAATCTTACTTCTGGGGCACTGGATTAGCCCAAGGGGAAAGCGCGGGCTTTCGGGGTCAATGGGAAGTTTTGGTTCACATAGAATTTTTCCCTAATTAAATATTATTTTAATACTTTATTTGTGCACTTAATTAGTGGTAATTATATTTTGGTTTTGGTTAATTGCTTCTTATGTGGATCAATGCTAAGTCAATCACTAGATTAGCACTAATCCATCTTTGAAAAATATCCATCCAAAATATCTAGATATTTGTTGCTTTAATGGAAAATTTTAATTAGAAAAGAAATTGATTTAAGAGGTGGTTTTTGTAAAAATGCTTTTGTTGTGAGTGTAGAATATTTTGATGGGAGGGGGTTTTCTGTTGTAAGCCGGGGCTCCAGCATCAGCCATGGTTTCTAGAATGAGGTGAGGTGTTAATTGTGACTCATTGCTAGCATTAAATTCTTTTGTAATGCTTTGGATATTTTCTTAAGATCTTTGTGAGGATATTTGTATATGGTCACCCCTTCATTTCCTTGTGCTCACCCCCCACACTTATGGCCGAGCACAATTCAGCCTCCGCCTTTTGGCCGAGCCCATTTTCATAGGTAAGGAATTTGATTCATTGCAAATTCCAAGCACATTTCATCACTCCAAAGGAAACGTCAATTTAACCTTCACCCAATGGGTTCGGTCCCTTGAGACAAACTATTCTACACACTCTCTACTTCAATTTTGGATATGTCGGGTGACAAACTTCATATCCGAGTTGCTTCAGTTTTAAGCGGGAGCCCGTATATAAATTCGTTGACGTGGTGCCACTTCGACGAGGAGACCGGAGATCGGAGATGCCGCGAGGAGCGGTGAATGATAGCTAATGACCGAAGGACACGGATCTATCGGTATAATTTCTTAAACCACTTTACAATTCACTAGTAAGGGTTTTGATTAGTGAAATGGTTAGTTGACAATTTTAGACAATGAAAACTAAACCAAGTTGCTAGTTTGTTAATTGATATTTTCCTAATTGGATAATTAAGCTAATTAGCAAACTAGACTTTTACTAAATCCTAATCAAGTGAGATTAAAGTTATAGTAAGGGTTTGTATGGTTTAATCTTGCTAATTAGTGATGTTTGTAAATGCTAGTTTGGTAAAAAGTTGTAGTTTTGTGATAAAATGATATATATAGCTTACTAGGTTTCGGTGAATTTTAGGCGTGGGTTTCTTTTGACGTTGCAACGTTAATTATATTGATTCCATGCCATTTCTTATGTTGTGAATGCGCGATCGGTACGATCAGGGTCTAGGCTTGGTAGTAATGTCGCTTTGCGTTCCTAGCTAAGGTCGTACCGATTTCGTTCGTGTCTTTGTGTAGCTTTTGGTATTGAGTTAGTTTCGTAGTGTCGCTACGCGCGTTAGCCACTTGACGAACACTTGAGAGATTTGTTTGGAGTTGGTGCGTCGGTCAAACGTAGTTTGTACGTGTTATTGGTCGATTGCTAATATATACTTGCTATATTGTTATATGGGTTCAGAATCGCAGGCGGGGACTTCGGGTGCTGCGAAGAAGGGAAGGAGAATGGTAGATACATATACCTTGCTATACCTTTATGTTTACACATATATCTGGCTATAGCTACATGTTTACCTTTATTTGATGTTATATAGACTTGGAGAAATTAGGAACCACATGATATTTATATTAACTTGTTGCAGTTAAATAGCCGCTTTTCCTTTATATGCTCGCATTGCAGTTTTATGTTGCATATATTATATTCATAGATTTTCGCATTGAGATATGGATTTTTCATGATGTTTTCTGGATTTGAGGACCGTGGTAAATTCATGAAACTATGCATTATTTGAAAAATCTGTTTTCTCTTGATATGATATTTCAGCAGCCACCATGAGATTTATCGGTTCTAATATATATATATAACCCCTGCGAGGAGCGTCGTGGGCCGTGTGAGGGTACATGGTAGGGCTCGGTACGGTTCCCCTCGACAAGAAGATCGACGGTCCATGCCGATTGAGCCTGGAAGGTGGGCAAGTACCTGCCGGTGACAGTACCTATGACTCGGCGGTTATCGTGGGGATACCGACGGGAGTCATGTATGTATGGATACGTCGTAAGGTAAGGGTCAGGGCTAGACACTCGAGCTTTCGGTATAGCGTATGATACATACCTATCAGGGCACCAGTCGTGGTGACAGCACCTGATTGATCAGCCTTTATGTGTCGATGTTTGACACAGTTTTTCAGGATATTTTTACTCCTAAGTATATATAACATTGGAATGGGACGCTGTTATATATGCATATATATATAAATATATATATATATATTAGTGGAATGGAACGCTAATATATATATGTATACATATCAATTTATATACACCATCATAATTATTCATGCAATTTACTTAGGACATATGAGATTCACTTGGTATTGGATTCTGGATATATGAGATTCACTTGATATTGGATACAGGATATATGAGGTTTACTTGATTTTTTACATTAAGGATATATGAGAATTGCTTGATATTGTACATTCAGAATTTGTGAGACTTACTTAATATGAGAGCTAATTTGGGGCTGATTTGAGGAAATTGGAATTTGGATTGTCTTGATGGACTTTGGTCTTACCATGAAGTCAGGATTCCGTGGGAATGACTTGTTTTTATCCCATACTCCACATTTATTGTTTATGCACTGCTTCATGTATTAGTAGTACCTGATAGAGTACCTTCCATGACTGTTGCATTTACATACTTTATTTTATATGCATTGTTTCATGTTTTAGTTGTGCCCGCTAGCATACCTTTCATGACTGTTGCATATATACATTGTCATATCATTGCTTCATGTATTAGTAGTACATGTTTGAGTACCTTACATGATCCTTGCATACAGATTGTCATATTATTGCTTCATGTATTAGTTGTACCTGCTAGTGTACCTTTCATAACTGTTGCATTCATATGACCTTTTATTGCTATCCGCTTGCATGCATTAGATTCGCGCTATACGGGCATAATTAAGATTACCTGCATATGTTTTTTACTTTTCACGAGTTGGCAACTCACCCCCATTGTGCCACAGTGTTTTGCAGGTAGTCCCTGACAAGCTATTCATCAATCTTATCATCTTTTGCTGCGGATACTGCTTCTGCTCACAGTGTGCAGTTTTGCTTTAGGTGGGTTTTGTGGTTATCCATTCATGTTCATTGTATTTTCATTGTATCCTGTACTCTCCATCTACCACTTTCATGTGTATTACTTAGAGACTTGATGTGAGGACGATATTGTATAATTTGGTGACTTGGATGTATGTTATGCAGTTTTACTTATATCGTCTTTTATTTCTTTAGTACGGCATCGTATTGTTTTCCACCGTTGGGTGTAGCTTTGCTCCCGTTGGGGATGCTTTACTTATATTTATGTTGTACCCATTTTTGGGGTTGGTTTTTACAAAGGAGGTGCTGCCGAAATTTTTAAGAAAGTAAAGTTGGGCTTTAAAGAATTTGGTTTGAGATTTCAAAAGGTTTGAAAATGCTATTATCACTTACTACTTTTGATGGTTTAGATTGCTGGGTTTTCGGCTTACTTAAATTGCGTTACGTCTGTAGACGTTGCGTAGTTTAAGGGCCATCACGTGCTAAATTTCGGGTCGTGATACTATCACACAAAACATAACAAGTGCAACTTAGAAACCGTCCAATAATACATACAAACTACGTTTTGATCAACGCACCGACTCCCACAACTCTCAAGTGTTATCTTAGTAGCTAACGTGTGTATCGACATCCTAAATCAAACATAAGTGCAGCAAGCTACTCAAAGTACGCAAACCGTGTCGGATACAGTATCGTGCGTTGCCGAAACACTAGAAACTAGCAAAGTGTTCCCATATTTTGCCTACAGCCTATATATAAAAATCAAGCAGTACCAAACACCCAGGATAACCTAGAGACAGCTACCCTCAAAACCACAACTCCCCAATCTCCCACAAATCCGGCGACGCCGGAATTTCTCCTTATCTCGCCGGGTCAACGAGGTTGGGTGGGGTCCGGGCTTCAGGTTAACACTCAGGGCCTCTAACACAATACTACTGCATTGCAAGATTTTACAGTAACCTAACGTAGTGATAGTAGATCACATAGACTCCAATATATCACTAAAAATATGATATTGCACAAAAAATATAGCTTTAGTGTTCTAAATAGCAACTAATAAGCAACAAAACACCTTAAAGGCCTAGTTAAAAGTTAGAGATCACTACCTTAGCAAACTTGCTCCAAAAACCCTAGCTTTCCATACTCCAAGTCATCTCGAGAGGATTAACTTGACTTTGTGAGGGTTTAAGAGAAGTTTAGTGAAGATTTGGCTTGGTTTAGTGATGAAACTAGGTAGGTTTCTGTTTGGGGATGGGGAAAATGAGAAGGAGAAGAAGAAATGAGAGTGTATGAGTGTTAAGGGAAAATGAGAGGGTGTGAGAGTGACGAAGGAAAATGGGGGTGTGAAGTTAAGAGTGAGACAAGACCTTTCTCTCTCCTCTTTAATACTCCCATGCTTTCCCCATGTCTCTTCAACCTTCATTGTCAACTCTCTCTCTCTCTCTCAAGTCAAAGAATAAAATCTTACTAAATATTAAGAGAAAAGGGTTAACATGGCTTGAAATTGGTTTAGGGTGCCATGGCTCCTTAAGCATGGTTAACACTTCCATAACCCCCAAGTTAGCATGTACAAGTGTGTGCGAGCCAAAACAAATAATAATAAAATATTAATTAATTTTTATAAAATATAAGAAAACTATTTTGGTTAACTTTTTACTAAAAACCAGCATTATCGCTCAATTAACACTAATCGCATTCTAAGGTGTTACAATCTTCCCCCCTTAAAGAAATTGTAGGGTTCCTAAGCACAACAGCAAGGTTTCAGGTGGCATCATCCATGCCAAATTAAAAAATTTCCATGCTAAAAGAAACCTAACCTAGGATGTTTAACTAGAGAATCATACAACGAAATGTAAACAACTTTACAACTAAGTGAGTAGGGATTATAACCTTTGCAGTCCGTTCCTTCACATCTATAGCTCCTTGTTGTGGTCCCTTCGCTTCGATCAACGAACTCCCGGACTTTTGAGAGGCTCCACGAGATGTATGATATATGCTTGCTAGAAGTCTTCAAAGTCTATGATGATCTACGTCGAGGAAACACGGACTCAAGATATCACTTCAATAATCTGGAATTAGTGAAGCTAACATATTCAACTATATGGCTAGTATAGAAGAGGATGATGAAGTAGGAATTTTGCTCACTTTAGAATTTAATTTCTCACTATTTTCTTTATCTCCTCAAAACTAAAGAGAGAGCTTGAGAGAGATGAAGATGAAGAAGATGAATGAATAATGAGCTTGAGGTTAGAAATGCAACCATGGTGAGATTATGTCATTCTTAACCGATGTAGAGAATAAACCATGGCTAAGGGTTAAAGGTTAGGTTAATAAATATCTTAAGTAAAAAGAAAAGAGGTGGACTTAGTCAATGTTCTACGAAAATCATCCAAGCTCATAACCATAAGTAATTCTCAACTAATTTTGAATTTACTTAATAATAAATATTAGCCCATATTAATCCTAGCATGGTGTAAGTCTCTTACAATCATGTTGCATGTGTAACCTAGCATGTCACAATATTATATATCACATATATAATTTTGTGTACAAAAGAAAACTATACACTAAACATATATCACATATATGTTAAATGTATAATAAGTGAGAAAAATAAATACTTAAGTTAGCATATATTAATTAATGTAATTTATTATATCAAATATATAATTATACACTAAATTATTAAATCAATACTTGATTTAATAATCCGTCTATATCACATATAACCGACTAATATAATATGTATCATTTTATCGAATCAACACTTGATCCGATAACCCGGCTATATCACATATAACCAGCCGATATCACATATCGCGAGAATAAAATACGGTATCCCATACGCGTATCAATCTCGGTCCGCACATATCACATATGTGCTCCTACTCCGTTTCGCCTGAGCCAGGAAACCTTTTTGTAGGACTCTAAAGACTCGTCAATACGCCGGAAGTAGGTGGTGATCATATCAGTCACCCACAAGCCGTCAGCGGTCAGCTAAACGTAACGGCCACCCGGGTATTGAGCGATCAGAAGATCAACAAGCAAGCCTACTCACACTCCTCTGAATCCAATCAGTAATACTACCGTACAGTCCGGTCTCTTCGTCTGATATGTCGCATATCCATTCTAGGGGTGGTAAATGTCAAACCCCAGTAACCGATAAGCCGTGCCGATGTGAGGCTCATAACGGGTCGAGAAACTACTGATAACACTTACCAGTAGATCTCCATATCAGCCATGGCTAGGGACTTCCTATTATAGCCAATCGAGCTCAGCGCAACATCAACCCCTAATACCGGGAGAGAAGAAACCCCTCCTATCGCTCGTTGCCTCCATGTGATTCTGGACTGTACCCAAAAGCCACCGTTTTGCACGTTCTCTTGAACATGGTAAGGTGAAAATCAAAGCACAGTGGGAATCACACAAGACTCTATGACGATCTCGGGTCTACAGACTAACCTGTACCAGTGTCACCAGAGAACTGCTATCTGACGATAGGTATAATACCAACTAGGAGTTCTCGGCGAGTCCGTTCAGTGTACCCAGTCTCCACTGAGCACCCGTACACCACCTTTGATGTCAAGCACCAATGGACGTGGGATCATCCATCACCCATCATATGGGTCAAGATGCGTGTACGTTAGTCTACTGCGGAGTATCGATGCCCTGTCTCGATACACCCAAGACTAGGAACAATTATAGGATGTACTTTTGGACTACCCTTGGCCCTACTAGTGTGATCTCCATCATAGTCCTGGCTGTCAAGTACTCATCCTAAGGGCTTTATCAACATCTGAGAGCTAGACAGTATCACTATACCAATCTACATGTTAAGACAAAAAGAAACCAGATAGCATACTATCATGTCGAGCAAGAAGGTCCTCTCTATATACATCTAAGCATCCACTATAATATACATCACATGTATAATAATGGCCTCTAGGGTATACATATAACTAACAATCACCCACTTGCACTAAGGCCATATGTTGTAGTATTTCATACCCAACATCCCGAAGATTCTGTCAAATTGTATCTAGGGTATGGCCTTCGTGAGTGGATCCGCTGTGTTGTCCTTCATGTCAATTCTCCTGACCTCGATCTTCCAGGGATCAACTATCTCCCGGATCAGGTTATACCTGTTAGTGTATATGCCCTAGAGGCCATTACTGTATCATGCTGGTTTGTATATTACTTAATGGAAGCTTGGGATATTCACCTTGTATAGACAATCTTGCTAAATATAGTAGTATGCTACTTGGTTTGTTTCTACTTCAATGTGTACATGTGTTTATTTTAGTTTATCACCTATACACATTAGTGGAGCCCTTAGGATCTTTGCTTGATTACCAGCATTGTGATGGCAGTCACACTAGTGGGGGATGGGTAATCTATAAGCACATTCTTATGCAGGTCCCTAGTCGCAGGACTATCGAGACAGGTCATCGATACTCCAGAGTAGACTAGCGTATGCGCTTCTCATCCCGGTGTGGGAGACGGTCTGTCCCACAGCCGTTAGTACGTCGTACTTGAGATAGTATGCGGGTGCTCGTTAGGTTACGAGTGCACTGGACAGGACTCGTCGGAAACTATTGGTTGGTACTATACCTATCGTCAGTTATCAGTTCCCAGGTGACTTGAGTACAGCTTAGTCCGCTGAATTAACACTGTCAATTCGCCTCGAGTGTGTTCCCACTGTACTTAGATTACTACCCTACCACGGCTCAAAGGAGTCGTACAAACAGGTAGTAGTTGGGTGCAGTCCCGAAGCACTTGGAGGCAGTGACGGTTAGACAGGATTCGTCTCTCCCGGTATTGGGGGTTGACATCGCGCTGTGTTTAGGAGAGCCATTACACGAGTAGTCCCTGGCCAGGGCAAGCGAGATATACTGGTAGGTTTCCAGTGCTATCTCAGGGTGTTCTGGGCTACACTCCGACACGACTTGTACCGCTATTAGGGGACTGACGTTTACCGCCCCCTAGGCCCGCCATGCGATGTATCAGACGAACAGACCGGACTGTACAGAGATTGTCACATTCATGCTCAGTAGGAGTTCAGATGGGTTTCACCTCGTCCGTCTTCTTGTCGGCATCTACCTGGGGACCGTTACGCACAGCTAGTGCCGCTTGCGGTCTGTGCTTAAACCCACTACCAGCGTAGTGTCGAGTCTTTAGAGTCCCACACAGAAAGCTATTCGCCTTTAGGCAAAAGAGTAGAGGTCGCATGGTTTTGCGACAGGTCGCATGGTTTTGCGACAGGGTTCGGTCAGATCCGTGCACTTGTGCACGTTTGGTGTCCGGACAGTTAACACTAGCAGGTATTGGTTTAAGCCAGATCCTATTGTGCATTTTGGGATTGGTTTTATCTTGTTTGTATTCGTGTTCCTCGGAACGCGGATGCGGGTGTGTATGCACAGTTGACAGAGAGACAGAGGCAGAGGATTCTCATTGGGGTTGTTGACTGTTGACTGTTGACTATTGACTTTTGGCTAAACCCTAATGAGAATAAGAAATATAATTAACAATAATATTAATTAAGTATTATAGTGACATGGTTTTTGAGGGGTTGACTTTATTGACTTGTTAACTTTGTTGACCGGTTGACTAGGTTGGACTAGTTGACCATCATCATGACAATGGCTATCATTTCATGGCAAAGACTTCTGCTTGCTTGTTTGTTTTTGCAAAATGAGTGCATGAAATGATATAGCCATTTTGACTTGAACCATCACATAATACTTGATTACTATTTTGTTATGATGGTTTTGGATTATGAGAGCTTGGATGGCAAAAGAGTTACTCATTCTCTCATTTCATTTCTCTCTCTTGCTTGAGCTCTCCCTCTTACTCTTGCTCTTGCTCTGTCTCTAGCTCAAGGCAACACCCTCTCCTGAGTTGAGAAACATTGCCTTAGAGATAAAAGAAAACCCAAATCACTTCTCTACTCATCCTAGTTCACAAGGTTTAGCAAACCAAGTGTTCTAGTTTCTTTAAGTTCGAAGAAGAAGCCAAAGGTAGAAGCTTTCAGGTAGATCCATCTTCGGCGCAAGGAGACGACAAGGTGAGGCCGATCCGTACACCGGAAAGAGTTGAAGACGAAGGAGTTCAAGAAAGGTATAACCCCCTAACCGAGTAGGTAAAACTCTAGTTAGGTTTGTTAGTTAGTTGTTTAACAAAGATCCGTATTTTGAGTCCATGTTACTACCTTTTGAAAATTCGTTTTTCATCATTTCCGCAAGCCCGTAAGTATCTGCAGAGGTAACGTGGACTTACAGTGGTATCAGAGACTAGTTAAACACTACCTAACATGTTAGCAAAGTAAGTAGGAGTTCGATCGAAGAAAAAGTCGCGGAACGAACCCGTAAAATCAAGTTTCTACCGAATTTTTTTTCTGTCCAAAAAAAATGATAAATCTTATCTTAAAAATCGGCTCAAGCTTTTATTAAAACACCCAAGAAATTTTGTCCATCGAATCGGTCAAAGCGCCGCGGAAACGCGGCCGGAGCATGCTTCCGCCGTGGTTCCGCGGCCGAGTTGACTCGGTCGAGGAAAAGGTTTCTTGCAGAGTGTTTCTGGGGCTGTTTTGGGATTTTTGGGATACGTATTTTCTGCCCAGATTTTACAGAAAGAAAAATTAGTTTTTGGGGCTTGAAAATCCGTATTTTGATCGAACTTCTAAAGACTTAAGCTGACGGGTATATATCTGTGATGTGTTATATGTATTGAACGTCCGCTAATCGCTATACGTCGATTAGTGGGGGTTATACATATCTGTTATTTGTAATGTTGGTGGTATGTGTATATGAATTCTTTGGATTGCCGCGGATGAATAGCCGGGGGTTGTGAGATGAGAGTTTTTCCTTTTATCTTTCAATTCATGTAATATGTAAATTGATGTAATATTATTTTTGGCCGCACAACCGTGTCGGGGTTGTAGCCGTCATTGAATAATTTCTTTTTACTGTTTTTGCTCCTAGGATAGACCCAAGGTAGGGTGCACAAACTACCGGGTATCTCAAAGTGCCGAGTGGCCTACTCACGTCGTTGAGGGAGGTTGCTCCACTTCGAATATTTGGCGGCTAGTTTGCCGCACCCGTAGGGGTCTAGGGTGGGGTATTGGCTATTCATCGCGACCGTGTAATCCGCTTTTCGTTACAGGCTCGTACGAATTGCGGATTCCTAGTATATCCAATGTATTCATCTGTGATTTGAAATGGCTATCATTGCAATATATATATATATGTATGATATTATTTAGGCGTTGCTTATGTTTTGCATCCGTGCTAGTCTAGCCCCCACTCTATCGTTAGTTAAGTAACCTAACGGGTAATGACGGGGCCCCATGGCGAATGCGGATGGCATAAGCGTACGTCATATTTTGGTTGTTTTCTGCAATGGTAGGATTAAATGATGGGACGCATTGGAATTAATGCAAGAAAAATAAACCAAGTAAAAGTCGTTGGAACAATTTCAAAACCACTCGGTTTCCTTTCAAAAAGAACTTTTAAACGCGGAGCTTAAGCTACTCCTTTTAAAAGCTATCTCGTTCCATCGATCATATCAAGTTCACTACGTTCACGGTTTTGCCAAAACCATCCGTAGCCCTCCATCATTTCAGTTAAATATTCGGTAGTATTCAAGCTATGTATTTTGACCTCACGCCAAGGCATAGTGATTGGTAGCTGCCGGATATTTATCTGTTGCATAGATAGAATGCGTTGGTTTGAGACAGTCGTACTGCCATTTTGGCCTACGTCAAGGGTAGGTACGGGTGGGTTCAAATTAACCTGGACAATGATGGGAAGAACTTGACATGTGACTTATGACATTTTGACCTCACGCCAAGGTCAGAAGAGCATGGGGCAAAAATCTACATCGGCAGTTTCAAAAGAACTGAAACTTGCTAGCGCTGCATACCATTTGTAGTGTGATGATTCTGGTAGGATTCCTTCAGTTTTGTCACGCAATGATATTTGGATCCCGATCCTACTGTGAGTATATGCTACTCCTCGGGAAATTTCTCACTTAACGATCAATGCTATAAACCAAGTAGGTGTCTAGAAAGGTGTTAGCAGGGCTACGCCCCTAGGGAAAAGAGGTTATTTAATTAAGGAACTTCGCGAAAGCGTTGGAAAACCTCCCTCGAAGTACCGATACCAGCCTGGCCGAACGGTTAAGCAAGTATTGTACGGTGAGATTGATCATGACTAATTCTTCCTTTTTGGTTTGAGGAGGGATTCGAGAGACAGTGGGAGCCATCCTGTTTAGACAAATTAAAAACCATTCTAAACTTGCAAGAGCATCATGCTAAAGTGTTTCTTCTCTCTCTCCTAATTGCAGCGACCAAACATCATGACCGGACTTAAGTTACTACTAGATAAAAATATACCGACAGGGCCAAACTATAAAGATTGGCTCAGGAATGTCAAAATGGCAATTATTTATGACAAGTTGGGGTATCTCCTTACCACCAAAGCTCCCCCTGTCCCAGGTCCCAAAACCAGCGTCGCGGATAGGGAAATCCATAAGACCTGGGAAATCGATTGCGCGAAGGCCAAGTGCCTCATGCTTGCCTCTATGGACAACGAACATCAGAGGAGGCACGAGAATATGGACCTCGAATCCATATTTCTCCATACAAAAGAACTGTATGGAGAGCAATCTCGTATCGCAAGATACGAAGTGTCGATGAAGGTATTTTCGGTAAGGTTGGCCGTCGGATCATCGGTAGCGGAACACGTGCTTAAGATGATTGGCTTCATTGAGGAGCTCGCGGACCTTGGGACCACGTTAGAGAACGAGCTCTATACGGACTTGATTCTCCAGTCCCTTCCTTCCACTTACGCCCAGTTTATCCTGAACTTCAACTTGCAAGGAAAAGAAGTTGAACTTTCAGAACTCCTCAACATGCTGAGGAGTGCAGAGGGCACCCTGCAGAAAGGTAGGGAAACATCCACTTTGTTTGTAGGAGGATCTTCCTCTTCTAGGTCCAAGGCGAAAGACAAGGGAAAGAAGATGAAAGCCCCCGCCAAACCAAGGGGCGGTGTTAGTAAAGTGGATACGAAGGGAAAGGCAAAAGCAACAAAGATAGCGGGGAAGCTTATAGGGAAGGAAGAGTGCTTTTTCTTTCATAAGAGTGGGCACTGGAAGAAAGATTGCAGGGCTTGGAAAGCCAGAACACAGGATCTGAAGCAAGTTACGGCTTCAGCTTCAGGTGTGTATGTTATTGAAAACTGTCTATCAATAAACTCTACTTCTTAAGTATTGGATACTGGATCAGGATCTCATATCTGTAATTTTTTGCAGGCGTTGAGAAACCGTAGGGTTTTAAAGGCAGGTGACATGACCCTCAAAGTTGCAAACAGAGCTAGCATGGATGCTAAGGCCGTGGGGGACTATCACCTGGGGTTATCAGATGGACACGTTTTGGTTTTGCGTAATTGCTATTTTGTACCCAATGCAACTTTTAATATCATTTCTGCATCTTTATTATCTAAAGAAGGTTATGAATTTGCATTTGCAAGTAATGTTGTAAACATTCACCTTAATCAAGTTCTGATTGGGTCAGGTACATTAAGCAATGGTATATACGTATTAAACCAACCACAGATTTCCAATGTCCAGAATACACACAAAAGAAAGTCTCCGGAAATAAATCAGACTTTCTTATGGCATTGTAGACTGGGTCACATCAATAAGAGAAGGTTGACGAAGTTACATACAGAAGGATATTTGAATCCGTTCGAATATCAATCGTATGCCATTTGTCAATCCTGTCTCAAAGGAAAGATGACAAAGACTCCGTTCACTGGACACGGAGTAAGAGCGAGCGAGCTCTTGGGACTCGTACAAAACGACGTGTGCGGTCCAATGTCTACACATGCGCGAAGTGGTTATTCTTACTTCATTACTTTTACGGATGACTTTACAAGGTACGGTTATGCCTTCTTAATGAAACATAAATCCGAAGCCTTTGGAAAATTCAAGGAATATAAGAATGAAGTAGAAAAACAAACCGGCAAAAGTATCAAGACACTGAGATCGGATCGAGGTGGTGAATACTTAAGTGCCAAGTTCCTGGATTACTTAAAAGAGAATGGAATTCTCTCTCAGCTTACTCCTCCATACACTCCGCAACATAACGGTGTATCGGAGAGACGGAACCGGACCCTATTGGATATGGTACGTTCCATGATGAGTAACACTGAGTTACCGCGATCATTCTGGGGATATGCACTAGAATCAGCTGCATAACTTTTGAACCGAGTTCCAACTAAGACTATGCCTACCACACCATATGAGATATGGAGTGGGAAGAAACCCTATCTTCAATATCTGAAGATCTGGCGATGTCCGGCTTTTGTCAAAAAGCAGCATGTGGACAAACTCGAGGCACGCTCAGTACTGTGCAAGTTTGTGGGATACCCAAAGAACTCCAGGGGGTATCTCTTCTATTACGCAGAGGAACAAAAGATCATTGTTTCTCGTAATGCCCATTTTCTGGAACACCAGTTCTTAGAAAAGGAAACAAGTGGGAGCGAAATAGAACTGGAAGAAATTCCAGAACCACAGACTATTACTGAAAGCTTAGTAGAACCAGAGGGTTCAAAAGAACATGACATTCTTACGCCGCTCCGCAGGAGTAGTAGGCAGTCTCATCCGCCCGAAAGATACTACGGTTTTCTCATAGACAGGGATAGAGAGGATTGCATCATTGATTATGATGAGCCGACTAGCTTCCAGCAGGCTATTCAGAGCGTTGACTCGGTAAAATGGCTAGATGCAATGCGGAACGAAATGGAGTCCATGTACACCAACAAAGTATGGACGTTGGACGTTGCTCCAGATGGGGTAAAACCCGTAGGATGCAAGTGGATCTTCAAAAGGTTGATTGGTGTAGATGGACAGGTTGAGACCTATAAAGCTAGACTGGTTGCAAAGGGTTTTCGTCAAAGACCTGGTTTGGACTATGACGAGACCTTTTCTCCTGTAGCTATGCTGAAATCCATTCAGATCCTTCTTGCCATTGCTGCCTTCCACGATTATGAGATATGGCAGACGGACGTAAAAACCGCTTTTCTAAATGGAAATTTACAGGAGTGTGTTTATATGGACCAGCCAGAGGGTTTCATTCAGAGTGGGAGCAGCGGAAAGGTGTGTAAGTTGCTTAAGTCCATCTATGGACTAAAGCAGGCATCGCGGAGTTGGAACATCTGTTTTGATGAGACAGTCAAAGAATTTGGCTTTATCAAAAATCCAGATGAACCGGGCATCTATAGTAGATTTGTAGCGAGAACTGTAGTATTCCTCGTTTTATACGTGGATGACATTCTCTTAATAGGAAATGACATTCCTATGCTACAATCTGTCAAATGGTTCTTGTCACACAGGTTCTCCATGAAAGACCTGGGTGATGCCTCATACATTCTGGGGATCCGGATCTACCATGACAGATCCAAAAGGATACTGGGACTTTCACAGTCTAGGTACATCGACACCATACTGAAAAGATTCAGTATGGAAGATTCCAAGCACGGGAATCTACCGGCTTGTCACGGGATCACCCTTTTCCAAAGAGATGTCTCCCAAGACTGATTTGGAAAGGGATCGCATGTCTATTATACCCTACGCTTCTGCGGTAGGCTCTATAATGTATGCGATGTTATGTACCAGACCAGATGTAGCTTATGCACTGAGTGTGGTAAGCCAGTATCAGTCAAACCCTGGGGAGAAACACTGGATAGCAGTAAAGAACATTCTCAAGTACCTGAGAAGGACTAACGAGATGTTCTTGGTGTATGGCGGAAAAGACCTCCAGATCGAGGCCTTTGCTGACTCCAGCTTCCAGAGTGACAAGGTTGATTCCAAGTCAATGTCGGGTTATATCTTTACCCTCAATGGAGGGGCGGCGTGTTGGAAGAGTTCCAAACAGGAAACCGTTGCTGACTCGACGATGGAAGCGGAATATATCGCTGCTGCAGATGCCGCAAAAGAAGCTGTCTGGATAAGGAAGTTCTTAGCTGAACTTCAGGTGGTTTCGTCCATTGTTGATCCAATACCGCTGTATTGTGACAACAACGGGGCTATAGCTTTATCGAAGGAACCCAGGTCCCATCAGAAGTCCAGACACATCTTGAGGCGGTATCACCTGATCAGGAAGATCGTGGGTCGCCAGGAGATCGAGGTTCGAAGAGTTTCTATGGAAGATAACACTGCTGATCCACTCACAAAGGCGTTACCCCAGACACAGTTCGAGCGGCTGATCGAGATGATAGGTGTTCGATATGCCAGTACATGGCCTTAGTGCAAGTGGGAGATTGTTAGTGTATATGCCCTAGAGGCCATTACTGTATCATACTAGTTTGTATATTACTTAATGGAAGCTTGGGATATTCACCTTGTATAGACAATCTTGCTCAATATAGTAGTATGCTACTTGGTTTGTTTCTACTTCAATGTGTAAATGTGTTTATTTTAGTATATCACCTATACACATTAGTGGAGCCCTTAGGATCTTTGCTTGATTACCAGCGTTGTGATGGCAGTCACACTAGTGGGGGCTGGGTAATCTATAAGCACATCCTTATGCAGGTCCCTAGTCGCAGGACTATCAAGACAGGGCATCGATACTCCGCAATAGACTACTGTATGCGCTTCTCATCCCAGTGTGGGAGACGGTCTGTCCCACAGCCGTCAGTACGTCGTACTTGAGATAGTATGCTGGTGCTCGTTAGGTTACGAGTACACTGAACAGGACTCGTCGGGAACTGTTGGTTGGTACTATACCTATCATCAGTTATCAGTTCCCAGGTGACATGAATACAGCTTAGTCCGCTGACTTGACACTGTCACTTCGCCTCGAGTGTGTTCCCACTTTACTTAGATTACTACCCTACCACGGCTCAAAGGAGTCGTGCAAACAGGTAGTAGTTGGGTGCAGTCCCGAAGCACTTGGAGGCAGTGACGGTTAGACAGGATTAGTCTCTCCCGGTATTGGGGGTTGACATCGCGCTGTGTCTAGGAGAGCCATTACACGAGTAGTCCCTGGCCAGGGCAAGCGAGATATACTGGTAGGTTTCCAGTGCTATCTCAGGGTGTTCTGGGCTACACTCCGACACGACTTGTACCGCTATTAGGGGACTGACGTTTACCGCCCCTAGGCCCGCCATGCGATGTATCAGACGAACAGACCGGACTGTACAGAGATTGTCACATTCAGGCTCAGTAGGAGTTCAGATGGGTTTCACCTCGTCCGTCTTCTTGTCGGCATCTACCTGGGGACCGTTACGCACAGCTAGTGCCGCTTGCGGTCTGTGGTTAAACCCACTGCCAGCGTAGTGTCAAGTCTTTAGAGTCCCACACAGAAAGCTATTCTCCTTTAGGCAAAAGAGTAGAGGTCGCATGGTTTTGCGACAGGTCGCATGGTTTTGCGACAGGGTTCGGTCACATCCGTGCACTTGTGCACGTTTGGTGTCCGGACAGTTAACACTAGCAGGCTTTGGTTTAAGCCAGATCCTAGTGTACATTTTGGGATTGGTTTTATCTCGTTTGTATTCGTGTTCCTCGGAACGCGGATGCGGGTGTGTATGCACAGTTGACAGAGAGACAGAGGCAGAGGATTCTCATTGTGGTTGTTGACTGTTGACTATTGACTTTTGGCTAAACCCTAATGAGAATAAGAAATATAATTAACAATAATATTAATTAAGTATTATAGTGACATGGTTGTTGAGGGGTTGACTTTGTTGACTTGTTGACTTTGTTGACCGGTTGACTAGGTTGGACTAGTTGACCATCATCATGACAATGGCTATCATTTCATGGCAAAGACTTTTGCTTGCTTGTTTGTTTTTGCAAAATGAGTGCATGAAATGATATAGCCATTTTGACTTGAACCATCATATAATACTTGATTACTATTTTGTTATGATGGTTTTGGATTATGAGAGCTTGGATGGCAAAAGAGTTACTCATTCTCTCATTTCATTTCTCTCTCTTGCTTGAGCTCTCCCTCTTGCTCTTCCTCTTGCTCTCTCTCTAGCTCAAGGCAACACCCTCTTATGAATTGAGAAACATTGCCTTAGAGATAAAAGAAAACATAAATCACTTCTCTACTCATCCTAGTTCACAAGGTTTAGCAAACCAAGTGTTCTAATTTCTTCAAGTTCGAAGAAGAAGCCAAAGGTAGAAGCTTTCAGGTGGATCCATCTTCGGCGCAAGGAGACGAAGAGGTGAGGCCGATCCGTACACCGGAAAGAGTTGAAGACGAAGGAGTTCAAGAAAGGTATAACCCCCTAACCGATTAGGTAAAACTCTAGTTAGGTTTGTTAGTCAGTTTTTTAACAAAGATCCGTATTTTGAGTCTATGTTACCACCTCTTGAAAAATCGTTTTTCATCATTTCCGCAAGCCCGTAAGTACCGGGAGAGGTAACGTGGACTTACAATACCGCCACAGAATCTGTCTGGATCGCTGATGGGACCTGCGTTCCTTTGCCATGGCCGCTGCTCCTGTAACATTTCAGAAAATAAAATGATTATTTTTGATGAAATTGAATAATTAAAATAGTAAATTTTATTAATATTAGAAAATATTTGGAAATTTATAAGAATTATTGAATTGTAGGCGTTTATGTGGTATGGGCATTGTAGATTTTTGAATACTTATTTGTAAATAGGTTAGTTAGTAAACTTGATTAGTATTTTCTAATTTTCATTAAGCTCGATTATGCACATGACATGCACCATATCACATTTTAAAAATACTTGTTGCATTTCTTAATTTGTTTGGAAACCATGCTTCATTACTTTATGTTACTTGGTTTTTATTTGACTTTGGATTTAAAAATAAAAAGAAAAGAAAGGATAAGAAATGAGAAAAGAAAAAGAAATGAAAGATAATGTGGCATGGGGAGACAACTGTAGGGTTCCTAGGCACTCCCAAGAGGTCTCACAAGGCATCAACCATACCAATTTCAAATATTGCGGGTGCCGAGAAACCCTAATACGGATCGTTAACTAGATATCTAGGCGAAAGATGCAACTAGTAAACTACTTTACTAAGAGAACGGAAATACAACCTTTGTAGATCCGGTTCTCCACCTCCATAGCTCCATGATGAAGTCCTCTCCGCTGTCCAAATCGAACCATGACTCTTGCATCGGCTTCATCGGAGAAAAAGCGGGCTAGGTCATCGACGACGATGCCGAAGATGATCTACGTCGAGGAATCACTAGATCAAGCTCCCACTTCACCAAGTCATGAAACTTGTGAAGAAAACACACTCTACTACTTGGCAAGAGGTAGAGGATGAAGAAATAGGAAGTGGGTTCACTTTAGAATTGGATTTCTCACTCATTTCATCAATCCACCATTGATGAAGTCAAGCTTCTTCAAGTGAAGAAGAAGATGAAGAAGAAGAAGAAAGAATAAAAATGTTATGATGAGTATTATAATAAGAATAATAAAATCATTCTTATCATAATCATGAACCATGGTCAAGTGTAGAGAACTAACTAAGGTTCAAGTGAATGGTTAGGGTTAAGCATGAGACAAAATGGTCACTTTAGTCAAAGCTTCATGAAGCTTCAAAGATAAAACAAAACTAGCAACCATTTTCCCTTTTTCTTTTCCAAAATTAAAATAAATGAAATAAATAAAAGAAAACCCTAACCATTTACTTAACCATAGGTTTAACTCTTTACACATACCCTAGCAAACATGTATCATCAAACATGATACAATCAAGTGTACAAAAGTATATCACATATACAATATGCACAACAAAGTGAGAAAATCCATTTAAAGTGAACCAATACTAGTTAATGCAAAGTAATATATCAAATATATAATTATACATTAAATCATTAAATCAACACTTGATTTAACGATCCGGTCATATCGCATATAACCGACTAGTATCCTATGTATCGGCTTACCGAATCAACCCTTGATTCGATAACTAGGTTATATCGCATATAACCATTCGATACATTCATCGCGAGAATAGAATACGGTATCACATACACGCATTATTCTCGGTCCTTCACATATCTCATATGCGCTCCTATTTCGTTTCGCTTGAGCCAGGAAACCTCTGTGTAGGACTCTAAAGACTCGTCAATACGCCGGCAGCAGGTGATTATCATATCAAACACCCACAAGCCACAAGCGGTCTGCTAAACGTAACGGCCACCCGGGTATTGAGCGATCAAAAGATCGACGAGCAATCCCGCTCACACTCCAGTGAATCCAACCAGTAACACTACCGTACAGTCCGGTCTGATCGTCTGATATGTCGCATATCTCGCCTAGGGGTGGTAAACGTCAGACCCCAATAGCTCGATAAGTCGTGTCGATATGAGGTCTATAACAGTTCGAGAAACTACTGGTAACACTTACCAGTATATCTCAGCAACCCTGGCCAGGGATTTCCGGTTATAGCCAATCGAACACAGCGCAACATCAACCCCCTATACCGGGAGAGACGAATCCCCTCCTATCGCTCATTGCCTCCATGTAACTCGGGACTGTACCCAAAAACCACCGTTTTGCACGCCCTCTTGGACGTGGTAAGATGGAAATCAAAGCACAGTGGGAACCACACAAGACACTATGACGATCTCGGGTCAACAGACTACATTGTACCAGTGTCACCAGAGAACTGCCATCTGACGTAAGGTATAATACCATCTGGGAGTTCTCGGCGAGTCCGTCCAGTGTACCTAGTCTCCACTGAGCACCCGTATATCATCTCTGATGTCAAACACCAATGGATATGGGATCATCCATCGCCCATCTGTATGGGTCGAGAAGGTATAAGCTAGTCTACTCTGGTATATCGATGCCCCGTCTCGATACACCCACGACTAGGGACTTTGAAGGATGTACTTATGGACTACCATGTCCCCACTAGCATGATCCGCATCATAGTCCAGGTAGTCTAGTACACATCCTAAGGGCTTTACCAACATGTAACAGAGAGACAATCAGTGTACACGTTAAGGTAAAGAGCAACCAGATAGCATACTATCATGTCGAGCAAGAAAGTCCTCCCTATATATGTCCCAGCATCCACTACAAAATACATCCTATGTACAGTAATGGCCTCTAGGGCATACATATAACTAACAATCTCCCACTTGCACTAGGGCCATCTGTAGCAGTGGTTGTAGTATCTCATACTCAACCATCCCATAAAAGTCTCTCTCTGGGAAAAGGCCTTTGTGAGTGGATCCGCCGTGTTGTCCTCTGAGTCTACTCTCCTAACCTCGATCACCCTGGAGATCAGCTATCTCCATGATCAGGTGATCCTGCCTCAGAATTTGTCTGGATCACTGATGGGACAGACGTTCCTTGGCATAAGCCACAACTCCATTGTCACACAATGGTAGGAACCTAGTTCATCTCATGAACCAATATACACCCAAACAGCCTCTTTGGTAGCATCTTTAGTAGCGATGTATCCTGCCTTTATCGTCTAGTATGTCACGGTATCTAGCTTGGAACTCTTCCAACATACCGTCCCTTTACTGAGGGTAAAGACAATGCCTGTGACTGACACTCAGTCGTCTTTATCACCCTGGAACACTTCCAGTGATTCTTCCCAGGATCAATTGATACCATCTCACTACAGCTAGTGAGTATTCTAGCATCCATTTAGATCTATCTCATAGGTCCAAAACCCAGGATTTAGTAGGTATCACTTTGATCCTATGTGGAGAATCATTGTGATAAGCGGAGATTGATCGAGCGTAGCATAGGAAACTCTTTCCCTATCAAGAGTATGTCATCCACGTACTCTACGAGGATCATCACCATACTCCCTACTACCTTTTTGTATATACAAGTTTCATCTACCATTTTGATGATGTCAAACTCTTTGACTAATTCATCAAAACAGACGTTGTAACTCCGCGATGCCTGCTTTATCCTATAAAACATCTTGCACATGTTTCCGCTGCTCCCACTGTCTACGAGGCCCTCTGGCTGTGTACTTATAGACTCCCTCTTCTAAAGCATCATTTAGAAAAGCATTCATGGCACCCAACCGCCAGATATCGTAGTCATGGTATGTAGCCGTGGCAAGTAGGATCTGGATGGACTTAAGCATAGTCACTTGAAAAGGTTTCATCATAATCCACGCCTGGTCGATGACGAAAAGCATTAACAAGTCTAGCTTTGAATGCCTTAACTTTTCCATCTACACCAAGTAATCTTCTCAAGATATACTTGCTCCTGATGGGGATTTAACCCTTCAGATATTGCAACCAAAGTCCATACTTTGTTGGTGTACATAGATTCCATCTCAGATCGCTAAGCATCCAGCCATTCTTACAGAGTCCCACTCCTGATGGCCAGTTCCAAACTAGTTGGGTCATCATCTCATGATGCAATCCTCACTCCCACTGTCATAGAGAAACCGAAGTAGCTCTCAGGTAGGTGAAGAACCCTACTAGATCGGCGGAGAGGCTGAGGTTCGTTGGTATCTATTGAATCCTTTGGTTCTGTCAAATCATCAGCTGCAGTTTGTATAGCTGGAACATTTCCAGTTCTACATGACTGACTTTGCCTCGAGCTTGTCCGGATTATGCTTTTAGACATAGCCCGGACAACCCCAAATCTTAACTAACTTAAGATATGGGCTCTACCCTTTCCATATCAAATATGAAATGGTAGGCAACTGATTTGATTGGAACCCTATTCAATAGGTATGCAACTTCATAAGTGCATAACTCCCAAAAGGAAAAAGGTAACTCAGTAGTACTCATCATAGAGAACACCTTATCATATAGGGTGTGATTGCTTCGCCCCGATATACCATCGTGCTATGGTGTATACGGAGGAGTAATGCTGAGAGAGAATCTTATTCTCCTTTAGAATATTCAGGAATTCCGTGCTCAAGTATTCTCCTCCTTGATCACATCAAAGGACATAATACTTTTACCCGTATTTTGATTCTCTACTTCTAAATTACATTCAGTGAATATCTCAAAAGGTTCGGACATGTGTTTCAACAGGAACATAGGTCTGAATCTCGAAAAGATCATCAGAGAATGTAATGAAGTGTAAAGAACCATTCCTGGCATGTGCAGACAGGAGACCTTACATACATCATCATGTATCAGTCCCAAGAGTTCACTAACTCTTTCTCTGTTTCCAATAAACAGAGCTATGGTCATCTTATCTTTGTGACATGACTGGCGAGTTTCACAAGATGTAAATTCAAACTGATTTAAATATGCATCTATATGTAACTCTAGCTAGTCGGGTCACATTGATCTGACCTAGTCTACAATACCTCAAGAAGGATTCGTTCAGTCCTGAACTCTTCCTCTTGTGTGTGTTCTGTATAATAAGAACAGTAGTTTGATTTAGAACATCAATGCTTTTAGATAACGTGCCTGAATTGATCAACTTTTGATATAGGAAATGTTCAAAACATTATCCAACAATACAAAATTTTATCATTTCTTTACTGATAAAGAGACTGATATGATTTTGTATATCATGTTCGGTATCTAATAACATTCGTTCAGAATCAATGTATTGGTAATACAGGGTGACAGTGACCAACAGACTTGGCTGCAACACTTGCCCCGTTTTCTGCCTCATGAAACTTATCACCCGTTCTCAGTTCTCTACCTAGCTGTAGCCCTATGTAACAGATTACATATCTGGGATCCTGATCTGGTATCACATACCCAGGACGTAAAGGTTACTGAGAAACAGTTCTCTGTAATGAACACACCCGAAGATGATGCATCATCATGCACTCTCCTCGTTTGGGCGGCACGGGAATTCTGGTAATCCCCAATTTCCTGCTCTGTCTTATAACAATTATAAGTTGGAGCGGGACCAACGTTCCCCAACTCAGTATAACATGCGGGTTCGGTCAATAATCCGTATTATTATCTTGATTAAGGCGTGATATGGTCGCTACCAGGAGAGAGAGAGAAGAAAACACTCAGCGTGCGCTCTTGCAAGAATAGATTGGTTATTATTTTATCTAATCAGGATGGCTCCCACTGCTTTTTATCAAATCTTCCTTCAAACCTAAAAAGGAAAGACTAGCCGGGATTAATTACACACTACAAGTTCGCCAATCTTTCAGCCAGGCCAGTGTCGGTACTTTGAGGGAGGTCCCCCGTGCTTTCGCACGAACCTAATTAATGTAAACCTCGCTTTCCCAGAGACGTAACCCCGTTGACACCTTTCTAGACACCTACTTGATTAGCTAATTGCAATGTGTAAAACTCTCCCAGGAGTAACTCTTACTCGCAGCGGGTATCGGGATCCAACTATCTCATAGAAGGTATGCAATCTCATTGCAAATTTCAACACTTGAAATTCCCGAAAATATTTTGCCCCTAGCGTCCTATGACCTTGACAGAGGTCAACAAACCATAGGCTGCTAGTCAAGTTCAACCCGTCATTTTCTGATTGAAGTAAACCCACCCGCACGACCCTTGACAGAGGTCAACAAGGTCACACGACTACCCTAAATCAATCACATCATATGCTTATACAGATAAGCACTAATCAGCTACCGCACACTACGCCTTGACAGAAGTCAACAAACGTAGCACGAATACTAACCAGTACATATCTGAAATGACGGAGGGCTACGACAGGTTTTTCTGAAAACCTATTGCGTAATGAACTTGATATCGTTGTAGAATCAAATGATTTTAAAAATGGAGTGCTTTAGAGGCTTTTCTAGTTTTGCTAAAGGAGTCACTCCCGGTGAAGGGATCGTCGGTCCTTTCCTCGTCGAATGAGGTGCTGGATATATCCTATATATCACTGTGCAAAGCAAAACTCTTAAAAGCAATCAGAAGATAAACCGAGTGTGTAGCATCTGCCAGTTATTGCTAAAGGAGTCACTCCCGGTGAAGGGATCTCGGTCCTTTCCTCATCGAATAAGGTGCAGGATATATCACATATACCGCTGTGCAAAGCAAGAACTGTAGCTACCTGTTTTATTTTGAAATTCGATTCCACAACATCTTAGGTTTCTTTTACTTTCATTAATCACATTAATGAAGTCCCATCATTCAAGTACCTAAACATCACAGATAAATACGACGTACACTTATGCCATCCGCATTCGCCTCGATGTCCCCTCGTGCACCGTTAGGTTATGTAACTAACGGCAGAGCGGGGCAGGGCTAGCGCGGGTGTAAAACATAAGTAACGCCTATATAATATATCATATATACTATATACTGTATCTATCACAGAACATCACATGATCACATCATAGATATCGCAGCAGAAGAATCATATGAAATATTGGATATACTAGGACGTCCGTGTTTTCAATACGAGCCAGTATAAAACACGGATTCCACGATCGCGATGAATAGCCAAACCCACACCCCTAGACCCCTACGCGAGCGGCAAGCAACCCTACCAATTCTGGAGTTAGGAGACCCGGACTCGACTCCTCGAGTTGGTCTCCCACTGGACCCCAGAACCCGGTTACTTGTGCTCCCCTCCTTGGGTCTATCCTAGTGCGGAAAAGTAAATAATATACAAAAGGTGACATCTTCCGCAACCTGGAAGTGCCCCAATAAAAGAATATTACATACAAGTTTTTACATGAATGAAAATGAAAAACACTCATCTCACATAAAAACCCCCGGCTTTTCAAACACGACGATCCAATATAACATATCCAGCAACACATAACATCACATGTCATCAACGTAAGTAAATATGCTCATCCCAATTGTCGTTGACATATAGCAACGAAACTGGCGATATCACATATTACACTTACGGTCACAGAAAAGAAAGTGTAAAACTACAACAGTTGGAATCTGCAACCTCCATAGACATCGCATGCCTAATCAAATGAATTCCTTAGACATCGCATGCCTAACAATTATAAACCCCGCATTTTAGTCTCAAAATCGAAAACTCTTTTCAATATCAAGTCGGGCAATTCAACAAGATTCCCGACATCCTGATCGAATGCTCGTCGCAAACTTCAGTAGACGGCCGCACCCTGGATACCGGCGACGAAGTGCACCAAGGCGGAACACCACTGCCGCGAGCACCCGGACGGATGCTTTCGGCGACGGGGTTCTCCTATAGTCACTTGGTCGGGGCTATGGAGTGAGGCTGTCTATTAAGTTTACCAGGCGAGTATCCGCGTATGCTACGTGATTGCGACGGACTTTTGATCACATCAAAATTCCGTGGCAACCGATCAAGTGAGACTAAACTGCTATGTTTATAATATTCATTCAGTTATCTCATAACTACTTGTGAATTCCAATTATTGTATCACATTCCGGATAAACAGAAAATGTTAAACTTTCCGATCGAACATTCGAATACCCAAGTTTTCCCGATACGTCTCAACACATGAAATAAGTCTAACAGCATTCAGTTCGTGCCTCAGTACCAACGGTCCAGCCGTAGAAGGGTCAAGCCAACGCCTCACATGTGGCACGCCGTACTGCCCCAAACCCGAAGGTTCAAAGGGCAGTTCAAGACGGTCACATAATCGAGTTAAGGTTTGTTGTCTTCTAGAGGGACCATCGCGTTACTTGCACTACTTAGAACGTCGTTAAACCACGGAAAAATCCAACACTTGGAAATTTCCCGACAGGGGAAAAGTTGGGTATTTATATCCGGTCGAACTTTTTAACATATCCAAAAATTATCCGGAAAGCCACACAGACAAAATTTGATAATCCGATCGAACATACGAATCCCCAAAACAACCCAGAAAATTCAACTCTTGAATAAATATTAAAAATTCCTAGAAAATCCAACACCAGAAAAGAGGAATTACTGTGCAAGAATAAGAAGCTGACGTCATCAAACGGCCGCGGAACCGCCGCAGAAGCCAGGCTTCTACCGCGGTTCCGCCGCACTCTGGTGGATTCATAGGTACGGGCTTCACAGTAATTCTTACAATTCCCTACTGATTTTTCTGCATATTTTTAATATCGAAAAACTCTAGATTTTGAAAAAAGTCCAGAGAGCATGTTTGTGTTAGGGTTTCGGGTTCGTTCGGGTTTTAAACTTCGTCTACGCATCGCCTAAGGCTCTAGCCAGGCTCTGATACCACTGTAGGGTTCCTAGGCACTCCCAAGAGGTCTCACAAGGCATCAAGCATGCCAATTTCAAATATTGCGGGTGCCGAGAAACCCTAATACGGATCGTTAACTAGATATCTAGGCGAAAGATGCAACTAGTAAACTACTTTACTAAGAGAACGGAAATACAACCTTTGTAGATCCGGTTCTCCACCTCCATAGCTCCATGATGAAGCCCTCTCCTCTGTCCAAATCGAACCATGACTCTTGCATCGGCTTCATCGGAGAAAAAGCGGGCTAGGTCATCGACGACGATGCAGAAGATGATCTACGTCGAGGCATCACTAGATCAAGCTCCCACTTCACCAAGTCATGAAACTTGTGAAGAAATCACACTCTACTACTTGGGAAGAGGTAGAGGATGAAGAAATAGGAAGTGGGTTCACTTTAGAATTGGATTTCTCACTCATTTCATCAATCCACCATTGATGAAGTCAAGCTTCTTCAAGTGAAGAAGAAGATGAAGAAGAAGAAGAAAGATTTAAAATGTTATGATGAGTATTATAATAAGAATAATAAAATCATTCTTATCATAATCATGAACCATGGTCAAGTGTAGAGAACTAACTAAGGTTCAAGTGAATGGTTAGGGTTAAGTATGAGACAAAATGGTCACTTTAGTCAAAGCTTCATGAAGCTTCAAAGATAAAACAAAACTAGCAACCATTTTCCCTTTTTCTTTTCCAAAATTAAAATAAATGAAATAAATAAAAGAAAACCCTAACCATTTACTTAACCATAGGTTTAACTCTTTACACATACCCTAGCAAACATGTATCATCCAACATGATACAATCAAGTGCACAAAAGTATATCACATATACAATATGCACAACCAAGTGAGAAAATCCATTTAAAGTGAACCAATACTAGTTAATGCAAAGTAATATATCAAATATATAATTATACATTAAATCATTAAATCAACACTTGATTTAACGATCCGGTCATATCGCATATAACCGACTAGTATCCTATGTATCGGCTTACCGAATCAACCCTTAATTCGATAACTAGGTTATATCGCATATAACCATTCGATACATTCATCGCGAGAATAGAATACGGTATCACATACACGCATTATTCTCGGTCCTGCACATATCTCATATGCGCTCCTATTTCGCTTCGCTTGAGCCAGGAAACCTCTGTGTAGGACTCTAAAGACTCGTCAATACGCCGGCAGCAGGTGATGATCATATCAAACACCCACAAGCCGCAAGCGGTCTGCTAAACGTAACGGCCACCCGGGTATTGAGCGATCAGAAGATCGACGAGCAAGCCCGCTCACACTCCAGTGAATCCAACCAGTAACACTACCGTACAGTCCGGTCTGATCGTCTGATATGTCGCATATCTCGCCTAGGGGTGGTAAACGTCAGACCCCAATAGCTCGATAAGTCGTGTCGATATGAGGTTTATAACAGTTCGAGAAACTACTGGTAACACTTACCAGTATATCTCAGCAACCCTGCCCAGGAATTTCCGGTTATAGCCAATCGAACACAGCGCAACATCAACCCTCTATACCGGGAGAGACGAATCCCCTCCTATCGCTCATTGCCTCCATGTGACTCGGGACTGTACCCAAAAACCACCGTTTTGCACGCCCTCTTGGACGTGGTAAGATGGAAATCAAAGCACAGTAGGAACCACACAAGACTCTATGACGATCTCGGGTCAACAGACTACTCTGTACCAGTGTCACCAGAGAACTGCCATCTGACGTAAGGTATAATACCATCTGGGAGTTCTCGGCGAGTCCGTCCAGTGTACCCAGTCTCCACTGAGCACCCGTATATCATCTCTGATGTCAAACACCAATGGATATGAGATCATCCATCGCCCATCTGTATGGGTCGAGAAGGTATATGCTAGTCTACTCTGGTATATCGATGCCCCGTCTCGATACACCCACGACTAGGGACTTTGAAGGATGTACTTATGGACTACCATGTCCCCACTAGTATGATCCGCATCATAGTCCAGGTAGTCTAGTACACATCCTAAGGGCTTTACCAACATGTAACAGAGAGACAATCAGTGTACACGTTAAGGTAAAGAGCAACCAGATAGCATACTATCATGTCGAGCAAGAAAGTCCTCCCTATATATGTCCCAGCATCCACTACAATATACATTCTATGTACAGTAATGGCCTCTAGGGCATACATATAACTAACAACAAGGAGGTATTGGCTTGGATGAGAGAGAGAGAGAGGGTGAGGGGTCATTTGACCATGGCTCATTTGGTCTTCACTTCATCATCTTCATCTTTTTATTCTCCTTTCTTCATCTCATGGCTGCCCTCATCCCTCCATCTCCTCTACTCCCTCACCACCCCCTCAAATCTACCTCAAAACATCATATCTTCTTCACAAAAAATGTGCACAAGCTCATTACAAGGAAGGTAGACCAAGCAAGATAGGATTTTGAGCACTTGGGCCAACTCAAGAATTTTGTTAAGTTACCAAATGAGATAATTGTTGCACCATTAGTGTAGTAATTATGTCCCTTTAGCATCTATTTTAGTTTAGAAGTGATTTAGTATAGTTTAGTGATCTTGGAAATTTCCAAGATGAGGTTTTGAGGATTTCTTGAGTTGTGATGGGGCAAGTGATTGTAATTGGTTACTACAAACCCTCCCTTAGTGTTAAAAATCCAGATCAAACAAGTGACTAACCCTAAAACTTGATTTTGAAACATCCATGTCGGTTTTATGTATAATTGTGGACTACAGGGAATCGGGAGTGAATTGAGACCATTACTTGGAAAACTAGCAACCTAGAGACCTAGATGGACCACTAGAAGACCACCCTGAATGTACGGACCCAAACGGAGCACCTAGGGCCAGCCAGCTCGGAATTTGGGGTTATGTTACCTGTTGAATTTTGGGTATTGGTGTTGGAATTGGTCCTGTGGCTCATATACCCTATATACTAGCTTCTGTAACTGTTTGCTCAGCCCTATTTTACCTGACCAAAAATCTGGGAAGTTTCTTTAGTTGCTGTTTTGATTTCCTTGATGTTCATGGCTTGAAACTTTGGTTTTGTCTTTTGTCTCGATCGATTGGCGTTTGTAAGTCGATATCGAGGGTTGTTTGGTACTTTTGCATGCGTAGACCATAGGTTTTAACCTATGTATGATTCGTATGCCATTTTGGTTTTCGTATGCGATTCTATTTACGATACGATATATGTAATATGTAGGTACCCTCATGTGGACTTCGGACGACGAGGGAGAGAAGGTCGACATCGACTTCGACAAGCAAGGATCAAGGTGAGTAGATGTGTATCTACGGAGGAAGTCGGGTGGATGGCGTATAGCACCCCCGCAGTTTTGAGCTTTAGTATGAGATTATGTATGTGTGTGTGTGTGTGTGTGTGTGTGTGTGTGTATTGTGAGACATGAAATTTTGGCAAGAAAGGCTTTAGGAGATCATTGGTTAGTTTTAGCGTTATACGGAGGAAAAGTGTCGCTAGTTTAGTTTCTTAGTTGCGAAACCCTAGAATTAAGGTTGACACACACACACACACGCACACACATGATATGTTTTGGGTGTATACGTTTATATGTATATATATACGTGGATGTGTTGGTGCATATATATATATACGTATACACGGATGATAAGGATAGTATTTTATACTTGGAGATGAGTCGATATGATCGGGAAAGATGCCGTGAGATCGGTTATGTGATTTGGGTCGTGTTATGATATACGACATGATGTTATAGTAGATCGATGGACGATGTGTTTTCATACACACGCGGACATATGTTGATGGTATTGGAATGTACTAGACTTTAGATCAGTACCCCTAATTCATGATTTTATGATAATAATACCAAATGAATAATGTGATATTTGACCCGTACCCCGATTTTTGGGATGCCGTACGATGGATTTTACCGTACGTGGCATAGATATAATGATTGATCCGCACTCTTGACCTGAGGATGTCGTATTATATATTTTATTATACGTGATGCTATTGAGGCGGGATCAACGACTACTAGATATATCGACTCGGACTTAAGTGGATTTCCTTACCCTTTCGACTAGTCTCTTAGCTACGTCTTGTAGTTTACTTGGTAGATGTTAGACTGGGCTCGAGTCATACTTTTTTTCAAAACTAACGAATCTTGAGTATTTTAAAGACAGGCTAAAGGATACTACGGATTTTTTTAAAAGGACGTACCTTTTCTTAAAAACACCGCAACCCCTACTTTCTAAAAAACCACAATTCGTGCTATTTCAAATGTCAACACTGTATGACTCGTATATAAAAATGTATATTCTTCATTGTTGAGATTACTATTCATTCTCCGTTTTATTCATGTTGTTCTTATCGCAGTGCATGCTTATACATGCATTTTCTTTGGCTATTATGAACCCATGTTGTCAGGACACTAGCACCATTACCGATGATGCGTATGTCCACAATCACTTGCTTGCCGGCTAAAACACATCATCATCGATAATTGCCATGTCACGTACACTTTAGAGAATATAACTTCTTGGATAGAACTGCTAATAGATAGTCTCGGTATTTAATTACTATGATAGTTTAAATTTTGCATTCCTTGGTTAGATACCATGCATGTATATGCATTCATTTGTCATGCGAAATTGTGGGGCTTTATGCCGATATTTAACTGTTCACTGACTCATGATTTTGAACTTTCTGATCTTTCATGAGATTTCTGGATTTGGGAAACCGCATGTGAATGTTTATAAACTTATGATCATTTTTAAAAGAGAAAGATGCGGTTTTCCTTGATATGATGAGTAGCGTCCATCATGATGATTTCTCGGTTCTGAGTTGGTTTTCGATACCCGATTCGAGGAGGAGGATGAACCGTCTGCGGGTATATGGTGGAGCCGGTGAGGTACCCCGGGACGAGAGTGGTTTTGTGGGGATGACGATGAGCCAGGCAGGGGAGCACTACCTACCAGTGATTGTATGGAAACTCGAAAGATATCCGGAGGATACCGTTTGGAGTTATGAAAGAGATGGATATATGGGCTGATCCTGATCATGCGGAGCCCATGGGCCGATCCTGACTATGCGGAGTCCGAGATATTGAGACATTGAGATATTGAGATATATGTTTTGTGTCGATATTTGACACGGATTCTCTGTTGATTTCATTGATAATACTTCGATTTTTATACAGAAATCTCACTGAGATATGAAAACACTTTCTCGTACATTATGTATTCTGCTTTCATTCCTTATGCATTCGCACATCATATTTGTTACATGTTGCTACCTGAGGCACTCATACGAGCACTGGGTATTATACTTATGTTTAGATGTTTACCCTTGCCATTATTAGATGTTTTCAGGTTATATTTTATGAGGATTTTATTTTATGACCTAGGATAGAGTCATACATGCGATTTCTGCTCGGTGATGTCTTCTACTCACGAGTTGGAAACTCACCCCCGTTGTGCCACAGTTTCTTGCAGGTTTTGCCGTACAGGTTTCTTTGCGGCTTGCTGGCACACTACTTCCTTCCGGGTGATTGCTTTGTTAGGTGGGTTCACTTGTATTGTGACCACCGTAGTATTTGTATATATTTCAGTTGTATCTAGCAACTCCATCAACCAGACTTGTATTATTTCATAGACTTAGAAGACCCGTTGTATATTCTTTCGACCTTAGAGTCGCGCGATTGTATTATTATGATTCTTATCTGGTTTTCTTGAGGATGTTGGTTTCTTTATGAGTTTTGATCCTCACCCTTCGGCGTTGTATATTATATTGCTTGCAATGTTGTTTCTGCCAATTGGCGAAGAGCTAGCTCCCACTTGGGGATACCTTTATTCTTTGCTTATCATTATCCTTGTTTTGTACCCGTTTAGGGCCAGTATTTACAAAGGAAACTCTGCCGAAATTTTTTAGAAAAGAGTTGATGTTTTAAAAATGCTTACTAAGACTTTCAAAGTGATTTTATATGTTAACTTTCAAAAAGTATTCCTTCACTCTCTTTTTAAATGGTTTAGATTTCTGGGCTTTTGGCTTAGTTTAATTAGGTGGGGTCCTATAGACTTCACATGATTCAAGTGCCAGCCACGTGCCATTTCGGGTCGTGACAGCTCCATTGTTATCGCAATACAAAGGTATTGGACGCTCAATGGAAGGAACCATACCAAGTTCAGTTATGAACTTCTTCATCCATACAGCCTCTTTGGCAGCATCGTTGGCAGCGATGTATTCAACCACCATCGGCGAGTCTGCCACGGTTTCCTGTTTGGAACTCTTCCAACAAACCGTCCCTCCATTGAGGGTAAAGGAAAATCCCGAGAACTACTTAGAGTCGTTCTTATCACTCTGGATGCTCGAATCGGTAAAGGAATCCACTTGGAGTTCTCCGTTACCATACACCAAGAACATCTCTTTAGTACTTTTTAAGTACTTGAGAATGTTCTTCACAGCTGTCCAGTGACTCTCTCCTGGATCTACTTGATACCTACTCACTACACTTAGTGAGTATGCTACATCGGGTCTGGTACATAGCATCGCGTACATGATAGAGCTTACTGCCGAAGCATAGGGTATCCCATGCATGCGAGCTCTCTCCAAATCAGTCTTGGGAGACATCTCTTTGGAGAGAGTGAGTCCTGAGATCATGGGTAAATTCCCACGCTTCGATTCTTCCATACTAAACATCTTTAGTATGGTGTCGATGTACCTGGATTGGGACGATCCAAGTATCCGTTTAGATCTATCTCTATAGATCTTAATTCCAAAGATTTAGGTGGTATCACCTAGATATTTCATTGAGAATCTATGTGATAAGAAGAGTTTGACCGAGTGCAGCATAGGAACATCATTTCCTATCAAGAGTATGTCATCCACGTACAATATGAGGAAGACAACCTTAATCTTTGCCACCTTCTTGTATATACAAGGTTCATCTACGTTCTTGATGAAGTCAAACACTTTGACTACAACATCAAAACAGATGTTCCAACTCTACGATGCCTGTTTTAACCCATAAATGGATTTAAGAAGCTTGCTCACCTTTCCGCTGCTCCCACTGTCTATGAAGCCATCTGGCTGAGTCATGTACACGCTCTCTTCTAAATCACCATTTAGAAAGGCGGTCATAACATCCATTTGCCAGATTTCGTAGTCATGTTATGCAAAAATGGAAAGTAGGTTCCGGATGGACTTAAGCATAGCTACTGGAGAAAAGGTTTCATCATAATCCACACCTGGTCGTTGACGAAAATATTTTTCAACAAGTCTAGCTTTGAAAGTCTCAACTTTTCCATCTACTCCAAGTTTCTTCTTAAAGATCCATTTGCTCTCGATGGGTTTTACCCCTTCAGGAGCAACATCCAAAGTCAACACTTTGTTAGTGTACATAGATTCCATCTCAAGTCATATTGCATCCAGCCATTTCATAGAGTCCCCATTCGGGATGGCCTGCTCGAAGATAGTTGGGTCATCATCTTCCATGATGGAATCCTCGCTCCTACCATCAATGAGAAAACCGTAGTATCTCTTAAGTGGATGAGGAACCCTACTAGATCACTGGAGATGCTGAGATTCGTTAGGAACTATTGAATCCTCTGGTTCCAATAAATCATCAGTTGTAGTTTGTGCCGCTAGAACTTCTTCCAGCTTTACCTCTTCGCCACTAATTTCTTTTACAAGAAATTCCTTTTCTAAAAAGGTGGTATATTGAGAAACAAACACCTTTTGTTACTCACCGTGGTAGAAGATATATCCATAAGAATCTTTTGGATATCCCATAAACTTACATAGAGCTGATCTTGTCTCTAGTTTGTCCGGATTTTGCTTTTGAACAGAGGCCGGACAGCCCTATATCTTAACTCGTTTAATAGATGGTCTCTTCCCATTCCATATCTTATATGGAGTGGTAGGCACCGATTTGGTTGGAACTCTATTCAATAGGTATGCGGCTGTCTCCAGCGCATAACCCCAAAAGGAAATAGGTAACTGAGCGGTGCTCATCATATCTAATAGGGTACGATTTCTCCGTTCCGATACACCGTTGTGCTGTGGTGTATACGGAGGAGTAAGCTGAGAGACAATCGCATTCTCTTTTAGATAGTCACGGAATTACGTGCTCAAGTATTCTCCTCCCCGATCAGATCGAAGGATTTTAATACTTTTACCCGTCTGATTCTCAACTTCATGCTTACATTCTTTGAATTTCTCAAAAACTTCAGACTTGTGTTTCATCAGGAACACATGTCCGTATCTTGAGAGATCGTCAGTGAATGTAATGAAGTATGAGGAACCATTCCTAGCATGTGTAGACATGGGACTACATACATCACTATGTATCAGTCCCAAGTGTTCAGTAACTCTTTCTCCGTGTCCACTAAACAGATTTTTGGTCATTTTTCTTTTGAGACATGACTGGTAAGTGCCATAAGATGAAAATTCGAACGGATTCAAATATCCATCCTTATGTAACATAGCTAGTCGTGTCGCATTCATATGACCTAGTCTACAATGTCACAAGAAGGATTCGTTCATTTCTAAATTTTTCCTCTTGTGTGTGTTTTGCACATTAAGAACAACGGTTTGATTTAGAAAGTATATTCCATTATTTAACGAGCCTGATCCAATCAACTTTTGATTCAGGAAGATGTTCCTAACATTATCCTGTACTACAAAATTATATCCTTCTTTACTTAATAAAGAAACTGATATAAGATTGCATAACAGGGTTGGAATGTAATAGCATTCATTCAGAATCAATGTATTACCACTTGGCTACATAAGGTGATATTCTCTAACTGCTTTGGCTGCAACATTTACACCATTCCCTACTCTTACGGAATGATCAACCATTCCCAGTTCCCTACATTTCTTTAGCCCAGTAACATATTACATATGTGGGTTCCTGATCCGGTATCTAATACCCAGGACGTAGAGTGAACTGAGAAAAAGTTCTCGATAACTAACACACCCGAAGTGTAAGTGCACGGCGGCGCACCGGCCGTCAATCCGACGCCTGAATGCGGAAACGAAACTTTTCTAAAAACTAGAAACCGGCACCACCGCGCACTAAAATCTCGGATCGGGCCATTAACCTAACGCTAGCAAACTAGAGAAAAGAGTAGAGAGCTATACCGAGCGATCCGTGTCCTTCGGTCTTCGGTCTCCACTCCGATCTCCTCGCGGAATCTCCGGTGTTTAGCTCCTCGTCGGAACGGGCACCACATCGCCGGGTTCATTTACGGGCTCCCACCTCTGGACCGAGGCAACTCGGGCACGAAGCTGGCGAGTCGACGTGCCCAAGGGATGCTGTAGACTAGTGTAGAATCACTTTGTCTCAATGGGGTGAAGTTGCCTTTGATGATGGAGAAGAGAAAAGAACTTTGGAGGAAAAATAGTGCTCTCATTTTTCAAGCAAGGAATGAGATGAAATATCAATCTTTTCTGTCCAAAAAAATCACCTCTCAAGTAGTGTGGCCGGCCATCAATAACGGTGAAGGGAATAATATCAAGCCCAAAAAACAAGTGGAGAAAATGGAATGATAATGGGAAGAGAATTGTCACACCATTTTTCAAATCAATCCTATCCAAATCCTTTCTCATTTAATGTATATGAAAAGATGAAAAAGGAATCTAATGATTCAAGAACCATCATGAAGCCGCAAATACAAATAACCCCCTCCACAAAGGTAATTTGCACAACTGCAAATAACCCCCTCCATCGGAAAAGTCCTGCCGTGAAGGAACAAAGGAAAACTGGCCGAAACAGAATGCAAACTGGCAACTCCAAAAAACTGATCCCGTAATAAATTACAGGAAAACCCCGCGACTGTATATACATACCCACATTTGTATTGCGACCGAATACAAATGCAAAGAGACAAAATCTACACAGTACAATACTAGGATCCGGCTTAAACCAAAGCCCACTAGTATTATCCGTCTGATCATGAATCGTGCAATACCGCACGTATCTGATCGAACCTTTCCATATCTCCATACGGCCTCTACAACGTTTCGCCGGAAACTTGAGAAAACGGTCTGTGGGGGACTCTAAAGACGCGTCAATACTTTGGCTGTGGATTTAACCACTAGCACGTCAAAGGTATTTGCCTATACGTAACGGGCTACCAGGTATTGACCAAAAGGGACGTCGATGAGCGAACTCATCCTGACACCCTACTGAGCCTGTCAGTGACAATATCCGTACAGTCCGGTCCGTTCGTCTATGAGCATCGCATGGCGGGCCAAGGGGGTTGGTAAAAGTCAGACCCCTAAAAGCGGTACAAGTCATGTCGGAGTGTAGCCCAGAACACCCTGAGATACTACTGGAATACCCACCAGTAAATCTCCTGCCTTGGCCAAGGACTTCGTGTAATGGCTCTCCTAGACACAGCGCGACCTCACCCCCAATACCGGGAGAGGCGAACCCCTGCAGATCCGCTCACTGCCTCCATGTGGCTCGGGACTGTACCCAACTAAAACCTGTTTGCACAACTCCTTTGAGAGTGGTAGGGTAGTAATCAAAGCACAGTGGGAACTCACACGAGACAAATGACGATATCAGGTCAATGAACTAACCTGTACACATGTCACCAGAGAACTGCTATCTGACGTCAGGTATAAGACCAACTAGCATGTTCCCGGCGAGTCCTGTCCGGTGTACTCATAACCCAATGAGCACCTATATATATCTTAGGTGAACCAACTGACACCAGTGGCTTGTGAGACCCGCCACCGCCCCTCGTCGGGGTCTCGACTGTATACACTAGTCTACTCTGGATTATCGATGCCCTGTCTCGAAACTCCCACGACTAGGGACCTTTTAAGGATGTGCTTATAGACCCCAGCTCCCACGTATATGATCGCCCTCATACTGCTGGCAGTCAAGCAAGAATCCTAGGAGCTCTATCAACGTGCAATAGCGACCTGTAAGGTCACCTAAAGCAGTACACGATGATAAAGATAAAGCAGATAGTATACTATCATCTTGAGTACGACTGTCCTACCGGTATAGGTCCTCACTCAATCATTGCAATCACGTGCCTGTGATCCAATAGTTAACTCTGAGGGCAGTATCTCCAACAATCTCCCACTTGCACTCAAGGCTAATTATTGCGATGTTCCATTCTCACAGCCCGTGTGATACCGAACACCCAACTCCTCTACTAGTCACTCTCACAAAGCTCGTTTGCGAAACTATTGCGTTCGAGGAAAAGCCTCAGTGAGTGGAGCCGCTGTGATGTTTCTTTCTTTGTCTCTCTTTATCTCAAGTTCGCGGAGAAACCCATCTCCCGAAATGAGCAATACCTGTCTTAGAATATGTTTGGATGTCTGATGGGACCTAGTTCATAAGTGAACTTCAAATCCAAACTTCTTAGACTGTATCGCCTCCTGAACTTAATCAGTGTCCTGCGCCATGCCTCCCTCTGTATCCGCATGGACCACCTGTCCAAAATACTGCCCCTCGTCAGAGGGAAAACTATAACTCTGACAGGCACTCTGTCATCCATGTCACCTTGGAAGCCTGGAATGATAACCGTCTCCCAAAAGAGGCTGCCGTTATCATTACCCTAGAACATCAACTTATGTTCTAAAATTGCTTCCGATCGTTTCTCCAGGATTGGATTAATATTAACTTATTGCATCTACTGTAAAAAACAACATCTGGTGTGGTACTTGACATCTCATGATTGACTCAATTGCCTAAGCAAGTGATCTGCCAATCATGCACATCCCTCTCCCCTTTAGTCTGTAAGACACCATTAGAGAGGGTGACTCCATCACCTGCAGGTACACTACCATGCTAGGAGTCGTCCATTCTAAAACACCTTTAGAATGTTGTCTAAGTACCCTGATTAGGACACTTCTCAAATCTAGATCTAAAACCATAGATCGAGTAACCAGAATGTCTGATATAATATCCAAGTCCCATGTGGAGAAACCACTGTGTGACAACCAAAGTATAACTGATCGTAGTATAGGAATATCACTTCCTACTCTATGTATGTCATCCAAATACCAGGACATCACACCCTACTACCTTCTTAACAGATCCATCCCCTATTCTGATGAAGTCAAACCTATGACTGTCACATCAGAAATGGATGATCTATCTCCGCTATTTCTGCTTTAGTCTATTAATAGACATAAGCCACTTGTCCACCAATGCTTCCGCTGCTCCCACTGACTACAACAACCCTCTGGCAGAGTCATATACATGTGCACTTCTAAAGCTAGTCTAGAACGACGCTATACTCATCCTCCTTCCGGGTCTCACAGTCTGGAACAACAGCAATGGCAAGTCTGGGTAAACAAGAACCTCCCTGCCACCGTCCTTGAGCATACCAAAGTACCTCTCGAGTGCCTGAGGTTACCCACCTTATCTGCGGAGTGGCCAATGGAATGTTAAACTAGATTGAATCTTTAGGTTCTTATCAAATTTTCAGTAATCGTTTGCGGTTCTGGAATCACTTCCAGTTCTACCATACTCCCGCTACTGTTTTCTGAAAAAAAATTCCATTTTTATTAAAACTGTGGCGAGTCAAGAACAATATCACTATTGATCTTCCAGATGGTATAAAGTCAACCCTCGTCATAGCCTGGGTCAAACCACAAACAGCCATTACAGAAACGTGCCTTGAGTTATCCAGAGTCTGGTTTTAAGCATAAGCCAGACAACTCCCCGTACCTTAACATCGTTAAGATATGAACTGTTCTATATCCAATACAGAAACAGAGGCACTAATTTAATTGAACCAGATTCAAAACATGCAGCTCTCTCAAGTGCATGTTAACTAAATGGAAAGAGGCTGATCAGCATTACTCAACTTAGGAGTACTTCCAATTATGAGTAACCTGAAAGAGAAGCAAGTTCTCTTAATCATTACTATCCACTGAATACCATCCACAAGTATCTACATCTTCAATCATCTTGAAGAATCCCGATACTTGCAATACCTGGTTCTCTACTTTATTCACATACCTATAACTTCTCAAACTTAGACCTTGCATTTCTACGAAACACATGTCTAAGAACTAGAGAAGTCACAAGTAAACAGAATATAGTACGAGTACCAACCCCTCTATCCTCATGGACACTGGACAACATACAATACTCTGTATAAGTCCCCTGAGTCTAATAACTCATTCCCTGTGTGTCGTAGGTTGAAAACTGTACATATGGTTAAGAAGAATTACACCGCTGTTTAATGCTCCTTACCTAACCATCCACTGATATAGGTAAATGTCATAGACATAATTTCAAAAGGCTATATCTCACTCTATAAAATAGACGTACAGATATATCAATTTGAAATTGGTGCATAGCAACGGATATTCAAAATCAAATATTTGCCGACCGGCAAACAGCCCAAGCGATTTCCTCAAATATCACCAATTACAACGAATTCCAATATAATGAGGATGATCACCAAATTCCCAATAACTTACTCCCACTCATCATCTGTAAAACCATAAAGATGTGAAAATCATACCTGGTAAATACATACCCTGGAGCAAGTGTCTAATTGGAAAATCAGTTTTCTTTTAACAGTACACAGTGAAACTCGCACATTGAAATGTTTCGATGGGGTATCCCGGTATTCCTAGTAATGCCTCTTCCATTATCCAGATTCACAACTGTAACCGTATAATTCTTTGCCATCTCTCCAAATCCTTTTATATGTCTTTAGTCATTACCTTCTGTACACCCTCTTAGGCTAAATGGTTTTCTTCCTTCCCTACCGTTCGGCACCGGCCTATGGTTTGGAAGAAGACTATCCAATAAGCATAATGGGTGTACTGTCCTAATCCTAGGAGCACTCGCAATGCGAGAGAAGGTGAAGATAAAAGGCAACTGAATAAAACTTATTCCTATTTCTCCTGAACCAGAATCCATCTCCGAACTGGAACAAGTTCCTTTCGAGTTCGTATATAACCATACAATGGCGTATCCAATAAACTGTGGATCTTCGTAGTGATACGGAGTGTTCTGGAGAAATACAAAGGTGATTTAGGATTGGCGAAGAAATACTTGGTTTGGTCGTGAATAATAGTCGCAATTTACTTTGCCCTCTTACTAATCCCTTGATATGTCTTTACTTAATACCTTCTGTACACCTTAGTTAGGCTAATTTGTTTTCTTCATTCCCTACCGTTCGGTACCAGCCTAAGGTTTCGAAGAAGACTATCCAATTTGCGTAATAGGTGTACTATCTCCTAAACCAAGGAGTACTTGCAACCTGAGAGAAGGTAAAAGGAAAAGACAACTGAATAGTCCTATTCGTTTTCTCCAGAACCGGAAACCATCCTCGAATAAATTCCTTCGAGTTCGTATATAACCATATGATGGTTTTGTCCAATGGAAGTGGATGTTCGTAGTAATACGGGGTGTCCTGGAGAAAAGGGTAAAAATAGGAGTGGCAAAGAGGTTTGCAACTCTGACAATCCAAAAACCAGTCTTATAAGAAGGTTCGGTCAACTTGGTCACTGAGTCATAGTCTACGGTCGGGTCATGGTCGCTGCCAAAGAGAAAGAGAAAATAAACACTCAGTGTGCACTCTAACCTAGATCAGAATGGTTATCACTTTATCTAATCAGGAAACCTCCCACTGTACCGTCAAATTCTTCCCCAAACCTGAAAGAAGAATTAGTCGGGATCACCCGAGGAGTAAACCAACTCATCAGTGGGAATCGGGATCTAACTATCATCGCATGATAACGTGACGGAATCCGCTCACGTTATCACACACCAGAAGGTATGCGCATATCTGGCAAGTTTCAGTTTCTTTAGAAACTCCCGATGTGATTTTTACCCCATGCTCTTATGACTTTGACTTTGGCCAACAAATCATAAGTCACATGTCAAGTTCTACCCGTCATTCTCCAGGTTAATTTGAACCCACCCGTGCCTACCCTTGACTTTGGCCAACAAGGCAGTACGACTGTCCCAAACCAACGCATCTATCTATGCTGCATATGAATACCCAATAACTACCAATCACTGTGCCTTGACTTTGGCCAACAAACACAGCTTGAATACTTATTGACTATCCATATGAAACGATGGAGGGCTACGAATGGTTTCTGGCGAAAACCTTTAACGTAATGAACGTGATATCGTTGAAGGAACCGGATAGCTTTTAAAAATATAGTGGAGAAAATCTTTGCTAAAGAGGTCACTCCCGGTAAAGGGATCTCGGCTCTTTCCCCGTAGAATGAGGTGTAGGATATTCCAACTGAATACCACGATGCAAAGCAAAAGTAAACGACTATAGCGAAGTTATTTCCCTGACGCAAACTTCTGTCCAAGGGGTCACTCCTAGTGAAAGGATCTCGGCCCTTGCCTCGTCGACTGAGGTGCAGGATATTCCAACCGAATACCACTGTGCAAAACAAAAGAGAACGTCCTTGCAATAACAGCTTTTTGAAAAATGTTCCAACAACATCAGAACAGGTTTGTTTAGCTTGCATTGATCTGAATCAACGCAGTCCCATCAATTGATCACACCACAAAGAACGAAAATAATGATGTACGTATATGCCATCTGCATTCGCCACTGGGTCCCGTCATCACCCGTTAGGTTACTTAACGAACGACAGAGCGAGGACTGGACTAGCGCGGATGGAAAACATATACAACATCTACTAGTATATATATCAATATATAATATTTGCTCAAGGCGTGATAAAATGCAACATCACAGAAATGTAATAAGCAGCATAGAACAATATAGATATCTGGGATACCCGGGTTTCACAGAGCCGCTACTGATACCCGACGTTCTCCTAGTCGTATGGATAGCCTGTGCAATGAAATCCTAGACCCCTACGGGCGCGGCAAGTTACCCGCCAAATCCTGAAGCGAGGCAGCCCCCTTCACCAACGTGAATAGACCACCCAGCACTTCACGGAATCCGATAACTTGGGCACCCCTCCCGGGTCAACCTGTACCCCCTACGAGTGCGGCGAATAGCCCCCAATTCTAGAGTGAAGCCCCCTCCGTCTCAACGCCATGAGATGCGGGCTCGTTGCCCTCTAGAACCCGGCTATCCGTGCACCCCACCATGGGGTAATCCTAGTACAGAAAGTAAAATATACATACAACGGGTACATCGACCTCAGCCCGGTCGTGCTCCAAAAGAATAATATACAAACAGGCAGTGACGGCAGTCCACATGTCGGATGCTCGCCCCGCAATAACAAATGTACATAATAAACCAAACTGAACTACCATTGCATCCAGGCTATCCCCCACGACCAATCCGCAACATCACAGCACAATACAGAACATCAACGTGAATGTCACGTTCGCAAATCCGTCTAAAAGGGCTATAGCAGATAGACTGGATTTACCGATCGAATGACATTCACGGTCGCAGATATAATGTAATTACTGTGAACTAACATGTTTAAAATTTTTGATCGATCAAATTTACCGAATTGGGCCCCAAGCACTACTGTAGCACTCAGAGAAAATATGGGCCCAAAAAGAATATTCCAAAAACACTATTTCCAACTGTAGAATTGGTGCAGTGAAGTCACTGTTCCGCGGCGGAACCGCGGCCAAAGTGGGGTTACGTCAGCGGTTCCGCGGTTTCACAGTAACATCAGGGTACCAATTTTCATCAGTGATCTCAAAAAACCCTGCACGTAATTCTGAAACAACCTGAAAATTTTTTCGAGCCCAAAAAATAATTCGACAGAAAGTCATGCAAATGGAAACACGGTTTTTGAAAATTCGTTCGATGGAACTTGTAAACACATTAGAGCAAGCTAGACTAGGTTAATGGCTTGGCTCTAATACCAATGTAAGTGCACGGCGGCGCCCCGGCCGTCAATCCGATGCCGGAATGCGGAAACGAAACTTTTCTAAAAACTAGAAACCGGCACCAACGCGCACTAAAATCCCGGATCGGGCCATTAACTTAACTCTAGCAAACTAGAGAAAAGAGTAGAGAGCTATACCGAGCGATCTGTGTCCTTCGGTCTTCGGCCTCCACTCCGATCTTCTCGCGGAATCTCCGGTCTTCAGCTCCTCGTCGGAACGGGCACCACATCGCAGGGTTCATTTACGGGCTCCCACCTCTGGACCGAAGCAACTTGGGCACGAAGCTGGCGAGTCAACGTGCCCAAGGGATGCTGCAGACTAGTGTAGAATCACTTTGTCTCAATGGGGTGATGTTGCCTTTGATGATGGAGAAGAGAAAAGAACTTTGGAGGAAAAATAGTGCTCCCATTTTTCTAGAAAGGAATGAGAAGAAATATCAATCTTTTCTCTCCAAAAAACTCACCTCTCAAGTAGTGAGGCCGGCCATCAATAATGGTGAAGGGAATAATATCAAGCCCAAAAAACAATTGGAGAAAATGAGAAGAGAATTGTCACACCATTTTTCAAATCAATCCTATCCAAATCCTTTATCATTTAATGCATATGAAAAGATGAAAAAGGAATCTAATGATTCAAGAACCATCATGAAGCCATAAATACAAATAACCCCCTCCACAAAGGTAATTTGCACAACTGCAAATAACCCCCTCCATCGGAAAAATCCGGCCGTGAAGGAACAAAGGGAAACTGGCCGAAACGGAATGCAAACTGGCAACTCCAAAAAACTGATCCCGTAATAAATTACAGGAAAACCCCGTGACTGTATATACATACCCGCATTTGTATTGCGACCAAATACAAATGCAAAGAGACAAAATCTACACAGTACAATACTAGGATTCGGCTTAAACCAAAGCCCAGTAGTATTATCCGTCTGATCATGATCCGTCCAATACCGCACGTATCTGATCGAACCCTGCCATATCTCCATTTGGCCTCTACAGCGTTTCGCCCGAAACTTGAGAAAACGGTCTGTAGGGGTCTCTAAAGACTCGTCAATACTTTGGCTGTGGATCTAACCACTAGCACGTCAGAGGTATTAGCCTATACGTAACGGGCTACCAGGTATTGACCAAAAGGGACGTCGATGAGCGAACTCATCCTGACACCCGACTGAGCCTGTCAGTGACAATATCCGTACAGTCCGGTCCGTTCGTCTATGAGCATCGCATGGCGGGCCTAGGGGGGTGGTAAAAGTCAGACCCCCAAAAGCGGTACAAGTCGTGTCAGAGTGTAGTTTAGAACACCCTGAGATACTACTGGAATACCTACCAGTAAATCTCCTTCCTTGGCCAAGGACTTCGTGTAATGGCTTTCCTAGACACATCGCGACCTCACCCCCAATACCGGGAGAGGCGAACCCCTGCAGATCCGCTCACTGCCTCCATGTGGCTCGGGACTGTACCCAACTAAAACCTATTTGCATAACTCCTTTAAGCGTGGTAGGATAGTAATCAAAGCACTGTGGGAACTCACACGAGACAAATGACGATCTCAGGTCGATGAACTAACCTGTACACATGTCACCAGAGAACTGCTATCTGACGTCAGGTATAAGACCAACTAGCATGTTCCCGGCGAGTCCTTTCCGGTGTACTCATAACCCAATGAGCACCTGTATACATCTTAGGTGAACCAACTGACACCAGTGGCTTGTGAGACCGGCCACCGCCCCTCGTCGGGGTCTCGACTGTATACACTAGTCTACTCTGGATTATCGATGCCCTGTCTCGAAACTCCAACGACTAGGGACCTTTTAAGGATGTGCTTATAGACCCCAGCTCCCACGTATATGATCGCCCTCATACTGCTGGCAGTCAAGCAAGAATCCTAAGGGCTCTATCAAGGTGCAATAGTGACCTGTAAGGTCACCTAAAGCAGTTTACGATGATAAAGATAAACCAGATAGCATACTATCATCTTGAGTAAGACTTTCCTACCGGTATAGGTCCTCCCTCAATCATTGCAATCACATGCATGTGATCCAATAATTGACTCTGAGGGCACTATCTCCAACACGAAGAAGATGCATCAACATCTTATTCTTCATTTGGGCGGCATGGGAATCCGGATATTCCCCTATTTCTTGCTCAGTCTTATAACAATTATAAGAAAGAACGGAACCAGCGTTCCCCTGCTCAGTATAACAAGCGGGTTCGGTCAATACATCCATATTCAAGGCCTGACATGGTCGCTACCTGGAGAGAGAGAGAGAAGAAAACACTTTAGCGTATGCTCTTGCAAGATTAGATTGGTTATTATCTTATCTAATAAGGATGGCTCTCACTGTTTTTATCAAATCATCCTTCAAACCCTAAAAGGTAAGACTAGCCGGGATTAATTACACCTTACAAGTTCGCCAATCTTTCAGCCAGGCTAGTGTTGATACTTTGAGGGAGGTTCCCCATGCTTTCGCACGAACCTAATTAAAATAAAGCACATTTTCCCAAAGGCATAACTCCATTAACACCTTTCTAGACACCTACTTGATCGGCTAATTGGGATGTGTAAGACTCTTCCAGGAATAACTCTTACACACAGTGGGTATCGGGATCCAACTATCTCATAGAAGGTATGCAATCTCATTTGAAATTTCAACACTTGAAATTCCCGAAAATACTTTTACCCCTAATGACTTATGACCTTAACAATAGTCAACAAATCATAAGCACTAGTCAAGTTCTACCCGTCATTTCTTGATTAATTAGACCCACCCACATGACCCTTAACTATGGACAATAAAGTCATATGACTGTCCTAATTAATCACATCATATGCAATATAGGAAGACATCACTCAACTACCATACACCGCGCCTTAACTATGTTAGTTATATGTATGCCCTAGAGACCATTACTGTACATGAGATGTATATTATAGTGGATGCTTGGACATATATAGGGAGGACTTTCTTACTGGACATGATAGTTTGCTATCTGGTTACTCTTTATCTTAACATGTACACTGATTGTCTCTCTGTTACATGTTGGTAAACCCCTTAGGATGTGTACTTGACTACCAGGACTATGATGCAGATCATACTAGTGGGGCCATGGTAGTCCATAAGTTCATCCTTTAATGTCCCTAGTCGTGGGTGTATCGAGACGGGGCATCGATATACCAGAGTAGACTAGCGTATACCTTCTCGACCCAAACAGATGGGCAATGGATGATCCCATATCCATTGGTGTTTGACATCAGAGATGGTATACGGGTGCACAGTGGAGACTGGATACACTGGACGGACTCACTGAAAACTCCCAGATGGTATTATACCTCACTTCAGATGGCAGTTCTCTGGTGAAATTGGTACAGGTTAGTCTGTAGACATGAGATCGTCATAGATTCTTGTGCGATTCCCACTATACTTTGATTTCCACCTTACCACGTCCAAGAAGGCATGCAAAATGGTGGTTTTTGGGTACAGTCCCGAATCACATGGAGGCAATGAGCGATAGGAGGGGTTTCATCTCTCCCGGTATTAGGGGGTTGATGTTGCGCTGTGCTCGAATTGCCATAACTGGGAAGTCCCTGGCCAGGGCTGATTTAGAGATTTACTGGTAAGTGTTACCGGTAGTTTCTCGACCCGTTATGAGTCTCACATTGGTATGACTTATCGGTTATTGGGGTCTGACGTTTACCACCCCTAAACTTGATATGCGACATATCAGACGAGGAGACCGGACTGTACGACAAGTGTTACCGTTAGGCTTTTGCAGAAGTTGGAGCGGGCTTGCTTGCTGGTCTTTTGATCGCTCAATACCCGGGTAGCCGTTACATCCAGCTAGTCTCGGTGACGGGTTATGGGTGATTGATCTGATCAACACCTACTGCCGGTGTATTGACGAGTCTTTTGTGTCCTACATAGAGGTTTTACTGGCTCAGGCAAAATGAAATAGGAGCACATATATGATATGTGCGGGACCGAGAATAATGCGTGTACGTGATACCGTATTCTATTCTCGCGACTTTTGTATCGGTCGGTTATATGTGATATACCCGGGTTATCGAATCAAGTGTTGATTCGATAAGTTGGTACATTTAGTGTTAGTCGGTTATATATGATATAGCTGGATTATTAAATCGAGTGTTGATTTAATAATTTAGTGTATAATTGTATATTTGATATACTAATTTACATTAATTAACATCTGCTCACTTAAGCATTTTTTTCTCACATGTGCACTCTTAATATATATGTGATATATATTAAATTGTGTTTTGTGTGTGTCATGGTTATTGATACACATGACATGGGTGTATAAGACATACACCATATTAATTATAATGGTGGGGTTTTTATATTCAAAGTAAATCCAAAATTAGTGGATAACTATTGTATGCATGAAGCTTGTAGAAGCTTGTGAGTGCTTTGACAAAGTCCACTCATTTTGTTTTACTTAGGATAATTATTAACCTAACCACTATAATTAGCCATGGTTATGTCTCTACATGAGTTAGTATATGATACCCACTCACCCATGGTTGCTTAACTCACTTGAATTAGTTCATTCTCTTTTTCTTTCTTCATCTTCTTCCTCCAAAAGAAAAAGTTCTCTAGGGTTTTATTAAAGTGAGAAAGTATTGTGAGAAAAATAATTCTAAAGTGAGCCTACTTCCTATTTCATTATCCTCTACTAGATTAGCACTTTAGTATAGGGTGTTAGCTTCACTAATTCTTCATTAGTGAAGAAGAAGCTTGAGCTAGTATTCTCTCGACGTAAATCATCTTCGGTCTTGAAGACTTCAAGCAAGACCGTTGCCTTCTTCTCATGGAGCCATCCAAGAGTCTGGGAGTTCCATGATCGCAGTGAAGGGAGTACTACACGGAGCTTTTGAAGTGAAGGACCGATCTACAAAGGTTGTGTTTCTATTTCACTTAGATGTAAAATGGTTTACATTAGTTTATGTTTGAATTTCTAGTTATCGATTCTTGTTTAGAGTTCCTTGAAACGGCAAATTTTTGAAAATTGCATGGACGATGCCTCCCGAAACCTTGCTGTCGTCGATAGGAACCCTACAGTGGTATCAGAGCCTAGCTAAATAATTATACTGATATTGTTAGATTACGAAAACGAAACGAACTCCGAAACTTGAAACCCTAAAACTTAGTTTCTGTCGATTTTTCAAATGAGCTCCGAAAATTTTGCAAACAAGTACAGAATCATCTATGAGCAGAAATAAGAACATGGGAAAAATTGGGGACCCTGTTCTCGGATTTGGACCGAGCATAAGGGCACTAAAACCAAGGAGGCCGGCATGGTAAGGAGGAAATGGGTCCAAATTTTTTCCATGCTCTGGGCTCTGGGTTTTGGTGTTTCAGGTGTTGTTTATTTTTGCTACTTTTTCATGTGTTGATTAACTCAATGCAAAGGCAACTCGGAGTATTTCGTAGTCGTAATTCTAACTGTTTTCGGGTTACTTTAAACGGTATTAAAAAGTTCAATCGGATATCAAATACCCTCTTTAACCCTTGCCGGAAAATTTTCCAAGTGTTGGATTTTTCCCATAGTTAAAAAAGGATTCAAACATCATGCAAGTTATGTGATGGACCCTCTAGAAGAACAAAAGCTTAACTTGATTATGTGACCGTCAGAACCGCCACTAAACCCTCGGGTTTGTGGTGGTTCAGCGGTGCCACATGTGAGGCCTTGGTTGACCCTTCTACGGCTGGTTCATTGGTACTGTGGCATGTGCTGAATAATTTTAAACTACGCTCAAGTGTTGAGTTTTTTGGGTAATTGTGGGTGTTTGTTGATTCGATCGGAATGTTTAACATCGTCTAGTTTTTTCTGCGACCGTAAGTGTAATATGTTATGTATCGCCGGTTTCTTTGCTATATGTCAACGACAATTCGGATACGCATATTTACTTATGTTGATGACATGTGATGTTATGCGTTGCTGTATATGTTATATTGGATCGTCTTTTTTTTGAATAGCCGGGGGTCTTATGTGAGATGAGAGTTTTTCATTTTCATTCATGTAAAAACTTGTATGTATTATTCTTTTATTGGGGCATTTCCCGGTTGAGGATGATGTGACCCTTGAATATTATTTACTTTTCCGCATTAGGATAGACCCAAGGTGGAGAGCACAAGTAACCGGGTTCTACGGTCCAGTGGGAGACCATCTCGAGGAGTCGAGACCGGGTCTCCTAACTCTAGAATTGGTAGGCTTGCTTGCCGCTCTCGTAGGGGTCTAGGGGTGTGTTGGCTATTCATCATGACCGTTGCTTATGTTTTACACCCGCACTAGCACTGCCCCGCTCTGCCGTTAGTTACCTAACCTAACGGTGCACGAGTGGACATCGAGACAAATGCGGATAGCATAAGCGTACGTTATATTTATCTGTGATGTTTAGGTAACTTAAATGATGGGACTTCATTAATGAGATTAATTAAAGAAAAAAAAAATAAAGATGTTGTGGAATCGAATTTTCAAAAACAGGTAGCTACAGTTCTTGCTTTGCATAGTGGTGTTCCTTGTAGAATATCCTGCACCTTATTCAATAAGGAAAGAGCCGAGATCCCTTCACCGGGAGTGACCTCTTTAGCAAATCTGGCAGATGCTACAACACTCGGTTTGTCTTTTGATTACTTTTGGAGATTTTGCTTTGCATAGTGATATATATGATATATGCTGCACCTTATTTGACGAGGAAAGAGCCGAGATCCCTTCACCGAGAGTGACCACTTTAGCAAAACTAGTAAAAGCCTCAAAAACACTCCTTTTCAAAATTCACTCGATTCTACAACGATATCAAGTTAATTACGCAATAGGTTTTCTGAAAAACCTATCGTATCTCTCCGTCATTTCAGATAAGGACTGTTTAGTATTCGTGCTGCGTTTGTTAGCCCTTGTCTAGGCGTAGTGTGAGGTAGCTTAATGGTGCTTATCTGCTTATGCATATGACCAAGATTGGATTAGGGTAGCCGTACGACCTTGTTAGCCTTTGTTAAGGGTCGTGCGGGTGGGTTTAATTCAATTAGAAAATGACGGGTTGAACTTGACTAGCATCCTATGATTTGTTGGCCTTTGTCAAGGTCATAGGGGGTTAGGGGCAAAATATTATCGGGAATTTCAAGTGTTGAAATTTGAAATGAGATTGCATACCTTCTATGAGATAGTTGGATCCCGATACCCACTTCGAGTAAGAGTTACTCCTGGAAGAGTTTTACACATTACAATTAGCCGATCAAGTAGGTGTCTAGAAAGGTGTCAACGGGGTTACGCAACTGGAAAAAATGTAACATTTCAGAAAAATAAAATATTATTTTTAGGAATTTTTATAATTAAATAATAAATATATTGAATATTTTAATATTGCGGTATAGTTAAATACCGATAAATTTGGAAAAATTTGGAAAATTATAGAAATTACTAAAAAGAGCGTGTTTTATGTGATTTATGCAAATTATGAAATTTTATGATTTATTATACACTAATTTAATGCTAATCGCGATTAAATATCGCTAATCGCGCATTAAGCGTGCTTTGTGCACATGACATGCACATGTCAATTTTTGCATTTTTACATTTTTCCTAGCACGGCGTTTCTCCATTTTGCAAGCATGATTTGGTTTAATTGAAAAGAAAAGAAAAAGGAATAAACAAATAGGTATGGGTGAGAGAGAGAGAGGTGAGGGGTCAACCCATGACCATGGCTCCTTGTCCCTTATTGTTTCTTCTTCATTTCTCTCCCCTCTCTTCTCTCATGGCAGCACCTCTTTCCCTTTCCTCTTCAAACCCTCAATTCATCACCAAAAACCCACCCATAGTCCATCCCCACTTCACAAAAATTGTGCACAAGCTCACAAGCTGCACTTTGGACCAAGAAAGTTTGCATTTTGGTGCCCTAGGGGAATTCATGAATGCCGAATGAGGTAATCCTTTCATAAATAGTATAGTATTTCTTTTGCTTAAGCATCTCTTCAAGTTTGAAATCGATTTGGCGATGTTTAGTGAAACTTTGAAATTCCAAGTTAGGGTTAGGGTTTGAATTGATTTTAGATAGTGTAATTGCGGCTTAATATTGACCTTAAACCTCTGTGGGGATTGATTGGATACCTACACCAGAGACTAGAACCCCAATTAGCGAACTTAGAAATCCCCGACATCGTATTTTGTGAATTTTGTGAGGGTATTTTGATATCTGCTATCACTCAGGGACCTGAAAAATTGTTTAGCAAAGACTGGGATAGAAGCAGGCACCTAGGAAGCATCACCCAAGACACGAGCCCCCATCTCCATTCCCTGGCCACAAATAAAAGCATTCTGGCCACAAATTACGGCCAAGACTTGGCCATTGGGTCTCGTTCTTGTTCTATAGTTCCTACATCTGTAAACTAGACCCTCCATGTATGCAAAATTGGCTAATTTGACCTAGGGTAAAATCTGGGACCATTTTCAAGAGTTTCTGTTTTGATTCGGGGTTTCGTTTTGCGAATTATGAATAATGGATTTTTGTAATTTGTGTTGTATTCGATCACTTGACGTTTGTACGTCGAAATCGAGTGTTATTTGGTGGTTTTGAAGGCGTAGTCCATAGGTTCTAACCTATAGGCTTTTAGCCTGTCGTTTTAATTTTGAATTGGGATTTAAAGTGATACGATACGTTATGATTGTTAGGTACCCCCACGAGGACTTCGAGACGACAAGCAAGTGCGTGGTGACGTCGACAACGACAAGCGAAGAGCAAGATGAGTAGATTATATCTACGGGGGAAGTCGGGTGGATGGCGTATAGCACCCCCGCAGTTCGTAGTGTAGTTGATGATATGTTATATATTTACATATGTGTTTTAAATTTGGATGATAGTGTCGTGGTCAGATTCTTAGTCGCGAACCTTAGAATAGGTTTGCACACACGCACACACACCCTTGCATGCATTGCTATTATTACTTGTACATATATGGGGATACGTATATATATACACACACATGGGTATGGGACTATGTATATATATACACGTATACCTACACATGAATGATGAGGATTGTATTTGGTATTTGGAGATGAGTCGATGAGATTGGGCATGATGCCATGAGATCGGTGATATGTTTAGATTCGTACTAGGAGATACGACATGAGATTATAGCTGGCCTTTAGGCATGTGTTTTTATATACGCATATATATGCAGATGGTATAAGTTTGTACTAGACTTAGATCAGTTCCCCAGTTCATGAGATTTGATGGTAAGGATACCAGAGAAATGACGAGTTGAATGTGATATTTGGCCCGTACCGAGATTGGGATGTCGTACGACGGATTTACGTACGAGCTATATATTGATGATTGATCTGCACTCTTGACTCGAGGATGTCATGTTATTTATTGTATAATATGTGATACTATTGAGGCGAGATCACCGACAATTATATATGTATATATATATCTACTCAGATTTAGGTGGTTTCCATACCCTTTCGATTATCTTGTTAGTTAGATCTGTAGTTTACTTAGTAAATATTAGACTAGACCCGAGTCATGCATATTTCAAAACTAACGAATCGTGAGTATTTTAAAGACAGGCCAAGGCATTCTAAGGATATTTTCAAAAGACGCATATTTTCTTAAAAACACCGTAGCCCTTATTTTTCTAAACACCACGATTCATCTTATTTCAAATGGCAAAACTGTATGGCATATATATTTCGATGTAGATTCTTCACTGTTGCGTTTATTATACATTTTCCGCATATTCTTGCTATTCGCATCGCATTGCATGTTTAAATGTGTTTATTGTTATATTAAACCCATGCTGCCAGGACACCAGCACCATTATCGATGATGCATATGTTCCACGTACACCTGCTTGCCGGCTCACACAATTCATCATCGATAATTACCATGTCACTACACAGTAGGATTGCTGACATCAGGATATAACTCCTTGCATGACATACTTGCGTACACACATATTGTACACCTATGCTTGCATACATACACATTTCCACATACATAGATGATTCTGGCTTGATTTTGGAGATTTGGGAACCGCATGATATATTTTCAAACTGGATTCATTTAAAAGAGCGGTTTTCCCTCGATATGTGCATATTCCTGTTTTATGTTGCATGATATACTGATATGTTTACATTTCTATTATATGTCGCATACATCATGATTTATGATTACACGCATTGAGATATGTTCTATCCATGATATTTCTGGATTTGAAAACCGTGGGTATTTCAAAAGAAAGCATGTACTATTTTAAAGACCCGGTTTCTCTTGATATGATATTTCAGTGCGTCCACCATGCGTTTTCTCGATTCTGAGATGTATGACATGTGAAAACCGATTCGAGGAGTTGGATGAGGCCGATTGCGAGTACATGGTGGACCCGGTATAGTACCCCGGGGCGAGAACGGATTGCTGTGCTGAATACGGCGAGCCTGGCAGTGCGACTAGTACCTACCGGTGATAGTATTTGGGCTCGGCGGATATCCGGAGGATACCTACCGGAGTCGAGAGATGATATGGGCCGATCCGGACTGACGGAACCGTAGGCCAATCCGAACTGACGGAGCCCGATATATGAGGATTTACGTGCCGATGCTGGGCACAGGTTTCATGATATTTTCGAGTGTCGATGCTGGACACTCAGGTTCCATGATTTTGAGGTGTCTCGAAGGACACACGTTGATTTATATCCTAATATTTCCATGCATAGGCTTTATGATATTTACATGCATGATGTTTTGTGTCATTGGTTGACACGTGGACGAGATCAACAAGCATACAAACATTGATTACATAGTTGGATGATATCCACATACTTACAGACTTCATGATATAGTTGATATTGATTACATTGATCATACCTCATATTTATGATATGTTGCTACCTGAAGCACTGACACGAGTGATTTGTACGATGTTTTGTGATCAAAGAACTAATTACCGCAATCAAGAACGGCATCGCTTGGTAGCTAGCCGGTGAGTACGGGTCGGTCCCCAGGGATTTTGTGTATTCTCAATTTGTTTTAACGAGTTAATTCCAATTGGTGTTGGATTGATTTATCACTAAAAACTAAGGTTGATCTAGACTAGGATTAAAATCTTGCTAGGGTTAGGTTTAGGTTAAGTTTAGAAAGTTAATATTCCTCACCGCTTTTTATGCCCTAATTAAGATATATTAGGTGTTATGGTAATAATTAATAAAGTGGATTAGTACCATCGGGAAGAAACTGTTAGTTATATGTATGCCCTAGAGGCCATTACTGTACATGAGATGTATATTGTAGTGGATGCTAGGACATATATAGGTAGGACTTTCTTGCTCGACATGATAGTACGCTATCTGGTTGCTCTTTATCTTAACATATATACTTACTGTCTCTCTATTACATGTTGATAAAGCTCTTAGGATATGTACTCGACTTGCAGGACTATGATGCAGATCATACTAGTGGGGCCTGGGTAGTCCATGAGTACATCCTTCAATGTTCCTAGTCGTGGGAATATCGAGACGGGGCATCGATATTCCAGAGTAGACTAGCATATATCTTCTCGACCCATGTGATGGGCGATGGATGATCCCATATCCATTGGTGTTTGACATCAGATACGGTATGCGGGTGCTCAGTGGAGATTGGGTACACTGAATGGACTCGCCGAGAACTCCCATATGGTATTATACCTCACGTCAGATGGCTGTTCTCTGGTGACACGGGTACAGCTTTGTCTGTTGACCCGAGATCGTCATAGAGTCTTGTGTGTCTCCCACTGTGCTTTGATTTCCACCCTACCACGGCTCTACTGAGTCGTGCAAACAGGTGGTTTTTGGGTATAGTCCCGATTCACATGGAGGCAATGAGCGATAGGAGGGGATTCGTCTCTCCCGGTATTGGGGGTTGATGTTGCGCTATGCTCGACTGGCCATAATTGGAAATCCCTGGCAAGGGTTGCAGTGATTTACTGGTAAGAGTTATCAGTAGTTTCACACTTGTTATGGACCTTACATCGGCATGACTTATCAAGCTGCTGGGGTCTGACGTTTACCACCCCTAGGCGAGATATGCAACATATCAAACGAACATACCGGACTGTGCGGTAAGTGTTACTGATTGGATTCGCAGGAGTACTAGCAGGCTTGCTCGTTGATCTTCTGATCGCTCAATACCCGGGTGGCCGTTACGTTTAGCAGACCGCTTGCGGCTTGTGGGTGATTGATATGATCACCACCTACTGCCGGCGTATTGACGAGTCTTTAGAGTCATACACAAAGGTTTCCTGGCTCTAGCAAAACGAAATAGGAGCGCATATGAGATATGTGCAGGACCGAGAATAATACCAGTATGTGATACTGTATTCTATTCTCGCGATTTGTATCATTGGACGGTTATATGAGATATAGCCAGGTTACCGAATCAAGTGTTGATTCGATACATTGATACACTAGATATTAGTCGGTTATATGCGATATGACCGAATCATTAAATCAAGTGTTGATTTAATGATTTAATGTATAATTATATATTTGATATATTACTTTACATTAACCAGTATTGGTTCACTTAAGATTGATTTTGTCACTTGATGTGCACAAGTTGTATATGTGATATATGTTTGTGCACTAGTTTGTATCATGATTGATGATACATGCAAACATGGGTGGGTGGGTGACTTACACCATGTTATTTATAATTTAGGTTTTTATTTATCTTAATTATTCAAAATGGTGGCTTCTTTTGTCATGGCTTGAAGCTTCATGAACTTGAAGCAACTTTGACAAAGTCCACTCATTTTGTCTTGATTAAGATATTCATTAACCAAACCATTATAATTAACTATGGTTTAGTCTCTACAAAAGTTAACTCACCCATGGTTGCATTATGATAGACTTCACTTGATTATTCATTTTAGATAATTCATTCTTATTCTTTTCTTCTTCTTCTTTTTCTTCTTCAAGAAGAAGAAAGCTTTCTAGAATTTTTCAAGTGAATATTTAGAGTGAGAAATCCAAATCTAAAGTGAACCCATTTCCTATTTCATCATCCTCTACTACTTGCCATTTAGTTTAGGGTGTTCTTGACCTAGTGAAGATGGAGCTTGAGTTTGAGTCTCCTCGACGTAGATCATCTTCGGCCTCAAAGTCAACGACCTAGCCCGCTCATTTCTCCGAAGAAACCATCGCTAGAGTCCAGGATCCCGATGATCGCAGCGAAGGGACGTCAACACGGAGCTTTAGAAGTGAAGGACTGGATCTACAAAGGTTGTAATCCCTTTCACTTGTAGTTAAAATGTTTAACTTGCTAGTTTTCGCATAATCTCTAGTATACGATCTTGGTTAGGGTTGTTCGACACGGCTATTTTTTTTTAATCGCGCATGGATAATGCCTTGTAGAACCTTGTTAGAGTACCTAGGAACCCTACAGTGGTATCAGAGCCAAGCTAGAGCTTTACGCGAAGTCTAGGCGAAGTTTAAAGTCCGATCGAACCCGTAAACCCCGACGAATACCCTTCTCTGGACAATTTTCAAAACTATGATGTTTTATGAATTAAAAATGCTCAGAAAATTAAGCAGGAAAAACTAAGAATTACTGTGAAGTACGGCCCACTGATTCGTCTATATGACCGCGGAACCGCGGCCAAACCAAGGGTTTGGCGGCGGTTCCGCGGCCCAAATTATGACTTAGTCCCTCATACTTCATATATTTATTCTTAGGTCCTTTCTTGTCAATTTTTTCTGGGAATTTGTTAATTCCACTCAAGTGTTGAGTTTTCTTAGGGTTGTATTGGGGACTCGTTGATTCGATTGGATAATTTAACTTTGTTTAGTTTGTCCGGATAATTTTTAGATCGTGTTAAAAAGTTCGACCGGATATCAATAACTCACTTTTTCCCCTGCCGGAAAATTTCCAAGAGTTGGATTTTTCCGTAGTTTAAGAACGTTCTAAGTCGTGCAAGTTACGCGAAGGACCCTCTAGAAGACAGCAAACCTTAACTCGATTATGTGACCGTCTTGAACTGCCTTTTGAACCTTAGGGTTTGGGGTGGTACGGCGTGCCACATGTGAGGCGTTGGCTTAACCCTTCTACGGCTGGACCGTTGGTACTGTGGCATGAAATGGATGTTTTTAAACTTATTTCATGTGTTGAGCTATTTGGGAAAACTTGGGTGTTTGATTATTCGATCGGAAAGTTTAACATTGTCTATTTATCTGGAATGTGATACAATATTGGGAATCCACAAATTGTTATGAGATAACTGATTTGAATGTTATAAATCTAGCACATCAGTCTCGAATGATTGGTTGCCACGGGATTTTGATGCGATCAAAAGTCCGTCGCAATCACGTAGCGTACGCGGTTACTCGCCGGTAAACTTAATAGACAGCCACGCCCCATAGCCCCGACCAAGTGACTGTAGGAGAACCCCGTCGCCAAAAGCATCCATCCGGGTGCTCGCGGCAGCTGTGTTCCGCCTTAGTGCACTTCGTCGACGGCATCCGGAGGTGTGGCCGTCTACTAAAGTTTGCGACGAGCATTCGATCAGAATGTCGGGAATCTTGTTCAATTGCCCGACTTGATATTGAAAAGTGTTTTCGATGATGAGACTAAAATGCGGGGTTTATAATTGTTAGGCATGCGATGTCTAAGGAATTCATTTGGTTAGGCATGCGATGTCTAAGGAGATTGCGGATTCCAACTGTTGTAGTTTTACTCTTTCTTTTCTGCGACCGTAAGTGTAATATGTGATATCGCCGGTTTCGTTGCTATATGTCAACGACAATTGGGATGGGCATATTTACTTACGTTGATGACATGTGATGTTATGTGTTGCTGGATATGTTATATTGGATCGTCGTATTTGAATAGCCGGGGGGTTTTATGTGAGATGAGAGTTTTTTCTTTTTCATTCATGTAAAATTCATTGTAAATAATATTCTTTTATTGGGGCACTTCCGGGCTGAGGATGATGCCACCATTGTATATTATTTATTTTTCCGCATTAGGATAGAGCCAAGGATGGGAGCACAAGTAACCGGGTTCTAGGGTCCAGTGGGAGACCATCTCGAGGAGTCGAGTCCGGGTCTCCTAACTCTAGAATTGGTAGGGTTGTTGTAGGGTTGCTAGGCACGCATACAAGGTTCTACGAGGCATCAACCATGCCCGATTTAAAAATTAGCCGTGCCGAACAACCCGAAGCCGGATCTTTAAACTAGAGTTTAGACGAAAACAAGTATGTTAAACACTTTAACACTAAGTGAGAGGGATTACAACCTTTGTAGATCCGGTCCTTCACTTCTAAAGCTCCGTGTTGAAGTCCCTTCACTGCGATCATCGTGTTCCGGACTCTCGAGAGGTTCTACGAAGAGAAAGATGCAATCTTGCTTCCGATCTTCGATACAAAGATGATCTACCTTGAAGTTTCGTTAACACAAGCTAACACTCATAATATGAAGTGAACACCCTCATCTAAATGGCAAGTATAGATGAGGATGATGAAGTAGGATTTTTGCTCTCTTTTATTATCTTTTTCTCACACTCATTCATCACTTGGAAAAGTTAGTGAGCTTTTTTCATGAAAGAAGGAAGAAGGAAAAAGAAGATGAATAATCATAAAATGAATTCTTTCTGTGATGAATAATGAAAAGATGATAATGATGAATAATGCAACCATGGTTGACTAAACCATTGTAGAGATTTAACTAGGGTTAGGGTTTGGGTTGAGTTAAAGATGAGTCACTTGAAAATATCTTTTTCATGACGAAATAAAAACCTTCTAGAAACTTCTAGTAAACATTAACCCAAATCAAACCCTAATCTTGTTTAATCTCCACTAATCATGTTGCATTAGTTATCATATCATGTTACAATATTATATATCACACATATAATATTTATTGTAACAAAATAAAATAATACATTTAACATATATCGCATATATATCAATGTATTACCCGAGTGAGAAAAAGAATCTTTTAGCGAGCTAATATTAGTTAATGTAATTTAATATATCATATATATATTATTATAACTTAAATTATCGAATCAACACTTGATCCGACAATCCGGCTATATCGCATATAACCGTCTAATATTTATCCGTACCGATTCATCGAATCAACACTTGATCCGATGACCCGGCTGATATCAAATATCACGAGAATAGAATACAGTATCTCATATCGTATTATCCTCGGTCCTGCACATATCACATATGTTCCCCTACTCCATTTTTCCTGAGTTAAGAAACCTCTGTGTAGGACTCTAAAGAATCGTCAATACGCCGGCAGTAGGTGATGATCATATCAAACACCCACAAGCTGCAAGCGGTCAGCTAAACGTAACAGCCACCCAGGTATTGAGCGCTCAGAAGATCAACAAGCAAGCCTGTACATTCTCCTATGTATCCAATCAGTAACACTCCCGTACAGTCCGGTCTCGTCGTCTGATATGTCGCTTATCTCGCCTAGGGGTGATAAACGTCAGAACCCGGTAGCTTGATAAGTCGTGTCGATTTGAGGTCTATAACAGTTCGAGAAACTACCGATAACACTTACCAGTAAATCTCAGCAACCCTGGCCAGGGATTTCCGGTTATAGCCAATCGAACACTGCACAACATCAACTCCCTGTACCGGGAGAGACGAATCCCCTCCTATCGCTCATTGCCTCCATGTGATTCGGGACTGTACCCAAAAGCCACCTTTTTGCACGCCCTATTGGACATGGTATGCTGGAAATCAAAGCACAGTGGGAATCACATAAGACTCTATGACGATCTCTGGTCAACAGACTACTCTGTACCAGTGTCACCGGAGAACTGCCATCTGACGTAAGGTATAATACCATCTGAGAGTTCTCGGCGAGTCCGTCCAGTGTACCCAGTCTCTACTGAGCACCTGTACACCATCCTTGATGTCAAACACCGATGGATATGGGATCATCCATCGCCCATCATATGGGTCAAGATGCGTATATGCTAGTCTACTCTGGTGTATCGATGCCCTGTCTCGATACACCCTCGACTAGGAACAATTATAGGATGTACTCATCGACTACCGTGGCCCCACTAGTATGATCTCATCATAGTCCCAGTAGTCGAGTACATATCCTAAGTGCTTTATCAACATGTAACATAGAGACAATCAGAGTACATGTTAAGATAAAGTACAACCAGATAACATACTATCATGTCGAGCAAGAAAGTCCTCTATATATATGTCCAAGCATCCATTACAATATAAATCGTATGTACAGTAATGGCCTCTAGGGCATATATATAATTAACAATCTCCCACTTGCACTAGGGCCATCTGTTGTGGTATCACATACCCAACAATTAGCTGTGGTTAAAGTATCTCATACTCAACCATCCCTCAAAAGTCTCTACTGGGAAAAAGGCCTTTGTGAGTGGATCCGCGCTGTTGTCCTATGTGTCTACTCTCCTAACCTCGATCTCCTTGGAGATCAACCATCTCCATGATCAGGTGATACTGCCTAAGAATTATATCTGGATTTCGGATGGGACGGTAGTTCCTTGGCTAAAGCTACAACTCCATTGTCACACAATGGTAGGAACGAAGTTCATCTCATGAACTTAAAATATATCCAGACTGCCTCTTTGGTAGCATCCTTGGTAACGATGTATCTTGCCTTTAATCGTCTAGTAAGTCACGGTATCTAGCTTGGAACTCTTCCAACATACTGTCCCTCCACTTAGGGTAAAGACAATGCCTGCAACTGACATTCAGTCGTCCTTATCACCCTGGAATCTTTCCAGTGATTCTCCCCAGGATCGATTGATACCATCTCACTACTGTAAGTGCACGGCGGCGCCCCGGCCGTCAAACCGACGCCGGAATGCGGAAGCGATGATTTACTTTAAGTTTTTAAACCGGCACCACCGCGCACTATAAAACCCGGATCGTGCCATTAATCTAGTCCTAGCTAACAAGAAAGAGGGTAGAGAGATATACCGAGCGATCCGTGTCCTTCGGTCTTCTCGTCGTCGTCCCGATCTCCCTACGGAATCTCCGGTCTCCACCAAGTCGCCGGAAGGGCACCACGTCGCCGGCTTTTTTTACGGGCTCCCACCTCTGGACCGAGGCAACTCGGGCACGAAGTTGGCGAGCCGACGTGCCCAAGGTTTGCTGTAGAATATAGTGTAGAGCTATGTCTCATTTGGGGTATTGGAAGTTGCCTTTGGTGGAGGAAATGAACTTAGACTTTTGGAGATGAAACTTGGGATTTTTGTGAAGCCAAAAGACCAAAATTCCCACTTGCAAAATTTGGACAGCCCCACCCTCTCCTTTGGCCGGCCAACTCTAGAGGAGGAGAAGAGAGAGGAGTGTGTATTGTTCAAAAATATGAGAGTGTGTCCATCATGCAAGAGAGAGGTCAAAATGATATCACGAAAAGAAAATCATCACAAAACCAAACCCACACTCCACAACCATCTCCCATCATTAAGACAAAAAGTCAAGCAATCATGAAGCATAATCATGAAGTAAGAAAGTCAAGGAAGAAAGAACCATCATGATACAAATATATGCAATGACAACCCTCCAAAATACTTATTTGCACAAATTCAAATAAGCCCTCCTCCACCAATTTTCAGCCAATGAAAGATACAAAGAAATATGGCTGAAACGGAAAACAAACTGGCAACTCCAGAAAACTGATCCCGTAATAAATTACAGGAAAACCCCGATACTGTGTATACACACCCGCATCTGTATTCCGACCGAAATACAAATGCAATGAGACAAAATCTACACTGTTCTATACTAGGATCCGGCATAAACCAAAGCCGGCTAGTATTATCCGTCCGATCCTGATCCGTGCAATACCGCACGTATCTGATCGAACCCTGCCATATCTCCATACGGCCACTAGTACTAACCGTCCGATCCTGATCCGTGAAATACCGCACGTATCTGATCGAACCCTGCCATATCTCCATACGGCCTCTACAGCGTTTCGCCCGAAACTTGAGTAAATGAATGTGGGGGACTCTAAAGACTCGTCAATACTATGGCTGTGGATTTAACCACTAGCATGTCAGAGTTATTAGCCATACGTGATGGGCTACCAGCTATTGACCAAAAGGGACGTCAATGAGCGAACTCATCCTGACACCCTACTGAGCCTGTCAGTGACAATATCCATACAGTCTGGTCCGTTCGTCTATGAGCATCGCATGGAGGGCCTAGGGGGTTGGTAAAAGTCAAACCCCCAAAAGCGGTACAAGTCGTGTCGGAGTGTAGCCCAGAACACCCTGAGATACTACTGGAATACCTACCAGTAAATCTCCTGCCTTGGCCAAGGACTTCGTGTAATGGCTCTCCTAGACACAGCGCGACCTCACCCCCAATACCGGGAGAGACGAACCCCTGAAGATCCGCTCACTGCCTCCATGTGGCTCGGGACTGTACCCAACTAAAACCTGTTTGCACGTCTCCTTTGAGCGTGGTAGGGTAGTAATCAAAGTACAGTGGGAACTCATACGAGACAAATGACGATCCTCAGGTCGATGAACTAACCTGTACACATGTCACCAGCGAACTGCTATCTGACATCAGGTATAAGACCAACTAGAATGTTCCCGGCGAGTCCTGTCCTGTGTACTCATAACCCAATGAGCATCTGTATACATCTTAGGTGATCCAACTGACACCAGTGGCTAGTGAGACCGGCCACCGCCCCTCGTCGGGGTCTCGACTGTATACACTTGTCTACTCTGGAGTATCGATGCCCTGTCTCGAAACTCCCATGACTAGGGACCTTTTAAGGATGTGCTTATAGACTACCAGCTCCCACGTATATGATCGCCCTCATACTGCTGGCAGTCAAGCAAGAATCCTAGGGGCTCTATCAACGTGCAATATTGACCTGTAAGGTCACCTAAAGCAGTACACGATGATAAAGGTAAACCAGATAGCATACTATCATCTTGAGTAAGACTGTCCTACCGGAATAAGTCTTCCCTCAATCATTGCAATCACGTGCCTGTTATCCAATAATTGACTCTGAGGGCACTATCTCCAACAATCTCCCACTAGCACTCAAGGCTAATTATTGCGATGTCGCATACTTACAGCCAGTGTGATACCGAACACCCAACTCCTATACTAGTCAGTCTCACAAAGCTCGTTTGCGAAACTATTGCGTTCGAGGAATAGCCTCAACGAGTGGATCCGCTTTGACGTTTCTTTCTATTTCTCTCTATATCTCAAGTTCTCGGAGAAACCCATCTCCCGAAATGAGCAATACCTGTCTTAGAATGTGTCTAGATGTCTGATGGGACCTAGCTCATAAATGAACTCCAAATCCAAACTTCTTAGACTGTATCGTCAACTGAACTTAATCAGTATCCTGCGCCATGCCTCCCTCAGTATTGCCTTGGACCATCTGTCCAAAATACTGCCCCTCCTCAGAAGGAAAAACTATAACTCTGACAACCTCCCTGTCGTCCATGTCACCTTGGAAGCCTGGAATGATAACTGTCTCCCGAATGAGGCTGTCGTTACCATATCCCTAGAACATCCACTTCTGTTCTAAAACTGCTTCCGACTGCTTCTCCAGGATTGGATCAATATCAACTTATTGTATGTACTGCAAGAACAACATCTGGTGTGGTACTTGACATCTCATGATTGACTCAATTGCCTGAGCAAGTGATCTGCCAATCATGCACATCCCTCTCCCCTTTAGTCTGTAAGACACCTTTAGAGAGGGTGACTCCATCACCTGCAGGTACACTACCGTGCCAGGAGTCGTCCATTCTAAATCCTCTTAGAATGCTGTCTAAGTACCCTTAATTGGGAAACCACCCAAATCTAGATCTAGTACCAGTATGTCTGATATAATGTCCAAGTCCCATAAGGAGAAACCACTGTGTGACGACCAAAGTATAACCGATCGTAGTATAGGAATATCACTTCCTACTCTGTGTATGTCATCCAAATACCAGGACATCACACCCTACTACCTTCTTAACAGATCCATCCCCTATTCTGATGAAGTCAAACCTATGACTGTCACATCAGAAATTAATGATCTATCTCCGCTATATCCGCTTTAGTCTATAAATAGACATAAGCCACCTGTCCACCAATGCTTCTGCTGCTCCCACTGACTACGACAACCCTCTGGCAGAGTCATATACACGTACACTTCTAAAGCTAGTTTAGAACGGTGCTATACTCATCCTCCTGCCGGGTCTCACATCCTGGAACAACAGCAATGGCAAGTGAGGGTAAACAAGAACCTCCCTGCCACCATCCTTGAGGCTTCCGGAGTACCTCTCGGGTGCCTGAGGTTACCCACCTTATCTGCGGAGTGGCCAATGGAATGTCAAGCCAGATTGAATCTTTAGGTTCCTTATCAAATCTTCAGTAATCGTTTGCGGTTCTGGAATCTCTTCCAGTTCTACCATACTCCCACTACTGTTTTCTGAAAAAATCCATTTTTATTAAAACTGTGGCGAGTCAAGAACAATATCACTATTGATCTTCCAGATGGTAGAACGTCAACCCTCGTCATAGCCTGGGTCAACCCACAAACAGCCATTACAGAAACGTGCCTTGAGTTATCCAGAGTCTGGTTTTAAGCATAAGCCGGACAACTCCCCGTACCTTAACATCGTTAAGATATGAACTGTTCTATATCCAATATAGGACCAGAGGCACTGATTTAATTGAACCAGATTCAAATCATGCAGATGTCTCCAATGCATGTCAACTAAATGGAAAGAGACCGATCAGCATTACTCAACTTAGGAGTGCTTCCAATTATGAGTAATCTGAAAGAGAAGCAAGTTCTCTTAAACATTACTATCAACTGAATACCATACACAAGTATCTACATCTTCGATCACTTTGAAGAATCCCGATACTTGCAATACCTGGTTCTCTACTTTATCCATATACCTATAACTTCTCAAAATTCGGACCCTGTGTATCCACGAAACACCTGTCTAAAAACTAGAGAAGTCATAAGTAAACCAAATATAGTACGAGGACCAACCCTCTGTCCTGATGGACCCTGGACAACATACAATACTCTGTATAAGTCCCTTGAGTCTGATAACTCAATCCCTGGGTGTCGTAGGTTGAAAACTATACTTATGGTTATGAAGAATTAAACCGCTGTTCAATGCTCCTTACCTAATCATCCACTGATATAGGTAAATGTCATGGACATAATTTCAAAAAGGTAATTCTCACTCTATAAAAATAGACGTACAGATATATCAATTTGAAATTGGTGCATAACAGCGGATATTCAAAACCAAATATTTGCCGACCGGCAAACAACCCAGGCGATTTCCTCAAATATCACCAATTTCAATGAATTCCGATATAATGAGGAAGATCACCTAATTCCCAATAACTTACTCCCACTCATCATCTGTAAAACCATACAGATGTGAGAATCATACCTGGTAAATACATACCCTGGAGCAAGATCTGATTGGGAAATCAGTTTTCTTTTAACATTACACAGTGAAACTGAAACATTGAAATGTTTCGATGGGGTATCCTGGTATTCCTAGTAATGCCTCTTCCATAATCCAGATTCACAACTGTAACCGTGTAATTCTTTACCATCTTTCCAAATCCCTTTATATGTATTTAGTCATTACCTTCTGTACACCCTTTTAGGCCAAATGGTTTTCTTCTTTCCCTACCGTTCGACACCAGCCTATGATTTGGAAGAAGACTATCCAATAAGCATAATGGTGTACTGTCCTAATCCTAGGAGCACTCGCAATGTGAGAGAAGGTGAAGATAAAAGACAACCGAATAAACCTTATTCATATTTCTCCTGAACCAGAATCCATCCCCGAACTGGAACAAGTTCCTTTCGAGTTCGTATATAACCATACGATGGAGTATCCAATAAACTGTGGATCTTCATAGTGATACGGAGTGTCCTGGAGAAATACAAAGGTGATTTAGGATTGGCGAAGAAATACTTGGTTTGGTCGTGAATAGCAGTCGCAATTTACTTTGCCCTCTTACTAATCCCTTGTTATGTCTTTACTTAATACCTTCTGTACACCATCGTTAGGCTAATTGTTTTTCTTCATTCCCTACCGGTCGGCACCTGCCTATGGTTTGGAAGAAGACTATCCAATTTGCGTAATAGGTGTACTATCTCCTAAACCAAGGAGTACTCGCAACCTGAGAGAAGGCAAAAGGAAAAGACAACTGAATAGTCCTATTCGTTTTCTCCAGAACCAGAAACCATTCTCGAATAAATCCCTTCGAGTTCGTATATAACCATACGATGGTTTTGTCCAATGGAAGTGGACGTTCGTAGTAATACGGGGTGTCCTGGAGAAAAGGGTAAAAGTAGAAGTGGCAATGAGGTCTGCAACTATGACAATCCAAAAGCCAGTGTTAAAGAAGGTTCGGTCAACTTGGTCATTGAGACATAGTCTTAGGGTCGGGTCAATGGTCACTGCCAAAGAGAGAGAGAAAAGAAACACTCAGCGTGCAATCTAACCTAGTCAGAATGGTTACCAATTAGTCTAATCTGGAAACCTCCCACTGTTACCTCAAATTCTCCTCCAAACCTGAAAGAAGAATTAGTCGGGGTCACCCGAGGAGTAAACTGACTCATCAGTGGGAATCGGGATCCAACTATCATCACATGATAACGTGAAGGAATCCGCTCACGTCATCACACTCCAGAAGGTATGCACATATCTGGCAAGTTTCAGTTTCTTTAGAAACTCCTGATGTGATTTTTACCCCATGCTCTTATGACCTTGACTTTGGCCAACAAATCATAAGTCACATGTCAAGTTCTACCCGTCATTCTCCAGGTTAATTTGAGCCCACCCGCACAAGCCCTTGACTTTGGCCAACAAGGCTATACGACTGCCCCAAACCAACGCATCTATCTATGTTGCACATGAATACCCAATAGCTACCAATCACTATGCCTTGACTTTGGCCAACAAAACATAGCTTGAATACTAATTGACTATCCATGTGAAACGACGGAGGGCTACGAATAGTTTCTGGCGAAAACCTTTAACATAATGAACTTGATATCGTTGAAGGAACCGGATAGCTTTTAAAAATATAGTGACGAAAACCATTGCTAAAGAAGTCACTCCCGGTGAAGGGATCTCGGCTCTTTCCCCGTAGAATGAGGTGCAGGATATTCCAACTGAATACCACGGTGCAAAGCAAAAGTAATCGGCTATAGTGAAGTTATTGCCCTGACGCAAACTTCTTTCCAAGGGGTCACTCCCGGTGAAGGGATCTCGGCCCTTACCTCGTCGACTGAGGAGCAGGATATTCCAACTGAATATCACGGTGCAAAACAAAAGTGAACGTCCTTGCAATAACAGCTTTTTTTGAAAAATGTTCCAACAACATCAGAATAGGTTTGTTTTTAACTTGCATTGATCCGAATCAACGCAGTCCCATCAATTGATAACACCAATAAAGAACGAAAATAATGATGTACGTATATGCCATCCGCATTCGCCACTGGGTCCCGTCATTACCCGTTAGGTTACTTAACTAACGACAGAGCGGGGACTGGACTAGCGCGGATGCAAAACATATACAACATCTACAAGTATATATATCAATATATAACATTTCGCTCAAGGCGTGATAAAATGCAACATCACAGAAATGTACAGCATCACAGAACAATACAGATATCTGGGATCCCCGGGTTTCACAGAGCCGCTACTGAAACCCGACGTTCCCCTGGTCATGTGGATAGCCTGTGCAATGAAATCCTAGACCCCTACGGGCGCGGCAAGTTACCCGCCAAAACCTGAAGTGGGGCAGCCCCCTTCAGCAACATGAATGGACCACCCAGCACTTCACGGAATCCGGTAACTTGCACACCCCTCCTGGGTCAACCTGTACCCCCTCCGAGTGCGGCGAATAGCCCGCCAATTCTAGAGTAAAGCCCCTTCCGTCTCAATGCCATGAGATGCGGGCTTGTTGCCCTCTAGAACCCGGCTATCCGTGCACCCCACATTGGGGTAATCCTAGTACAGAAAGTAAAATATACATACAACGGGTATATCGACCTCGACCCGGTCGTGCCCCAAAAGAATAATATACAATCAGGCAGTGACGGCAGTCCACATGTCGGACGCTCGCCCCGCAATATCAAATGTACATAATACAACAAAAACTCTACTAGTATTGCATCCAGGCTATCCCCCCGACCAATCCTCAACCTCACAGCATAATACAGAACATCAACGTGAATGTCACGTTCGCAAATCCGTCTTACCGGGCTATAGCAGTTAGACAGGATTTACCGATCGAGTGACATTCACGGTCGCAGATATAATGTAAATACTGTGAACTAATGTGTTTAAAATATTCGATCGATCAAATTTACCAAGTGGGCCCCAAGCATTACTGTAGCACATAAAGAAATCTGGGCCCAAAAAATAACATTCCAAAAACCCTATTTTCATGTCAGGAGGCCTCTGTAAAATTTTGGGGCCATGAATAGTGAAAAGAGCGGCGGAACCGCGGCCCAAGCATGGGTTTGGCCGCGGTTCCGCGGTGGTATAGACTGTTTACGAGACCAAATTTTCCCATAACTCTTATAGCACCTTGCACATCATTCTGAAACAACCTGAAAAATTTTTAGACTCCAAAAAAATTTCGACAGAAACTGTGCAACTTGAAATCGGGTTTTCGGGATTTTGTTCGATCGAAAGAGTAAACACATTAGACCAAGCTAGACTAGGTTAATGGCGAGGCTCTGATACCACTGTAAATGCACGGCGGCGCCCCGGCCGTCAAACCGACGCCGGAATGCGGAAGCGATGATTTACTTTAACTTTTTAAACCGGCACCACCGCGCACTATAAAACCCGGATCGTGCCATTAATCTAGTCCTAGCTAACAAGAAAGGGGGTAGAGAGATATACCGAGCGATCCGTGTCCTTCGGTCTTCTCGTCGTCATCCCGATCACCCCGCGGAATCTCCGGTCTCCACCAAGTCACCGGAAGGGCACCACGTCGCCGGCTTCTTTTACGGGCTCCCACCTCTGGACCGAGGCAACTCGGGCACGAAGTTGGCGAGCCGACGTGCCCAAGGTTTGCTATAGAATATAGTGTAGAGCTATGTCTCATTTGGGGTATTGGAAGTTGCCTTTGGTGGAGGAAATGAACTTAGACTTTTGGAGATGAAACTTGGGATTTTTGTGAAGCCAAAAGACCAAAAATCCCACTTGCAAAATCTGGACAGCCCCACCCTCTCCTTTGGCCGGCCAACTCTAGAGGAGGAGAAGAGAGAGGAGTGTGTATTGTTCAAAAATATTAGAGTGTGTCCATCATGCAAGAGAGAGGTCAAAATGATATCATGAAAAGAAAATCATCACAAAACCAAACCCGCACTCCACAACCATCTCCCATCATTAAGACAAAAAGTCAAGCAATCATGAAGCATAATCATGAAGCAAGAAAGTCAAGGAAGAAAGAACCATCATGATACAAATATATGCAAAGACAACCCTCCAAAATACTTATTTGCACAAATGCAAATAAGCCCTCCTCCACCAATCTTCAGCCAATGAATGATACAAAGAAATATGGCTGAAACGGAAAACAAACTGGCAACTCCAGAAAACTGATCCCGTAATAAATTACAGGAAAACCCCGATACTGTGCATACACACCCGCATCTGTATTCCGATGGAAATACAAATGCAATGAGACAAAATCTACAATGTGCTATACTAGGATCCGGCTTAAACCAAAGTCGGCTAGTATTATCCGTCCGATCCTGATCCGTGCAATACCGCACGTATCTGATCGAACCCTGCCATATCTCTATACGGCCTCTAGTACTAACCGTCCGATCCTGATCCGTGCAATACCGCACGTATCGATCGAACCCTACCATATCTCTATATAGACATGGGTCTTGGAGTTGCAACATGACTTGAAGAAAAGGTATCAACGTAAGAAGGGGTGAATGTTTGAAATGGTTGATACGAAGTGGATTGCGGAGTCAAATTGTTTGTCCTAGACGCGTCTATCCGATCTCTCAATGAAATTTTGGGCATGGAGGGGTCGTTCGATGTTCGGCCAAAACAAGAACCGTAAGAAGTAATGTCTGGTTGTGGGTACCAAAGTTCGGCAAGAGTTTTGCGAGGTGGAGTACCCATGATATGAAGAGAGAAGGAAAGAAAGGCAGAGAAAAGGAGGGGAAAAAGGATGTGATATTTATATTTTTTTTTAGTTATTAACAAAAGAATAAAAAAGAATATGGACAAAAACAATCACGACACAAAAATACCACACACCTAATCGTTCTAGGGTTCACCTAGGTCAACTAGACCTGCTCCAGAACTTGATTGCCGAAGTAAAACTGTGTCGAGAAACGGGCTCAAGATACACTGATCACGAGGCCAGGTAAGTGCAGAGATAAGGGGAGGTTTTCCAACGCTTTCGCGAAGTTCCTTAATTAAATAACCCTTTCTCTTTTGGCGGTTGCGCCGTTAACACTTTCCTAGACACCCCGTAAACAATATACTGTTAAGCAAGGTTCTAAACACAGTTAACTTCTCCTAGTGAGCGCGAAGTCCTTAAGGCTTAAAGTCTAGTTTCTTTTAAATTTTGTGCGGGTAAACGTTATGCTCAAGTTCGTGATTTGTGGGCCACGGAAAAGGTGATGAAATCCTTTACCGTATGTTGTGGGGTTCGCTTGCCCTTAAGTCCGTATTAATGTATGCAATGCGCAATTCAATAAAAATTCTATAAAGAATCAAACAATCGTTTTTTTATTTTAAGCACGGCACTGCAACAAATACGGGTTAGTCAATTTTTAGCGTTTGCTAGCGAACTTGCAAAGAATCCTGCAAAGAATAGTATATTGGATGCGTCGGATTTGAGAAGAAGGTGTTAGAAAAATACGTACCGTTAAGATTTTGGGTTAGGAAACCCCCGTTGAATCAAATCCGGTAAGCTTGAAAAGTTCGCTTGCGCGGGTCAAATTACCCGGATCTTTGGCACTGTACTTTGCAATCACCTTAGCCTTGAATGTACACTTTGCTCCCCACAATCGCAGTTTGCAAATCTGCAAAAATCTGCACACTTGCCCACAAAAATGATCAAAAAGACAAAAAGATTTTTTTTTATTATAAATAGATACAAAAAGAATATTAACCCGAATAACAAGAAAGAAAATACGCTACCGTCTCCCCGGCAACGGCGCCATTTGATTGACAGAGGTTGTGCGTGTTCAAGTTTAGTTTTAAATACCGCAATCAAGACGGTTTCGCTTGTAGCTAGCCGGTTGAGTACGGGTCGTCCGCAGGGAGATGGGAGTCTTTTTCAATGTGTTTTAACGAGTTAAGTCCGGTTGTTCAGATTTTTGTTTGTGATTATTTAAGTGTTGAGTTGATATTTAAAGAGAGCTTGTTAGGGTTAGGATTTGGTTAGTTTGAGTTAGGAGTCTCCACATCTTTCGTTGCCCCTCTTAATATCGGTGTTACGGTAATCGGCAACAACGGGGATTAGCACGACTAGGAAGGACTTTGCGAGTATAAGCTAGGCTTTCCAACGCATAAGTCTTCCTTTTGGTGCTTGTCCGTCCGTTCTTGGCTCTTAGCCATAACCTCCGGTTAATTCAACCACAACCGGTCTCACTACGGAATCACCGCTATCATGTAGGATAGGGTGCCGTAAGGAGCGGATTGTGGTTCAATTAACGGGAGTCAATTTAAGCTGTTGGGCAAGGAAAGAGTGAGAGAGATTTCCTTCTCTCAAACTTCCCTTATCCTACCCTAGCAAGTATTAACTACTCACACATCATGATAAGGAAAAACAAAACAAAACAAAAGAGGAAGATAGAAAGAATGAGATTAGAAGAATACGACTAACTATTTGTGACCTCACCTTGGCGAGGATCAAGCGTAAGCATCATTGTCGTATGTAAGGATAAAGAAAAAAGAGAAGAAAGAAACAACAAGGAAATAACAACAACTACTTAACGAATTTAAAGTTACAACAATTATAGCAAAAGTAAGACAAGCATGATAATAAAATGATCTTCTTTATTCACCATTCCTCACTCACAAAGCTCACTACAAGTTTAATGGAGAAGAGATGAGAAGAAGAAGAACATGTAAACTAAAACCTAGCAAAAAGAAAATACAAGAATGGACCCTTTCCTTCTCAAAGTTCTGGGCTATTTATAGGCTGGAGAATGGAAACCTAGGGCAACCACCAAAACAAAAACGAAAAGACCAAAATACCCCCAAAATTCCTGCGCATGCGGCGCCAGTACGGCCGCGGATCCGCGCCCTAGACCCCCCTTTGGCCGCGGATCCGCGGCCTTTTGGAGGAGTTGGGGCATCTGCTTTTTTGGGATTTCCTGGTTTGCGGTGTACATTATTCTGGCATATGTATTTTCTCAGTTTGGCTCCACGATTTTTCCAGAATTTCTGTTGAGGGAAAGATGGACTTTTTGTCAAGATTTTGTCATGATTGCCTCGAGCTCCGCGTAGATTTCTTGGATCTTGTGCTACCATTGAGCCTTGTGCATTGATTTGACATTTTGTCTTCCTACTGGTATCTGGCAACATACGGATGAAGGGCGGAGACCGTGTTTTATCTGTGGTTGGCAGGAACCCGGATTTTTTTCGTGTTTTCCATGAATTTCACCGTTTTAGAACCGAGAACCTGTATCCTGCAATTGACTAGCAAACACGGCTCAAGAGTATCTACGGATATGCAATGTGATAAAAATTGGGCGGTATGAAGATGCAAAAATCTGATATGAACAACGGCCTCTACAACGTTTCGCCCGAAACTTGAGTAACTGAATGTGGGGGACTCTAAAGACTCGTCAATACTATGGCTGTGGATTTAACCACTAGCACGTCAGAGGTATTAGCCATACGTGACGGGCTACCAGCTATTGACCAAAAGGGACATCGATGAGCGAACTCATCCTGACACCCTACTGAGCCTGTCAGTGACAATATCCGTACAGTCTGGTCCATTCGTCTATGAGCATCGCATGGCGGGCCTAAGGGGTAGGTAAAAGTCAGACCCGCAAAAGCGGTACAAGTCGTGTCGGAGTGTAGCCCAGAACACCCTGAGATACTACTGGAATACCTACCAGTAAATCACCTGCCTTGGCCAAGGACTTCGTGTAATGGCTCTCCTAGACACAGCGCGACCTCACCCCCAATACCGGGAGAGACGAACCCCTGAAGATCCGCTCGCTGCCTCCATGTGGCTCGGGACTGTACCCAACCAAAACCTGTTTGCACGTCTCCTTTGAGCGTGGTATGGTAGTAATCAAAGTACAGTGGGAACTCACACGAGACAAATGACGATCCTCAGGTCGATGAACTAACTTGTACACATATTGAAGGGTTCCTAGGCACTCTTGTGAAGGTTCATAAGGTATCAAACATGCCCGGATAAAAATTTAGACGTGCCGAACAACCCAAAGCCGGGATCTTTGCTAGATTATTAGGGTTTAACATGCAAGATGATAACTTTTATCTAAGTGTGAGGGATTACAACCTTTGTAGTCCGCTCCTTCGCTTCACAAGCTCTGAATAGAAGTCCCTTTGCCGCGATCCACGATCTCCCGGACTCATGAGAGGCTCTACGACTCGAACGATCCATGCTAGCTTGAAGCATTCCAAATCTCCGATGATCTACCTCGAACTTGCAAAGACTCAAGCTTTCTCACTCTAAAGAGATGAACACACTAATCTCATGGGCTAGATAAGATGAGGATGAGAGAGTAGTATTTTTGCTTTCTTTTTAAACCATTTTCTCATATTTATTCATCACATAAAGAAAATCAAGTAAGCTTTTTTTTTTTGAGAGAAGAAGATGATAATGGAAAAGATAATGATTTTTTTTTCTTTTGTGGTGAATAGAAAGAAAGTATATGATTGATGTATAAATCATGGTCAAGGATGAGTGGCTAAGATTGTGTAGAGAATAAACTAGAGTTAGGGTTTGGTTGGGTTAAAAAATGTGTCATCCAAAAATATCTTAACAATGACAAAAGAAAATGCTTCTAGAAGGTGCATGAAGCATCTAACCCTAATCAAACCCTAACCTCAATTAATCATCCTTAAACATGTTTAACAATTAATCATATCATGTCACAATAATATATATCACATATATATTATATATTTGCAACAAAAGAAAATAATACAATTAACATATATCGCATATATATCAATGTATCATCCAGTGAGAAAATGAAATAATAAAGCGAGCCAAATATTAGATAATGTAATACAATATATCATATATATTATTATACATTAAATCATCGAATCAACACTTGATCCGACGATCCGGCTATATCGAATATTACCGACTAATATATCATGTACCGATTCATCGAATCAACACTTGATCCGATGACCCGGTTCATAACTAAATATCGCGAGAATATAATACGGTATCCCATATCGCATTATTCTCGGTCCTGCACATATCACATATGTGCCTCTACTCTGTTTCGCCTGAGCCAAGAAACCTCTGTGTAGGACTCTAAAGAATCGTCAATACGCCGGTAGCAGGTGATGATCATATCAAACACCCACAAGCTGCAAGCGGTCAGCTAAACGTAACAGCCATCCAGGTATTGAGCGATCAGAAGATCAACAAGCTAGCCTGTGCGTTCTCCTGTGAATCCAACCAGTAACACTCCCGTACAGTCCGGTCTGTTCGTCTGATATGTCGCATATCAAGTCTAGGGGTGGCATACGTCAGACCCCAGTAACCGATAAGTCGTGTCGATGTGTGGCTCATAACGGGTCGAGAAACTACTAGTAACACTTACCAGTAAATCTCTATATCAGCCCTGGCCAGGGACTTCCAGTTATAGCCAATCGAACACAGCACAACATCAACTCCCTATACCGGGAGAGACGAATCCCCTCCTATCGCTCATTGCCTCCATGTGATTCGGGACTGTACCCAAAAGCCACCGTTTTCCACGCCCTCTTGGACGTGGTAAGGTGGAAATCAAAGCACAGTGGGAATCACACAAGACTCTATGACGATCTCGGGTCTACAGACTACCCTGTCCCAGTGTCACCGGAGAACTGCCATCTGACGTGTGGTATATCACCATCTGGGAGTTCTCGGCGAGTCCGTCCAGTGTACCCAGTCTCCACTGAGCACCCGTACACCATCTCTGATGTCAAACACCGATGGATATGGGATCATCCATCACCCATCATATGGGTCAAGATGCGTATACGCTAGTCTACTCTGGTGTATCGATGCCCTGTCTCGATATACCCTCGACTAGGAACAGTTATAGGATGTACTCATCGACTACCGCAGCCCCACTAGTATGATCTCATCATAGTCCCAGTAGTCGAGTACAGATCCTAAGGGCTTTATCAACATGTGAGAGTAAAACAGTAAACCAATACAAGTCAACATGTTAAGATAAAGTGAAACCAAATAGCATACTTTCATGACGAGCAAGAAAGTCATCTCTATATATATCCAAGCATCCATTATAATATACATCATATGTACAACAATGGCCTCTAGGGCATATACATAACTAACACATATCACCAGGGAACTGCTATCTGACGTCAGGTATAAGACCAACTAGCATGTTCCCAGCGAGTCCTGTCCGGTGTATTCATAACCCAATGAGCACATGAATACATCTTAGGTGATCCAACTGACACCAGTGGCTTGTGAGACCGGCCACCGCCCCTCGTCGGGGTCTCGACTGTATACACTAGTCTACTCTGGAGTATCGATGCCCTGTCTCGAAACTCCCACAACTAGGGACCTTTTAAAGATGTGCTTATAGACTACCAGCTCCCACGTATATGATCGCCCTCATACTGCTGGCAGTCAAGCAAGAATCCTAGGGGCTCTATCAACGTGCAATAGTGACCTGTAAGGTCACCTAAAGCAGTATACGATGATAAAGGTAAACCAGATAGCATACTATCATCTTGAGTAAGACTGTCCTACCGGGATAAGTCATCCCTCAATCATTGCAATCACGTACCTGTGATCCAATAATTGACTCTGAGGGCACTATCTCCAACAACTACAACTAGTGAGAATCCTAACATCCAATTAGATCTATCTCATAGATCCATAACTCAGGATTTAGGAGGTATCACTTTGATCCTATATGGAGAATCCTTGTGATAAGTGGAGATTGACCGAGCGTAGCATAGGAAACTCCTTCCCTATCAAGAGTATGTCATCCACGTACTCTACGAGGATCACCACCATACTCCCTACTACCTTTTTGTATATACAAGGTTCATCTACCATTTTGATGAAGTCAAACTCTTTGACTACCACATCAAAACAGATGTTCCAACTCCGCGATGCTTGTTTTATCATATAAAACATCTTGCACACGTTTCCGCTGCTCCCACTATCTACGAAGCCCTCTAGCTGTGTACTTACAGACGCTATCTTCTAAAACATCATTTAGAAAAGCAGTCATGACACCCAACCACTAGATATCATAGTCATGGTATGTAGCCGTGGCAAGTAGGATTTGGCTGGACTTAAGTATAGTTTTGAAAGTCTCAACTTTTCCATATACACCAAGTAATCTTCTCAAGATATAGTTGAGCCTGATAGGGATTTAACCCTTCAGATAAAGCAACCTAAGTCCATACTTTGTTGGTGTATAAGGATTCCATCTCAGATCACTAAGCATCCAGCCATTCTTAAAGTGTCTCACTCCTGATGGCCAGCTCGAAACTAGTTGGGTCATCATCTCATGATGCAATCCTCGCTCTCACTGTCATAGAGAAACCGAAGTATCTCTCCGGTGGGTGAGGAACCCTACTAGATCGGCGGAGAGGCTGAGGTTCGTTGGAAACTATTGAATCCTTTGGTTCTACCAAATCATCAGCTGCAGTTTGTATAGCTGGAACCTTTCCAGTTCTACATAACAGATCTTGCCTCGAGCTTGTCCGGATTTTGCTTTTAGACATAGTCCGGACAACCCCAAATCTTAACAAACTTAAGATATGGGCTCTTCCCTTTCCATATCACATATGAAGTGGTAGGCAAATGATTTGATTTGAACCCTATTCAATAGGTACGTAGCTTCTCAAGCGCATAACACCCAAAAGGAAAGAGGAAACTCAGTAGTATTCATCATAGAGCACACCATATCATATAGGGTGCAATTGCTCTGCCCCGATACACCGAGGTGCTGTGGTGTATACGGAGAAGTAATGCTGAGAGAGAATCTCCTTCTCCTTTATAATAGTCCAGGAATTCCGTGCTCAAGTATTCTCCTCCTTGATCACATCAAAGGACATAATACTTTTACCCATTTTTGGTTCTCTACTTCTAACTTACATTCTGTGAATATCTCAAAAGGTTCGGACTTGTGTTTCAATAGAAACATATGTCTGAATCTTGAGAGATCATCAGAGAATGTAATGAAGTATAAAGAACCGGTCTTGGCATGTGTAGACGGGTGACTTTCATACATCAGCATGTATCAATCCCAAGAGTTCACTAACTCTTTCTCTGTTTCCAATAAACAGAGCTATGGTCATCTTATCTTTGTGACATGACCGGCAAGTTTCATAAGATGTAAATTCAAACTAATTTAAATATGCATCTAAATGTAACTTGGCTAGTCGGGTCGCATTGATATGACCTAGTCTACAATGCCTCAAGAAGGATTCGTTCATTTCCGAACTCTTCCGCTTGTGTGTGTTCTGTATACTAAGAACTGTAGTTTGATTTAGAACGTCAATGCTTTTAGATAACGTGCCTGAACCGATTAACTCTTGATATAGGAAATATTCAAAGCATTATCCAACAATACAAAATTATATCCTTTCTTTACTAATAAAGAGACTGATATGATGTTGTATATCAGGTTCGGTATCTAATAACATTTGTTGAGAATCAATGTATTCTTGTAATACAGGGTGATAGTGACCAACAGACTTGGTTGCAACACTTGCACCGTTTTCTGTCTCATGAAACTTATCACCCGTTCTCAGTTCTCAACCTTTCTGTAGCCCATGTAACAGATTACATATGCGGGATCCTGATCCGGTATCTCATACCCAGGACGTAAAGGATACTGAGAAACAGTTCTCTATAATGAACACACCCGAAGAAGATGCATCAGCATGCACTTTCTTCGTTTGGGCGGCATGGGAAATCTGGTATTCCCCAATTTCCTGCTCTGTCTTATAATAATTATAAGTTAGAGCGGGACCAACGTTCCCCAGCTCAGTATAATAAGCGGGTTCGGTCAATACATCCGTATTATAATCTTTATTAAGGCGTGATATGGTCGCTACCTAGAGAGAGAGAAGAAAATACTCAGCTTATGCTCTTGCAAGATTAGATTGGTTATCTAATATATCAAATCAGGATGTCTCCCACTGTTTTAATCAAATCTTCCTTCAAACCCTAAAAGGAATGACCAGCCGGGATTAAATACACCCTACAATTTCGTCAATCTTTCAGCCAGGCCAGTGCCGGTACTTTGAGGGAGGTCCCCCGTGCTTTCGCACGAACCTAATTAAAGTAAACCTCGTTTTCCCAGAGGCGTAACCCCGTTAACACCTTTCTAGACACCTACTTGATCGGCTAATTGTAATGTGTAAAACTCTCCCAGGAGTAACTCTTACTTGCAGCGGGTATCGAGATCCAACTATTTCATAAAAGGTATGCAATCTCATTGCAAATTTCAACATTTGAAATTCCCAATAATATTTTACCCCTAGTGTCCCATGACCTTGACGCAGGCCAACAAACCACAGTGCGCTGGTCAAGTTCAACCCGTCATTTCTTGATTGAATTAAACCCACCCGCACGACCCTTGACGCAGGCCAACAAAGTCGCACGACTACCCTAATCCAATCTGCATCATATGCATAAACAGATAAATACTAGTTAGCTACCGCACACTACGCCTTGACGCAGGACAACAAACGTAGCACGAATACTAAGTTGGTCTTATCTGAAATAACGGAGGACTACGACGAGTTTTTATGAAAACCCTTTGCGTAATGAACTTGATATCGTTGTAGAATCGAGTGATTTTAAATGGAGTGTTTTTTAGGCTTTTCTAGTTTTGCTAAAGGGGTCACTCCCGGTGAAGGGATCGTCGGCCCTTTCCTCATCGAATAAGGCGCAGGGTATATCATATATACCGCTGTGCAAAGCAAAAACTATAGAAGCAATCAAAAGATAAACCGAGTTTGTAGCATCTACTAGTTTCACTAAAGAGGTCACTCCCAGTGAAGGGATCTCGGCTCTTTCCTTATTGAATAAGGTGCTAGATGTTCTACAAGGAACACCGCTATGCAAAGCAAGAACTAGAGCTACCAGTTTTTAAACAAGTTTCTACAACATCTTAGGTTTCTTTTAGTTCATTAATCTCATTTATGAAGTCCCATTTTAATATGCTTCACAAGCATCACATTTGAAACGAAATCTGTAATATAACATATATCTCATATATATATAATATAAACATTCGTCTCAGGCAGTAATATGATCTCATCACAGAACATTGCAGCAAAAGAACATATATGAAATATTGGATATACTAGGACGTCCGTGTTTTCAATACGAGCTTGTATAAAACACGGATTCCACGGTCGCGATGAATAGCCAAACCCACATCCCTAGACCCCTACGAGAGCGGCAAGTAACACTGCCAATTCTAGGGTTAGGAGACCCGGTCTCGACTCCTCGAGATGGTCTCCCACTGGACCCCAGAACCCGGTTACTTGTGCTCCCCGCCTTGGGTCTACCTAATGCGGAAAAGTAAATAATATTCAATGGTGACATCATCCTCAGCCCGGAAGCGCCCAAATAAAAAAATATTACATACAAATGAATTTTACATTAATGAAAAAGAAAAACTCTCATCTCACATAAAACCCCCGGCTATTCAAACACGACGATCCAATATAACATATCACAGCAACACATAATATCTCATATCATCAACGTAAGAAAGTATGCGTATCCCTATTGTCGTTGATGTAGAGCAACAAAGCCGGCGATACACCACATACTACACTTACGGTCACAGAAAAGAAAGTGTAAAACTACAACAGTTGGAATCCGCAACCTCCTTAGACATCGCATGCCTAACCTAATGAATTCCTTAGACATCGCATGCCTAACAATTATAAACCCCGCATTTTAGTCTCATTATCGAAAACTCTTTTCAATATCAAGTCGGGCAATTCAATAAGATTCCCGACAACCTGATCAAATGCTCGTCGCAAACTTTAGTAGACGGCCGCACCCCCGGATGCCGTCGACGAAGTGCACTAAGGCGGAACACCGCTGCCGCGAGCACCCGAACGGATGCTTTTGGCGACGGGGTTCTCCTACAGTCCCTTGGTCGGGGCTATGGAGCGTGGCTGTCTATTAAGTTTATTCGGCGAGTATCCGCGTACGCTACGTGATTGCGACGGACTTTTGATCACATCAAAATTCCTGGGCAGCCGATCAATTGAGACTGAACTGCTAGATTTACAATATTAAAATTAGTTATCTCATAACTACCTGTGGATTCCAAATATTGTATCACATTCCAGATAAATAGACAATGTTAAACTTTACGATCGAATAATCAAACACCCAAGATTTCCCCAATATATCTCAACACTTGAAATCAGTTTAAAAACATCCATCACATGCCACAGTACCCGATGGTCCAGCCGTAGAAGGGTCAAGCCAACACCTCACATGTGGCACGCCGTACTTCCCCAAACCCTAAGGTTCAGAGGCAGTTCAAGACGGTCACATAATCGAGTTAAGCTTTGTGTTCTTCTAGAGGGTCTACCGCGTTACTTGCACCACTTAGAACGTTCTCAAACATGAGGAAAAATCCAACTTTTGAAAAAATTTCTGACAGGGGAAAAAGTGAGTTATTGATATCCGTTCGAACTTTTTAACAGTTTCTAAAATTATCCGGACAAAACAAAACGAAGTTAAATTATCCGATCGAATCAACGAGTCCCCAATACAACCCTAGAAAACTCAACACTTGAGTGGAATTAAAAAATTCCCATAAAAAATGACAAGAAAGGACCTAAGAATAAATATATGAAGTTCCAGGGACTAAGTCCAAATTTTGGCCGCGGTCCCGCGGTCAAGTGAGCGACTTAGTGGACCGTACGTCACAATAATTCTTAGTTTTTCCAGCTTAAGTTTCTGAGAATTTTTAATTCAGAAAAAAAACACATTTTTAGAAAATGTACAGAGAGGGGTATAAACCGGGAATTCGGAGTTCGATCGGACTTTAAACTTCGCCTAGACTTCGCCTAAAGCTCTAGCTTGGCTCTGATACCACTGTAGGGTTGCTAGGCACGCATACAAGGTTCTACGAGACATCAACCATGCCCGATTTAAAAATTACCCGTGCCGAACAACCCGAAGCCGGATCTTTGAACTAGAGTTTAGGCGAAAACAAGTATGTTAAACACTTTAACACTAAGTGAGAGGGATTACAACCTTTGTAGATCCGGTCCTTCACTTCTAAAGCTCCGTGTTGAAGTCCCTTCACTGCGATCATCATGTTCCGGACTCTCGAGAGGTTCCACGAAGAGAAAGATGCAGTCTTGCTTCCGATCTTCGATATAAAGATGATCTACCTTGAAGTTTCGTTAACACAAGCTAACACTCATAATATGAAGTGAACACCCTCATCTAAATGGCAAGGATAGATGAGGATGATGAAGTTAGGATTTTTGCTCTCTTTTATTATCTTTTTCTCACACCCATTCATCACTTGGAAAAACCTAGTGAGCTTTTTTCATGAAAGAAGGAAGAAGGAAGAAGAAGATGAATAATCATAAAATGAATTCTTTCTGTGATGAATAATGAAAAGATGATAATGATGAATAATGCAACCATGGTTGACTAAACCATTGTAGAGATTTAACTAGGGCTAGGGTTTGGGTTGAGTTAAAGATGAGTCACTTGAAAATATCTTTTTCATGACAAAATAAAAACCTTCTCGAAACTTCTAGTAAACATTAACCCAAATCAAACCCTAATCTTGTTTAATCTCCACTAATCATGTTGAATTAGTTATCATATCATGTTACAATATTATATATCACATATATAATATTTATTGTAACAAAATAAAATAATACATTTAACATATATCGCATATATATCAATGTATTACCCGAGTGAGAAAAAGAATCTTTTAGCGAGCTAATATTAGTTAATGTAATTTAATATATCATATATATATTATTATACATTAAATTATCGAATCAACACTTGATCCGACAATCCGGCTATATCGTATATAACCATCTAATATTTATCCGTACCGATTCATCGAATCAACACTTGATCCGATGACCCGGCTGATATCAAATATCACGAGAATAGAATACGGTATCTCAGATCGCATTATTCTCGGTCCTGCACATATCACATATGTGCCCCTACTCCGTTTTGCCTGAGTCAAGAAACCTCTGTGTAGGACTCTAAAGAATCGTCAATACGCCGGCAGTATGTGATGATCATATCAAACACCCACAAGCTGCAAGCGGTCAGCTAAACGTAACAGCCACCCAGGTATTGAGCGCTCAGAAGATCAACAAGCAAGCCTGTACATTCTCCTGTGTATCCAATCAGTAACACTCCCGTACAGTCCGGTCTCGTCGTCTGATATGTCGCATATCTCGCCTAGGGGTGGTAAACGTCAGACCCCAGTAGCTCGATAAGTCGTGTCGATTTGAGGTCTATAACAGTTCGAGAAACTACTGATAACACTTACCAGTAAATCTCAGCAATCCTGTCCAGGGATTTCCGGTTATAGCCAATCGAACACTGCACAACATCAACTCCCTGTACCGGGAGAGACGAATCCCCTCCAATCGCTCATTGTCTCCATGTGATTCGGGACTATGCCCAAAAGCCACCTTTTTTCACGCCCTATTGGACGTGGTATGATGGAAATCAAAGCACAGTGGGAATCACACAAGACTCTATGACGATCTCGGGTCAACAGACTACTCTGTACCGGTGTCACCGGAGAACTGCCATCTGACGTAAGGTATAATACCATCTGGGAGTTCTCGGCGAGTCCGTCCAGTGTACCCAGTCTCTACTGAGCACCCGTACACCATCCTTGATGTCAAACACCGAAGGATATGGGATCATCCATCGCCCATCATATGGGTCAGGATGCGTATACGCTAGTCTACTCTGGTGTATCGATGCCCTATCTCGATACACCCTCGACTAGGAACAATTATAGGATGTACTCATCGACTACCGTGGCCCCACTAGTATGATCTCATCATAGTCCCAGTAGTCGAGTACATATCCTAAGTGCTTTATCAACATGTAACATAGAGACAATCAGAGTACATGTTAAGATAAAGTACAACCAGATAGCATACTATCATGTCAAGCAAGAAAGTCCTCCCTATATATATCCAAGCATCCATTACAATATACATCGTATGTACAGTAATGGCCTCTAGGGCATACATATAACTAACAGTTGCTTGCCGTTCTCGTAGGGGTCTAGGGGTGTGGGATTGGCTATTCATCAAGACCGTGGAATTCATGTTTTATACAGACTCAAAATAAAACACGGACGTCCTAGTAAATCCAATATTTCATATGATATTTTCTGCTGTGTTATCTGTGATGTGATCATGTGATATGTTCAGATAGATACTGTATATAGTATATATGATATATTATATAGGCATTGCTTATGTTTTACACCCGTGCTAGCCCTGCCCCGCTCTGCCGTTAGTTACCTAACCTAACGGTGCAGATGGGACATCGAGGAGAATGCGGATGGCATAAGTGTATGTTGTATTTATCTGTGATGTTTAGGTAGACTTAAATGATGGGACATGCATTAATGAGATTAATGAAAGAAAATAAACCTAAATGATGTTGTGGAATCGAATTTCAAAAATTAGGTAGCTCTAGTTGTTGCTTTGCATAGCGGTGTTCCTTATAGAACATCCAGCACCTTATTCGATAAGGAAAGAGCCGAGATCCCTTCACCGGGAGTGACCTCATTAGCAATAAGTAGCAGATGCTACAACCTTCGGTTTGTCTTTTGACTGCTTTTCTAGTCCTTTCTTTGCATAGCGGTATTGTGAATATCATGCACCTCATTCGACGAGGAAAGAGCCTAGATCCCTTCACCGGGAGTGACCTCTTTAGCGAAACTAGCAAAAGCCTCAAAAACACTCCATTTAAAAACCATTTGATTCTGCAGCGAGATCATGTTCAAAGCGTTAAAGGTTTTCTTAAAAACCATCCGCAACCCTCCGTCATTTTAGGAAATAGAGTACTTAGTATTCATGCTGTGTTTGTTGACCATAGTTAAGGAACAGTGTACGGTAGCTAAGTGATGTCTTCCTACTCAGCATATGATGCAATTAGTTAGGACAGTCATGTGACTTTGTTGACCTTAGCCAAGGGTCATGTGGGTGGGTCTAATTAATCACGAAATGACGAGTAGAACTTGACTAGTGCTTATAATTTGTTGACCATAGCCAAGGTCATAGGTGCTAGGGGTAAAAACCATTATCGGGAGTTTCTAGTATTGAAATTTGCAATTAGATTGCATACCTTCTATATGATAGTTGGATCCCGATACCCACTGCGAATAATTGTTACTCCTGGAAGAGTTTTGGACTTTACAATTAGCCGATCAAGTAGGTGTCTAGAAATGTGTCAACGGGGTTACGCCCCTAGGAAAACGAGGTTTATTTTAATTAGGTCCGTGCGAAAGCACGGGGAACCTCCCTCAAAGTACCGGCACTGGCCTGGCGGAAAGATTGGCGAACTTGTAGAGTGTAATTAATCCTGGCTAGTCTTTCCTTTTAGGTTTTGAAGGAGGATTTGATAAAAACAGTTGGAGCCATCCTGATTAGATAAAATATATAACCAATCTAATCTTGCAAGAGCACACGCAGAGTGTTTTCTTCTCACTCTCTCCAGGTAGCGACCATGTCACGCCTTAATCAAGATAATAATATGGATGTATTGACCGAACCCAATTGTTATACTGAGCTGGGGAATGTTGGTCCCGCTCCAACTTATAATTGTTAAAAGACCAAGCAGGAAATTGAGGAATACCATATTTCCCTTGCCGCCCAAACGAAGAAAGTGCATGATAATGCATCTTTTTCGGGTATGTTTATTACATAGAACTGTTTCTCAGTATCCTTTATGTCCTGGGTATTTGATACCGGATCAGGATCCCGCATATGTAATCTGTTACATGGGCTACAGAAAGGTAGAGAACTGAGAACGGGTGATAAGATTCAAGAGTTGAAAACGGTGCAATTGTTGCAGCCAATCTGTTGGTCACTATCATCCTGTATTACCAGAATACATTGATTCTGAACGAATGTTATTAGATACCGAACCTGATATACAACATTATATCAGTCTCTTTATTAGTAAAGAAAGGATATAATTTTGTATTATTAGATAATGTTTTGAACATTTCCTATATCAAGAGTTGATCGGTTCAGGCACGTTATCTAAAAGCATTGACGTTCTAAATCAAACTACAGTTCTTAGTATACAGAACACATACGAGAGGAAGAGTTCAGAAATGAATGAATCCTTCTTGAGGTATTGTAGACTAGGTCATATCAATGCGACCCGGCTAGCTAAGTTACATTTAGATGCATATTTAAATCAGTTTAAATTTACATCTTATGAAACTTGCCAGTCATGTCACAAAGATAAGATGACCATACCTCCGTTTACTGGAAACAGAGAAAGAGTTAGTGAACTCTTGGGACTGATACATAGTGATGTATGAAGGTCCCCAGTCTACATATGCCAGGACTGGTTCTTTGTACTTCATTACATTCACTGATGATCTCTCTAGATTCAAACATATGTTCCTGTTGAAACACAAGTCCGAAACTTTTGAGATAATCATCGAATATAAGTTAGAAGTAGAGAACCAAAAACGGGTATAAGTATTAAGTCCTTTGATGTGATCAGGGAGGAGAATACTTGGGCACGGGATTCCTGGACTATTCTAAAGGAGAATGAGATTCTCTCTCAGCATTACTCCTCCGTATACACCACAGCACGTCGGTGTATCGGGGCGGAGTAATCACACCCTATGTGATATGGTGCGCTCTATGATGAGTACTACTGAGTTTCCTTTTTCCTTTTAGGGAGTTATGCACTTGTGAAGCTGCATACCTATTGAATAGAGTTCCAATCAAATCCATTGCCTACCACTTAATATGTGATATGGAATGGGAAGAGCCCATATCTTAAGTTTGTTAAGATTTGGGGTTGTCCGGCCTATGTCTAAAAGCAAAATCCGGACAAGCTCGAGGCAAAGTCAATTCTGTAGATGTTTGTTGGATATCCCAATCATTCGCAAGGGAATATCTTCTACCTAACAGAGGAACAAAATATGTTTTGTTTCTCAACATACCACCTTTGTTAAAGAGAATTTCTTATGAAGAAATTAGTGGTCATGAGGTAGAACTGAAAGGAGTTCCATCTATACAAACTACCGCAGATGATTTGGTAGAACCAAAGGATTCAATAGATTCCGACGAACCTCAGCCTCTCCGCCGATCTAGCAGGGTTTCTCATCCGCCTGAGAGATACTTCGATTTCTCGATGACAGTGGGAGCGAGGATTGCATCATGAGAAGATGACCCAACTAGTTTCGAGCAGGCCATCAAGAGTGGGGACTCTTTAAGAATGGCTGGATGATTAGCGATCTGAGATGGAATCCATGTACACCAACAAAGTATGGACTTTAGTTGCTATATCTGAAGGGTTAAATTCCCATCAGGAGCAAGTATATCTTGAGAAGATTACTTGGTGTAGATGGAAAAGTTGAGACTTTCAAAGCTAGACTTGTTAAAGTTTTTCGTCATCGACCAGGCAAGGATAATGATGAAACCTTTTCCAGTGGCTATACTTAAGTCCATCCGGATCCTACTTGCCATTGCTGCATACCATGACCGCGATATCTGGTAGTTGGGTGTCATGACTGCTTTTCTAAATACTTATTTAGAAGAGAGCGTCTATAAGAACACAGTCAGATAGCTTCGTAAACAGTGGGAGCAGCGGAAACGTGTGCAAGATGCTTTACAGAATAAAGCAGGCATCGCGGAGTTGGAACATCTGTTTTGATGCGGTTGTCAAAGAGTTTGACATCATCAAAATAGTAAATGAACCTTGTACATATGAAAAGGTAGTAGAGAGTAAGGTGGTCATCCTTGTATTGTACGTGGACAACATACTCTTGATGGGAAAAGAGTTTCCTATGCTACGCACGGTCAATCTCCTCTTATCACAAGGATTCTCCAAAGAGGATCAAAGTGATACCTCCAAAATCCTGGGTTATGGATTTATGCGATAGATCTAAATGGATATTAGGATTCTCACTAGGTGTAGTGAGATGGTATCAATCGATCCTGGGGAGAATCCCTGGAAAAGTTCCAGGATGATAAGAACGACTGAATGTCAGTCGCAGGCATTGTATTTACCCTCAGTGGAGGGATGGTATGTTGGAAGAGTTCCAAGAGAGATACCGTGGCAAACTAGACGATAAAGGCTGGTGACATCGCTATCAAAGATACTCCCAAAGAGGCAGTTTGGGTGTATATTGGTTCATGAGATGAACTAGGTTCCTACCATTGTGAGACAATGGAAGTGTGGCTTTGGCCCAGGAACCCCGGTCCCATCAGTGACCCAGACATATTTTGAGGCAGCATCACCTGATCATGGAGATAGTTGATCTCCAGGGTGATCGTGGTTAGGAGAGTAGACTCAGAGGACAACACGGCGGATCCACTCACAAAGGCTTTTTCCTAGAGAGAGACTTATATGGGATGGTTGAGTATGAGATACTGCAACCACTGCTACAGATGGCCCTAGTGCAAGTGGGAGATTGTTAGTTATATGTATGCCCTAGAGGCCATTACTATACATGAGATGTATATTGTAGTGGATGCTAGGACTTATATAGGTAGGTCTTTCTTGCTCGACATGATAGTACGCTATCAGGTTGCTCTTTATCTTAACATGTATACTTACTGTCTCTCTATTACATGTTGATAAAGCCCTTAGGATGTGTACTCGACTTGAAGGACTATGATGCAGATCATACTGGTGGGGCCTGGGTAGTCCATGAGTAAATCCTTCAATGTTCATAGTCATGGGAATATCGAGACAGGGCATCGATATTCCAGAGAAGACTAGCGTATATCTTCTCGACCCATGTGATGGGCGATGGATGATCCCATATCCAATGGTGTTTGACATCAGAGACGGTATGCGGGTGCTCAGTAGAGACCGGGTACACTGAATGGACTCGCCGAGAACTCCCAGATGGTATTATACCTCACGTCAGATGGCAGTTCTCTGGTGACACTGGTACAGCTTAGTCTGTTGACCCGAGATCGTCAAAGAGTCTTGTGTGTCTCCCACTGTGCTTTGATTTCCACCCTACCACGGCTCTTCTGAGTCATGCAAACAGGTGGTTTTTTGGGTACAGTCCCGATTCACATGGAGGCAATGAGCGATAGGAGGGGATTCGTCTTTACCGGTATTGGGGGTTGATGTTGCGCTATGCTCGACTGGCCATAACTGGAAATCCCTGGCAAGGGTTGTAGTGATTTCTTGGTAAGAGTTATCAGTAGTTTCACGCTTGTTATGGACCTTACATCGGCATGACTTATCAAGATGCTGGGGTCTGACGTTTACCACCCCTAGGCGAGTTATGCGACATATCAGACGAACAGACCGGACTGTGCGGTAAGTGTTACTGATTGGATTCGCAGGAGTACTAGCAGGCTTGCTCGTTGATCTTCTGATCGCTCAATACCCGGGTGTCCCTTATGTTTAGCAGACCGCTTGCGGCTTGTGGATGATTGATATGATCACCACCTACAGCCGGCGTATTGACGAGTCTTTAGAGTCCTACACAGAGGTTTTTTTGGCTCAAGCGAAACGAAATAGGAGCGCATATGAGATATGTGCGGGACCGAGAATAATACCAGTAAGTGATACTGTATTCTATTCTCGCGATTTGTATCATTGGACGGTTATATGAGATATAGCCGGGTTATCGAATCAAGTGTTGATTCGATACATTGATACACTAGATATTAGTCGGTTATATGTGATATGACCGGATCCTTAAATCAAGTGTTGATTTAATGATTTAATGTATAATTATATATTTGATATATTACTTTACATTTACTAGTATTGGTTCACTTAAGATTGATTTTCTCACTTGATGTGCACAAGTTGTATATGTGATATATGTTTGTGCACTAGTTTGTATCATGATTGATGATACATGCAAACATGGGTGGGTGGGTGACATACACCATGTTAATTATAATTTAGGTTTTTATTTATCTTAATTATTCAAAATGGTGGCTTCTTTTATCATGGCTTGAACAATCATGAAGTTTGAAGCAACTTTGACAAAGTCCACTCATTTTGTCTTGATTAAGATATTCATTAACCAAACCATTATAATTAACTATGGTTTAGTCTCTACAAAGGTTAATGTAAGTCGATGTGCAACACCCCACGAGTTGCGGGGAGGCGGAAATATGAAAAACGATCTTGTTCTTGAAGCATACATCGACTAACCGAAGATCTTTGCTAAACGATAATTAACAACTACCATAGAAGTTCTTAGGTACTATGTAAAGAGATTATACCTAGTGATACGTGTCCTTCGTCTTTACGATCTCTACGTCCTCCTCGACCTCCTCTAAGAGATAGATGATCCACCCGAGAACCCTAATCCAAGCTTCACCTCAAAACTTGAGGTAACTAAGTTTCTCTAGTTTCTAATCAAAGGAACTTAGATAATATAGAGTTAGGTTATGGGATGTTTAGTCTTTTATAATCCTTGTTCTCAACTCATGAGTGGTAGGATTAGAGCTTGAAGAAAGAGTGAGCTTGAGGAGAGAGAAGGTGAACTAGAATAATGAATATGAAATTGATTCTCACTTGATATATGAAGCATAATGAATAAATCAATAAAAAGAGATTATTCATCATGCTACATAAATGTATTATGAGTGATTCACTATGTGAGTCATTAATCATTTAATAATGCATTAATGACATAATGAATCACACATTATGAGTCAAAATATCATTTAATGACAATGCCACCTTAACCCCTCAAGTCACCATGCTTCTAGAAGCTTCCCGGAAATTACGAGAACGCCCCTCCCATCCGTGAAAACACGGAAAAAAATAGACTGTATAAATCCAAAAACCTGATACTAGAATCTGGCTTAAACCAAAGCCGTCTAGAAAAAACTGTCCGAATGTCGTACGTGCGTTTAAACGCGTATTCGTCCAAACCCTTGTCGTAAAACCGTACGACCTCTATATTATTTTGCCTGGAGTTGGGAAAACTCTGTGTGGGACTCTAAAGACTCGACTACTATGCTGGCAGTGGGTTTAACCACAGACCGCAAGCGGCACTAGTTGTACGTAACGGTCCCCAGGTAGATGTCGATAAGAAGGCCGATGAGGATACCCATCCAAACTCCTACTGAACCTATCCGTGACAATATCCGTGAAGTCCAGTCTGTTCGTCTAAGAGTATCGCATGTATGGTCTAGGGAGGTGGTAAACGTCAGACCCCTAATAACCGTACAAGTCGTGTCGGCATGGCTCAATTTCAATCCGAGAATCTACTGATCAGTCTATCAGTAATTCTCAATCAGCCCTGGCAAGGGACTTATGGTAATGACCAACCGATCACCGTGCGATATCAACTCCCTATACCGGGAGAGACGAATCCCTAATAGTCACTCGCTGCCTCCACGTGGCTCGGGACTGTGCCCAACTAAAACCTATTTGCACGACTCCTTTGAACCGTGGTAGGGTAGTAATCAAAGCACAGTGGGAACTCACACGAGACAAATGACGACCTTAATTCAACGGACTATCTGCACACATGTCACCTGAGAACTGCTATCTGACGTTAAGTATAAATACCATCCAGTCAGTTCTCGGCGAGTCCTGTCCGGTGTACTCACACCCAGTGAGCATCTGTATGCAATCTTAGGTGCACTCCACCAATGGCTGTGGGACCAATCCATCGCCCCTCCTCAGGGTCTAGATATGTAAACACTAGTCTACTCCGAAGTATCGATGCCCAGTCTCGATACTCCTGTGACTAGGGACATCTAAGGATGTGCCTATTGACTATTCAGCTCCCACATGTATGACTGCCATCACAACGCCGGTAGTCTGGCAAACACCCTATAGGCTTTATCAACATGTATATATATATATGAATACTACGCAAAATATATCATATGTTAAGATAAAAACGAACCAAATAGCGTACTATCATATTAAGCAAGACTGTCATGTACATACATATCCCCAGCATCCTATACAATGAAGGCCTCTAGGGCATATATATCCAACAATCTCCCACTTGCACTAAGGCCTATTATTGGCGCAATGAGTACCCACTATCTGCACTAGATCCAGTTGTTAGCGTACCGCATGCCCAACATCTCAAACAGCCTCTCAAACTGGACTTGAGGGATGGCCTTGGTGAATGGATCTGCCGTGTTGTCTTCTGTGTCCACTCTCCGTACCTCGATCTCCCGACGATCTACGATCTCCCTGATCAGGTGAAACCGCCTTAAAATATGCCTGGACTTCTGATAGGACCTCGATTCCTTCGCTAATGCTACAGCCCCATTATTATCACAATACAAAGGTATTGGATTGGCAATGGACGGAACCACCTGAAGTTCAGAGATGAACTTCCTCATCCAGATAGCCTCTTTTGCGGCTTCACTAGCAGCTATATACTCAGCCTCCATAGTTGAGTCTGCAACGGTATCCTGTTTGGAACTCTTCCAACATACCGCCCCTCCATTGAGGGTAAACACAAAACCTGAAATGGATTTAGAATCATCTTTGTCACTTTGGAAGCCGGAGTCGGTAAAAGCCTCTACCTGGAGGTCCCCATTACCGTAAATCAAGAACATCTCCTTAGTCCTTCTCAGGTACTTGAGAATGTTCTTTACCGCTATCCAATGCTTCTCACCTGGGTCAGACTGATACCTGCTTACCACACCAAGTGCGTAAGCTACATCTGGTCTTGTACATAACATCGCATACATTATAGATCCTACTGCCGAAGCATAGGGTATAATGCCCATGCGAGCCCTCTCTTCATCAGTCTTTGGAGACATCTCTTTTGAGAGGGTGATCCCGTGACAAGCGGGCATATTACCGTGCTTGGAATTTTCCATACTAAATCTCTTTAGTATAGTGTCAATATACCTGGACTGTGAAAGTCCCAACATTCTATTAGATCTATCACGATAGATCTTAATGCCAAAAATGTAGGCTGCATCACCCAAGTCTTTCATGGAGAATTTCTGTGACAAGAAGAGCTTTACTGATTGTAGCATAGGGACATCATTCCCTATCAGTAGTATGTCGTCAATGTATAAAACGAGGAAGACTACTGCTCCTTCTACAATCTTCCTATAAATACATGGTTCATCTACATTTTTGATAAAGTCAAATTCTTTGACTGTCTCATCAAAGCAGATGTTCCAACTCCGCGATACTTGCTTTAATCCATAGATGGATTTAAGCAACCTGCACACTCTTCCGCTGCTCCCACTGTTTAAGAAACCTTCTGGTTGATCCATGTAAACACTCTCTTCTAAATGTCCATTTAGAAAAGTTGTTTTCACATCCATTTGCCAGATTTCATAGTCATGGAAGGCAACAATGGCAAGCAGGATCCGAATGGATTTAAGCATAGCTACCGGTGAAAAGGTTTCATCATAGTCCAATCCTGGTCTTTGACGAAAACCTTTTGCAATGAGTCTAGCTTTGTAGGTTTCCACTTGTCCAAGTGCACCAATCTTCTTTTTGAATATCCATTTGCATCCAACTGGTTTTACTCCAGGAGGAGCAACTTCTAAAGTCCATACTTTATTGATGTACATGGATTCCATTTCGGATCTCATAGCATCCAGCCACTTCACCGAGTCAATACTCGTGATAGCCTGCTGAAAACTAGTAGGCTCATCATCATCGACGATGCAATCCTCTCGATCCCTATCTAGAAGAAAACCATAGTATCTCTTAGGAGGATTAGAAAGTCTACTAGATCTACGGAGTGGCGTTGGTTCGTCATGTTCTATTGAAATCTGAGGTTCTGCTAAGTCCTCGGTAGCAGTTTGAGGTTCTGGAATTTCTTCCAGCTCTACCGTGCTCCCACTAATTTCTTTTGCAAGAAATTCGCTTTCTTAGAAGACAATGTGGCGAGCGACAAACACCTTTTGTTCTTCAGTGTGGTAGACCATGTACCCGCTTGAATGTTTGGGGTATCCTACAAACTCGCACAAAACCGATCGTGCCTCGAGCTTGTCCGGACTATGCTTTTTAACATATACCGGACATCCCCATATCTTGATATACTTGAGATATGTTCTCTTCCCGCTCCACATTTCATATGGAGTGGTAGGCACAGACTTAGTTGGAACTCTATTCAATAAGTATGCTGCTGATTCTAGAGCAAATCCCTAGAAGGAAAGTGGCAACTCAACACTACTCATCATTGAACGCACCATATCTAATAGTGTGCGATTCCTCCTTTCTGATACACCATTATGCTGAGGTGTATAAGGCGGAGTAAGCTGAGAGAGAATTCCATTCTCTTTTAAGCATTCAAGGAAACTGGTACTTAAGTATTCTCCACCTCGATCAGATCGAAGTGTCTTGATTCTTTTACCAGTTTGTTTCTCTACTTCATTTTTATACTCCTTAAACTTCTTAAATGCCTCGGATTTATGTTTCATTAAGAACACATATCCATACCTAGAGAAGTCATCAGTAAAAGTGATGAAGTAGGACTGACCGCTTCTCGCATATGTAGATATCGGACCACATGCATCACTGTGTACAAGTCCCAAGAGTTCTGTGGCTCTTTCTCCTTATCCGGTGAACGGAGATTTGGTCATTTTTCCTTTGATACATGATTGACAAGTTACATATGATGAATATTCAAACGGATCTAGATATCCATCTTTATGTAACTTAGTTAACCTTGTTTCGTTTATATGTCCAAGTCTACACTGCCATAGGAAGGCTTGATTTGAATCTGGAGCCTTTCTTTTAAGTGTGTTTTGAATGTTGAAAATTCGAGGTTGATTAAGTATGTATATGCCGTTTTCCAGTATGCCATACCCAATCAGTTCTTAATTTAGGAGAATGTTCATGACATTTCTTTCAAGCACAAAATTATATCCTTCATTAGATAACAAAGATACTGATATAATATTACATGACATACTGGGAATACAAAAACAGCTGTACAACACCAAAATGTGCACACTAGTCAAACCTAGGTGATATTCCCCTATTGCAATAGCATCTACATGCATTCCATTGCCCATCCGGAGAGTCATATCACCTGTCCCCGGTACTTTACTATTTCTCAGATCCTGCAATGAATTACAGATATGAGAACCAGAACCGGTATCAAGTACCCATGATGTAGAGTTTACTGAAAGACAATTTTCGATTACGAACACACCTGAAGCAGAAGCAACAGCTTGCTTCTTGTCCTTGGCTTTGAAGGCAAAACAGTCCTTCTTCCAGTGCCCTTGCTTGTGACAATAAAAGCATTCGTTTATATCCGCTTTCACCCTTCCTGCCTTGTTCGTTCCCTGCACCTTCTTGACCCCACCCTTCGGTTTGGTGGCTTTCATCTTCTTCTTCCCTTTAGCTTTCGCTTTAGATTTAGAAGAGGATGATTGGCCAACATACAGAATGGGGGTCTTCTCCTTTTTCAAGGAGGTCTCTGCTACCCTCAACATGTTGAGGAGCTTTGGAAGATCAGCTTCCATTTCGTGCATGTTGAAGCTAAGCACGAACTGAGAGAAGGTGTGGGGAAGGGACTGCAAAATCAAGTCGATATACAAATCATTCTCTAGCACGCACCCCAGGTTTGGGAATTCCTCAATGAGGCTGATCATTTTTTGGACGTGCTCTCCTACAGGAGATCCTGGAGCTAACCTCATCTGGAAGAGTTTCCTTGAGGTCTCGTACCTCGCGATACAAGAGTGCTCTCCATATAATTCCTTGACATGGAGAAAGATGGATATAATATCCATACTTTCGTGCTGTTTCTGGAGTTCATTGTTCATGGACGCCAGCACGATACACTTAACTCGCTCATAATCTAGATCCCAGGTTTTGCGAACTTCCTTATCCACAACTGAGGAATCTGGTCCTGGGATAAGGGGAGGAACAGCGGTGGTAACATATGCTAGTTTGTCATAAGTCAGTGCAATGTTGACGTTCCTTAGCCAATCTTTATAGTTCTGCCTGGTCAGTATATTTTTTTCAAGTAATAGTTTTAGTCCTGTCATGGTAGCTGCTAGAGAGAGAGAAAAGAAAACACTCAGCATATGCTTCTTGCAAGTTTAGATTGGTTATTAGTTTATCTAAACAGGATGGCTCCCACTGTTTCCTCAAATCCTTCTTCAAAACCTAAAAGAAGAACTAGTCAGGATTTAATCACACGTCACAATACTTGCTTAACGTTTCATCCAGGCCGGTGTTGGTACTTCGAGGGAGGTTTTCCAACGCTTTCGCGAAGTTCCTTAATTAAATCACCTCTTTTCCCTAGAGGCTTAGCCCCTCTAACACCTTTCTGGACACCTACTTGGTTTATAGCATTGATTGTTAAGTGAGAAAGTTTCCCGAGAGTAATCCTACTCATCAGTGGGATCGGGATCCAACCATCATTGCATGATGTACTAGATGGAAGCCACTCTAGTCACCACACTCCAGAAGGTATGCTAAATCTGCAAGTTTCCTTTATATTTGAAACTCCCGATGTGAGTTTTTACCCCAAGCTCGTATGACCTTGACGTAGGCCAACAAATCATAAGACGCAAGTCAAGTTCTACCCGTCGTTGTCCTGATTAATTTAGGTACATAGTACATGCCCTTGACATAGGCCAACAAGGCTGTACGTCTGTCCTATACTAATGCATCTATCTTTGCAACAAATAAGCAAACACACTGCGACCATCCACTATGCCTTGACGTAGGCCAACAAGCAAAGCATGAATACGATGTGTTGTCTATTTGAAACGACGGAGGGTTACGGCTGGTTTTTGACAAAAAACCGTTAACATAGTGAACTTGATATGATCGAAGGAACCATGATAGCCTTTATTAAAAGGAGTGGTTTAAGATCCGCATTTAAAATTTGCTTTTTGAAGAAAACCGAGTGGTTTTGAAATTGTTCCAACGATTCAGTTTAGGTTTTATTTTTCTTTGCATTAAAAATAATGTGTCCTATCTTTAACCTATCATTACAGATAACAAAGAAAATACAACATCCTCTTATGCCATCCGCATTCGCCACGGGGTCCCGTCATCACCCGTTAGATTACTTAACTAACGGCAGAGCGGGGGCTGGGCTAGTGCGGGTGTAAAACATAAGTGACGTCTAAATAGCTATCATATATAGATATTGTACATTCGTCAGACGCAATAATATGCATTCCAGATCACAGATAAACTTTATTGGATATGCAAGCAATCCGCGTTTCTTTTGAGCCTGTAAGAAAAGACGGATTACACAGTTGTGATGAATAGCCATTACCCCACCCTAGACCCCTACGGGTACGGCAAGCTACCCGCCAAGTACCCGAAGTGAAGCGGTCTCCCTCAACAACGTGAGTAGGCCACTAAGCACTTCGAAATACCCGGTAGTTTATGCACCCCACCTTGGGTTTATCCTAGGAGCAAACACAGTAAAAGGAAATAATATAATGGTGGCTACAACCGCAACCTGGATGTGCCCCGCAAAATAATATTACAACTTATTACAATTACATCGAATGAATTAATACAATAACCCAGCACAAAACCCCGGCTAATCATCACAACAATCCAATATAGTTCATAAACACAAACAGTTAAAACACTACAGATATGTGCAACCCCCTGCCAACCGACATACTAGCAGTTAGGGGAGGTTTACGAACACATAATACAGTTCACAGATATAATCAAACAAGCAAGCATAATATAATTTCGATCGATCAAACCCATTAGATTCTGCTCCAAAATTTCTCTGTAAACCTGAGACCTGAGCAAAAAATAAACATTCCAGAAAAGACAAAATATTCACAGAAGAGTTACTGGGGAGATTTAGGGTGAATCGGGCTCAACTCGGCCGCGGATCCACGGCGGATTGGTGGGATCGGCAGCGGTTCTGCGGTCTGTTGGCCGATTCATGCACCCAAATTTCTCCAGTGTTCTAAGGTTTCCATGTAGGTTATTGTGGAGGTCCCTGAAAAATTTTTGGACCTCATTTTAAAATCGACAGAAACTATGTGAATACGATATCTTTTCCGGTTCCTTTTGCGTTCGAAATTCATACAACTTTGCAAGTGAGTTGATTATTGTTTAGTGAGGCTCTGATACCACTGTAAGCCGATGTGCAACACCCCATGAGTTGCAGGGAGGCGGAAATATGAAAAACGATCTTGTTCTTGAAGCATACATCGACTAACCGAAGATATTTGCTAAACGATAATTAACAACTATTATAGAAGTTATTAGCTACTATGTAAAGAGATTATACCTAGTGATACGTCCCCTTCGTCTTTACGATCTCTACGTCTTCCTTGGCCTCCTCCAAGTGATAGATGATCCACCCAAGAACCCTAATCCAAGCTTCGCCTCAAAACTTGAGGTAACTAAGTTTCTCTAGTTGCTAATCAAAGGAACTTAGATAATATAGAGTTAGGTTATGGGATGTTTAGTCTTTTCTAATCCTTGTTCTCAACTCATGAGTGGTAGGATTAGAGCTTGAAGAAAGAGTGAGCTTAAGGAGAGAGAAGGTGAACTAGAATAATGAATATGAAATTGTTTCTCACATGATATATGAAGCATAATGAATAAATCAATAAAAAGAGATTATTCATCATGCTACATAAATGTATTATGAGTGATTCACCATTTGAGTCATTAAGTATTTAATAATGCATTAATGACATAACGAATCACACATTATGAGTCACAATATCATTTAATGACAATGCCACCTTAACCCCTCAAGTCACCATGCTTCTAGAAGCTTCCCGGAAATTACGAGAACGCCCCTCCCATCCGTAAAAACACGAAAAAACTTTAGACTGTATAAATCCAATAACCTGATACTAGAATCTGTCTTAAACCAAAGCCATCTAGAAAAAACTGTCCGAATGTCGTACGTGCGTTTAAACACGTATTCGTCCGAACCCATGTCGTAAAACCGTACGACCTCTATATCGTTTTGCCTGGAGTTGGGAAAACTCTGTGTGGGACTCTAAAGACTCGACTACTACGCTGGCAGTGAGTTTAACCACAGACCGCAAGCGGCACTAGCTGTACGTAACGGTCCCCAGGTAGTTGTCGATAAGAAGGCCGATGAGGATACCTATCCGAACTCCTACTGAGCCTGTCCGTGATAATATCCATGCAGTCCGGTCTGTTCGTCTAAGAGTATCGCATGTATGGTCTAGGGAGGTGGTAAACGTCAGACCCCTAATAACCGTACAAGGCGTGTCGGCATGGCTCAATTTCCATCCGAGAATCCACTGATCAGTCTATCAGTAATTCTCAATCAGCCCTGGCCAGGGACTTATGGTAATGACCAACCGATCACCGTGCGATATCAACTCCCTATACCCGGAGAGTCGAATCCCTAACAGTCACTCACTGCCTCCACGTGGCTCGGGACTGTGCTCAACTAAAACCTGTTTCCACGACTCCTTTGAACCGTGGTAAGGTTGTAATCCAAGCACAGTGGGAACTCACACGAGACATATGACGACCTTAAGTCAACGGACTATCTGCACACATGTCACCTGAGAACTGCTATCTGACGTTAGGTATAAAAACCATCCAGTCAGTTCTCGGCGAGTCATGTCCGGTGTATTCACACCCAGTTAGCATCTGTATACAATCTTAGGTGCACTCCGCCAATGGCTGTGGGACCAATCCATCGCCCCTCCTCAGGGTCTAGATATGTATACACTAGTCTACTCCGGAGTATCGATGCCTAGTCTCGATACTCCTGCGACCAGGGACATCTAAGGATGTGCCTATTGACTATCCAGCTCCCACAAGTATGACTGCCATCACAACGCCGGTAGTCATGCAAACACCCTATGGCCTTTATCAACATGTATATATATATGAATACAACGCAAAATATATCATATGTTAAGATAAATACGAACCAAATAGCATACTATCATATTAAGCAAGATTGTCATGTACATACATATCCCCAGCATCCTATGCAAGGCCTCTAGGGCATATATATCCAACAGTTAACTCACCCATGGTTGCATTATGATAGACTTCACTTGATTATTCATTTTAGATAATAAATTCTTATTCTTTTCTTCTTCTTCAAGAAGAAGAAGAAAGCTTTCTAGAAATTTTCAAGTGAAGATTTAGAGTGAGAAATCCAAATCTAAAGTGAACCCATTTTCTATTTCATCATCCTCTACTACTTGCCATTTAGTTTAGGGTGTTCTCTTCACAAAGTTCTTGACCTAGTGAAGATGGAGCTTGAGTTTGAGTCTCCTCGACGTAGATCATCTTCGGCCTCAAATTCAACGACCTAGCCCGCTCATTTCTCCGAAGAAACCATCGCTAGAGTACGGGATCCCGTTGATCGCAGCGAAGGGATGTCAACACGGAGCTTTAGAAGTGAAGGACCGGATCTACAAAGGTTGTAATCCCATTCACTTGTAGTTAAAATGTTAAACTTGCTAGTTTTCGCATAATCTCTAGTATACGATCATGGTTAGGGTTGGTCGGCACGGCTATTTTTTTTTGAATCGGGCATGGATGATGCCTTGTAGAACATTGTTAGAGTGCCTAGGAACCCTACAGAAACTAGGTTTCTTCCTCTAGGTTTTTGTCCTTCCTTTCTTAATTCTTACCCTAACCTCCATGGAAAACATATACAACCGGTCTTTTAAACTACGGTATCACCGCTACCTCATGGGATAGGGTGCCGTAGTGAGCGGTGTGTGTATGTATGCATGGAGTCCTATTGAAATATGTGATGGTCAAGAAATGGGTGAGAGATTTTCATCTCTCAAACCTTTCCTATTCCTAACCCTAACAAGTGAGAAACTACTCACTCATTAGGGAATTGATAAAAAGATACATTTTTATGAGTTTTCAATTCAATAACCTAATTATCTAAGCTACGGTAGATGAATAAAAGTTCTAAGCTAATTAACTAGGGTAGATAATAAATATTCTATACTACGGCAGAAAAGAAATTACCTAGGGCATGGAAATAAAAAACTACTTACTTTATTTGATGCTCTCTTCATACATTACAATGAATTCTGAATTTTTGATCAATGAAAAGAGGCATACCTCAAAAAGAGGTTTAGGGCTTCTATTTATAGATCATAGAAACCCTAGGGTTACATCCAATACACATCTGCATTTACAAATTTACCCTAAGAAGACTTGTCAACGCACTGCCGCCGCCGTCACAAAATTGCACCGACACGTGCTCTATATGGCCGCGGATCCGCGGCCAAAAGCCTTGTTTGGATGCGGATCCGCGGCCATGTGGTGGGTTCTTGAGCCGCAATTTTCTGGGATGCTTCTGGTTGCATTTGGTTTCTTGTTTCTTCACTTGGTTTCTCAGATTGTCTTCTAGTTTTCTTCTAGATTTCCACAGTGAATGATGTCGTGGACTTTACCGTTTGCTTCGTGTCGAAGTCTTGAACCTTGCGCTGCCTTTGTACTTTGTGAACTTATTCATTGATCTTCATTGTCCCTCAAACTTTAGGCATGATCAAGATTCTTCCATTTGTCGGTCGTAGTCTCACTTTTTTATCGTCTTTTCATCATTTTCACTGTTTTGTTCCGTGAACCTGTAACCTGCAACTATGTAGCACACATGGATCAAAAGCACCTGTTTATTTGTAAAATGAATAAGAATGGGGAATATAATAATGCAAAATTATGATATGAACAAATACCCCCAAACTTATCTTTTACTCGTCCTCGAGCAAAACAAGTTTTATTCTCGAAAAAGATCTAGCCTCACTTTCGCAGGGAAACACGATTGCACTGAGCTCGTGCAACAACCCGTTAAACCTCTAGGTGTCCCTAGTAGGAGGAGTGTTGTCTCCTGAGGGTTTTCAGCGGATATTACCCACAAAATCCTATCAATCCGGCCTATTGACTCTTATTCTCCAATTAGGTTTTCTAACAAGAAACTCTATTATCTTCAACTCAGAAATTATCAACCCATATTTTTCACGCATCCTTATCATTTAACTTAAGATTATATATGTTTCGTAGATTTACTTAGCTTTTAGCAGCTTTTGAGTTTTCCTTCTAGGGTTCATCTCAACTTAGGAATTTTTATCATCTCTACTAAAGATATAAGTCATATTTTTCATTCCCATCTCTTATCTAAACCCCAATCATATACCCCTACGTGTGTTTATATATCACCCTTACACTTGGAAATTCAAATCAAGCTATTATACTCTTGTCCATCGTCCAAAGTACTTCTTAATTGGTGAATTTTTAGTTGAAATTCGCTCACACATCCTTCTTACGACCGTTAATACTTCTTGAGATACCAACGACCGATTACAAAATGTGTTTGCACATTAAAGCGTAATTCCTAGTCTTGTAAACCCTAAGGCTTTAGCAGTGACTCCCAAACCAGTTGGTCTAAGGCACTAGGTGATAAAGCACCCTCGCTAAATATTTTTTTATCTATGCAGCCTTAAGTAATTACAAAAACCAGTGTTCATTTTTTTTAATCTTTTTATTCACACTTGTATTTTTATTTTATTTTTCTTCGTACTAAGGAATTTAGACAAGAGCATTTCAAGGTCTCTTCTACTATTCCATGTTTCAAGGTTCGTGTTTATGCAATTTGTAGGGTATATATTTTCAGAATTTAGACTTATGCTTAGGAATTATTTTTCAGACTTATACTTTAATAAAAATATCAATACTTTTTCCTTGTTTTAACTTAGCCTAAGAAGTGAACTCGAAATTTGCCTATTTCTAAATAAATTACAAAGACATATACTTTCTACCGTTAAATTTTAAGAAAGGTTATTATTAGGGTTTTTAATTTACTAAGTCTAAGATTTAGTTATTCCTAGCTAGTTAACCTTCTTGTCAAACTCAAGTCAATTATGGCCATATTTGAATGTTTTAATTTTTATAATTTTTAAATTTTTCAGTTTTTATGGGTTTTAAATTAAGTATGCAAATGCAAAAATATACATATGAATGCGAAGGAAGAAACCTGACCGAGCACACACCCAAACTCAAACTTGACAGTGTCCTCACTGTCAGGCTACAGCAAGAGGGTCAAAATTGTCGGCACTCCGCTGTTTATTTTTTTATTTTTTATTTTTTATTGTTAACAGAAAAACAAAACAAAATATATATACAAAAAGGGCCCCACCAAACTTAAGTGAAACAGTGTTTCCACTATTTAAGCGTTAAAGTTTAGAGTTTGGGAGGAGAAAAAACACAGTATCAATCTATGCAAGGCGTTACACAAGCCAAAGGTTAGCACCAACTATTCAAAAATTTTATCGTTATAATGGTTTGGGTGGTGAAAGAATAGAGTGTAGAGAAAAGAAATGAGAAACACACGAGACCGTATGGGAAAAAAGGTGGAATATGGTCTCGGTATATTAGGAGAAGAATGGCGGAAGAGAGAAAGAAGTGTAGTACGAACTTGAGCGTGTAAATTGAATGAATAAATTAGCACAAATTGTGATGACCGATGTGTTAAAAGTGTTTGTGCTAATCTATCAACCCGTCGAGAAATGGGGTCAAATCTTTCAAGATTCGCGAGAAAACATGGGTATGTTGAACTTGGTAAACCATCCATTGAAAATGGAAGCGTGACGGATTCTTGCACGGTTGAAACGATGGAAAGGACGAAGGGGAGTGATTTAGGAAGGGTCTCATTCTCACCTAAGTAAGTGTATGTAAGGTGAGACGGCAACAGCTTGAGTTCGAGTTTCAGAGGTGAAACAATTGAAAGTGAAATTGGTGAAACTGTCTCGAACTCGAAGGATTCCATCAATGGTTCGAAATGACTGTAAGCAACCGAGTCTGATGGTTCAACTAACTCATCTGAAAATTCAAAGGACTCAAACTCGGGCGGTGAGTTATCAAAATAGTCCGAAAAAGTGAAACACTCGTAATCGTTATCGGTTATGAGAACTGTGTCAGATTCAAGGAGGAACGCACTAGTGGTGTCTAAACTGCTATGATCGAACATAAATTTTTCAAGCTCACAGTCCTCCTGGGTGATCTCTTGCGTGGTCGGAACGATGGAAAGGATGAAGGGGGTGATTTAGGAAGTATAACAGTTAAGGGTTCAGGAGGATGAATTGGAAAATCCGATTCATCAAACAAAACTGGTTCATCCTCAATACTATCCTCAATACTGTCCTTATAATTCTCCTCAAAAGTTATCTCACCCATGCAATTATCATCAAAATCAAGACACATATGAAGTTCGGGAGAAACATTTAATGACTCGGGATGATGAATTGGAGAGAAAAATTCAGTCAAATCTGCGGGTTCATCATCCAAATTATTCCCTGCGTCAATATCCTCAATCAAGTGAAAATCCATTTTTTCAAACAGCTCATCAAAAGCATGGATATTTATCAATTCAGGTTCTAGATTGGAGGTATAAATTTCAACAGGATTGGGTGTGGGTTCACTCGAAAGAGACCCTTCACAATCTGGCAAATCAAGCACTACAAAGTCGCACAACTCATTAAACGTTTTATTTTCAACTGGTGAATCATTTGGGACACTTGATAGACATTCAAAACTGTAGTTGTGGGATTCAATTGGTGATGGGAAGGTTTGATTTGGAAGGGTGCACAGCTCACTCTCTCCACTCAAATTCTCAATCTGTCCAATTGCCTCATCATACATTGGAATTTTCGGAGCTAGTTGGAAACTAGCTACCTGGTCACTAGGTTGCATAAGGGCGGCAATGGACGCATCCAAATTCCTCATCTGTTAGTTTGTCGCTACAATATAAGCTTCCAACGACTCTTCCAGACTAGACATGGGTTGTGAAGGGGTTTCAAGAAAAGATTCAAAGTTATTTGGATACGTGAAACTCCCAAATTTTTGTATAGAAGCAATGTCTAGGGAAGGTGCGAAAGTCGGGTAGGACTGGTAGGAATTGAATGGTTGGATAGGAGTATGATCAACATTTGGATAAAAAGGTGAATGGACATGTTGATCCCAAGAACTGAAAGTGTTGAAAGGAGTGAAAGATCGGTTACGAGATTGTTCAATATGTTCAGCAATAGACATGGGTTTCGGAGTTACAACAGAACTCGAAAAAGGAGTATCAACGTAAGAAGGTGGTGAAGGTTGAAATGGTTGATACAAATTGGATTGTGAAGTCCAACTGTTTCTCCTAGACGCTTCTATTCGATCTTTCAAAGAAATTTTGGGCATGGAGGGGTCGTCCGTAATTCGACCAAAACAATTCGTGTAGGAAGCAATGTTTGGATGAGGGTACCAAAGTTCGGCAAGAGTTTTATGAGGTGGGGTACCCATGATGTAAGAATGAGAAGAAAAAGAATGTGGGTGCAAGTGAGATGCAATGGATTTCTTAGCGACATGTGGCAATTTTTTGAAAAATATATTTCCGTTTTGTGTTTTTTTTATAAGGAGCTTTTTGCAAAAAGATTTTCAATAAGAAACTTAGACACACGTTCAATCAATCACAATATGCACAATCAAGACTAGATTTAGGGTCACCTAGGTCAACTAGACTACTCCTAACTGTTCCAAAGGGCAAGTTGTGAGGACCTCAAATCGCCTCTTAACCGCTAATTGTGGCCAGGTAAGCACAAGTAAAGAAACGAAGGATCCGCTCACGAATCACCGTGAGACAGGCCTTTTAAAGTTACCTTTCCCTACTTGTCTAGCCTAGGCACCATAAAGTCTGGTTTAGATAAACGATCCATGCCTACAACTATTCCTTTGTCCTATTGAGCGTGACAGTCCTTAAGGCTGAGTCCAATCTTTTTAATTAACTCGATGGTTTATGCAATATGCTTTTTGTGATTTTTGGGGTCCTAGGAACGGTAATGAAATCCCCACCCAATCTAGATTGGTGTAAAAGCCCCTTAAAGTCAGTTTTAAAGATACAAAGCAATAAAACACAAAAACACTTGCCAATTTTTTATTATTTTTTATTGCGGCGCAAAGAATCCTGCGCAAGATCAAGTTATTGGAGAAGGGGGAGAAATTTTTGTGCAAACGTCCCTGCAGGAAAATATTTCAGAGGAGATCAGGGAGTTCAGAAGAAGAAAAGATGCTTATAGAAAGTTTTCCACGTGCTGACGTCACCACCAGGCCGCGGATCCGCCGCGGGAACGTGCCTTTGACCGCGGTTCCGCGGTTGACTTGGTGGTTCCGATCCCAACTGTTTTTCTGTTTCTCTGTTCTGATTTTCCTCTATCTGTTTAGATATGATGTTTGCTGTTTTGCTCACTGGAATTTTCCAGATTTGAATCCGTTCGTCGATCCTGCACAATTCAAACGAAACACCCTTCACAAAATAACAAGATGATAAAATTTTTTTATATATTTTTTTATTTTTCAATTTTTATATTAACCCGAAATTACAAAAAGAAAATAACTACGCCATCCCCGGCAACGGCGCCATTTGATTTGTACGATGTTTTGTCATCAAAGAATTAATTACCGCAATCAAGAACGGCGTCGCTTGGTAGCTAGCCGGTGAGTACGGGTCGGTCCACAGGGATTTTGTGTAATCTCAATTTGTTTTAACGAGTTAATTCCAATTGGTGTTGGATTGATTTATCACTAAAAACTAAGGTTGATCTAGACTAGGATTAAAACCTTGCTAGGGTTAGGTTTAGGTTAAGTTTAGAAAGTTAATATTCCTCACCGCTTTCTATGCCCTAATTAAGATCTATTAGGTGTTATGGTAATAATTAATAAAGTGGATTAGTACCATCGGGAAGAAATTAGGTTTCTTCCTCTAGGTTCTTGTCCTTCCTTTCTTAATTCTTAGCTTAATCTCCATGGAAAACATATACAACCGGTATTTTAAACTACGGTATCACCACTACCTCGTGGGATAGAGTGCCGTAGTGAGCGGTGTGTGTATGTATGCATGGAGTCCTATAAAAATATGTGATGGGAAAGAAAGGGGTGAGAGATTTTCATCTCTCAAACCATTCCTATTCCTAACCCTAACAAGTGAGGAACTACTCACTCATTAGGGAATTGATAAAAAGATACATTTTTATGAGTTTTCAATTCAATAACCTAATTATCTAAGCTACGGCCGATGAATAAAAGTTCTAAGCTAATTAACTAGGGCAGATAATAAAAATTCTGTACTACGGCAGAAAAGAAAATACCTAGGGCATGGAAATAAAAAAACTACTTACTTTATTTGATGCTCTCTTCATACATTACAATGAATTCTGAATTTTTGATCAATGAAAAGAGGCATACCTCAAAAAGAGGGTTAGGGCTTCTATTTATAGATCATAGAAACCCTAGGGTTACATCCGATACACATCTGCATTTACAAATTTACCCTAAGAAGACTAGTCAACGCACCACCACCACCGTCACAAAATTGCAACGACACGTGCTCTATATAGCTACGGATCCGCGGCCAAAAGCCCTGTTTAGCCGCGGATCCGCGGCCATGTGGTGGTTTCTTGAGCTGCAATTTTCTGGGATGCTTCTGGTTGCATTTGGCTTCTTGTTTCTTCACTTGGTTTCTCAGATTGTCTTCTAGTTTTCTTCCATATTTCTAAAGTGAATGATGTCATGGACTTTACCGTTTGCTTCGTGTCGAAGTCTTGAACCTTGCGCTGCCTTTGTAATTGTGAACTTGTTCATTGATCTTCATTGTCCCTCAAACTGTAGGCATGATCAAGATTCTTCCATTTGTCGGTCGTAGTCTCACTTTTGTATCGTCTTTTCTTCATTTTCACTGTTCTGTTCCGAGAACCTATAACCTGCAACTATGTAGCAGACATGGATCATAAGCACCTGTTTATTTGTAAAATGAATAAGAATGAGGAATATAATAATGCAAAATTATGATATGAACAACGAGCACTTGGTATCACACTTATGTATAGATGTTTACCCTTGTCACCTTATCATGCTTCAGACATTATCATATTGAGAATATATATATATATATATTACTGATCGTTTGACCTAGGATTGAGTCATACATACGATTTCTGCTTTGTGATGTTTTTTCTTCACGAGTTGGAAACTCACCCCCGTTGTGCCACAGTTCTTGCAGGTTTTTGCCGTAAAGGTTTTTTTGCGGCTTTCTGGCACACTACTTCCTTTGTGGGTGATTTCTTTGGTAGGTGGGTTCACTCGCATCGTGACCACCATTGTACTCATTTATTTTCAGTTGTATCTAGTAAAATTCCATCAACCAGACTTGTATATTTATTTCAGACTTAGAAAACCAGTTGTGTATTATTTCGACCTTAGAGTCGCTCGTTGTAGTATTATGGTTTTCTTGATGATTTGGAGTTTGCTTTTATGTTTTGATCCCCGCCCTTCGGCGTTGTATATTATATTGCTTGCGTGGTTGTGACTGTCGATTGATGAAGAGCTAGCTCCCGCTTGGGGCCAGTTTTTACAAAGGAAACTCTGCCGAAATTTTCAGAAAGCACTTGAGATTTTAAAATGCATATTCGGCTTATGCTATTAAAACCAGTTTTCCTTCATTTATTATATAAAATGGTTTCGATTTCTGGGATTTATTGGCTTGCTTGAATTAAATGGGGTCCTATAGACTTCATATGATTCAAGTGCCAGTCGCGTGCCATTTCGGATCGTGACAAAGTTGGTATCAGAGCGCTAGGTTAACCTTGGTTCGAGTCTAAGTTTGACGATGTGGAGCTGTTCATATCAGAATTTTGCATTATTATATTCCCCATTCCGAATCATATTGCAAATAAATAGGTGCTTTTGATCCATGTCTGATAAATAGTTGCAGGTTACAGGTTCTCAGAACAATATAGTGAAAATGGTGAAAAGATACTACAAATGTGAGACTACGACCAACAAATAGATGAATCTGCAAGATGCCGCCGACCAGTTTGTGGAACAAATGAAGATCAGCAAACAAATCAATATACAAAGTACAAGGGCAGCACAAAGTCGTTGTAGTATAGTGTTGAGTATTTTCGCCTGTCACGCGGGTGAACCGAGTTCGATCCCCGGCAACGGCGCCATTTGATTCAGAGGTCTTTGGCATGCGTGCGTTTTAAAATAAAAGTTAAAAATATACCGCAATCAAGAACGGTGTCGCTTGGTAGCTAACCGGTTGTGTACGGGTCGGTCCACAGGAAAACATGTTCTTTTCTAATTGTTCTAACGAGTCAATTCCTATTTTTGGTAGGTTTTGAATTTTATAAAAACTAAGATTGAATTTAATTAGGATTAAAACCTTGCTAGGGTTAGGATTTGGTTAGTTTGTAAAGTTAATTCTACTCACTGCTTCCTTTGCCCTAATTAAGAACATAGGTATTAGGGTAATAATTAACAAAGGGGATTAGCACGACTACGAAGAAACATAGTTTCTTCCTTTTGGTCCTTGTCCGTCCTTTCATAACTCATAGTCCTAACCTTTATGTAAATCAACCACAACCGGTCTAGCTAGGGAATCACCGCTATCTCGTGGGATAGGGTGCCATAGTGAGCGGTGTGTATTTGATTAACATAGAGTCCTAATTTAAAGTATTATACGGGCAAGAAAAAAGTGAGAGTTTTCCATCTCTCAAACCTACCCCAAACGTAACCCTAACAAGTGAGGAACTACTCACTCATTAGGGTATTAACAATGGAATTCATTTTTATGTTTTATTTTAAAAACTATCTAAGTTGGAAATAATAAAAGACAAAATAAATTAGCAGATATTAAAAGAACACATAAGAATGCGAAAATTTAATTCAGATAAAAAAAATCTTAATTTATAGATACACTCTTGACGATTACAAGGGAATTGAAATTTAATCTAGAATTAAAAAGAGGCATTCCCCAAAAGGGGCTGTAGGCTTTCCTATTTATGGATAGGAGAAACCCTAGGGTTTGCATCTGATCCACATCTGAAATTACAAGACTACCCTAAAGACCGAGTCAAAGCACTGACACCTACTGACACGTGCACCGACACGTGCATAGCACGGCCGTGGATCCGCGGCAGAATGCCATGTTTGGCCGCGGATCCGCGGCCATCTTGGGGGCTCTCTGTCTCATCTTTCCTGGGTTACTTCATGTTGCTTTTTCCTTCTGTTTTCTTCACTTGGTTCTTCAGAATATTTTCTAGTTTCTTCCAGATCTCCAACAGTGCAGAATTTGTGGACTGTTGGAAATCTGGAAGAAACTAGAAAATATTCTGAAGAACCAAGTGAAGAAAACAGAAGGAAAAAGCAACATGAAGCAACCCTGGAAAGATGACACAGAGAGCCCCCAAGACGGCCATGGATCCGCCGCCAAACATGGCATTATGGCGTGGATCCACGGCCGTACTGTACACGTGTCGGTGGTTGTCGGTGCATTGACCCGGCTTTCTTAGGGTAGTCTTGTAATTTCAGATATGGATCAGATGTAAACACTAGGGTTTCTCCTATCTATAAATAGGAAAGCCTACAGACTCTTTTAGGGCATGCCTCTTTTTAATTATAGATTAAATTTCAATTCCCTTATAATCGTCAAGAGTGCATCAATAAAGTAAGATTTTTTTATCTGAATTAAATTCTCGCATTCTTATCTGTTATTTTAATGTCTGCTATTTTATTTTGTCTTTTATTATTTGCAACTTAGATAGTTTTTAAAATAAAACATAAAAATGAATTCCATTGTTAAAACCCTAATGAGTTTGTAGTTCCTCACTTATTAAGGTTAGGTTTGGGGTAGGTTTTAGAGATGGAAATCTATCACTCCTTTCTTGCCCGTATAATACTTTAAATTAGGAGTCTATGTTAATCAAACACACACCGCTCACTACGGCACCTTATCCCATGAGATAGCGGTGATTCCCTAGTTAGACCGGTTGTGGTTGATTTGCATAGAGGTTAGGGCTAAGAGTTAAGAAAGGACGGGGGGTTTCGGGGAAGGCCTATGTGGGGTACCTTTCGGGACAAGGACCAAAAGGAAGAAACTATGTTTCTTCCTGGTCGTGCTAATCCCCTTTGTTAATTATTACCCTAACACCTATGTTCTTAATTAGTGCAAAGGAAGCAGTGAGTAGAATTAACCTTCCAAACTAACCTAATCATAACCCTAGCAAGGTTTTAATCCTAATTAAATTTAATCTTAGTTTTTATAAAATTCAAAACCTACCAAAAATAGGAATTGACTCGTTAGAACAATTAGAAAAGAGCACGTTTTCCCTGTGGACCGACCCGTACTCAACCGGCTAGCTACCAAGAGACACCATTATTGATTGCGGTATATTCTTAACTTTGATTTTAAAACGCACGCACGCAAAAGACCTCCTAATCAAATGGCGTCGTTGCCGGGGAAACGGTAGTTATTTTCTTATTGTTCTTTCGGGTTAATTGAAATTGAAATTTTTTTTATAAAAATTGAACATATAAAAACTACAAATAATTCATCTTGATCTTTTTGAGAGGTATTGTGTGAATTGCGCAGGAAAAGAAGACGGACAGATCAGATCTGGAGCAGACCTAGTGAACAAATCAGCAAACAGAGGATCTGAACAGACAGAGGACAACCATAACAGCAAACAGGAAAATTTTGGAGATCCAAACTAACAGAACCACCACGGAACCATGACGAATATTGGCAGTTGACCGCGGAATCGCGGTCAACCAGTGACGTCAGCATCCCAAAATTCTCTGTAAGTATTTTTATCCTCTCTTCTACCCTCTGTACTTCACTGAAAATTTTTCCTGCAGGGTTCTTTGTGCAAAATCTTTCTCCCTCTCCAATAAATTGTTTTTGTGCAGGATTCATTGTGCTGCCAAATAAAAAAAATGTAAGTGTTTTTTGTGTGTTAACTGCTTTGCATAATTAATACGGACTTTTAAGGGGCTATAACACCAATCAAGGTTAGGTGGGGATTTCCTATGACCCCAAAAATCACTAAAAGAATATGCATCACCCTTGAGTTAATTTAAAAATATCTAGACTCAGCCAACTAAGGATTGTTGCGCCCATTAGGACAGAGGAAAGTTGTAAGCAATCGGTCGTTTATCTAAACCTGATTTTATGGTGCCAAGGCTAGACAAGTGAGAAAGGTATTTTAAAAGGCCAGTCTCCCGGTGATTCGTGAGCAGATCCCTCCTTTCTTCACTTGTGCTTACCTGGCCACAATTGGCGGTGAATAGGAGATTTGAGGCATATCTCACAACTTGTCACTTTGGAACCGTTAGGAGCAGTCTAGTTGACTTAGGAGACCTTAGCTTTAGGTTTGATTGTGCATACTTAAACTGTGGTTATTTAAAATTGTGCTGTAGTTCCGTACAAATTTTTGCAAAACTCTTTCTAAAAAAAACACTTTCATAAATTTCAAAACTCGAAAAATAAAAAAAAATTTAAAAAATTTTTTTACAAAAAATAAAAAAATTAAAAAAGTTTAAAAAATTTAAAAAAAAAATATCACATTCTTTTTCGTCTCCTTTCTCTCATCACATCATGGGTACCCTACCTCGCAAAACTCTTGCCGAACTTTGGTACGCTCAACCAGACATTACTTCCTACGCTTCTTGTTTTGGTCGAATTTCGAACGACCCCTCTATGCCCAAAATTTGTTTGAAAGATCGAATAGATGCGTCTTGGACAACCAGTTGGACTCCGCAATCTACATTATATCAACCATTTAAACCTTCACCACCTTCTTACGTTGATACTCCTTTTTCGAGTCCTGTTGTAACTCCGAAACCCATGTCTATTGCTGAACATATTGAACAATCTCGTAACCGATCTTTCACTCCTTTCACCAATGCGAATTCTTTGGATCAATAATTCCATTCACCTTCTTATCCACCTATTGATCCCACTCCTGCCAAACCATTCAATTCCTACCAGTCTTACCCGACTTTTACACCATCCCTAGACATTGTTCTACACAGCCATTTGGGAGTTTCCAATATCCAAACATCTTTAAATTTTTTACTGAAACCCCTTCAAAACCCATGTCTAGTCTGGAACAGTCGTTGGAAGATTTCATGGTAGTGTCAGGACAGCAGATGATGGATTTGAATGCGTCCATGGCCGCCCTTATACAACCTAGTGACCCGGTAGCTAGTTTCGAACTAGATCCAAATTTCTAAACGTATGATGAGGTGGTAGGACAGGTCGAGAATTTGAGTGGTGAGAGTGAGCTGTACAACCTTCCAAATCAAACCTACCCATCCTTAATTGAATCCCATAACTGCGGTTTTGATTGTCTATCAAGTGTTCTAAATAATTCACCAGTTGAAAATAAAACGTTTAATGAGTTGTGCGACTTTGAAGTGTTTGATTACCTAATTGTGAAGGGTCCCTTTCGAGTGAAACCCTTTTGACCTCCACACCTCCATTCTAGAACCTGAATTGATTAATATCCATGATTTTGATGAGGTGTCTAAAAAAATTTATTTTCACTTGATTTAGGATATAGACGCTGGAAATATTTTGGATGATGAACCCACAGATTTGGATGAGTTTCTCTCTCCAATTCATCATCCCGAGTCATTAACTTTTTTTCCCGAACTTCATATACGTCTTGATTTTGATAAGAATTGCATGGATAAGCTAAATTTTGAGGAGAGTATTGAGGAAATTATTGAGGATGAAGCATTTTTACTTGAGGAGTTGGATTTTCCAATTCATTCTATCCCTTTCATTGACTGCGCACACCCTTTAAATCTTTAACCGATACCCTTCCTCAATCACTTCCCTCCATCCTCGTTCCGACTTTGCAAGAAATTGTTACACTTCCATTTTCAATGTCTGGGTAACCAAGTTCGACGTACCCATGTTTTCTCGCAAATCTTGAGGGATTTGACCCCATTTCTCGACAGGTTGATAGATTAGCACAATCGCTTTTTACACATCGGTCATCACAATTTGTGCTAATTTTTTCACTCCATTTCCACCCTCAAGTTCGTATTCAACTTCTTTCTCCCACTTTCTCTGGTTCTTCTAATCTTCCTTTAATGATAGCGAGTGTTAATGAATCACAATCCGATATTTTGAGTTCGATAACTCTAGAAAAACAACTTGATTTATATTCTTTTAAGAATAGGGTAGATGACCATTACGAGTCTCCTACCTTCGTAATTTTTGAAAAATCAAGTGTGTTAAATTCTGGCGTGACACTTATTGACATTGAAACGTTCAATCGGACCATCGATGAAAGTTTCGAAGATATTTTCGCCGACGAACTCGCATTACTAAACGACACGGATTTTGTGATTAATCATCATCCACCTTAAGAAGTCGAACCGCCACCATTTCTTCTTATCCCATACGAGAATGTGACCATTCTTCCCATTCCTAATCATCCACATTCTTGTTTCCATTCACCATTATTGTTTCGTCTCTACAAATCGAGACGTAAACCTTTTCTTTTACACTACTTATCTATTCCCCACTTCTTCCTGCCTCCATACAACATGTTCTTTCACCAACCACACCATTATTACGATAAAAATTTTGATTGGTTGGTTCTAACCTTTGGCCTGTGTAAGGCCTTGTATAGCTTGATACTGTGTTCCCCCCCAACTCTGCACTTTAACGCTTAAACCGTGGAAACACTGTTTCACTTAAGTTTAGCGGGTCCTTTTTGTATATATATTTTGTTTTCGTTTTTCGTTAATAAAACAAAAAAGGGAGTTCCGACAAATTTTGACCCTCTTGATGTAGCCTGACAGTGAGAGCACTGTCAAGTTTAAGTTTGGGGGTGTGCTCGGTAAACTTTCTTCCTTCGCATTCATACGTATATTTTTGCATTTGCATACTTATTTTAAAACTCATAAAAATTTAAAAATTATAAAAAATTATTAAAAATTATTAAAAAAAAATAATCTCAATTTTGGCCATATTTGACTTAAGTTTCACAAGACGTTTAACTAGCTAGGAAAAACTAGATCCTAAATTTAGTAAACTAAAAACCCTAAAAATAACCTTGCTTAAAGTTTAACTATAGAAAATAAATGTCCTTATATATTATTTAGAAATAGGCAAATTTTGAGTTCAGTTCTTGGGCTAAGTCAAAATAAGGGAAGAGTATTGAAATTTTTATTGAAGTGCAAGTCTGAAAAATAATTCATAAGCTTAAGTCTAAATTCTGAAAATATAGACCCTTCAACTAGCACATACACGCACCTTGAAACTTGGGATAGTAGAGGATACCTTGAAATGCTCTTGTCTATAATCCTTAGTATATGAAAAAAAATTAAGGTATAAGCGTGAAATAAGAGATATAAAAAAAAATGAACACTGGTTTTGTAATTACTTAAGGCTGCGTAAAATTAAAAAAATATATAGTGAGGGTGCTTTATCACCTAGTGCCTTAGACCAACTGGTTTGGGAGTCACTGCTAAAACCTTAGGTATTACAAGACGAGGAATTACGCCTTAATGCGCAAACACATTTTGTAATCAGTCGTTAGTACCTTAAGAAGTTTTAATGGTCGCGTGAAAGATGTGTGAGCAATTTCATCTAACATTCATCAAAAAGTACTTTGTACAATAGACAAGAGTATGATAGCTTGAATTGAATTTCCAAGTGTAGGGGTGATACATACACACACGTAGGGGTATATGATTGGGTTTTGGATGAGAGATAGGAATGAAAAATAGGACTTATATCTTCAGTAGAGATGATAAAAATTCTTAAGTTGAGATGGAACCTTAGAAGGAAAATTCAAAAGATGCTAAAAGCTAAATAAATTTGCAGAACATATACGATCTTAGGTTAAATGATATGTGAGTGTAAAAAATACGGGTTAATGATTTCTAAGTTAAAGATAATAGAATTTCTTGCTAGAATACCGAATTGAAGAACGAAAGTCAACATGCCAAATTGATCGGATTTTGTGGCTAGTATCCGCTGAAAATCCTCAGGAGACAACACCCCTCCTACTAGGGACACCTAGAGGTTAAACGGCTTGTTGCACGAGCTCAGTGCAATCACGATTCCCTGCGAAAGTGAGGTTAGGTTTTTTCGAGAATAAAATTAGTTTTGCTCGGGACGAGCAAAAGATAAGTTTGGTGGTATTTGTTCATATCAGAATTTTGCATTATTATATTCCCCATTCTTAATCATACTGCAAATAAATAGGTGCTTTTGATCCATATCTGATAAATAGTTGCAGGTTACAGGTTCTCAGAACAATAGAGTGAAAATGGTGAAAAGACGCTACAAATGTGAGACTACGACCAACAAATAGATGAATCTGCAAGATGCCGCCTACCAGTTTGAGGAAAAAACGAAGATCAACAAACAGTTCAATATACAAAGTACAAGGGCGGCACAAGATTCAAGACTTCAACGCGAAACTAACGGTAAAAGTCCAGAAATTCGGCACTGTTGGAAATCTTGAAGAAACTAGAAAATATTCTGAAGAACCAAGTGAAGAAAACAGAAGGAAAAAGAAACATGATGCAACCTTAGAAAGATGAGATAGAGAGCCCCCAATATGGCCGCGGATCCATGGCCAAACATGGCATTCTGCCGTGGATTCACGGCCGTGCTGTGCACGTGTCGGTGCACGTGTCGGTGGGTGTCGGTGCATTGACCCAGCTTTCTTAGGGTAGTCTTGTAATTTCAGATGTGGGTCAGATGTAAACCCTAGGGTTTCTCCTATCTATAAATAAGAAAGCCTACAGACTCTTTTGTGGCATGCCTCTTTTTAATTCTAGATTAAATTTCAATTCCCTTGTAATCGTCAAGAGTGCATCAATAAAGTAAGATTTTTTTTATCTGAATTTAATTCTCGCATTCTTATCTGTTCTTTTAATATCTGCAATTTTATTTGGTCTTTTATTATTTGCAACTTAGATAGTTTTTAAAATAAAACGTAAAAATGAATTCCATTGTTAATACCCTAATGAGTGAGTAGTTCCTCACTTGTTAGGGTTAGGTTTGGGGTAGGTTTGAGAGATGGAAATCTTTCACTCCTTTCTTGCCCGTAGAATACTTTAAATTAGGACTCTATGTTAATCAAACACACACCGCTCACTACGGTACCCTATCACACGAGATAGTAGTGATTCACTAGTTAGACCGGTTGTGGTTGATTTACAAAGAGGTTAGGGCTAAGTGTTAAGAAAGGACGGACAATGACCAAAAGGAAGAAACTATGTTTCTTCCTAGCCGTGCTAATCCCCTTTGTTAATTATTACCCTAACACCTATGTTCTTAATTGGGGCAAAGGAAGCAGTGAGTAGAATTAACTTTCCAAACTAACCTAATCCTAACCCTGGCAAGGTTTTAATCCTAATTAAATTCAATCTTATTTTTTATAAAATTCAAAACCTTCCAAAAATAGGAAGTGACTCGTTAGAACAATTAGAAAAGAACACGTTTTCCCTGTGGACCGACCCGTACTCAACCGGCTAGCTACCTAGCGACACCGTTATTGATTGCTGTATATTATTAACTTTGATTTTAAAATGCACGCACGCAAAAGACCTCTCAATCAGGAGCCTAGAGCGTTTGAATATATTCGGAACTTATTCTTGACCTTACGGAACTTAGACTTAGTTGAGGGGGTATTACACCCGAACTTTCGTCGTGTCGGTGGACCTTGGTTGATGGAGTAGGTGAGTTAAGGAGAGTGACGTACCGTGTATATGTTCCGCGACATACTTACGATACGCTACTCTGCTTAACGAACCTTAGGATGTACATTTCCTTGCACGGTATTATATTCATTCCTATGATCTATCCTCATCGATATTGGTTATGATTTTGCTGCCACGATTACACGGTCAGAGAGAGCTACTGCTAGAGTTGCGTCAGCATGAGTTCGTCGCGGATGAGGACTGACCAGGGCATGATTCCAGAAACATACGATTGCATAGAGGCATCATTTTATTGTGTTTTAGCGTCATGAGCGTTTGATGGTTCGCTTTTACGGGATTTGTCGGACGTGCAGATCAGCACCAGAGGATCAGGCTACTGCTAGAGACTAGCCAGAATGTGATGACCGTCGATGCACCTATTAATTGATGATTGAAGCACTGTTCAGTGTGCGGACAAATGAGCAAGTTGTTGCTGCGAATGACGAGATATTGCCCCTGATGCTTGGAGCTATGCCGCACGAGTTGTACTTAGAGATATGATAGAAGATCGCTAGTCACCCATGGAGGAAGAACTATGACATGTGATTCGTTGCCTACCCTGATGCGTGGTTATCAGATTGATTGATTCCAGCTAGAGACGACTTCACGCAGGTACGTTGGGAGTCGATAGAGACGAACGAATGTCAGAAGCTCATTTTCCAAGTTTTAAGTATTTAAAGACAAATGCAAGTAATGCTATGGACCCTCTAGAAGAATTAAAACCCTAACTCGACGTAATGACCATGAAACGCCTTTGAACCTTAGGGTTTGCGGCAGTTCAGCTGTGCCATTTGTGAGGCTTGGATTTGCCCTTTTACGGTTGGTCCACAGGTGCGGTGGCATGTACTGGAATACTATTAAACTGTACCCAAGATGTTGAGCTCTTGGGGATTATGGAACCTTGACGAATCGATCGGACGGTTCGACAACATTCGGGTATCATGTGATGGGATACATTGCTTGGGAGACTCCAGATACGAGTATAGCCATTGGAGCGCAGTTCATGCAGCCACGAAGAGACGAATTCGAAGCAGTCGACATTATAGAAAAGTGGAATAAGAGGTTCGTATGAGATCTTGATGAGTTGACGTTCCACTCCGCCGACATCAGAGATGTGATACGCATGTAGAGACGTTGATTATTTCTATATCTTCCAGAAGGAGTGGCGATGAGAATGCAGCCGTTCCGGAATAAGGAATTGATTTAGTAAAATATGATGGCTTCCGGGCAGTTCGGCAGAAACGAGATTTGAGAGAGACGTCGACAGGACCTTTCTGGAATAAATTACGAGAAGACGTGGACCCAGGAGTGGTCATATTATGCAGACCCAGCAGGCCAGAGTTCGGCATCGTCGACGAGACATGTTACGAGTGACCACGACAGTTGGCCAGAGATTTTTAGAGGATGTCCTTGAGCAGGACTATCCCGCCATACTTGATTTCGGTATTTTGGGCAATCTATTATCATGATTTAGTCTTGATGACCGAGTTTCATTATATTTGTTTTCGTACACCATGGTTGCACCAACTGGGTATTTATATTTTGTGCATAGTTATTACACTTGAGATATGCTTTATACACCGTTATGTTGATTTGTGATTTGTGCACGGTTATTGCACTTAATATCATTTTGTGCCTTGGCTGCACATGTTTATGATTTCATGGATTTCATACAATTGGGTTGATTTAGTGCATATGATACGCACATGATTTGGTTTTAGCACTCGGTATAGTTCACATATGCTTGCACTGCATTGATACGAATTTGTGCACCACAGTTGCACCTGACTTCGGTTTGATATCATTCGATATGTTGATTTTGATTTCATGCCTATGTTATGCATGTGATTTGACTTATGCTTTCGGCATAGTTTTCATGCACTTTTAGTGTTTTGATTTGATTGATGCACGCTGAAGCACATGGTTGTGATGATTATATACCGCGGTATACCTGATTTCGGTTGAGGTTTATTGTATACCGTTGATTTCAATTATGATATTAATGTTGATTTCGTGCACTCTGGGCATTTGATTGGATTTTGCGCATGTTCGGTGCTTGATATTGGATTTCGTGATTTCGTCCATGTTGGATGCACATGATTTAGATTTTATTCGTGCATGATGGATGTACCTGATTTGGATTTTCACGCATGTTGGGCGCATGTTATGAGATACGATTTTGGTGCACACAAGATGCTCTAAGTCGGGATTCCTTGTGCATATCTGATGCACCTGATTTTGCTGTAAGGCACACACGTTGCCTCTGACAGGTGTTTCGTGCATACCCGTTGCACTTAGATGTTGTTTCTGTTCACAAGTATGGTACATATAAGGATTTTGATTTCCGTGCGCACCAGACGCACGTAGAATTCATATGCACATTTTAGGATTGATTTCTTATGGAGCAGTACGTTTTTATGATATTTGCTATTTGTTTTCGTACTGAGCAGGACTAGTCAGAGGACATTAGCTGGATATATTTTGCATACATTGATAGTTATCGAAGGGATTTCCAAAAAGGGAGCTATAGTTTCAGTATTTACCTACGTGTCTGATATGACACGAAGCGTTTAAAACAAGGAAACCTTTCTAAATTATTTTCATAAAAGGCGGGACGTACATATTAAACAAAGGATACGTATATATATATATATATATAGTTATTTTCTTACAATATACGTCCGCCACTGTGCCGTGATACGCGCATCGCACAACAACATGAAAGGTTTGGCATGTATTTCCTTCAGATGTTTACATGTATAGTTTTGATGTATATCATATTGTTTTTCATATTGGATTTGACATTGGTATCTTCACCATGACTCCTATGATTGCGAGATGCTTGACGGAGTTTTGATTTTAAGTTATCTGCTCATTGTTCGTGCGCATGCATTGCGCTATGATGCGTTTTATGTATTGATGATTTCGGAGCCCCGACGACTTGGACTTTTTACTGAAATGTTTTAGCATTTAAGGGGTTTAAATTTAAATTCGGGGATCGAATTTCTTTAAGGGGGCAAGATTGTAACATTTCAGAAAAATAAAATATTATTTTTGGGAATTTTTTATATTTAAATAATAAATATATTGAATATTTTAATATTGCGGTATAATTAAATACCGATAAATTGGGAAAAATTTGGAAAATTATAGAAATTAATAAAAAGAGGGTGTTTTATTTGATTTATGCAAATTATGAAATTTTATGATTTATTATACACTAATTTAATGCTAATCGCGATTAAATATCGCTAATCGCGCATTAAGCGTGTTTTGTGCAGATGACATGCACATGTTATTTTTGGCATTTTTATATTTTTCCTAGCATGGCTTTTCTCCATTTTTAAGCATGATTTGGTTTAATTGAAAAGAAAAGAAAAGAAAAGAAAAATGAATAAATAAATAGGTATGGGTGAGAGAGAGAGAGGTGAGGGATCAACCCATGACCATGGCTCCTTGTCCCTTATTGTTTCTTCTTCATTTCTCTCCCCTCTCTTCTCTCATGGCAGTACCTCTTTCCCTCTACTCTTCAAACCCTCAATTCATCACCAAAAGTTCTTCCCTATTTCACAAAAATTGTGCACAAGCTCACAAGCTACATTTTGGACCAAGAAAGTTTGCATTTTGGTGCCCCAGGGGAATTCATGAGTGCCGAATGAGATAATCCTTTCACAAATAGTATAGTAGTTCTTCTGCTTAAGCCTCTCTTTAATTTTGAAATCGATTTGGCGATGTTTAGTGAAACTTTGTAATTCCAAGTTAGGTTTAGGGTTTGAATTGATTTGAGATAGTGTAATTGAGGCTTAATATTGACCTTAAACCTCTGTGGGGATTGATTGGAGACCTAAACGAGAGACTAGAACCCCAATTAGTGAACTTAGAAATCCCCGACATCGTATTTTGTGAATTTTGTGAGGGTATTTTGATATCTGCTATCACTCGGGGACCTGAAAAATTGTTTAGCAAAGACTGGGATACAAGCAGGCACCTAGGAAGCATCACCCAAGACACGAGCCCCCAACTCCATTCCCTGGCCACAAATAAAAGCATTCTAGACGCAAATTGCGGGCAGGACTTGGCCATTGGGTCTCGTTCTTGTTCTGTAGTTCCTGCATCTGTAAACTAGACCCTCCATGTATGCAAAATTGGCTAATTTAACCTAGGGTAAAATCTGGGACCATTTTCAAGAGTTGTTGTTTTGATTCGTGGTTTCGTTTTGCGTACTGTGAATTCTAGATTTTTGTATTTTATGTTGTATTCGATCACTTGACGTTTGTACGTCGAAATCGAGTGTTATTTGGTGGTTTTGAAAGAGTAGTCCATAGGTTCTAACCTATAGGATTTTAGCGTGCCGTTTTAGTTTTGAATTGGGATTTAATATGACACGATACGTTATGATTTGTAGGTATCCCCACGAGGACTTCGAGTCGACAAGCAAGCACGTGGTGACATCGGCAACGACAAGCGAAGAGCAAGGTGAGTAGTTTATATCTACGGGGGAAGTCGAGTGGATGGCGTATAGCACCCCCGCAGTTCTTGTAGGGTTGTATAGCACGACAACAAGGTTTAGCAAGGCATCACACATGCCATTTTATATAAATTTGGGTGCTATGTAACCCTAACTAAGATCTTAACTAGATAATTAGGTTAAACATTACAAGTAAACAACTTTACTTCTAAGAGTTAGGGATTACAACCTTTGTAGTCCGTTCCTTCGCTTCATAAGCTCCGTGTTGAGGTCCCTTCGCTGCGATCATCAAGTACCCAGACTCTAGAGAGGCTCCATGAAGAAAAAGATGCAAGCTTGCTTCCAATCTTCAACTACTAAGATGATCTACCTTGAAGAATCTCAAACCCAAGCTCTTGCTTCACTAATCAAGTATTAGCAAAGAAAGCACCATAATCTAAGTGGCTAGAATAGATGAGGATGATGAAGTAGGAATTTTTCTCTCTTTTGTTTTCAATTTCTCACTTTATTTCATCACATCACACAAAACTAGAAAGCTTTTTTCAAGAGGAAGAAGAAGAAGAATTTCGTTTGTGATGAATAATGAATTATTGTGTGAGGTTAGAATTGCAACCATGGGTTAATGATCACATCCTTAACCCTTGTAGAGAATAAACCATGGGTTGCGGTTTGGGTTTGGTTAAAAAAATATCTTCACAAAATATCAAAGGATGAAGACTAAAGTCAAACCTTCAAGAAGCTTCAAAAAGCTTCTACAAATCTCATCCATAACATTAACCCTAATCCAAACCCTAACATGTTTTATTCTCAAAAACTTAGTTGCAATTTTAACCCTAACATGTTACAATATTATATATCACATATATAATATATATAGTAACAAAAGAAAATAATACAATTAACATATATAGCATATATATCAATGTATTATCCATGTGGGAAAAAGAATCTTTAAGTGAGCTTATATTAGTTAATGTAATGTAATATATCAAATATATAATTATACATTAAATTATCAAATCAACACTTGATCCAATAATCCGGCTATTGCACAAATAACCGACTAATATAATATATATTAGTTCATCGAATCAACACATGATCCGATGACCCGGCTATATCACATATACCTGGCCGATATCACATATCGCGAGAATCTAATACGGTATCGCATAAACGTATTATTCTCGGTCCCGCACATATCACATATGTGCTCCTACTCCGTTTTCCCTGAGCTAGGAAACCTCTCTGTAGGACTCTAAAGAATCGTTAATACGCCGGCAGTAGGTGATGATCATATCAAAACACCGACATGCTGCAAGCGGTCAGCTAAACGTAACAGCCACCCGTGTATTGAGCAATCAGAAGATCAACAAGCAAGCCTGTACATTCTCCTGCGAATCCAATCGGTAACACTCCCGTACAGTCCGGTCTTTTCGTCTGATATGTCGCATATCCAGTTTAGGGGTGGTAAACGTCAGACCCCAGTAACTGATAAGTCGTGTCGATATGAGGTCCATAATAGTTCGAGAAACTACTGATAACACTTACCAGTAAATCTCAGCAACCCTGTCCAGGGATTTCTAGTTATAGCCAATCGAACACAGCGCAACATCAACTCCCTATACCGGGAGAGACGAAACCCCTCCTATCGCTCATTGCCTCCATGTGATTCGTGACTGTACCCAAAATCCACCGTTTTGCACGCCCTCTTGGACGTGGTATGATGGAAATCAAAGCACGGTGGGAATCACACAAGACTCTATGACGATCTCGGGACTACAGACTAACCTGTACCAGTGTCACCAGAGAACTACCATCTGATGTGAGGTATAATACCATCTAGGAGTTCTCGGCGAAACCGTCCAGTGTACCCAGTCTCCGCTGAGCACCCTTATACTATCCCTGATGTCAAACATCAATGGATATGGGATCATCCATCGCCCATCTACATGGTTCAAGAAGCATACGCTAGTCTACTCTGGTATATCGATGCCCTGTCTCGATACACCTGAGACTAAGAACATTTGAAGGATGTACATAGCGACTACACTGTCCCTATTAGTATGATCTACATCATAGTCCTGGTAATCAAGTACTCATCCCAAGGGCTTTATCAACATGTAACATAGAGACTATCAGAGTACATGTTAAGATAAAGAGCAACCAGATAGCATACTATCATGTCAAGCAAGAAAGTCCTCCATATATATGTGCACGCATCCACTACAATATACATCGCATGTACAATAATGGCCTCTAAGTCATACATATCACTAATAATCTCCCACTTGCACTAGGGCCATCTGTTGTAGTATCTCATACCCAACTATCAGCTGTGGTTGATGTAGGGTTCCTAGGCACCCTAATGAGGTCTCACAAGGCATCGACCATGCCAATTTCAAATTTAAACGGTGCCGAGAAACCCTAGAACGGATCGTTGGCTAGATTTCTAGGCGACAAAGCAAACTAGTTAACACTTAACTATAAGAATACGGAAATACAACCTTTGTAGATCCGGTGCTCCACCTCCATAGCTCCGCAACGAAGTCCCCTCACTGTCCTAGTGAATTCCTGGGCTCTAGCGTCGGCTTCATCGGAGAATAGGCGAGCTAGGTCGTCGATGTCCATGCCGAAGATGATCTACGTCGAGGCATCGCTAGATCAAGCTCCAAGTTCACCAAGTCAAGAAAACTTGTGAAGGAAACACACTCTACTACTTGGCAAGAGGTAGAGGATGAAGAAATAGGAAGTGGGTAGACTTTAGAATTGGATTTCTCACTTGTTTTCATCAATCACCATTGATGAAGTGAAGCTTTCTTCATTGAAGAAGATGAAGAAGAAGAAGATAGTGTTATGATAAGATTAATTTAAAATAGAAAAGAAAATCCAAACTTATCATAATCCAACCATGGTTATGTGTAGAGAGCAAACTATAGTTAGGTGAATGGTTAGGTTAGGCATAAAACAAAAATGGTGGACTTTATTCAAAGCTTCATGAAGCTTCAACAAAGAACAAAATTAGCCACCATTTTCCTTTTGCCAAAATGAAATAAACAATTCAATAAATGAATGAATAAATATATAATAACCCTAACCATTTACTTAGCTAAGGTTTAACTCTTTACACAAACCCTAGCATTCATGTATCATCAAACATGATACAATCAAGTGCACAAAAATATATCACATATACAATGTGCACAAATCAAGTGAGAAAATCAATTTAAAGTGAACCAATACTAGTTAATGCAAAGTAATATATCAAATATATAATTATACATTAAATCATTAAATCAACACTTGATTTAACGATCCGGTCATATCGCATATAACCGACTAGTATCCAATGTATCGGCTTATCGAATCAATCCTCGATTCGATAACTAGGTTATATCGCATACAACCATTCGACACATTCATCGCGAGAATTGAATACGGTATCACATACACGCATTATTCTCGATCCCGCACATATCTCATATGCGCTCCTATTTCGTTTCGCTTGAACCAGGAAACCTCTGTGTAGGACTCTAAAGACTCGTCAATACGCCGGCAGCAGATGATGATCATATCAAGCACCCACAAGCCGCAAGCGGTCTGCTAAACATAACGGCCACCCGGGTATTGAGCGATCAGAAGATCGACGAGCAAGCCCGCTCATACTCCTGTGAATCCAACCAGTAACACTTACGGTACAGTCCGGTCTGATCGTCTGATATGTCGCATATCTCGCCTAGGGGTGGTAAACGTCAGACCCCAATAGCTCGATAAGTCGTGTCGATATGAGGTCTATAACTGTTCGAGAAACTACTGGTAACACTTACCAGTAAATCTCAGCAACCCTGGTCAGGGATTTCCTGTTATAGCCAATCGAACACAGCGCAACATCAACTCCCCATATCGGGAGAGACGAATCCCCTCCTATCGCTCATTGCCTCCATATGACTCGGGTCTGTACCCAAAAACCACCGTTTTGCACGCCCTCTTGGACGTGGTAAGATGGAAATCAAAGCACAGTGGGAACCACACAAGACTCTATGAAGATCTCGGGTCAACAGACTACTCTGTACCAGTGTCACCAGAGAACTGCCATCTGACGTGAGGTATAATACCATCTGGGAGTTCTCGACGAGTCCGTCCAGTGTACCCAGTCTCCACTGAGCACCCGTATATCATCTCTGATGTCAAACACCAATGGATATGGGATCATCCATCGCCCATCTGTATGGGTCGAGAAGGTATACGCTAGTCTACTCTGGTATATCGATGCCCCGTCTCGATACACCCACGACTAGGGACCTTGAAGGATGTACTTATGGACTGCCATGTCCCCACTAGTATAATCCGCATCATAGTCCAGGTAGTCAAGTACACATCCTAAGGGCTTTACCAACATGTAACAGAGAGACAATCAGTATACACGTTAAGGTAAAGATCAACCAGATAGCATACTATCATGTCGAGCAAGAAAGTCCTCCCTATATATGTCCCAGCATCCACTACAATATACATCCTATGTACAGTAATGGCCTCTAGGGCATACATATAACTAACAATCTCCCACTTGCACTAGGGCCATCTGATAGCAGTGGTTGTAGTATCTCATACTCAACCATCCCATAAAAGTCTCTCTCTGGGAACAGGCCTTTGTGAGTGGATCCGCTGTGTTGTCCTCTGAGTCTACTCTCCTAACCTCAATCACCCTGGAGATCAACCATCTCCATGATCAGGTGACACTGCCTTAGAATATGTCTGGATCACTGATGGGACCGGCGTTCCTCGGCATAAGCCACAACTCCATTGTCTCACAATGGTAGGAACGTAGTTCATCTCATGAACCAATATACACCCAGACTGCCTCTTTGGTAGCATCTTAAGTAGCGATGTATCCAGCCTTAATCGTCTAGTATGCCTCGGTATCTAGCTTGGAACTCTTCCAACATACCGTCCCTTTGCTGAGGGTAAAGACAATGCCTGCGACTGACATTCAGCCGTCTTTATCACCCTGGAACCTTTCCAGTGATTCTCCCCAGGATCGATTGATACCATCTCACTACAACTAGTGAGTATCCTAATATCCTGTTAGATCTATCTCATAGATCCAAAGCTTAGGATTTAGTAGGTATCACTTTGATCCTCTGTGGAGAATCATTGTGATAAGCGGAGATTGATCGAGCGTAGCATAGGAAACTCCTTTCTTATCAAGAGTATGTCATCCACGTACTTTACGAGGATCACCACCATACTCCCTACTACCTTTTTGTATATACAAGGTTCATCTACCATTTTGATGATGTCAAACTCTTTGACTACTTCATCAAAACAGATGTTCCAACTCCGCGATGCCTGCTTTATCCTATAAAGCATCTTGTACACGTTTCCGCTGCTCCCACTGTCTACGAAGCCCTCTGGCTGTGTACTTATAGACACTCTCTTCTAAACATCATTTAGAAAAGCTGTCATGACACCCAACCACCAGATATCGTAGTCATGGTATGTAGCCGTGGAAAGTAGGATCTGGATGGACTTAAGCATAGCTACTTAGAAATGGTTTCATCATCATCCATACCTGGTCAATGATGTAGACCTTTAACAAGTCTAGCTTTGAAAGTCTCAACTCTTCCATGTACACCAAGTAATCTTCTCAAGATATACTTGCTCCTGATGGGGATTTAACCCTTCAGATATAGCAACCAAAGTCCATACTTTGTTGGTGTATATGGATTCCATCTCAGATCACTAAGCATCCAGCCATTCTTACAGAGTCTTACTCCTGATGGCCAGCTCGAAACTAGTTGGGTCATCATCTCATGATGCAATCCTCGCTCCCACTGTCATAGAGCAACCGAAGTATCTCTCAGGTGGGTGAGGAACCCTACTAGATCGGCGGAGAGGCTGAGGTTCCTAGGTAACTACTGAATCCTTTAGTTCTATCAGATCATCAGCTGCAGTTTGTATAGCTGAAACATTTCCAGTTCTACATAACAGATCTTGCCTTGAGCTTGTCCGGATTTTGCTTTTAGACATAGGCCGGAAAACCCCAAATCTTAACTAACTTAAGACATGGCCTCTTCCCTTATCATATCAAATATGAAGTGGTAGGCAACTGATTTGATTTGAACCCAATTCAATAGGTATGCAGGTTCTCAAGCGCATAATTCCCAAAAGGAAATAGGAAACTCAGTAGTACTCATCATAGAGCACACCATATCATATAGGGTGCTATTGCTCCGCCCCGATATACCATCGTTCTATGGTGTATACGGAGGAGTAATGCTGAGAGAGAATCTCATTCTCCTTTAGAATAGTCCAGAAATTCCGTGCTAGAGTATTCTCCTCCTCGATCACATCAAAGGACATAATACTTTTACCCTTATTGGTTCTCTACTTCTAGCTTATATTCTATGAATATCTGAAAAGGTTCAGACTTGTGTTTCAACAGGAACATATGTCTGAATCTTGAGGGATCATCAGAGAACGTAATGAATTATAAAGAACCGGTCTTGGCATGTGTAGACAGGGGACCTTACATACATCATCATGTATCAATCCCAAGAGTTCAGTAACTCTTTCTCTGTTTCCAATAAACAGAGCTATGGTCATCTAATCTTTGTGACATGACTGGCAAGTTTCACAAGATGTAAATTCAAACAGATTTAAATATGCATCTATGTGTAACTTCGGCTAGTCGGGTCGCATTGATATGACCCAGTCTACAATACCTCAAGAAGGAATCGTTCATTTCTGAACTCTTCCTCTTGTGTGTGTTCCGTATACTAAGAACTGTAGTTTGATTTAGAACGTTAATGCTTTTAGATAACGTGCCTGAACCGATCAACTTTTGATATAGGAAATGTCCAAAACATTATCCAACAATACAAAATTTTATCATTTCTTTACTAATAAAGAGAGTGATATGATTTTGTATATCAGGTTCGGTATCTAATAACATTCGTTCAGAATCAATGTATTTGGAATACAGGGCAACAGTGACTAACAGACTTGGCTGCAACACTTGCCCCGTTTTCTGCCTCATGAAACTTATCACCCGTTCTCAGTTCTCTACCTAGCTGTAGCCCTATGTAACAGATTACATATCTGGGATCCTGATCTGGTATCACATACCCAGGACGTAGAGGATACAGAGAAACAGTTCTCTGTAATGAACAAACCCGAAGATGATGCATCAGCATGCACTCTCTTCGTTTGGGCGGCACGGGAATTCTGGTAATCCCCAATTTCCTGCTCTGTCTTATAACAATTATAAGTTGGAGCGGGACCAATATTCCCCAGCTCAGTATAACAAGCGGGTTCGGTCAATATTCCGTATTATTATCTTGATTAAGGCGTGATATGGTCGCTACCTGGAGAGAGAGAGAAGAAAACACTCAGCGTGCGCTCTTGCAAGAATAGATTGGTTATCATTTTATCTAATCAGGACGGCTCCCACTGCTTTTTATCAAATCTTCCTTCAAACCCTAAAAGGAAAGACTAGCCGGGATTAATTACACACTACAAGTTCGCCAATCTTTCATCCAGGCCAGTGTCGATACTTTGAGGGAGGTCCCCCGTGTAAGTGCACGGCGGCGCCCCGGCCGTCAAACCGACGCCGGAATGCGGAAGCGGTGATAAACTTTAATTTTGCGAACTTAGCAAACCGGCACCACCGCGCACTAAACCCGGATCGGGCCATTAAACTAAATCTAGCTAACTACAAAGAGAAGGGGAAGAGATATACCGACTGATCCGAGTCCTCCGGTCTTCATCTCCACTCCGATCTCCTCGCGGGATCTCCGGTCGTTGCCTCCTCGCCGGAAGGGCACCACATCGCCTACGTCTTTTACGGGCTCCCACCTCAATGCCGAGGCAACTCAGGCACGAAGCTGGCTAGTCGACGTGCCCAAGATTTGCTGTAGAAATGTGTAGTGAGCTATTGTCTCTATGGGGTTTTGTATAGTTGCCATGATGGAGGAATTTTGCAAATGAAGAAGCCATGGAGGCTTGCAGGAAGAATGGAGCATTCTCTGTAAAATGGCTCGGCCAGAACTACAAAATGAATGCCTTCTCAAAAACAATCAGCCCCCTCCTTCTTAAGCACTCAATGCAACCACCAAATATTAATTAATCCATCAACCTCCATACCCACTCAAGTTTGACTCAATCCTCACATAATAAATTTTCTCCAAACATGCATTCCCTGCACACTCAAGGGGGCCCACGAAAATTAAACATGCAACAACATTTCTCACAAATCTCTAAAGCTTCAGCACACTCAATTGGCCCATTCCTCACTTCATAAATTAATCCACACTCAAAGCAACAATCATCACTCCAAAAGTCATGCCATCATCAACAACAATGATGATAAAGAAAGTCAAGCAATCATGAGTTTATGAAGTCAAATGATGGGACAAGTATCATGACATGATAATATGCAAAGACCCCCTCCACAAATGCTTATTTGCAACAATGCAAATAAACCCTCCTCCACCAATTTTCGGCCAATGAACGGAACAATGGAAATCGGCCGAAATGGAAAGCAAACTGGCAACTCCAGAAAAACTGGTTCTGTAATAAATTACAGGAAAACCCCGATACTGTGCATACACACCCGCATCTGTATTTCGACCGAAATACAAATCCAATGAGACAAAATCTCCACTGTACTATACTAGGATCCGGCTCATACCAAAACGGACTAGTAATATCTGTTCGATCCTGATCCATGCAATACCGCACGTATCTGATCGAACCCTGCCATATAACCATACGGCCTATAGTACAAACTGTCCGATCCTGATCCGTGCAATACCGCACGTATCTGATCGGACCTTGCCATATCTCCATACGGCCTCTACAACCTTTCGCCCGAAAGCTGAGTAACTGAATGTGGGGGACTCTAAAGACTCGTCAACACCTCGGTTGTGGATTTAACCACTAGCACGTCAGAGGTATAAGCCAATACGTAACGGGCTACCAAGTATTGACTAAAAGGGACGTCTGTGAGTGAACTCAGCCTGACAACCCTACTGAGCCTGTCAGTGACAATATCCGTACAGTCCGGTCCGTTCGTCTATGACTATCGCATGGCGGGCCTAGGGGGTTGGTAAAAGTCAGACCCCCAAAAACGGTACAAGTCGTGTCGGAGTGTAGCCCAGAACACCCTGAGATACTACTGGAATACCTACCAGTAAATCTCCTTGCCTTGGCCAAGGACTTTGTGTAATGGCTCTCCTAGACACAGCACGACCTCACCCCCAATACCGGGAGAGACGAACCCTTGAAGATACGCTCACTGCCTCCATGTGGCTCGGGACTGTACCCAACTAAAACCTGTTTGCACGACTCCTTTGAGCCGTGGTAGGGTAGTAATCAAAGTACAGTGGGAACTCACACGAGACAAATGACGATCCCCAGGTCGATGAACTAACCTGCACACATGTCTCCAGGGAACTGCCATCTGACGTCTGGTATATGACCAACTAGCAGATTCCCGGCGAGTCCTGTCCGGTGTACTCATAACCCAATGAGCACCTGTATACATCTTAGGTGATCCAACTGACACCAGTGGCTTGTGAGACCGGCCACCGCCCCCCGTCGGGGTCTCGACTGTATACACTAGTCTACTAATGGAGTATCGATGCCCAGTCTCGAAACTCCCACGACTAGGGACCTTTTAAGGATATGCTTATAGACCCCCAGCTCCCACTTATATGATCGCCCTCATACTGCTGGTGGTCAAGCAAGAATCCTAGGGGCTCTATCAACGTGTAATAGCGACGTGTCAGGTCACTTAAAACAGTACACGATGATAAAGGTAAACCAGATAGCATACTATCATCTCGAGTAAGACTGTCCTACCGGGATAGGTCCTCCATCAATCATTGCAATCACGTACCTGTGATCTAATAATTGACTCTGAGGGCACTATCTCCAACAATCTCCCACTTGCACTCAAGGCTAATTATTGCGATGTCGCATACTCACAGCCCGTGTGATACCGAACATCCAACTCCTCTACTAGTCAGTCTCACAAAGCTCGTTTGCGAAACTATTGCGTTCGAGGAATAGCCTCAGTGAGTGGATCCGCTTAGTTGTTTCTTTCTATGTCTCTCTATATCTCAAGTTCGCGGAGAAACCCATCTCCCGAAATGAGCAATACCTGTCTTAGAATGTGTCTGGATGTCTGATGGGACATAGCTCATAAATGAACTCCAAATCCAAACTTCTTAGACTGTATCGTTAACTGAACTTAATCAGTATCCTGCGCCATGCCACCCTCAGTATTGCCTTGGACCACCTGTCCAAAATACTGCCCCTCATCAGAAGGAAAAACTATAACTCTGACAACCTCCTTGTCGTCCATGTCACCTTGGAAGCCTGGAATGATAACTGTCTCCCGAATGAGGCTGTCGTTATCATCTCCCTAGAACATCCACTTATGTTCTAAAACTGCTTCCGACTGTTTCTCCAGGATTGGATTAATGTCAACTTATTGCATCTAGTGCAAGAACAACATCTGGTGTGGTACTTGACATCTCACGATTGACTCAATTGCCTGAGCAAGTGATCTGCCAATCATGCCCGTCCCTCTCCCCTTTAGTCTGTAAGACACCTTTGGAGAGGGTGACGCCATTACCTGCAGGTACACTACCGTGCCAGGAGTCGTCCATCCTAAATACTCTTAGAATGCTGTCAAGTACCCTGATTGGGAAACCACCCAAATCTAGATCTAAGACCATAGATCTAGTAACCAGTATGTCTGATATAAAATCCATTTCCTTTGTGGAGAAACAACTGTGTGACGACCAAAGTATAACCGATTGTAGTATAGGAGTTTCCTTTCCTACTATATGTATGTCATCCAAATACCAGGATATCACACCCTACTACCTTCTCAACAGATCCATCCCCTATTCTGATGAAGTCAAACCCATGACTGTCACGTCAGAAATAGATGATCTATCTCCGCTACATCTGCTTTAGTCTATAAATAGACATAAGCTACCTGTCCACCAATGCTTCCGCTGCTCCACTGACTACGACAACCCTCTGGCAGAGTCATATACACGTACACTTCTAAAACTAGTTTAGAACGACGCTATACTCATCCTCCCGCCGGGTCTCGCACCCTGGAACAACAGCAATGGTAATTGTGGGTAAACAAGAACTTCCCTGTCACCGTCCTTGAGGCTACCGTAGTACCTCTCGGGTGCCTGAAGTTACCCACCTTATCTGCGGAGTGGCCAATGGAATGTCTATCCAGATTGAATCTTTAGGTTCCTTATCAAATCTTCAGTAATCGTTTGTGGTTCTGGAATCACTTCCAGTTCTACCATACTCCCACTACTGTTTTCTGAAAAAAATCCATTTTTAATAAAACTGTGGCGAGTCTAGAACAATATTGCTATTGTTCATCCAGATGGTAGAAAGTCAACCCTCGTCATAGCCTGGGTCAACCCACAAACAGCAACTACAGAAACGTGCCTTGAGTTGTCCAGTGTCTGGTTTTAAGCATAAGCCGGACAACTCCCCGTACCTTAACATCGTTAAGATATGAACTGTTCTATATCCAATATAGAACCAGAGGCACTGATTTAATTGAACCAGATCCAAATCATGCAACTGTCTCCAGTGCATGTTAACTTAATGGAAGGAGGCCGATCAGCGTTACTTAACTTAGGAATGCTTCCAATTATGAGTAACCTGAAAAAGAAGAAAGTTCTCTTAGTCATTACTATCAACTTAATACCATACACAAGTATCTACATCTTCGATCTCTTTGAAGAATCCTGATACTTGCTATACCTGGTTCTCTACTCTATTCAAATACCTATAACTTCTCCAAATTCGGACCCTGTGTTTCCTACGAAACACCTGTCTAAAAACTAGAGAAGCCATAAGTAAACCGAATATAGTACGAGGACCAACCCCTCTGTCCTGATGGACCCTGGACAACATACAATACTCTGTATAAGTCCCTTGAGTCTGATAACTCATTCACTGTGTGTCGTAGGTTGAAAACTGTACTTATGGTTAAGAAGAATTACACCGCTGTTTAAAACTCCTTACCTAACCATCCACTGATATAGGTAAATGTCGTAGACATAATTTCAGAAAGGTATATCTCACTCTATGAAAATAGACGTACAGATATATCAATTTGAAATTGGTGCATAACTGCGGATATTCAAAACCAAATATTTGCCGACCGGCAAACAGCCCAGGTGATTTCCTCAAATATCACTGATTACAACGAATCCCGATATAATGAGGATAATCACCCAATTCCAAATAACTTACTCCCACTCATCATCTGTAAAACCATACAGATGTGAGAATCGTACCTGGTAAATACATACCCTGGAGTAAGTATCTAATCGGGAAATCAGTTTTCCTTTAACATTACACAGTGAAACTGAAACATTGAAATGTTCCGATGGGGTATTCTGGTATTCCTAGTAACGCCTCTTCCAGATTCACGACTGTAACCGTATAGTTCTTTGCCACCTCTCCAAATCCCTTCATATGTCTTTAGTCTTTACCTTCTGCACACCCTTTTAGGCCAAATGGTTTTCTTCCTTCCCTACCGTTCGGCACCAGCCTATGGTTTGGAAGAAGACTATCCAATAAGCATAATGGGTGTACTGTCCCAATCCTAGGAACACTCGCAATGAGAGAGGGTGAAGATAAAAGACAACCGAATAAACCTTATTCCTATTTCTCCTGAACCAGAATCCATCCCCGAACTGGAACCAGTTCCATTCGAGTTCGTATATAACCATACGATGGAATATCCAATAAACTGTGGATCTTCGTAGTGATACGGAGTGTCCTGGAGAAATACAAAGGTGATGTGGGAGTGGTAACGAAATATTTGGTTTGGTCGTGAATATCTGTCGCAATTTACTTTGCCCTCTTACTAATCCCTTGCTTTGTCTGAACTTAATACCTCCTGCACACCATCGTTATGCTAATTGGTTTTCTTCATTCCCTACCGGTCGGCACCAGCCTAAGGTTTGGAAGAAGACAATCCAATTTGCGTAATAGGTGTACTACCCCTAAACCAAGGAGTACTCGTAACCTGAGAGAGGGTAAAAGGAAAAGACAACTGAATAATCCTATCCGTTTTCTCCAGAACCGGAAACCATCCTCGAATAAATTCTTTCGAGTTCGTATCTAACCATACGATGGTTTTGTCCAATGGAAGTGGACGTTCGTAGTAAAACGGGGTGTCCTGGAGAAAAGGGTAAAAGTAGGAGTGGCAATGAGGTTTGCAACTCTGACAATCCAAAAGCCGGTGTTTAAGAAGGTTCGGTCAACTTGGTCACTGAGTCAAAGTCTTAGGGTCGGGTCAATGGTCGCTGCCAAAGAGAGAGAGAAAAGAAAACACTCAGCGTGCCCTCTAACCTAGATCAGAATGGTCACCAATTTATCTAATCTGGAAACCTCCCACTGTACCTCAAATTCTCCTCCAAACCTGAAAGAAGAATTAGTCGGGGTCACCCGAGGAGTAAACTAACTCATCAGTGGGAATCGGGATCCAACTATCAACGCATGACAACGTGACGGAATCCGCTCACGGTATCACACTCCAGAAGGTATGCGCATATCTGGCAAGTTTCAGTTCTTTTGAAACTCCCGATGTGATTTCTGCCCCATGCTCTTATGACCTTGACTTTGGCCAACATATCATAAGTCACATGTCAAGTTCTACCCGTCATTCTCCAGGTTAATTTGAATCCACCCGTACCTACCCTTGACTTTGGCCAAAATGGCAGTACGACTGTCCCAAACCAACGCATCTATCTATGCTGCATATGAATACCCCAATAGCTACCAATCACTGTGCCTTGACTTTGGCCAACATACACAGCTTGAATACTATTGACCACCCATATGAAACGACGGAGGGCTACGAATGGTTTCTGGCGAAAACCTTTAACGTAATGAACTTGATATCGTTGAAGGAACGGATAGCTTTTTAAAAATATAGTGACGAAAACCTTTGCTAAAGAGGTCACTCCCGGTGAAGGGATCTCGGCTCTTTCCCCGTAGAATAGGGTGCAGGATATTCCAAATGAATACCGCGATGCAAAGCAAAAGTAATCGGCTATAGTGAAGTTAATGCCCTGACGCAAACTTCTGTCCAAGGGGTCACTCCCGGTGAAGGGATCTCGGCCCTTGCCTCGTCGACTGAGGAGCAGGATATTCCAATGAATACCACGATGCAAAACAAAAGTAAACGTCCTTGCAATAACAGTTTTTTGAAAAGTGTTCCAACAACATCAGATTAGGTTTGTTTTAACTTGCATTGATCCGAATCAATGCAGTCCCATCAATTGATCACACCAAAAAGAACGAAAATATACTGATGTACGTATATGCCATCCGCATTCGCCACTGGGTCCCGTCATTACCCGTTAGGTTAGCTAACTAACGACAGAGCGGGGACTGGACTAGCGCGGATGTAAAACATATACGACATCTACTAATATATATACCAATATATAGTATTTCGCTCAAGGCGTGAATAAAATGCAACATCACAGAGAATGAACAGCATCACAGAAACAATACAGATATCTGGGATCCCCGGGTTTCACAGAGCCGCTGAAACCCGACGTTCCCCTGGTCGTGTGGATAGCCTGTGCAATGAAATCCTAGACCCCTACGGGCGCGGCAAGTCACCCGCCAAAACCTGAAGCGAGGCAGCCCCCTTCAGCGCCGTGAATGGACCACCCAGCACTTCACGGAATCCGGCAACTTGGGCACCCCTCCTGGGTCAACCTGTACCCCCTACGAGTGCGGCGAATAGCCCGCCAATCCTAGAGTGAAGCCCCCTCCGTCTCAATGCCATGAGATGCGGGCTTATTGCCCTCCAGAATCCGGCTATCCGTGCACCCCTCCGCGGGGCAATCCTAGTACAGAAAATAAAATATACATACACCGGGTACATCGACCGCAACCAGGTCGTGCCCCAAAATAATAATACAAACAGGCAGTGACGGCAGTCCACATGTCGGACGCTCGCCCCGCAATATCAAATGTACATAATACAACAAAACTGTACTAGCATTGCATCCAGGCTATCCCCCACGACCGATCCGCAACATCACAGCAAAAACAAAACATCAACGTGAAAGTCACGTTCGCAAATCCGTCTAACCGGGCTATAGCAGTTAGACCGGATTTACCGATCAAGTGACATTCACGGTCGCAGATATAATGTAAATACTGTGAAATAATGTGTTTTAAAAATTTTCCGATTGATCAAAAATAAACTAGTGGGCCCCAAACCAATACTGCAGCAGTTACAGAAATTATGAGCCAAATTTTAATGTCCCAAAAACCCTATTTTCACAACAGAAGCCCAATGGAAAAATCCAGCCCACTGATCCCTTCAATCGGCCGCGGAACCGCGGCTCCATGTAGGATTATGCCGCGGTTCCGCGCTTCGATGAAAGGAACAGTGTATCGTATTTTTCCAGTGGCCTTAATTCTTATAGTAAAGTACTTTTATACAATCTAAAAAATTTTTAGAGACCAAAAAATTTCAACAGAAAACTGTCGTGACAAAATACGGTATTTTGGACTTTTCGATCGATCGGAACTGAAAAACACATTACACAAAGCTAGACTATGTTAATGGCGAGGCTCTGATACCACTGTAAGTGCACGGCGGAGCCCCGGCCGTCAAACCGACGCCGGAATGCGGAAGCGGTGATAAACTTTAATTTTGCGAACTTAGCAAACCGGCACCACCGCGCACTAAACCCGGATCGGGCCATTAAACTAAATCTAGCTAACTACAAAGAGAAGGGGAAGAGATATACCGACTGATCCGAGTCCTCCGGTCTTCATCTCCACTCCGATCTCCTCGCGGGATCTCCGGTCGTTGCCTCCTCGCCGGAAGGGCACCACATCGCCTACGTCTTTTACGGGCTCCCACCTCAATGCCGAGGCAACTCGGGCACGAAGCTGGCTAGTCGACGTGCCCAAGATTTGCTGTAGAAATGTGTAGTGAGCTATTGTCTCTATGGGGTTTTGTATAGTTGCCATGATGGAGGAATTTTGCAAATGAAGAAGCCATGGAGGCTTGCAGGAAGAATGGAGCATTCTCTGTAAAATGGCTCGGCCAGAACTACAAAATGAATGCCTTCTCAAAAACAATCAGCCCCCTCCTTCTTAAGCACTCAATGCAACCACCAAATATTAATTAATCCATCAACCTCCATACCCACTCAAGTTTGACTCAATCCTCACATAATAAATTTTCTCCAAACATGCATTCCCTGCACACTCAAGGGGGCCCACGAAAATTAAACATGCAACAACATTTCTCACAAATCTCTAAAGCTTCAGCACACTCAATTGGCCCATTCCTCACTTCATAAATTAATCCACACTCAAAGCAACAATCATCACTCCAAAAGTCATGCCATCATCAACAACCATGATGATAAAGAAAGTCAAGCAATCATGAGTTTATAAAGTCAAATGATGGGACAAGTATCATGACATGATAATATGCAAAGACCCCCTCCACAAATGCTTATTTGCAACAATGCAAATAAACCCTCCTCCACCAATTTTCGGCCAATGAACGGAACAATGGAAATCGGCCGAAACGGAAAGCAAACTGGCAACTCCAGAAAAACTGGTTCTGTAATAAATTACAGGAAAACCCCGATACTGTGCATACACACCCGCATCTGTATTTCGACCGAAATACAAATGCAATGAGACAAAATCTCCACTGTACTATACTAGGATCCGGGTCATTCCAAAACGGACTAGTAATATCTGTTCGATCCTGATCCATGCAATACCGCACGTATCTGATCGAACCCTGCCATATAACCATACGGCCTATAGTACAAACTGTCCGATCCTGATCCGTGCAATACCGCACGTATCTGATCGGACCTTGCCATATCTCCATACGGCCTCTACAACATTTCGCCCGAAAGCTGAGTAACTGAATGTGGGGGACTCTAAAGACTCGTCAACACCTCGGTTGTGGATTTAACCACTAGCACGTCAGAGGTATAAGCCAATACATAACGGGCTACCAAGTATTGACTAAAAGGGACGTCTGTGAGTGAACTCAGCCTGACAACCCTACTGAGCCTGTCAGTGACAATATCCGTACAGTCCGGTCCGTTCGTCTATGAGTATCGCATGGCGGGCCTAGGGGGTTGGTAAAAGTCAGACCCCCAAAAGCGGTACAAGTCATGTCGGAGTGTAGCCCAGAACACCCTGAGATACTACTGGAATACCTACCAGTAAATCTCCTTGCCTTGGCCAAGGACTTTGTGTAATGGCTCTCCTAGACACAGCACGACCTCACCCCCAATACCGGGAGAGACGAACCCTTGAAGATACGCTCACTGCCTCCATGTGGCTCGGGACTGTACCCAACTAAAACCTGTTTGCATGACTCCTTTGAGCCGTGGTAGGGTAGTAATCAAAGTACAGTGGGAACTCACACGAGACAAATGACGATCCCCAGGTCGATGAACTAACCTGCACACATGTCCCCAGGGAACTGCCATCTGACGTCTGGTATATGACCAACTAGCAGGTTCCCGGCGAGTCCTGTCCGGTGTACTCATAACCCAATGAGCACCTGTATACATCTTAGGTGATCCAACTGACACCAGTGGCTTGTGAGACCGGCCACCGCCCCTCGTCGGGGTCTCGACTGTATACACTAGTCTACTAATGGAGTATCGATGCCCAGTCTCGAAACTCCCACGACTAGGGACCTTTTAAGGATATGCTTATAGACCCCCAGCTCCCACTTATATGATCGCCCTCATACTGCTGGTGGTCAAGCAAGAATCCTAGGGGCTCTATCAACGTGTAATAGCGACGTGTCAGGTCACTTAAAACAGTACACGATGATAAAGGTAAACCAGATAGCATACTATCATCTCGAGTAAGACTGTCCTACCGGGATAGGTCCTCCATCAATCATTGCAATCACGTACCTGTGATCTAATAATTGACTCTGAGGGCACTATCTCCAACACCCCGTGCTTTCGCACGAACCTAATTAATGTAAACCTCGTTTTCCCAGAGGCGTAACCTCGTTAACACCTTTCTAGACACCTACTTGATCGGCTAATTGTAATATGTAAAACTCTCCCAGGAGTAACAATTACTCGCAGCGGGTATCGGGATCCGACTATCTCATAGAAGGTATGCAATCTCATTGCAAATTTCAACACTTAAAATTCCCGATAATATTTTGCCCCTAGTGTTCTATGACCTTGACGAATGCCAAACAACCCATAGTCCACTAGTCAAGTTCAACCCGTACATTTCTTGATCGAATTAAACCTACCCGCACGACCCTTGACGAATGCCAAACAACGCCGTATGAATACCCTAATCCAATCGCATCATATGCTCAAGCAGATAAATACTAGTTAGCTACCGTACACTACGCCTTGACGAATGCCAAACTACCGCAGCACGAATACTAACTAGTACATATCTGAAATGACGGAGGGCTACGACAGGTTTTTCTGAAAACCTATTGCGTAATGAACTTGATATCGTTGTAGAATCAAATAATTTTAAAATGGAGTGTTTTTTAGGCTTTTCTAGTTTTGCTAAAGGAGTCACTCCCGGTGAAGGGATCGTCGGTCCTTTCCTCGTCGAATGAGGTGCGGGATATATCATATATATCACTGTGCAAAGCAAAAACACTTAAAAGCAATCAAAAGAAAAACCGAGTGTGTAGCATCTGCCAGTTATTGCTAAAGGAGTCACTCCCGGTAAAGGGATCTCGGTCCTTTCCTCATCAAATAAGGTGCAGGATATATCACATATACCGCTGTGCAAAGCAAGAACTGTAGCTACCTGTTTTATTTTGAAATTCGATTCTACAACATCTTAGGTTTCTTTTATTTTCATTAATCACATTAATGAAGTCCCATCAATTATGTACCTAAACATCACTGATAAATACGACGTACACTTATGCCATCCGCATTCGCCTCGATGTCCCCTCGTGCACCGTTAGGTTAGGTAACTAACGGCAGAGCGGGGCAGGGCTAGCGCGGGTGTAAAACATAAGTAACGCCTATATAATATATCATATATACTATATACTGTATCAATCACAGAACATCACATGATCACATCAAAGATATCGCAGCAGAAGAAACATATGAAATATTGGATATACTAGGACGTCCGTGTTTTCAATACGAGCCAGTATAAAACACGGATTACACGGTCGTGATGAATAGCCAAACCCACACCCCTAGACCCCTACGAGAGCGGCAAGCAACCCTACCAATTCTAGAGTTAGGAGACCCGGACTCGACTCTTCGAGTTGGTCTCCCACTGGACTCCAGAACCCGGTTACTTGTGCTCCCTTCCTTGGGTCTATCCTAGTGCGGAAAAGTAAATAATATACAAACGGTGACAACTACAGCAACCTGGAAGTGCCCCAATAAAAGAATATTACATACAAGTTTTTACATGAATGAAAATGAAAAACACTCATCTCACATAAAAACCCCCGGCTATTCAAACACGACGATCCAATATAACATATCCAGCAACACATAACATCACATGTCATCAACGTAAGTAAATATGTCCATCCCAATTGTCGTTGACATATAGCAACGAAACCGGCGATATCACATATTACACTTACGGTCACAGAAAAGAAAATGTAAAACTACAACAGTTGGAATCCGCAACCACCTCAGACATCGCATGCCTGACCAAATGAATTACTTAGACATCGCATGCCTAACAATTATAAACCCCGCATTTTAGTCTCATTATCGAAAACACTTTTCAATATCAAGTCGGGCAATTCAACAAGATTCCCGAAATACTGATCGAATGCTCATCGCAAACTTTAGTAGGCGGCCGCACCCCTGATACCGTCGACGAAGTGCACCAAGGCGGAACACCGCTACCGCGAGCACCCGAACGGATGCTTTCGGCGACGGGGTTCTCCTACAGTCACTTGGTCGGGGCTATGGAGTGAGGCTGTCTATTAAGTTTACCCGGCGAGTATCCGCGTACACTACGTGATTGCGACGGACTTTTGATCACATCAAAATTCCGTGGCAACCGATCAAGTGAGACTAAACTGCTATGTTTATAACATTCATTCAGTTATCTCATAACTACTTGTGAATTCCAATTATTGTATCACATTCCGGATAAATAGAAAATGTTAAACTTTCCGATCGAACGATCGAACACCCAAGTTTTCCCGATACAGATCAACACATGAAACAAGTCTAACAACATTCAGTTCGTGCCTCAGTACCAACGGTCCAGCCGTAGAAGGGTCAAGCCAACGCCTCACATGTGGCACGCCGTACTGCCCCAAACCCGAAGGTTCAAAGGGCAGTTCAAGACGGTCACATAATCGAGTTAAGGTTTGTTGTCTTCTAGAGGGTCCATCACGTTACTTGCACTACTTAGAACGTCGTTAAACTACGGAAAAATCCAACACCTGGAAATTTCCCGACAGGGGAAAAGTTGGGTATTTATATCCGGTCGAACTTTTTAACATATCCAAAAATTATCCGGAAAGCCACATAGACAAAATTTGATACTCCGATCGAAACACCGAATCCCCAAAACAACCCAGAAAATAAAACTCTGGAATAAATATTAAAAATTCCCAGAAAAAACACCACCGGGAACTAAGAATTAAGGTGCAAAATTCGATGCACAAAAAGCCAAAGTGGCCGCGGAACCGCCGCATGAGCATGCTCATGCCGTGGATCCGCGGCGAAATTAAGGAATTAGGTGTTCGAATTTTGCAGTAATCCTTAGATCTTCCTGCTGAGTTTTCTGAATATTTTTAATCTAGAAAAAACCACGATTTTAGAAAATGTCCAGAGAGCTTGGAAATTTTGGGGTTTCGGTTCGTTCGGACTTCAAACTCCGTCTAGACATCGCCTAAGGCTCTAGCTAGGCTCTGGTACCACTGTAGGGTTCCTAGGCACCCTAATGAGGTCTCAAAAGGCATCGACCATGCCAATTTCAAATTTAAACGGTGCCGAGAAACCCTAGAACGGATCGTTGGCTAGATTTCTAGGCGACAAAGCAAACTAATTAACACTTAACTATAAGAATACGGAAATACAACCTTTGTAGATCCGGTGCTCCACCTCCATAGCTCCGCAACGAAGTCCCCTCACTGTCCTACTGAATTCCCGGGCTCTAGCGTCGGCTTCATCGGAGAATAGGCGAGCTAGGTCGTCGATGTCCATGCCGAAGATGATCTACGTCGAGGCATCGCTAGATCAAGCTCCAACTTCACCAAGTCAAGAAAACATTTGAAGGAAACACACTCTACTACTTGGCAAGAGGTAGAGGATGAAGAAATAGGAAGTGGGTAGACTTTAGAATTGGATTTCTCACTTGTTTTCATCAATCACCATTGATGAAGTGAAGCTTTCTTCATTGAAGAAGATGAAGAAGAAGAAGATAGTGTTATGATAAGATTAATTTAAAATAGAAAAGAAAATCCAAACTTATCATAATCCAACCATGGTTATGTGTAGAGAGCAAACTATAGTTAGGTGAATGGTTAGGTTAGGCATAAAACAAAAATGGTGGACTTTATTCAAAGCTTCATGAAGCTTCAACAAAGAACAAAATTAGCCACCATTTTCCTTTTGCCAAAATGAAATAAACAATTCAATAAATGAATGAATAAATATATAATAACCCTAACCATTTACTTAACTAAGGTTTAACTCTTTACACAAACCCTAGCATTCATGTATCATCAAACATGATACAATCAAGTGCACAAAAATATATCACATATACAATGTGCACAAATCAAGTGAGAAAATCCATTTAAAGTGAACCAATACTAGTTAATGCAAAGTAATATATCAAATATATAATTATACATTAAATCATTAAATCAACACTTGATTTAACGATCCGGTCATATCGCATATAACCGACTAGTATCCAATGTATCGGCTTATCGAATCAATCCTCGATTCGATAACTAGGTTATATCGCATACAACCATTCGACACATTCATCGCGAGAATTGAATACGGTATCACATACACGCATTAGTCTCATTCCCGCACATATCTCATATGCGCTCCTATTTCGTTTCGCTTGAACCAGGAAACCTCTGTGTAGGACTCTAAAGACTCGTCAATACGCCGGCAACAGATGATGATCATATCAAGCACCCACAAGCCGCAAGCGGTCTGCTAAACGTAACGGCCACCCGGGTATTGAGCGATCAGAAAATCGACGAGCAAGCCCGCTCACACTCCTGTGAATCCAACCAGTAACACTTACCGTACAGTCCGGTCTGATCGTCTGATATGTCGCATATCTCGCCTAGGGGTGGTAAACGTCAGACCCCAATAGCTCGATAAGTCGTGTCGATATGAGGTCTATAACTGTTCGAGAAACTACTGGTAACACTTACCAGTAAATCTCAGCAACCCTGGCCAGGGATTTCCTGTTATAGCCAATCGAACACAGCGCAACATCAACTCCCTATACCGGGAGAGACGAATCCCCTCCTATCGCTCATTGCCTCCATGTGACTCGGGTCTGTACCCAAAAACCACCGTTTTGCACGCCCTCTTGGACGTGGTAAGATGGAAATTAAAGCACAGTGGGAACCACACAAGACTCTATGACGATCTCGGGTCAACAGACTACTCTGTACCAGTGTCACCAGAGAACTGCCATCTGACGTGAGGTATAATAGCATCTGGGAGTTCTCGGCGAGTCCGTCCCGTGTACCCAGTCTCCACTGAGCACCCGTATATCATCTCTGATGTCAAACACCAATGGATATAGGATCATCCATCGCCCATCTGTATGGGTCGAGAAGGTATACGCTAGTCTACTCTGGTATATCGATGCCCCGTCTCGATACACCCACGACTAGGGACCTTGAAGGATGTACTTATGGACTACCATGTCCCCACTAGTATAATCCGCATCATAGTCCAGGTAGTCAAGTACACAACCTAAGGGCTTTACCAACATGTAATAGAGAGACAATCAGTATACACGTTAAGGTAAAGATCAACCAGATAGCATACTATCATGTCGAGCAAGAAAGTCCTCCCTATATATGTCCCAGCATCCACTACAATATACATCCTATGTACAGTAATGGCCTCTAGGGCATACATATAACTAACAGTTGAAGTATCTCATACTCAACCATCCCATAATAGTCTCTACTGGGAAATAGGCCTTTGTGAGTGGATCCGCGCTGTTGTCCTCCGTGTCTACTCTCGTAACCTTGACCACCCTGGAGATCAACTATCTCCATGATCAGGAGATACTGCCTTAGAATATGTCTGGATCACAGATGGGACGGGTTTTCCTTAGCAAAAGCCAAAACTCCATTGTCACACAATGGTAGGAACGAAGTTCATCTCATGAACTAGTGTACATCCAGACTATTTCTTTGGTAGCATCCTTGGTAGTGATTTATCCTGCCTTTATCATCTAGTATGTCACGGTATCTAGCGTGGAACTCTTCCAGCATACCGTCCCTCCACTGAGAGTAATGATAATGCCTGTGACTGACATTGAGTCGACCTTACCACCCTGGAAGCTTTCCAGTGATTCTCCCCACGATCGATTGATACCATCTCACTACATCTAGTGAAAATCCTAACATCGAATTAGATCTATTTATAGATCCAAAACCAGGATTTATGAGGTATCACCTTGATCCTATATAGAGAATCCTTGTGATAAGAGGAGATTGACCGAGTGTAGCATAGGAAAATCCTTTCCTATCAAGAGTATGTCATCTACGTACAATACGAGGATCACCACCTTACTCTCTACTACCTTTTTGTATATACAAGGTTCATCTACCATTTTGATGAAGTCAAAATCTTTGACTACCACATCAAAACAGACGTTCCAACTCCGCGATGCCTGCTTTATCCCATAAAGCATCTTGCACACGTTTCCACTGCTTCCACTATCTATGAAGCCCTCTGGCTGTGTACTTATAGATGCTCTCTTCTAAATCACTATTTAGAAAAGCAGTCATGACACCCAACCGCCAGATATCATAGTTATGGTATGTAGCAATGGCAAGTAGGATCTGGATGGACTTTAGCATAGCTTTGAAAGTCTTAACTTTTCCATGTACACTATGTAATCTTCTCAAGATATACTTGCTTCTGATGGGGATTTAACCCTTTAGATAAAGCAACCAAAGTCTATACATTGTTGGTGTATATGGATTCCATCTCAGATCACTAAGAATCCAGCCATTCCTACAGAGTCCCCACTCTTGATGGCCTACTCGAAACAAGTTGGATCATCATCTCATGATGCAATCCTCACTCCCACTGTCATAGAGAAACCGTAGTATCTTTCAGGTGGATGAGAAACCCTACTAGATCGGCAGAGAGGCTGAGGTTCGTTAGAAACTATTGAATCCTTCGGGTTTACCAAATCGTCAGCTGCAGTTTGTATAGATGGAACTTTTTCCAGTTCTACCTCATGACCACTAATTTCTTCACAAGAAATTCCCTTTCCAAAAGGTGGCATGCTGAGAAACAAAACACCTTTTGCTCCCCAGTTTGGTAGAAGATATTCCCTTGCGAATGCTTGGGATATCCAACAAACTTCCACAGAACTCACCTTGCCTCGAGTTTGTCCGGATTTTTCTTTGGACAACCCCAAATCTTAACATCATTAAGAGATGGGCTCTTTCCATACTATATCACATATGGTGTGTTAGACAGCTGATTTGGTTGGAACCCTATTCAATAGCTCTGCAGCTTCTCAAGTGCATAACCCCCAAAAGGAAATAGGTAACTCAATAGTACTCATCATAGAGCACACCTTATCACATAGGGTGCGATTGCTCCGCCTCGATATACCAACGTACTGTGGTGTATACGGAGGAGTAATGCTGAGAGAGAATCGCATTCTCTTTTTGAATAGTCCAGGAATCCCGTGCTCAAGTATTCTCCTCCCTGATCACATCAAAGGACATAATACTTATACCCGTTTTGGTTCTCTACTTCTGAAGTACAAAGAACCAGTCCTGGCATGTGTAGACATGGGACCTCATACATCATCATGTATCAATCCCAAGAATTCACTAACTCTTTTTCTGTTTCCAATAAACAGAGCTATGGTCATCTTATTTTTGTGACATGACTGGCAAGTTTCATAAGATATAAATAAAAACTAATTTAAATATGCATCTAAATGTAACTTAGCTAGTCGGGTCACATTGATATGACCTAGTCTACAAAACCTCAAGAAGGATTCGTTCATTTTTGAACTCTTCCTCTTGTGTGTGTTCTGTACATTAAGAACTGTGGTTTGATTTAGAACGTTTATGCTTTTAGATAACGTGCCTGAACTGATCAACTCTTGATATAGGAAATGTTCAAAACATTATCCAACAATACAAAATTATATCCTTCTTTATTAAATAAAGATACTGATATGATGTTGTATATCAGGTTCGGTATCTGATAACATTCGTTCAGAATCAATGTATTTGTTAATACAGGGTGATAACTGCCAACAGACTTGGCTGCAACTCTTGCACCATTTTTAACTTTTAAAACATATCACCCTTTCTCAGTTCTATGTAATGAACACGCCCGAAGTTGATGCATCATCATACACTTTCTTCGTTTGGGTGGTGCGGGAATTCTGGTAATCAACTATTTTCTGCTCGGTCTTATAACATTTATAAGTTGGAGCGGGACCAACGTTACCTAGCGCAGTATAACAATCGGGTTCGGTCAATACATCCGTATTTTTATCTTGATTAAGGCGTGACATGGTCGCTACCTGGAGAGAGAGAGAGAAGAAAACACTCAGCGTATGCTTTTGCAAGATTATATTGGTTATTAATATATCTAATCAGGATGGCTCCCACTGTTTTAGTCAAATCTTCCTTCAAACCCTAAAAGGTAAGACTAGCCGGGATTAATTACACCCTACAAGTTCGCCAATGTTTCGGCCACGCCAGTGTCGGTACTTTGAGGGAGGTTCCCTATGCTTTCGCATGGATCTAATTAAAATAAACCTCGTTTTCCCAGGGGCGTAACCTCGTTAACACCTTTCTAGACACCCACTTGATGGGCTAATTGTCATGTGTAAAACTCTTCCAGGAGTAACTCTTACTCACAGTGGTTATCGGGATCCAACTATCTCATAGAAGGTATGCAATCTCATTGCCAATTCCAACACTTGAAATTCCCGATAATATTTTTCCCCTAGCGACTTATGACCTTAACAAGGTCAACAAATCATAAGCGCTATACAAGTTCAACCCGTCAATTCCCGATTGAATTAAACCCACCCGCACGACCCTTAACATGGTCAACAAAGTCGTACGACTACCCTAATCCAATCGCATCATATGCTTATGCAGATAAGCACTAGTCAGCAACCGCACACTACGCCTTAACATAGTCAACAAATGTAGCACGAATACTAAGTAGTACTTATCTGAAAAGGCGGAGGGCTGCGACAGGTTTTTATGAAAACCTTTGGCGTAATGAACTTGATATCTTTGTAGAATCGAGCGAATTTTGAAAAGAAGTGTTTTTGAGGCTTTGACAAGTTTTGCTAAAGAAATCACTCCCGGTGAAGGGATCTCGGCTCTTTCCTTATCGAATAAGTTGCAGGATATTTCACAAATACCACTATTCAAAGCAAAAACTATAAAAGCAATCAAAAGACAAACCTTGCTTGTAGCATCTGCTAGTTTTCACTAAAGAGGTAACTCCCGGTGAGGGAATCTCGGCTCTTTCCTTATCGAATAAGGTGCTGGATATTCTACAAGGAATACCGCTATGCAAAACAAGAACTAGAGCTACCAGTTTTTAAACAAGTTTCTACAACATCTTTAGGTTTCTTTTATTTCATTAATCTCATTAATGAAGTCCCATTTTATTATGCTTCACAAGCATCACATTTGAAACGAAATCAGCAATATAACATATATCTCATATATATAATATAAACATTCATCTCAGGCAGTAATATGATCTCATCACAGAACATTGCAGTGGAAGAAACACATATGAAATATTGGATATTCTAGGAATTCTGTGTTTTAAGTTAAGCCAGTATAAAACACGGATTCCACTGTCGCGATGAATAGCCAAACCCACATCCCCAGACCCCTACGAGAGTGGAAAGCAACCCTATCAATTCTAGAGTTAGGAGACCCGGTCACGACTCCTCGAGATGGTCTCCCACTGGACCCTAGAACCCGGTTACTTATGGTCCCCGCCTTTGGTCTATCCTAATGCGGAAAAGTAAATAATATACAGTGGTGACATCATCCTCAACCCGGAAGTGCCCCAATAAAAGAATATTACATACAATTGAATTTTACATGAATGAAAAAGAAAAACTTTCATCTCACATAAAAAAAACCGGCTATTCAAAACACGACGATCCAATATAACATATCACAGCAACACATAACATCACATATCATCAATGTAAGTAAATATGCGTATCCCAGTTGTCATTGACATATAGCACCGAAACCGGCGATACACAACATATTACACTTACAGTCGCAGAAAAGAAAGTGAAAAACTACAACATTTGGAATCCACAATCATTTTATACATCTTAAATCCGAAATATCACATACTTCGCATTTCATGCCTAACTATATGAATTCCATATATTGTATCACATTCCAGATAAATAGACAATGTTAAACTTTCCGATCGAATAAACAAACACCCAAAATTTCCCAAATAGCTCAACACTTGAGCGGAATTCAAAAAGTCCCCGAACATATCACAGCCGCTATGAACCAGCCGTAGAAGGGTCAAACCAACGGCTCACATGTGGCAACGCTAAACTACCACAAACCGTATGGTTCAGTGGCGGTTTTGACGGTCACATAATCGAGTTAAGGTTACGTTTTTCTAGAGGGTCCACAAATTTGCTTCCATGATTTTCTTAATGTTTTAAACTCAGGAAAAATCCAACACTTGAATGTTTTCCGACAGGGTAAAAAGTAAGTTATTGATATCCGTTCGAACTTTTTAACACGTTCTAAATTACTCGGAAAAACATAAACAAAGTTAAACCTTCCGATCGAATCAACGAGTTCCTAATATTTCCCAGAAAGCTCAACACTTGAGTAGAATTAAAAATTCCCAGAAGCATGAAAAAGTACTTACGAATAATACCCTGAAGTATTAGCCCCTAACTCCCAAAGTTGGCCGCGGAACCGCCGCAAAATGCAAGGTTTGGCCGCGGTTCCGCGTGCACTTGAGCGAGTTATGGCTTCATACTTCACAGTAATCCTTAGAATTCCCTGCATGATTTTCTGAGTATTTTTCATATGAAAATTTTCAAATTTAGAAATTTTTTCCAGAAAGTGGGATTTTCCGGGGTTTCGGAGTTCGATCGGACTTTAAACATCGTCTAGACAATGCCTAATGCTCTAGCTTGGCTCTGATACCACAGTAGGGTTGTATAGCATGACAACAATGTTTAGCAAGGCATCACACATGCCGTTTTATATAAATTTGGGGTGCTATGTAACCCTAACCAAGATCATAACTAGAGAATTAGGATAAACATTACAAGTAAACAACATTACTTCTAAGAGTTAGGGATTACAACCTTTGTAGTCCGTTCCTTCACTTCTTAAGCTCCGTCTTGAGGTCCCTTCGCTGCGATCATCAAGTACCCGGACTCTAGAGAGGCACCATGAAGAGAAAGATGCAAGCTTGCTTCCAATCTTCAACTACTAAGATGATCTACCTTGAAGAATATCAAACCCAAGCTCTTGCTCCACTAATCAAGTTTTAGCAAAGAAAACACCCTAATCTAAGTGGCTGGAATATATGAGGATGATGAAGTTGAAATTTTTCTCTCTTTTGTTTTGAATTTCTCGCTTTATTTCATCACATCACACAAACCTCGACAGCTTTTTTGAAGAGGAAGAAGAAGAAGAATTTCATTTGTGATGAACAATGAATTATTGTGTGAGGTTAGAATTGCAACCATGGGTTAAAGATCACATCCTTAACCCTTGTAGAGAATAAACCATGGGTTGAGGTTTGGGTTTGGTTAACAAATATCTTCACAAAATATCAAAGGATGAAGACTAAAGTCAAAGCTTCAAGAAGCTTCCATAACATTAACCCTAATCCAAACCGTAACATATTTTATTCTAAAAACCTTAGTTGCAATTTTAACCCCAACATGTTACAATATTATATATCACATATATAATATATATAGTAACAAAAGAAAATAATACATTTAACATATATCGCATATATATCAATGTATTATCCATGTGAGAAAAAGAATCTTTAAGTGAGCTTATATTAGTTAATGTAATGTAATATATCAAATATATAATTATACATTAAATTATCAAATCAACACTTGATCCGATAATCCGGCTATTTCACAAATAACCGACTAATATAATCTGTATCAGTTCATCGAATCAACACTTGATTCGATGAACCGGCAATATCATATATACCCGGCCGATATCACATATCGCGAGAATCTAATACGGTATCGCATACAAGTATTATTCTCGGTCCCGCACATATCACATATGTGCTCCTACTCCGTTTTCCCTGAGCCAGGAAACCTCTGTGTAGGACTCTAAAGAATCGTCAATACGCCAGCAGTAGGTGATGATCATATCAAAACACCCACAAGTTGCAAGCGGTCAGCTAAACGTAACAGCCACCCGTGTATTGAGCAATCAGAAGATCAACAAGCAAGCCGGTACATTCTCCTGCGAATCCAATCAGTAACACTACAGTACAGTCCGGTCTCTTCGTCTGATATGTCGCATATCCAGTCTAGGGGTGGTAAACGTCAGACCGCAGTAACCGATAATTCGTGTCGATATGAGGTCCATAACAGTTCGAGAAACTACTTATAACACTTAGCAGTAAATCTCAGCAACCCTGTCCAGGGATTTCCAGTTATAGCCAATCGAACACAGCGCAACATCAACTCCCTATACCGGGAGAGACGAAACCCCTCCTATCGCTCATTACCTCCATGTGATTCGGGACTGTACCCAAAAGCCACCGTTTTGCGCGCTCACTTGGACATGGTATGATGGAAATCAAAGTACAGTGGGAATCACACAAGACTCTATGACGATCTCGGGTCTACAGAATAACCTGTACCAGTGTCACCAGAGAACTGCCATCTGACGTGAGGTATAATACCGTCTGGGAGTTCTCGGCGAGTCCGTCCAGTGTACCCAGTCTCCACTTAGCACCCGTATACTATCTCTGATGTCAAACATCAATGGATATGGGATCATCAATCGCCCATCTACATGGGTCAAGAAGCATACGCTAGTCTACTCTGGTATAACGATGCCCTGTCTTGATACACCTGCGACTATGAACATTTGAAGGATGTACTTAGCGACTGCACTGTCTCCACTAGTATGATCTGCATCATAGTCCTGGTTGTTAAGTACTCATCCTAAGGGCTTTATCAACATGTAACATAGAGACTATCAGAGTACATGTTAAGATAAAGAGCAACCAGATAGCATACTATCATGTCGAGCAAGAAAGTCCTCCATATATATGTCCAAGCATCCACTACAATATACATCGCATGTACAGTAATGGCCTCTAAGGCATACATATCACAAACAATTCGTAGTGTAGTTGATGATATGTTATATATTTATATATGTGTTGTGAATTTGGATGATAGTGTCATGGTCAGATTCTTAGTCGCGAACCATAGAATAGGTTTGCACACACGCACTCACACCCTTGCATGCATTGTTATTATTACCTGTGCGTATATGGGGATACGTATATATACACACACACATAGGTATGGGACTATGTATATATATACACGTATACCTACACATGGATGATGAGGATTGTATATGGTATTTGGAGATGAGTCGATAAGATTGGGAATGATGCTATGAGATCGGTGATATGTTTTGATTCGTATTAGGAGATACGACATGAGATTATAGCGGGCCTTTAGGCATGTGTTTTTATACACGCGTATATATGCAGATGGTATCAGTTTGTACCAGACTTATATCAGTACCCCAGTTCATGAGATATGATGGTAAGGATACCTGATAAATGATGAGATGAATGTGATATTTGACCCGTACCCAGATTGGGATGCCGTACGACGGATTTACGTACGAGGTATATATTGATGATTGATCTGCACTCTTGACTCGAGGATGTCATGTTATTTATTGTATCGTATGTGATACTATTGAAACGATATCACCGACTATTATATATGTATATGTGTGTGTGTGTCTATATATATATATATATATATATATATATCGACTCAGATTTAGGTGGTTTCCATACCCTTTCGATTAGCTTGTTAGTTAGATCTGTAGTTTACTTAGCAAATGTTAGACTAGACCCGAGTCATACCATTCCAAAACTAACGAATCGTGAGTATTTTAAAGACAGGCCAATGGATTCTACGGATATTTTCAAAAGACACATGTTTTCTTAAAAACACCGTAGCCCTTATTTTTCTAAACACCACGATTCGTCTTATTTCAAATGACAAAACTGTATGGCAGATATATTTCGATGTAGATTCTTCACTATTGCATTTATTATTCATTTTCCGCATATTCTTGCTATTCGCATTGCATTGCATGCTTAAATGTGTTTATTGTTATATTAAACCCGTGCTGTCAGGACACCAGCACTATTATCGTTGATGCGTATATTCCACGTACACCTGCTTGCCGGCTCACACTTCATCATCAATAATTGCCATGTCACTACCCAGTAGGATAGCTGACATCGGGATATAACTCCTTGCATAACATACTTGCGTACACACATATTGTATACCCATGCTTGCATACATACACATTTGCACATACATAGATGATTCTGGCTTGATTTTGGAGATTTGGGAACCACATGATATATTTTTAAACTGGATTCATTTAAAAGAGCGGTTTTCCCTCGATATGTGCATATTCCTGTTTTATGTTGCATGATATACTGATATGCTTACATTTCTATTATATGTCGCATACATCATTCGTTATGATTACACGCATTGAGACATGTTGTTTCCAAGATATTTCTGGATTTGAGAACCGTGGGTATTTGAAAAGAAAGCATGTACTAATTTAAAAACCCGGTTTCTCTTTATATGATATTTTAGTGCGTCCACCATGCATTTTCTCGGTTCTGAGACGTATGACATGTGAAACCCAATTCGGGGAGTTGGATAAGGCCGATTGCGGGTACATGATGGCCTCTGTATGGTACCCCGGGTTGAGAACGGATTGCTGTGCTGAAGATGGTGAGCATGGCAGTGGGACTACTACCTACCGGTGATAGTATTTGGGCTCGGAGGATACCGACCGGAGTCGAGAGATGATATGGGACGATCCGGACTGACGAAGCTCGTGGGCCGATCCGGACTGACGGAGCCCGATATATTAGGATTTACGTGCCGATGCCGGGCACAAGTTTCATGATGTTTTCGAATGTCGATGCTGGACACTCAGGTTCCATGATTTTGTGGTGTCGCGAGGGACACACGTTGATTTATATTCTCATATTTCCATGCATATGCTTTATGATATTTACATGCATGATGTTTTGTGTCATTGGTTGACACGTGGACGAGATCAACATGCATACAGACATTGATTACATAGTTGGATGATATCGACATACTTATAGACTTCATGATATATTTGACATTGATTCATGTTCATTACATTGATCATACCTTATATTTTTGATATGTTGCTACCTGAGGCACTGACACGAGCACTTGGTATTACACTTATGTATAGATGTTTACCCTTGACACCTTATCATGCTTCAGACTTTATCATATAGAGGAGATATATATATATAAATATATATATATATATATATATATTACTGATCGTTTGACCTAGGATTGAGTCATACATACGATTTCTGCTCTGTGATGTTTTCTACTCACGAGTTGGCAACTCACCCCCGTTGTGCCACAGTTCTTACAGGTTTTTTTGCGGCTTTCTGGCACACTTCTTCCTTTGTGGGTGATTTCTTTGGTAGGTGGGTTCACTCGGATCGTGACCACCATTGTACTTATTTATTTTCAGTTGTATCTAGTAAAATTCCATCAACCAGACTTGTATATTTATTTCAGACGTAGAAAACCAGTTGTGTATTATTTCAACCTTAGAGTCGCGCTTTGTAGTATTATTGTTTTCTTGATGATTTTGAGTTTCCTTTTGAGTTTTGATCCTCGCCCTTCGGCGTTGTATATTATATTGCTTGCGTGGTTGTGACCGTCGATTGACGAAGAGCTAGCTCCCTCTTGGGGATGCCTTTTTATCATTGTGCATATATTATTCATAATTGTACTCCGTTTGGGCTAGTTTTTACCAAGGAAACTCTGTCGAAATTTTCAGAAAGGACTTGAGATTGTAAAATGCATATTTGGCTTATGCTATTAAAACCACTTATTTAAAACCAGTTTTCCTACATTTATTATTTAAAATAGTTTAGATTTCTGGGATTTCTTGGCTTACTTGAATTAGATGGGGTCCTATAGACTTCATATGATTCAAGTGCCAGTCGCGTGCTATTTCGGGTCGTGACAGAAAACGAGGTTTATTTTAATTAGGTCCGTGAGAAAGCAGGGGGAACCTCACTGAAAGTACCGGCACTGGCCTGGCTGAAAGATTGGCGAACTTGTAGGGTGTAATTAATCCCGGCTAGTCTTTACTTTTAGGGTTTGAAGGAAGATTTGATAAAAACAGTAGGAGCCATCATGATTAGATAAAATAATAATAACCAATCTAATCTTGCAAGAGCGCACTCAGAGTGTTTTCTTCTATCTCTCTCCAAGTAGCGACCATGTCACGCCTTAATCAAGATAATAATACAGATGTATTGACCGAACTCGCTTATTATTCTGTGCCGGGGAACGTTGGTTCCGCTCCAACTTATAATTGTTATAAGACCGAGAAGGAAATAGGGGATTACCAGAATTTCCATGCCGCCCCAACGAAGAAAGTGCATGTTGATGCATCTTCTTCGGGTGTATTCATTACCGAGAACTGTTTTTCAGTATCCTCCACGTCCTGGGTATGTGATACCGGATCAGGATCCCATATATGTAACATGTTACATGGGCTGCATATAGGTAGAGAACTGAGAACGGGTGATAAAGTTTCAAGAGTTGGAAATGGTGCAAGTGTTGCAGCCAAGTATGTTGGCAGTTATCACCCTGTATTACCAAACATTGATTCTGAACGAATGTTTTTAGATACCGAACCTGATATACAACATCATATCAGTCTCTTTATTTAGTAAAGAAGGATGTTATTTTGTATTGTTGGATAATGTTTTGAACATTTTCCATATCAAGAGTTGATCGGTTCGGGCACGTTATCTAAAAGTATATACATTCTAAATCAAACCACAGTTCTTAACGTATAAAACACACACAAGTGGAAGAGTTCAGAAATGAACGAATCCTTCTTGACGCATTGTAGACTAGGTCATATCAATGCGACCCGACTAGCTAAGTTACATTTAGATGCGTATTTAAATCAGTTTGAATTTACATCTTGTGAAACTTGCCAGTCATGTCACAAAGATAAGATGATCATAGCTCCGTTTATTGGAAATGGAGAAAGAGTTAGTGAACTCTTGGGATTGATACATGATGATGTATGCAGGTCCCCTATCTACACATGCCAGGACCGGTTCTTTGTACTTCATTACATTCACTGATGATCTCTTAAGATTCGGACATATGTTCCTGTTGAAACACAAGTCTGAAACTTTTGAGATATTCAAAGAATATACGTTAGAAGTAGAGAACCAAAACGGGTATAAGTATTTTGTCCTTTGATGAGATCAGGGAGGAGAATACTTGAGCACGGAGTTCCTGGACTATAAGAAAGAAGAATGAGATTCTCTCTCAGCATTACTCCTCCGTATACACCACAGCACGTCGGTGCATCAGGGCGGAGCAATTACACCCTATGTGGTATGGTGTGCTCTATGATGAGCATTACTGAGTTGCCTATTTCCTTTTGGGGTTATGCACTTATGAAGCTGCATACCTATTGAATTGGGTTCCAATCAAATCAGTGCCTACCACTCCATATGAGATATGGTATGGGAAGAGCCCATGTCTTAAGTAAGTTAAGATTTGGGGTTGTCCGGCCTATGTCTAAAAGCAAAATCCGGACAAGCTCGAGGCAAGGTCAGTTCTGTGGAAGTTTGTTAGATATCCCAAGCATTTGCAGGGGAATATCTTCTACCACACCGAGGAACAAAAGGTGTTTTATTTCTCGGCATGCCATCTTTTTAGAAAAGGAATTTATTTTGGAAGAAATTTATGGTCATGAGGTAGAACTGGAAGGAGTTCCATCTATATAAACTGCAGCTAATGACTTGGTAAAACCGGAGGATTCAGTAGCTCCCAACGAACCTCATCCTCTCCGCCGATCTGGTAAGGTTCCTCATCCACCTAAGAGACACTTCAGTTTCTCTATGACAGTGGGAGCGAGAAATGCATCATGAGATGATGACCTAATTAGTTTCGAGCAGGCCATCAAGAGTGGGGACTTTGTATGAATGGCTGGATGCTAAGCGATCTGAGATGGAATCCATATACACCAACAAAGTATGGACTTTGGTTGCTTTATCTGAAGGGTTAAATCCCCATCAGAAGCAAGTATATCTTGAGAAGATTACTTGATGTGGATGGAAAAGTTGAGACTTTCAAAGCTAGACTTTTTGTAAAAGTTTCTCGTCATTGACCAGGTGTGGTTTAAGATGAAACCTTTTCTCTGGTAGCTATGCTTAAGTCCATCCGGATCCTATTTGCCATTGCTACATACCATGACTACGATATCTGGCGGTTGGGTGTCATGACTGCTTTTATAAATAGTGATTTAGAAGAGAGCGTCTATAAGTACACGGTCAAAGGGCTTCGTAGACAGTGGGAGCAGCAGAAACATATGCAAGTTGCTTTATGAGTTAAAGCAGGCATCGCGGAGTTGGAACATCTGTTTTGATATAGTAGTCAAAGAGTTTGACTTCATCAAAATGGTAGATGAACCTTGTATATATACAAAAAGGAACTAGGGAGTATGGTGGTGATCCTCGTATTGTACGTGGATGACATACTCTTGATAGGAAAGGAGTTTCCTATGTTACACTAGGTCAATCTCCTCTTATCATAAGGATTCTCCATATAGGATCAAGGTGATACCTCCTAAATCCTGGATTTTGGATCTATGAGATAGATCTAAATGGATGTTAGGATTCTCAGTAGGTGTAGTGAGATGGTATCAAACAATCCTGGGGAGAATCACTGGATAGCTTCCTGGATGGTAAGGTCGACTAAACGTTATTCACAGGCATTGCCTTTACCCTCAGTTGAGGGACGGTATGTTGGAGGAGTTCCATGATAGATACCGTGGCATACTAGAAGATAAAGGCTTGATACATTGCTACCAAAGATGCTACCAAAGAGGCATTCTGGGTGTATATTAGTTCATGAGATGAACTTCGTTCCTACCATTATGTGACAATGGAGTTGTGGCTTATGCCTGGGAACGCCCGTCCCATCAGTGATCCAGACATATTCTAAGGCAGTATCACCTGATCATGGAGATGGTTGATCTCCAGGGGATCGAGGTTAGGAGAGTAGACTAAGAGGACAACACGAAAGATCCACTCACGAAGGCTTTTTCCCAGAGAGAGACTTTTATGGGATGGTTGAGTATAGGATACTACAACCACTGCTATTAGATGACCCTAGTACAAGTGGGAGATTGTTAGTTATATGTATGCTCTAGAGGCCATTACTGTACATGAGATGTACAATGTAGCGGATTCTTGGACATATATAGGGAGGACTTTCTTGCTCGACATGATAGTATGCTATCTGGTTAATCTTTATCTTAACATGTACATTGATTTTCTCTCTGTTACATGTTGGTAAAGCCCTTAGGATGTGTACTTGACTACCAGGACTATGATGCAAATCATACTAGTAGGACCATGGTAGTTCATAAGTTCATCCTTTAATGTCCCTAGTCATGGGTGTATTGAGACGGGGCATCCATATACCAGAGTAGACTAGCATATACCTTCTGGACCCATATAGATGGGCGATGGATGATCCCATATCCATTGGTGTTTGACATCAGAGATGGTATACGGGTGCTCAGTGGAGACTGGGTACACTGGACGGACTCACTGAGAACTCCCAGATGGTATTATACCTCACGTCAGATGGCAGTTCGCTGGTGACACTGGTACAGGTTAGTCTGTAGACCCGAGATCATCATAGAGTCTTGTGTGATTCCCACTGTGCATGGAGGCAATGAGCTATAGGAGGGGTTTCGTCTTTCCCGGTATTGGGGGTTGATGTTGCTCTGTGCTCGATTGGCCATAACAGGGAAGTTCCTGGCCCGGGCTGATTTAGAGATTTACTGGTAAGTGTTACCGGTAGTTTCTCGACCCGTTATGAGCCTCACATCGGCATAACTTATCGGTTATTGGGGTCTGACGTTTACCACCCCTAGACTTGATATGCGACATATCAGACGAGGAGACCGGACTGTACGGCAAGTGTTACCGTTAGGCTTTTGCAGGAGTTGGAGCGGGCTTGCTTGCTGATCTTTTGATCGCTCAATACCCGGGTAGCCGTTACGTCCAGCTAGTACCGTTGACGGCTTGTGGGTGCTTGATGTGATCATCACCTACGGCCGGCGTATTGACGAGTCTTCAGAGTCCAACATAGTGGTTTTACAGGCTCAGGAAAAACGAAATAGGTGCATATATGTGATATGTGCGGGACCGAGAATAATGCGTTTATGTGATACCGTATTCTATTCTCACGAATTTTGTATCAGTCGGTTATACGTGATATATCTGGGTTATCGAATCAATTGTTGATTCGATAAGTTGGTACATTTAGTGTTAGTCGGTTATATGTGATATATCCGGATTATTAAATCAAGCTATTGCCGCGCAACCGCGGCCATCTTGGCTCTTCTCTGGGTCGAGTTTGGTGCAGTGTATTTCTGACTTGGTTTTGGGATTTTTAAGATGGTTTATATGTGCCCAGATTTTCCAGAATAGAAAATTGTTTTTGGTGGCCTATAAATCCGTATTTTTTTTATCGAACTTCAATACACTTTGACTAAAAGGTTATATCTTTGATGTTTATATGTATTGAACGTCGGCTAATCGCTATATGTCGATTAGTCGGGGTTATACACATCTGTGATCTGTGATTGATGATGGTATGTGTATATGAATGGGTTGGATTGTCGCGGATGAATAGCCGGGGTGGATGTGAGATGAGTGTTGCTTTTTCTTTCATTCATTGTAACATGTAAATTGTTGTAATATTATTATTTGTTTGGCCGCACAACCGGGTCGGGGTTGTAGCCGTCATTGTATAATTCTTTTTACTGTTTTTGCTCCTAGGATAGACCCATGGAGGGGGTGCATAAACTATCGGGTATCTCGAAGTGCCGAGTGGCCTACTCACTGTGGTGAGGGAGGTTGCTTCGCTTCGGGAACTTGGCGGGTAGTTTGCCGCATCCGTAGGGGTCTTGGGTGGGGTATTGGCTATTCACCGCGACCGTGTAATCCGCTTTTCGTTGCAGGCTCGAACGGATTGCGGATTCCTAGTATATCCAATGTATTCATCTGTGATCTGTAATGTCTATCATTGCTATATATTTATATATAATAACTATTTAGGCGTTGCTTATGTTTTACAGCCGCGCTAGCCCAGCCCCCGCTCTGTCGTTAGTTAAGTAACCTGACGGGTGATGACGGGGCCCCGTGGCGAATGCGAATGGCATAAGCGTACGTCATATTTTGGTTGTTTTCTGCAATGGTAGGATTAAATGATGGGACGCATTAAAAGAACTAATGCAAGAAAATAAACCAAGTAAAAGTCGATTGGAACACTTTGAAAACCACTCGGTTCTTTTCAAAACTAAACTTTTAAACGCGGAGCTTGAACCACTCCTTTTAAAAGCTATCTCGTTCCATCGATTATATCAAGTTCACTACGTTCACGGTTTCGCCAAAACTATTTGTAGCCCCCCGTCATTCCACATAAATGGTCAAAAAGTATTCAAGCTATGTATTTTGGCCAAAGTCAAGGCATAGTGATTGGTAGCTATTGGGTATTCATGTGCAGCATAGATAGATGCGTTGGTTTGGGACAGTCGTGCTGCCATTTTGGCCAAAGTCAAGGGTAGGTACCGGTGGGTCCAAATTAACCAGGAGAATGACGGGTAGAACTTGACATGTGACTTATGATATTTTGGCCAAAGTCAAGGTCATAAGAGCATGGGGCAGAAATCCACATCGGGAGTTTCATAAGTACTGAAACTTGCTAGCGCTGCATACCATTTGGAGTGTGATAATTCTGGTAGGATTCCTTCGGTTTTATCACGCGATGATATTTGGATCCCGATCCTACTGTGAGTATATGCTACTCCTCGGGAAAACTCTCACTTAACGATCAATGCTATAAACTTAGTAGGTGTCTAGAAAGGTGTTAGCGGGGCTACGCCCCCAGGGAAAAGAGGTTACTTAATTAAGGAACTTCGCGAAAGCGTTGGAAAACCTCCCTCGAAGTACCGACACTGGCCTGGCTGAACGGTTAAGCAAGTATTGTACGGTGAGATTGATCCTGACTAATCCTTTCTTTATGGTTTGAGAAGGGATTCGAGAGACAGTGGGAGCCATCCAGTTTAGACAAATTAAAAACCACTCTAAACTTGCAAGAGCATCATGCTAAAGTGTTTCTTTTCTCTCTCCTAATTGCAGCGACCATTCAACAAGACCGGACTTAAGTTATTACTAGATAAAAACATATTGACAGGGCCAAACTACAAAGATTGGCTCAGGAATGTCAAGATGGCTATCACTTACGACAAGTTGGGGTATGTCCTTACCACCAAAGCTCCCCCCGTCCTAGGTCCCAAAACCAGTGTCGTAGATAGGGAAATCTACAAGACCTGGGAAATAGATTGTGCGAAGGCCAGATGCCTCGTACTAGCCTCAATGGACAACGAACATCAGAGGAGGCACGAGAATATGGACCTAGAGTCCATATTTCTTCATACAAAAGAACTGTATGGAGAGCAGTCTCGTATCGCAAGATACGAAGTGTCGAAGAAGTTATTTTCGGCAAGGTTGGCCGTCGGATCATCGGTAGCGGAACACGTGCTTAAGATGATTGGCTACATAGAGGAGCTCGCGGACCTTGGGACCACGTTGGAGAATGAACTCTATACTTATTTGATTATCCAGTCCCTTCCTTCCACTTACACCCAGTTTATTCTTAACTTCAACATGCAAGGAAAGGAGGTTGAACTTTCCGAACTTCTGAACATGTTGAGGAGTGCTGAGGGCACCCTACAGAAGGGTAGGGAGACATCCACTTTGTTTGTAGGAGGATCTTCCTCTTCTAGGTCCAGGGCGAAAGCCAAGGGCAAGAAGAAGAAAGCCCCCGCCAAACCAAGAGGCGGTGTCGGTAAAGTGGATACGAAGGGAAAAGGAAAAGCAAGAAAGATAGCGGGAAAGCTGGTGGGGAAGGAAGAATGCTTCTATTGTCACAAAAGTGGTCACTGGAAACAGGATTGCAAGACTTGGAAGGCTAGAACACAGGATTTGAAGCGAGTTGCAGCTTCAGCTTCAGGTGTGTATGTTATTGAAAACTGTCTATCAATAAACTCTACATCCTGGGTATTGGATACCGGATCAGGATCTCATATCTGTAATTCTTTGCAGGCGTTGAGAAAGCGTAGAGTTTTGAAGGCAGGTGACATGACCCTCAGAGTTGCAAACGGTGCTAACATGGATGGTGAGGCCGTGGGGGACTATCACCTGGGATTGTCGGATGGACACTTTTTGGTTTTGCGTAGTTGTTATTATGTACCAAATGCAACCTGTAATATCATTTCTGTATCTTTATTATCTAAAGAAGGTTATGAATTTGCATTTGTAAGTAATGTAGTGAACATTCACCTTAATCAAGTTTTGATTGGGTCAGGTACATTGAACAACGGTATATACGTATTAAACCAACCACAGATTTTCAATGTCCAGAATACACACAAAAGAAAGTCTCCAGAAATCAATAAAACTTTCTTATGGCATTGTAGACTGGGTCACATCAGTGAGAGAAGGTTGACTAAGTTACATACAGAAGGATATTTGGATCCGTTCGAATATCAATCGTATGCAACTTGTCAATCCTGTCTCAAAGGAAAGATGACAAAGACTCCGTTCACTGGACATGGAGTAAGAGCGAGCGAGCTCTTGGGACTCGTACACAGCGACGTGTGCGGTCCAATGTCTACACATGCGCGAAGCGGTTATTCTTACTTCATTACTTTTACGGATGACTTTTCAAGGTACGGTTATGTCTTCTTAATGAAACATAAATCTGAGGCTTTTGAAAAATTCCAGGAATATAAGAATGAAGTAGAAAAACAAACAGGCAAAAGTATCAAGGCACTGAGATCTGATCGAGGTGGTGAATACTTGAGTGCCGAGTTCCTGGGTTACTTAAAAGAGAATGGAATTCTCTCTCAGCATACTCCTCCATACACTCCGCAACATAACGGTGCATCGGAGAGACGGAACCGAACCCTATTGGATATGGTACGGTCCATGATGAGTAACGCTGAGTTGCCGCGATCTTTCTGGGGATATGCACTAGAATCAGCTGCATACCTTTTGAACCGAGTTCCAAGTAAGACTGTGCCTACTACACCATATCAGATGTGGTGTGGGAAGAGACCCTATCTTAATCACATTAAGACATGGGGATGTCCAGCTTTTGTAAAAAAGCAGCATGCGGACAAGCTCGAGGCACGCTTAGTACAGTGCAAGTTTGTGGGATATCCAAAGAACTCCAAGGGATATTTCTTCTATTGCGAAGAGGAACAAAAGGTGTTTGTTTCTCGCCATGCCCACATTCTAGAACACCAGTTCATAGAAAAAGAAATAAGTGGGAGCATAATAGAACTGGAAGAAATTCCAGAACCACAAGCTATTACTGAAAGCTTAGTAGAACCAGAGGGTTCGAAAGATCAAGACATTCCCATGCCACTCCGCAGGAGTAGTAGGCAGTCTCATCTGCCCGAGAGATACTACGGTTTTCTCATTGACGGGGATAGAGAGGATTGCATCATAGACCTTGATGAACCTTCCAGCAAGCCATTCAGAGCGTCGACTCGGTAAAATGGCTGGATGCAATGCGGACCGAAATGGAGTCCATGTACACCAACAAAGTATGGACGTTGGACATTGCTCCAGATGGGGTAAAACCCGTAGGATGCAAGTGGATCTTCAAAAGGAAGATTGGTGTAGATGAACAGGTTGAGACCTATAAAGCTAGACTGGTTGCAAAGGGTTTTCGTCAAAGACCTGGTTTGGACTATGACGAAACCTTTTCTCCAGTAGCTATGCTGAAATCCATTCGGATCCTTCTTGCCATTGCTGCCTTCCACGATTATGAGATTTGGAAAATGGACGTAAAGACAGCTTTTCTAAATGGACATTTAGAGGAGTGTGTCTATATGGACCAGCCAGAGGGTTTCATTCAGAGTGGGAGCAGCGGAAAGGTGTGCAAGTTGCTTAAGTCCATTTATGGACTAAAGCAGGCATCGCGGAGTTGTAACATCTGTTTTGATGAGACGGTCAAGGAATTTGGCTTTATCAAAAATCCAGATGAACCATGCATCTATTGTAGATTTGTAGCGAGAACTGTAGCATTCTTCGTTTTATACGTGGATGACATTCTCTTAATAGGAAATGACATTCCTATGCTACAAACTGTCAAGGGGTTCTTGTCACACATGTTCTCCATGAAAGACCTGGGTGATGCCTCATACATTCTGGGTATCCGGATCTACCGTGACAGATCCAAGAGGATATTAGGACTTTCGCAGTCCAGGTACATCGACGCCATACTGAAGAGATTCAGTATGGAAAATTCCAAGCGCGGTAATCTACCGGCTTGTCACGGGATCACCCTCTCCAAAGAGATGTCTCCCAAGACTGATTTGGAGAGGGATCGCATGTCTATTATACCCTACGCTTCTGCGGTAGGTTCTATAATGTATGCGATGTTGTGTACCAGACCGGATGTGGCTTATGCACTGAGTGTGGTAAGCAGGTATCAGTCAAACCCTGGGGAGAAACATTGGATAGCAGTAAAGAACATTCTCAAGTACCTGAGAAGGACTAAGGAGATGTTCTTGGTGTATGGCGGAAAAGACCTCCAGATTGAGGCCTTTGCTGACTCCAGCTTCCAGAGTGAGAAGGATGATTCCAAGTCCATGTCGGGTTTTCTCTTCACCCTCAATGGAGGGGCGGTGTGTTGGAAGAGCTCCAAACAGGATACCGTTGCTGACTCGACTATGGAAGAGGAATACATCGCTGCATCTGATGCCGCAAAAGAAGCTGTCTGGATGAGGAAGTTCTTGAGAGAACTTCAGGTGGTTCCATCCATTGTTGACCCAATACCTCTGTATTGCGACAACAACGGGGCTATAGCTTTAGCGAAGGAACCCAGATCCCATCAGAAATCCAGACACATCTTGAGGCGGTATCACCTGATCAGGGAGATCGTGGATCGCCAGGAGATCGAGGTTCGGAGGGTTCCTTCAGAAGATAACACAGCAGATCCATTCACCAAGGCCTTGCCCCAGACTCAGTTCGAGCGGCTGATCGAGATGATAGGTCTTCGATACGCCAGTACATGGCCATAGTGCAAGTGGGAGATTGTTAGTGTATATGCTCTAGAGGCCATTACTGTATCATACTAGTTTGTATATTACTTGATGGAAGCTTGGGATATTCACAGTTATATATACAATCTTGCTCGAAATGGTAGTATGCTACTTGGTTTGTCTCTGCTTTAATATGTGCATGTGTTTCTTTTAGCATATCGCAGATATACATATTAGTAGAGCCCTTAGGATCTTTGCTTGATTACCAGCGTTGTGATGGCGCTCACACTCATGGGAGCTGGGTGATTTATAAACACATCCTTAGACAGGTCCCTAGTCGTTGGACTGTCGAGACAGGGCATCGATACTCCGGAGTAGACTAGCGTATGCTCTTCTTATCCCAGCGTGGGAGACGGTCTGTCTCACAGCCGTCAGTACGTCGTACTTGAGATAGTATGCGGGTGCTCGTTAGGTTACGAGTACACTGGACAGGACTCGTCGGGAACTGTTGGTTGGTATTATACCTATCGTCAGTTATCAGTTCCCAGGTGACATGAGTACAGCTTAGTCCGCTGACTTGACACTGTCACTTCGCCTCGAGTGTGTTCCCACTGCACTTTGATTGCTACCCTACCACGGCTCAAAGGAGTCGTGCAAACAGGTAGTTTTTGGGTGCAGTCCCGAAGCACTTGGAGGCAGTGACGGTTAGACAGGATTCGTCTCTCCCGGTATTGGGTGTTGACATCGCGCTGTGTCTAGGAGAGCCATTACACGAGTAGTCCCTGGCCAGGGCAAGCGAGATATACTGGTAGGTTTCCAGTGTTATCTCAGGGTGTTCTGGGCTACACTCCGACACGACTTGTACCGCTATTAGGGGACTGACGTTCACCGCCCTCTAGGCCCGCCATGCGATGTATCAGACGAACAGACCGGACTGTACGGAGATTGTCACATACAGGCTCAGTAGGAGTTCAGATGTGGTTCACCTCGTCAGTCTTCTTGTCGACATCTACCTGGGGACCGTTACGTACAGCTAGTGCCGCTTGCGGTCTGTGGTTAAACCCACTGCCAGCGTAGTGTCGAGTCTTTAGAGTCCCACACAGAGAGCTATTCGCCTTTAGGCAAAATGAGTAGAGGTCGCATGGTTTTCCGACAGGGTTCGTTCACATCCGCGCACTTGTGCACGTTTGCTGTCCGGACAGCTTATACTAGCGGGCTTTGGTTTAAGCCGGATCTTAGTATATGATTTGGGATTGGTTTTTCTCATTGTATTCGTGTTCCTCGGATCACGAATATGGGTGCGTATGCACAGTTGCTTGAGACAGAGGGAGAGGACTTTGATTAGGGTTAACGACTATTGTCATTTGTATTAACCCTAATGATTATGTGTGTATTATGGTTAATTGATATTAGTTTAATAATTGTGCATGGTTATGGTTGTTGACCATTTGACCCACCTTGACTTGTTGACCTTGTTGACACTTTGACCATCATCATTTCATTTGGAAGATGCTCTTTGATCCTTGCGATTTGCATTAAAAATGAAATGATAATGGTCATGTCTTGATTAACCATGACAATTATCTAGCTAATTATCTAATTACAATAATTCACACATATATGTGAGAATGGTTTATTTTATTCTCATTCTATTATTTACTTTCTCTCTCTTGTTCTTCCTCTCCCTCAAGCTCTCCCCTCTCATGTGTTGAGAAACACTTGAGCTTGAGAAAAACCCTTTCTTGATAATCTCTACTCTCATCTAGGGTTCAAGTATTAGCACTTCTTGCACCCTAGTTACTTCTAGCTTGGAGTTGAAGCCAAAGGTCGAGGCTTTCGGGTGGATCTTTCTTCGTTGTGAGAAGACGACTAAGGTGACCTCCTTCCACCACTCCAAGGAGCAAGGAGAGAAGGACATAAAGCCTAAGGTATAACCTTTCTAGCACTTAGCTAGTTTCTAGTTAGCTTTAGCTTGATTTTGTTTAGCAAAGATCCTCCATAGTGTAGTCCATGTTGCCTAAGCTTATAAAAATTCGATTTTTATTCCGTTTTCCGCCTCCCCGCAAGTACCGGGGTGGGCAACGTGGACTTATAGTATAGCACCCCCGCAAACATTGATAAGGAAGATTGGGTTATAAATTATAATCAAATAAAAGATATGCTATGAACTTAAGATAATATGGTTATAGGATTTAAATAAGATATAATATGATAAAAGTTAACACTAATTGATATATGAGTTGTTAATGGTATGAATTGAAAGATGACAAGTATGGTTTGATAATAATAGGATATGAGATCGAGGTCGATAATCACGACATGAGATTGAGATAGAGGTGTTGTGAATTAATAAGATATGACATTTATACAAATGTGATTTGAAGTATATGTTATGAGTATAATGAGTAATATTCCGTACGAGAATTTAGATCCGTACCCTAATTATTTTATAGGTCGATAGATTCCCTATTTTTTTGATGACCCCGTACGATGGATTACCGTACGTGATGACATGTACCGGATGATTTATCCGCACTAGTGATTTGAGGATGATAATCCATGATTATTGTCATATCGGATGTTATGAGGCGGGATCGCCGATATAAAGATTTCCACCTCAACCATACCTATTTTCAAGACGACGATGTGTATCGTTTAAAAGTGACCGTATGATTCATGTGTAGATAGATACATTATTTATTGTTCATGTTGTATAGGATATTACCCTCGTGATGTACATACCACGTGCCGGTATTTAATGCTATATGATATCATTTGCTAGTACACCTGCACAATTACCATTAATACGCATGTTACACATACACAGATTAGCCGACTCATACACATTCTTCATCGGTAATTGCCATACTACTTACACAGTAGAACTGCCATATCATGATATTATTCATAACCGTAAAAATACATTCATTGTTCTGTACTATCACTGACATTCTTGCATGATACATCCGATATGCTCATATTACTACTCTATGTTACATACATTGTACCTTATGGTTATATGCTTGCATGATATACCCGATATGCTCATATTACTACTCTATGTTGCATACATTGTACTTTATGGTTATATGCATTGAGATGTTGTTTTTGTGAGATCTCTGGATTTGAGAACCGCAGTTTAATTTCAAAGGAAATTGTGTATTATTTTAAAAATACGGTTTCTCTTGATATGACATTTCGAGGTGTCTACCATGAGTTTTCTCAGTTCTGAGCAGTGAGTATACCCGATTTGAGGAGCGGTAAGCACCATCTGCGGGTACATGATGGACCCGGTGAGGTACCCCGGGGAAAGAAGACTCGTATTGTTAGACGGTGAGCCTGGCAGGGGAGCACTACCTACCGGTGATTGTATAGAGCTCGGCGGATATCCAGAGGATACCGTTTTTGAGTTATGATATGAGATGGATATGCGGACCGATCTGAGGATGCGGCGCCTGAGATGAGATAGATATGAGGGCCGATATGAGTATGCGGCGCCTGAGATATGAGGATTTACGTGTCGATGCTGGACACGGGTTTTCATGATGTTTCGAGTGTTCGTGTTGGACACTCAGGTTCCTTGATTTTGATGTGTCGTTGATAGACACACGTGGTTGATATCCTCATATATATATACACACACACACACACACACACACATACATATATACAGGCTTATGTTTTCATGATGTTCGAGTGTCAGTGTGGGACACTCAGGTTCCATGATATTGTTTGTATCATTGATGGACATGTGGATGATATCCACATGCATACAGGCAGATGATGTTAGATGTTTATTTTTATATGTCATGTATTGATAGATTGTTGACATATATGCATACTTGGTCACCCTAGATATCATAGTATTACGTTCAGAATATAGTGACCAAGGAAATCGTTGTTTTATTCGATTTCTACTTGCTGATATTTTCAACTCACCCCCGTTGTGCACAGTTCTTGCAGGATTGACCAATTAAGATCGGTTGCGATATTGCAAGCACACAGCTTCTTCCAGGGTGCTTTGCTTTGGTAGGTGGGACACATGTTGGATCGTGCCCACTCTCATACTTTATATATTCCGTTGTATCTAGATAAACTCCATCAGATCAATCAAATCAGAGACTAGAATTGTATATTGGTAGACCTAGTCAGACTTAGGTTTTGTGCGAGACTTAGAGCAATGGGTTTATGATCTCTTTCTTGAGTTTTGATGTCTTGCCTCATTATTTGTTCTTTCTGGGTTATTTCTTCGCCGTTGGGTGTCGTATATATGTTTTTGCATGGTTGTGATTCCGCCAGTTGGCAAAGAGCTAGCTCCCTCTTGGGGATGACTATATATTGTTGTATTTATGTTTTTGGATCAAAATATACAAGGGAGGTGCTGCCCAATTTTTAAAAGACAAAACAGTATTCATTATACCTTTATTTCAAAATTGCACCCCTACTATTTTCCGCAAAAAGCTTTAGATTTTCTGGTCTTCGGCTTACTTGATTTACGTCACGCCTTTAGACGTTGCGTAATTTAAGTGCTGGTCACGTGCTAAATTATGGGCCGTGACCAAGTTGGTATCAGAGCGTTAGGTTTAACCTTGGTTTGAGTCTGGGTTCGACTATGCGGAGTCTAGGGCGTATATATTTCGGAACCTAGGTTTGACCTTACGGTACTTAGACTTAATGGAGGGATATTAGACCCGAACTTTCGTTTAATAGGTTGACCTTGATTGATGGAGTAGGTAGCTTGAGTAGAGTGACGTACCGTACATATGTTCCGCGACATATTTACGATATGATACTCCACTTAAGAAACCTTAGGATGTACTTATCTTGAGATCTTTGATACTATTCATTCCTTTGATCATATATCCATTTGGGATCTGTTGAATCTTTCATTCATTCATCTATCTTCTTCGATACGTGCTTGAGGTTCCTGTCACCATGTTTTGAGCACAGATTGAGCTGCTGCTGGTGTTGCGGTCAGGGCGAGCTCATCTTGGACAAGGAATGACCATGATGTTGTTTTCTAGTGACATAGGGTCGTGTAGGTATAGTGTTGTGTTGTGATCTCTCGTTTGAGGTGAGTGTTCGGTTTTGCACCGGATGATCGGGCCATTGATAGAAGATGCCAGATTGAGGGATTGTTGATGTATAGCCTACCTCAGAGATCGTGATGTTGTCAACAGTGCAGACAGATGACCCAGCTGTTGTTGAGATTGATGTGATGTCGATTCCATAGTTTATGAGCCGAGACCGCTGGAGCATCCAGGCAGAGATGTGACAGGAGATAGCTAGTCTATCTCGAGTGGAGCGACCGATATGATTCGTCAGATTTGATGTGCCGATGCAGGCTTAGTTGAGTTGGAGAATTCCAGTAGAAGGATCTTACTCAGATCTAGAGTAGATCGATCAAGAGATGACGTTGTTCGTTGGATGCTCCGTTGTGAGATCGGTAAGTTGACCGGTTCTAGATAGAAGGACCTCAATAAGATGTGTTGTGAGTTGATCGAGAACGAACGAATAAAGTGTATTCCTCCGATGATTTGAACGAGTTCCCGAGGATGTGTTCGGCTAGATATCTTCTACAGATTGATGAAGGTATCGAGTTCGTGATTTCGAGTCCGTGTGAGAGACTCCAGATTGACCGTAACCGAGAATGAATTGCAATATGCAGACAGCAAGAGATGACGTCGAAGTGGACGATAAAAAGACGAGTGGAACCAGAGGTTCGGGCGAGATGTTAACGAGCGGTTGTTACTCTCCGTTGATACCAGAGGATTGATATGTGTGCAGTGGCGTTAGATACAACCAAATTTCTAGAGGAAAGCCGTGTTGAGGACACAGCTGTCCGGTTATGAGAAAAAAATTAAGCAATAGTGCCAACCTTCGTAAAGTTTGGCATTGGTAAGATCGAAAGAATCCATGAGCAGGTTCTTTCCAGGACACCGTAGCGATAGAGATTTGCACCCAGGATCAGTTTTATCATGCGTATTCAGAGGGCCAGATGCCGCCGTCAGTAATGTGCCGTTGAGTGTGGTTATGTTGATTGGCCAAACGGTGATCAGAGGAGTTCCGGAGCGGTACTATTCCGTTAGTACACCTAACCGAGCCGACGAGCCGATTGATCGTGAGATTGGTAATCCACAGAGAAAACGAGGACCCAGAGACCGAAGATTCCAGACCGTGAGAAGAAGGCAAGTAGATGATCTTGCTCTGCCAGTTTGGGTGCACCGACATATTTTTCGACATTGTAGGAGGTGTACCTCAATATCAGTTATTGCGATTTGCGTTTTTTGATCCGAGTATCACACATTTATCGTTTGGAGTTGAGTTCGATGATTGGGTTTCGTGATTACATTTTTGTGCACCATGGCTGCACATATTGGAGATTTATATTTTGTGCATTGTTATTGCACTTGATTTATATTATATACACCGCTACATTGGTTTATGATCTATACATATCTATTGCACTTGGTATCTATTTGTTTCTTCGTAGCACGTATTTATGGTTTCGTGGATTCGATACTGTCGATTTGATTTCGTGCATGTTATATGCACTTGCCTTTACTTATGCACTCGGTATAGCTTATATGTGCTTGCAGTGCATTGATTCATGTTTTGTGCACTCAGTTACACAAGTTTATGATCTTATACACCTTGGCATGCTCGGTGTTGTTTTGGGATAATTTGAGATATTGATGAGTTTTCGTGCATTGGTTGCACCAGATTGTATTTTGTGTATTTTTTGCATGATCAGTCGAAAATACTGCATTTCTAACACGGCAATTTCCCTACCTTTTGTAGTCAAGTAAAGGTATCCGGTATTCATATCACACATATTTGCAAAACACATGTAAAATACTGGATTACTTGTACTGTAGACTAAAACCGGCACTTTTTAGGGAAATTGTGTGTTTTTCATGGCATTGCATCATCCTTGTATTGCGCAACTCTTGTCTGGGGTCTAATGCTGGAAATCACAGAAGCAGAGCCCAAAATTTAGAAAAGAGTTGATAAAAGACACGCCAATTCAAAGGCTAAAGATCTGGAGCAATACAGAAGGCCAAATAAAATTAAACACATCATAGTAAGGCCCATATGATATCCCAAGCCCACAGAAGAAAACACAAGCTCCAAGTCCACTAAAGGGCCGCGGATCCGCGGCCCAAACCCCCTTGGCGCCGCGGATCCGTGGTTATTTGATGAGATCACAGCTCCATATTTCTTCCGCGTGCCCCCCCTAACGGCCAAAGCTTCCAGAAGACCCCAGAAGCTCCACGTGGCACATTTAGAAGGCTCGGCTTAACAAACTCTTGGAGGGAAATTCAAATTTTGGGCTTAACTAACTTTTTGGAGGGAAATTTAAATCTTTTGATTAACTAACTTGTGGAGGGAATTCAAATTTCAATCCTAGATCTAAAATTTGGAGGTCTATATAAGAGAGCCTAGATCTAGGGTGCAAATTGTTCAAGAATCACCACCATCTTCAACCCACAAGTTGAGTGACACGACTTGTGCCTCAAATCAAATCCCAATTCAAAATCAAGATCAAGATCCCGAGAGCAATTCAAGCAAGTGAGCCTTCAACCTTTGGAAGCGACGCCGGATTTCAATGGAGCAAGAGATCCTCGCCGATCCGCGACTCAAGGAGCCGAGCGAAGCCGAAATCGACGATCTAGTTCCTTCCTTTTGTAAATTCAAGAGAGTTGTAACGAAAATTGTCGATAAATAAAGGTGAATTTTCTATATTCTTGCTTATCTTTTAATTCAAGCATAATGATTAGATCTCAATTTGTGATTGTGTTTGTGATCATGACGTTTGAGTAATCTCCGCTCGTGTAGGAGTTGTGACGATCTTTTAGATGATGATGATTTAGATATTTTTACAATTCTTAAATCCTATAACGTTTGGAAATTCTAGTGAATCAAATGATTAATAATCTAGTTTCGAGATGATGCTTTCTTGATCGTGTTCACTCATAACTAGGGAACAACTATTAAACATTTGATTAACTAGAAGCTAGAATTTGAATGCTATCCATCGAAAGGACAAAGGATGAGTTGCGAAATCCCAAATTTCCTCGCAAAATCCTTAAACCTCGATGAATTTGCATCGATCTAGTATCAATTCGTTAATGGATAAGGATGAGTAATCATTAGATCTCATCACATCTATAGATCCGATCTACTCCTACGAGCCATACTTCGAATCTTGATTGTTGGTTGGAAATTATCACACATCTCAATTCTTGTTTTTAATGTCTTTTCTAGATCTGGATTTTTCTTATTTCTTGACCTTCAAATGCAAATCATGAATTGTTTTCTTTTCTTTTCATTAAAGTTTTGACTCATCTAATTCTGAAATTGAACGGATTACACTTTTCCTGTGGACGATCCGCACTTACTAACGCGCTACATCCGACACCGTTATTGATTGCGGTCAAAATATTTTTGGTTGTGATTTCTAAAAACAATTTTCTCAAAAACATAATACACAACAAAAATCATAAATCAAAATGGCGCCGTTGCCGGGGATCGTGTGCTGTTTGTTCATTTTTTGAAATTTGAGTTGAAAAATTTATTCCATCCAAATTTTTAGATCAAAATTCGCGTAAACACTAATACGAGTTGTTGTGATTTGTGCGATGAAATCTGGAATCATTAGAGCTGTGGAAATTTTTTTCAGAAAATACCAGAGAGCTGAGGAGTTCAAGGGAAACAGTACCAAAAATTTCAGAGAAGTGATCTCTTCATATGACAGCTATTCCGCGAAATTAGCAAGCATTTGCCGCGGATCCGCCGCGTGGTGACGTCATCAATCAACCAAAATTTCTCTGTAAGATTCTCACTTTCTTATCTCCTCCCTCATCTGCTCCAATTAACATTTTGTGCAGGTTTCTTTGCAAATAATCACAGCGCCGCGCAAAAAGCAAAATTAAATTGTGCGTGTTTTGATTTTGTGGTTGTTTGCATAATTAATACGGACATTAAGGGGCAAAGACCAAATCCAGATTAAGTGGGGAGTTCATTACCCTTCCTAGGCCCCAAAAATCACAAACCTGCATCCGCATTACCCTCATTAATAAAAAAACATCTAGAGATGACTCTAAGGACCGTCGCGCTCACTTAGGACAGAAGAAGGCCGTGGGTAATTCATTGCTTATCCGCGTTTTCTTGTGGTGTCTAAGGCAAGTGTGTCGAAGGCTAGTGGTTATTAATTAGGCCCACTACTTACATAGTGGAGTACCTTCCCACTTACCTGGCACTTACCTGGCCACAGGGGGACAAAGAGATAGTGGAGGATTTTATCCTGCGAGGCAGTTAGGAGCGGTCTAGAGCCGGACCTAGGTGACCATAGATTTTAGGGTTGCTTGTTGCATTTGTTGTGCTTGCATCATCTTTTCAAAATCCGTATCATTTTCAAAACAAACACCGCATCTACTTCATTCCCCTAATTATAAATCACGCTGCCACTTGTACTAACCCCTTTTAGTGCAAGATAGGCTGGACACGGGATTCTAGTGCCCGTCTTGTCCGCGTCCCCTCGATCGACTCCGAAGTCGGTATTTCTCCATTTACCTTTCTTTTACCCCCCACCACACCCACACCGATGGATCAGTCTCCATCAAACCTCTTTACCGCTACTCTGCCGCCGTCCGTTGGTGCGCAGAATCCTCCCCGCATCTCTCTCCAAGAGAGGTGCTACCCTTTGCGAGGTCCTCTCCCGACCTGCTTATCCATTCCACCAGCCAACGGGGATAACTTTGAGATTAAGCCCTAATACATCAACCTTCTACCCAAATTCCACGGTCTCGAGACTGAAGACGCTTACGTTTTCATTACCAAATTTGAAAACGTATGCGCAATGAAGGGTACATCACAACTTTCTATGGATGCCATGCGCCTACGACTTCTTCCATTTACTTTGTGCGATACAGCCGAGAAGTGGCTGTATAACACCACCGCACACTCCATCACAAATTGGGAAGAATTCGTTGCGGCATTCCTTAAGAAATTCTACCATATGCAAAAGACAGCTCGAATCTGTAGCGAACTATATCAATTCTCCCAGTTCCCAGCTGAACCATTCTCAAAATGCGTTGAACGATTCAAGGATCTTTTGGTTCAATGCCCACATCACGGCATCCCGAAATGGGATCTTTGCCGAATCATATATGAGGGAATTAACCCTACCACTAAACAAAACCTTGAAAACATGTGTCAAGGCACCTTTATGTCCAAGGATGATGGGGAAGCATGGAAATTTTTAGAAGAGTTCGCTGAAAAGTCATTACAGTGGGAGACTGGAACCCAGCCATCGAGTAGGGGTGGCGTACACCAAATAGACGTGTCCATAGGTGTTCGAGCTGAGATGGCAGCAATGCAAAAGAAGCTCGACGCTATGGAACACAAATTCTTAGCAGCCTCCCTAAACCCAATGTCGCTCCCCAAAACTGTTTGTAGGTGCTGTTCTGATCCTTCTCACTTGACGGAAGATTGTCCATTAAACTCTCAGTTTCGAGGTCTCGAGTATACCAATGCTGCATTTCAAGGACCTAGAAACGACCCTTTTTCTTCCACATATAATCAGGGTTGGAGGAATCACCCGAATTTTGCTTGGAACCAATCCCAAAACACGGTTCCAAACCCTAATCAATTCCAACGGGTCCCTCCACCACAAAAGCAACCACTTCAACTCACCCAGCACCCCTACCAGTCACCAAATTTCCAAAACCAGGTCAACCCTCCTGCACCTTCTAATCCTAAGCAGTCGACCTGTTCTGACGAATTCTCTCAATTCGCTCAAACCATGAAATCACTCATGTCAAATTTCATGGATGTGTCGGCCGAGGTTAAGTCTTCAGTTGGTGAGATAAAGAAAAACTCAGCGTCCCAAGCTGAGAGTATCAAAACGATGGAAGCTGAGATTGCACGACTTAAGGCCGAAATGAGTGCAAGAGAACAAGGGAAACTCCCAGCTCAACCTTTACCCAATCCTGGCTATTCACATCATGTGAATGCAATCACCACGTTGAGATCTGGGAGAGTGCTGGATAACCATGTTGGGGAAGAAATTGATGATATTGAGAATCCTATCAACACCCCGGCTGAGATGTTTCCTCACACACACGCTTCTGCTTCTGATTCTTGTTCTTCTACACCACCGCCTTCTCACGAGCCTATTCTCCATTTCCCACTAGGCTCGACACCTCAGCCCATCTCTTTTACTCCTCCACAGACGATCCCCACTTCTATTTTAGGATCGGGGCCACACACACTTCCTTCTCCTATGATGGACCCAGCGCTCATTGCTAAAGCACCTTACCCGAATCGGTTAAGGCTAACACATCGAGTCCACATATGGAGAAGACCATGGAAATGTTCAAACAGGTTAACATCAACATCCCTCTCCTAGATGCGATTCAACAAGTCCCCGCTTATGCGAAAATTCTTAAGGACTTGTGCACTAGGAAGAGGAAGACTCAAGTGCCAAAGAAGGTCTTCATGTCCAATAGCATTAGCACTGCTTTTATCCCTCCGCTACCAAAGAAACGTAAGGACCCAGGATGTCCTACGATATCGATTTCTATTGGGGATAAACACATCAACCGTGCTCTTTTAGACCTTGGCGCAAGTGTTAACCTGCTTCCTTTCTCAGTCTATGAGCAACTAGGGATCGGAGAGTTGAAACCAGCCCATTGCACTCTCCAGATGGCTGACCGATCAATCACCAAACCTAGGGGTGAATTAGAGGATGTGTTAATAAAAATCGGGGAATTTGTATTCCCTGTGGATTTTATTGTACTTGATACACAGCCTGTAGCGAACCGCCGGAATCAAATTCCGGTGATTTTAGGTCGCCCCTTTTTGGCCACTTCCAACGCTATCATCAACTGTCGTAATGGTTCTATGACCCTATCTTTCGGGAATAGGTCAATAGAGCTGAACATTTACAAGTTGGGAAGTGTACCCTCCGAACCTACTGCTCATGTCTGTTCTGTCGACTTAATGGATGTCGACAACAGCGAATTTGATGATCCTCCTGATACCGATCTTGACACTTTTCATACGTTGTTGTTTGACCCAACTATGTATCATACACATACGGACTCTTCCACCGAGATATCCGGGTCAAGAACTAACACCGATTATGAGCTGCTTTTAGAGTCTGAAGATCACCCCGCACTTTGTGATGACATTATTCTTCGGGGTATTGATGAAACTTTTGAGGAGATCTTCGCTGATGAACTCGCATTTCTGAATAACACGGGTGTTGAGATGAATCATGTCCCAATCATTGAAATTGAACCTCCACCCCTTCTTCTGAATTGTAAAAAGAATGCGAGTAATCCATCACATTCACTGCATCGTCTCTTAAAAATGAGACGCACACACATTCTGTTTCACTACTTACCCTTTCCCCACTTCTTCTTCCACCAACCCGAGCACTACATTGATAAAATCTTCGAATGGTTGGTGTTGATCTTCGGTCTTTGCAAAGCTTGGCATCGACCAATGATTCTTGACCCCCTCATGTGATTGTCAAAGCTTAGCATTGCATAACTCAAGTTTGGGGGGAACATTTTTTTCCTGGCTCATGGAAAGAAGATTTTTACAAAAATTTTGAGCCAAGAATAAGTTTGGGGAAGGGTCTTCACTTAAATATTTTGCCTCCACTAATAAATTCCTCCCAAGCTTATAGGTTTTGTAGATATAGTGGCTGGCAACAGTGAGGACACTGTTGAAAACAAGTTTGGGGGAGGTTTGTGCTTAGTTTTGCATCATGTGCATATCATTTGCATGAGCACAAAACATTTCTTTAAAAAAAAAATCCAAAAAAATTTAAAAATTTTCAAAACCCATAAAAAATTTATGTAAATATTTTCTTTTAGCTCATCATTTTTTATAAATAATTTTTCAAAACCCATTAAAACCTATAAAAATTTAAAAAAATTTCAAAAAAAAAAATCTATAAAAATTCAAAAATTTTCAAAACTCATAAAAATTTTAAAATTTTTCAAAATATAAAAATATTTAATATTTATGATAATAAAAGATTAGATAGTGAACAATTACATCCATGAGATTAGAAAATTTTTAGAAAACTGAGAAAATTAGAAGTTTTCTTATACGAACTAGTAATAAGTAGTTATGAGCCGTTGTCCCAAGGGTTAGTAAGATGGAGGAAGTCACTAATCTGAGAATAAAAATAAGTCTGAAAAATAGTTTCTATTCTGGAAAGCCAAACATTTTGAACGTTGATACCCTGCTATTCGCACTTACACACGTCTTAAAGCCCGGGATAGTAGAGGATACCATGAAATGTTCTTATCTTAAAGCCGATGTATGGAAAAAAATGAAGAAAGTGGTGAGAAAAACGGACACTGGTTTTGTTATCACCAAGGGCAATAATAAAAAAATATATAGCGAGGGTGCCTTTTCACCTAGTGCCCTAAGGCCAACTGGTCTGGGAGTCACTGCTATGCCTAAGGTGGTGCAAGACGAGTAAAATACACCAAATAAGCAAGCACATGAGTAATCAGTCGGTTAGTACCTCAAGAAGTATTAACGGTCGCATGAAAGTGTGTAAGCATATCTAATTAAAAAGTACTGAGGCTGATGGGCAAGAGTATGATAGCTTGAATTGAATTCTCCGGGTGTAGGGATGTCCTTTACACACACGCAGGGCGATATGATCGATGTTTGGATGAAAGATAGGAATGAAGAATAAGACGATGTTTTATTGAGGGAGGACGTGATTTCTAACATCTTTTCATGACCATTAAGATAGGGCTCATGACAACCGAAAAGCTAGCTTAGTTGGAAACCCTAATTTTCAAGGCTTTTCTTTTACAATTCTTGTCATTAAATGAAATATTCATGATCTTTCTTTTATTATTGGATTTTGTGGGTGTAATCCGCTGAAAACCCTCATGAGACAACACTCCTCCTATTAGGGACACCTAGAGGTTTAAAGGCTTGTTGCACATGCTCAGTGCAATCATGTTGCCTACGAAAGTGTGCTTTTCTCTTTCTTTATTTTCTCCTTCTCTTTTTAATAAAACAGTTCGATCGAGACGATCGAAAATAAGTTTGGGGGAATTTGATCAGTCGAAAATACTGCATTTCTAACACGGCAATTTCCCTACCTTTTGCAGTCAAGTAAAGGTATCCGGTAATCATATCACACATATTTGCAAAACACATGTAAAATATTGGATTACTTGTACTGTATACTAAAACCGGCACTTTTTAGGGAAATTGTGTGTTTTTCATGGCATTGCATCATCCTTGTATTGCGCAACACTTGTCTGGGGTCTAATGCAGGAAATCACAGAAGCAGAGCCCAAAATTTAGAAAAGAGCTGATAAAAGACATGCCAATTCAAAGGCTAAAGATCTGGAGCAATACAGAAGGCCAAATAAAATTAAACACATCATAGTAAGGACCATATGATATCCCAAGCCCACAGAAGAAAACACAAGCTCCAAGTCCACTAAAGGGCCGCGGATCCGCGGTCCAAACACCCTTGGCGCCGCGGATCCGCGGTGATTTGATGAGATCACAGCTCCATATTTCTTCCACGTGCCCCCCCCTAACGGCCAAAGCTTCCAGAAGACCCCAGAAGCTCCACGTGGCATATTTAGAAAGCTCGGCTTAACAAACTCTTAGAGGGAAATTCAAATTTTGGGCTTAACTAACTTTTTGGATGGAAATTTAAATCTTTTGGTTAACTAACTTGTGGAGGGAATTCAAATTTCAATCCTAGATCTAAAATTTGGAGGTCTATATAAGAGAGCCTAGATCTTGGGTGCAAATTGTTCAAGAATCACCACCATCTTCAACCCACAAGTTGAGTGACACGACTTGTGCCCCAAATCCAATCCTAATTCAAAATCAAGATCAAGATCCCGAGAGCAATTCAAGCAAGTGAGCCTTCAACCTTTGGAAGCGACGCCGGATTTCAACGGAGCAAGAGATCCTCGCCGATCCGCTACTCAAGGAGCCGAGCGAAGCCGAAATCGACGATCTAGTTCCTTCCCTTTGTAAATTCAAGAGAGTTGTAACGAAAATTGTCGATAAATAAAGGTGAATTTTCTATATTCTTGCTTATCTTTTAATTCAAGCATAATGATTAGATCTCAATTTGTGATTGTGTTTGTGATCATGATGTTTGAGTAATCTCCGCTCGTGTAGGAGTTGTGACGATCTTTTAGATGATGATGATTTAGATATTTTTACAATTCTTAAATCCTATAACGTTTGGAAATTCTAGTGAATCAAATGATTAATAACCTAGTTTCGAGATGATGCTTTCTTGATCGTGTTCACTCGAAACTAGGGAACAACTATTAAACATTTGATTAACTAGAAGCTAGAATTTGAATGCGATCCATCGAAAGGACAAAGGATGAGTTGCGAAATCCCTAATTTCCTCGCAAGATCCTTAAACCTCGATGAATTTGCATTGATCTAGTATCAATTCGTTAATGGATAAGAATGAGTAATCATTAGATCCCATCACATCTATAGATCCGATCTACTCCTACGAGCCATACTTCGAATCTTGATTATTGGTTGGAAATTATCACACATCTCAATTCTTGTTTTTAATGTCTTTTCTAGATCTGGATTTTTCTTATTTCTTGATCTTCAAATGCAAATCATGAATTGTTTTCTTTTCTTTTCATTAAAGTTTCGACTCATCTAATTCTGAAATTGAACGGATTACACTTTCCCTGTGGACGATCCGCACTTACCAACGCGCTACATCCGACACCGTTATTGATTGCGGTCAAAATATTTTTGGTTGTAATTTCTAAAAACAATTTTCTCAAAAACATAATACACAACAAAAATCATAAATCATTGCACCAGATTTATGTTATCGTGAGCGTCCGCACTTGGCGTTCGTTATCATGCACGCTACTGCACTGGATGTTTTATACGTACCAGGCGCACTTGATTTGGATTTCGCGCATGTTGGGCGCATGATATGAGATTTTGTGCACACCGGGTGCACTCGATTGAGATTTTTTACTCATGCATGTTGGATGCACTTGATGGGGGTTTTCATTCGTGCATGTTAGTTGCACTGGGTTGAGATTGTAGTTCCCATCCGTTGCACTGGACAGATGCTTTCGTGTACACCTGTTGCACTTAGTTTTTCTTTTGTGCATATTGTGGCACTTGCATTGGATTTGGTTTTCCATGCACACCAGACGCATGTGATGTTGGATACGCCTTTTGAGGCTGATTTTATTATGAGTATTGTGTTTTGATGATGGATATTATATTGTATAGTAGCCGAGCAGGACTGGTCTGAGAACAGTGCCGGAGTACTTTTGCATGCATCAAAAGTTACCAAAGGTTTTCAAAAAGGATCTATAATCTCGCTATTTCCTACCTGTCCGCGAGTGACACGAAATTTTACAAGGAAGACATTCTGGGATATTTCAAAAAGGCAGGACGTATAAATTGAGCAAAACAGATATATAGGTATATATATTCTACTTTACAAATGATCGTCCGCCACTTGTGCCATGAGCTACGCATAGCATGGAAATTTGGAAAAGATTGGCATGAGTTTTTCAGCTTTTAAAATGGTTTTACAAGATGCGTGCTATATATTTGTATTATGATTTTGGCTATAGTGCATTTGGATTCCAGTGGTGGAATTTGATATTCGTATTTCCTATATAACTCCGATGATTGCATGATGCTTGACGGAGTTTAATTTTATGTTTAGTACTCGTTTTAAGATGCACATGATGCTCTGTGGTATTTCAGTATCGTCCGTGATTTCGAAGCCCCGTTGATTTGAGCTGATTATTGAAACGTTTTAGTATTCGAGGAGTTAAATTTTTAAATTCCGGAACCGAATTTCTTTAAGGGGGGAAAGACTGTAACATTTCAGAAATATAAAATATTATTTTTGGAAATTTAATATTGAAATAATATATTTCGCGAAAACTATTCGATTTGCGAATAGGGATTTTTCGTAAAATGGTATAAGTATATACCAATATTTGGAAATTAATCGGAGAATAAAATGATTTATTTATTTTAATGATATTTATCGGATTTTTTTGCCAAATCCGTATTTTTACATTTTTTCATGACTTATGCAACATGTCATGTGCATGTTGGTTTTGTGTTTGTGACTTGTGGCTTATGAGAACAAAAAGAAGTTGTGAGAATGAGTAAAGAGAAAAGAAAAGAAAAGAAAAGGGAAAGAGAGAAGGAAATTCAAGTGTGAATAGAATCAAATTGATGCCATGGTTAAAACGAGAAGAAACAAAATACATATTTTGTTAGGAGAGTGAGCTTAAGAAGAGAGTGAGGCTAATAAAGAGAGAGGATTATACTTGGCTGCCCCATTCCTCCCTCCCCATTGTTTCTTCATGTATTTTCTCCATCTCCTTCAACCCTCACTACCTCCATGCATCATCTCCATTCCTTTTCCAAAACCTCATGCCCCTTCATTAAAAACATGCACAACCCTATCCTAAACCCTTAGAACCATTCAAGTTTGGATTTTGAAGTCTTTGGGCCATTCAAGAATCTTCCTATGTTGCAAATGAGGTAATCCATACACATTAAATTATTGTTTATGTTAAATATGCTCGTTTAGTTAAGAATTTGGTATAAATAGGATATGTGATCTTAATAATGTCTAACTTGCTGTTAAGTGGCCAATTGAAGTGTATTGAGTGTTTACAAGGCCTTAGAGATTGAATCCATGGCCTAGAAATGAGTTTAGAACCCGATATATGAAGTTAGAATTTTCCCGTGTCGGTTTTGTGAAACCTTAAGGCCTACAGGGTATCTGGAGCTATCTGGGATTTTTCTAAGAAAATCAAACAAGTCTATTAACCTAGATAGACCACTCGAAGACTACCACCAAAACACGAGCCCGTTTCACCCTAGTACGGTCGGCTAGGTCGGATTTTCTCTATCTATGTCGCCGGAACCCCTGTTGGCATTGGTGATGAGGTTTTTCCTGTAGTTCCCTTACCCTATAACCTATCCCCTGCACTTGCTGGTTTAGTCCCAATTGAACTGAGTTAAAATCTGGGAGTGTTTTCTCATGTTGTTGATTAGTGTTATGCGATTTCTGAATTGGGGTTTTGATATTTGATTTGGATTATGTCGTTAGATGTTTGTGCGTTAACGACGAGGGTTACTTGATTGATCTTGCATGCGTAGGTTATGGGTTCTAACCTATAAGCAATCCGTGTGCCGTATCGGTTTTCGTATATTGGTTGTGTTTGCATTGCGACTGTGTGGATTGTTGGTACTTTCGCGTGGTCTTCCGAGACGACGAAGCATATCGACTTCGGCCAAGCGAGGAGAATTGCTGGTGAGTAGATTTATATCTTTGGGGGAAGTCGGGTGGATGGCGTATAGCACCCCTGCAAACATTGATATGGAAGATTGCGCTATAAATTATAATCAAATAAAAGATATGCTATGAACTTAAGATAATATGGTTATAGGATTTAAATATGATATAATATGATAAAAGTTGACAATAATTGATATATGAGTTGTTAATGGTATGAATTGAAAGACGACAAGTATGGTTTGATAATAATATGATATGAGATCGAGATCGATAATCACGACATGAGATTGAAATTGAGGTGTTGTGAAATTAATATGATATGACATTTATACAAATGTGATTTGAAGTATATGTTATGGGTATAATGAGTAATATGTCGTACAAGACTTTAGATCCGTACCCTCCTTATTATATAGGTCGATAGATTCCCTATTCTGTTTGATGACCCCGTACGATGGATTACCGTACGTGATGAGATGTACAGGAAGATTGAACCACGCTAGTGATTTGAGGATGTTGATCCATGATTATTGTCATATCAGATGTTATGAGGCGGGATCGCCGATATAAAGATTTCCACCTAAACCATACCTATTTTCAAGACGACGATGTGTATCGTTTAAAAGTGACCGTATGATTCTTGTGTAGATAGATACACCATTTATTGTTCATGTTGTGTAGGATATTAACCCCGTGATGTACATGCCATGTGCCGGTATTTAATGCTATATGATATCATTTGCTAGTACACCTGCACAATTACCGTTGATGCGTATGTTACACATACACAGATTTGCCGGCTCCCACACATTCTTCATCGGTAATTGCCATGCTACTTACACAGTAGAACTGCCATATCATGATATTATTCTTAACCATAAAAGTACATTCATTGTTCAGTACTATCACTTGACATGCTTGCATTATATACCCGATATGCTCATATTACTACTCTATGTTGCATACATCGTACCTTATGGTTATATGCTTGCATGTTATATCCGATATGCTCATATTACTACTCTATTTTGCATACATTGTACTTTATGGTTATATGCTTTGAGATGCTGTTTTTATGAGATCTCTGGATTTGAGAACCGCAGTTTAATTTCAAAGGAAAATATATACTGTTTTAAAAATGCGGTTTCTCTTGATATGACATTTCGAGGTGTCCACCATAGGTTTTCTCGGTTCTGAGCACTACCTGCGGGTACATGGTGGACCCGGTGAGGTACCCCGGTGCAAGAAGACTCGTATTGTTAGGCAGTGAGCCTGGCAAAGGAGCACTACCTATCGGTGATTGTATAGAGCTCGGTGGATATCCGGAGGATACCGTTTTGGAGTTATGATATTAGATGGATATAAGGACCGATCTGAGGATGTGGCTCCTGAGATGAGATAGATATGAGGGCTGATATGAGTATGCGGCGCCTGAGATATGAGGATTTACGTGTCGATACATGACACGGGTTTTCATGATGTTTGGAGTGTCGTTGTTGGACACTCAGGTTCCATGATTTTGTTGTGTCGTTGATAGACACAAGTGGTTGATATCCTCATATATATATATACATGCTTATGTTTTCATGATGTTTGAGTGTTATTGTGGGACACTCTGGTTCCATAATATTGTTTGTGTCGTTGATGGACATGTGGATGATATCCACATGCATACAGGCAGATGATGTAAGATGTTTATTTTTATATGTCATGCATTGATAGATTGTTGACATATATGCGTACTTGGTCACCCTAGATATCATAGTATTACCTTCAGGATATAGTAACCTAAGGAATCGTTGTTTTATTTGATTTCTACTTGCTGATGTTTTCTACTCACGAGTTAGCAACTCACCCCCGTTGTGCCACAGTTCTTGCAGGATTGACCACTTGGGATCAGTTACGATATTGCTGGCACGCAGCTTCTTCCAGGATGCTTTTCTTTGGTAGGTGGGACACATGTTGGATCGTGCACACTCTCGTACTTTATATATTCCGTTGTATCTAGATAAACTCCATCAGATCAATCAAATCGGAGACTAGAATTGTATTTTGGTAGACCTAGTCAGACTTGGGTTTTGTGCGAAACTTAGAGCGATGGGTTTATGATCGCTTTCTTGATTTTTGATGTCTTGCCTCTTTATTTGTTCTTTCTTGGTTGTTTCTTCGCCGTTGGCTGTCGTATATATGTTTTTGCGTGGTTGTGATTCCGCCAGTTGGCGAAGAGCTAGCTCCTACTTGGGGATGCCTATATATTGTTGTATTTATGTTTTTGGATCAAAATATACAAGGGAGGTGCTTCCCAATTTTTAAAAAAAAAAACAGGATTCATTACACCTTTATTTCAAAATTGCACCCCCACAATTTTCCGCAAAAAGGTTTAGATTTTCTGGGCTTCGGCTTACTTAGTTTACGTCACACCTTTAGACGTTGCATAATTTAAGTGCCGGTCACGTGCTAAATTACAGGTCATGACACATATCGTGAGAATAGAATACAGTATCACATACGCGTAACAATCTCGGTCCCGTACATATCATATATATAGTCTTACTCGTTTTCGCCTGAGCCAGAAAACCTCTGTGTAGGACTCTAAAGACTCGTCAATACGCCGGCAGTAAGTGGTGATCATATCAGTCACCCATAAGCCTTCAGCGGTCAGCTAAACGTAACGGCAACCCGGGTACAAGAAAGCATACTCACACTCCTGTGAATCCAATCAGTAACACTACCGTACAGTCCGGTCTCTTCGTCTGATATGTCGTATATCTGGGCCTGGGGGTGGTAAACGTGAGGCACCAATAGTCTGATAAGTCATGCTGATATGAGGCTCATAACGGTTCGAGAAACTAGTACCACCAACCAGTAGATCTCAGCAACCCTGGCCAGGGATTTTCTTATATGGCCAATCAAGCATAGCGCAACATCAACCCCCAATACCGGGAGAGACGAAATCCCCTCTTATCGCTCATTGGCACCATGTGACTCGGGACTGTACCAAAAAACCACCGTTTTGCATGATCTCTTGAACGTGGTAAGGTGGAAATCAAAGCATAGTGGGAATTACACAAGACTCTATGACGATCTCGAGTCGACAGACTAACCTGTACCAATGTCACCAAAGAACTGCTATCTGACGATATGTATAATCCATCTAGGAGTTCTCGGCGAGTCCTTTCAGTGTACCCAGTCTCCAATGAGAACCCGTATACCATCTTTGATATCAAACACCAATGGATGTGGGATCATCCATTGCCCATCGTATGGGTCATGATGCGTGTACGCCAGTCTACTATGGAGTATCGATGCCCAGTCTCGATACACCCTCGACTAGAAAAAATTATAGGATGTACTTGTGGACTACCCTTGGCCCCACTAATGTGATCTCTATCATAGTCCTGGCAGTCAAGTACCCATCCCAAGGTCTTTATAAACATGTGAGAGCAAGACAGTATTACTATACTAATCTACATGTTAAGACAAAGAGCAACCAGATAATATACTATCGTGTCGAGCAAGAAAGTCCTTTCTATATATATCCAAGCATCCATTATAATATATATCACATGTACAATAATGGCCTCTAGGGCATATATATAACTAACAGAAATTCGGTCCCCGAATTTAAAATCTTACTATGCGTACCTTCAAAGAGATGAGGGAATTTCTTCCGCATCTCGCTCTCTGCTTCCCATGTGTCCTCTTCGCTATTCGGGCCACGCCAAAAAACCTTCACAGATGGATAGACCTTTGACCGAAGTTTCTTCACCTGCCGATCCAATATAACTACCGGCTGCTCGGTGAACGAAAAATCGCGCTCTAACTAAACGGTCTGGTGCTGAATCATGTTAGAAGGGTCATGAAGGTACTTGCGAAGCATCGATACATAGAATACGGGGTGAACATCCGAAAAACTGGGCTGAAGTGCCAAACGATAGGCAACGGTACCAACTCGCTCAAGTATCTCAAAAGGACCCAAAAATCTAGGACTAAGTTACCCTTTCTTCCCAAAGCTCATCACGCCCTTCATCGGAGAATTCCGTAGGAATACATGATCCCCCACTGCGATCTCGAGTCTGCGACGAGGACGGTCAGCATAAGACTTCTTTCTGCACCGGGCTGCTCTTATCCTATCCTGAATCAACTGGACCTTCTCCATAGTCTCTTGAACTAGCTTGGGTCCCAAAATCCTGCTCTCGCTGAGTTCTGTCCAACAGACTGGCGATCGACACTTTCAACTATACAAAGCCTCAAAAGGCACTATCTGAATCGTCTCCTGATAACTGTTATTGTAGGAGAACTCTATCAACGGTAAGTGACGATCACAGCCACCAAATTCAAGTACGCACGCACAAAGCATATCCTCAAGAGTCTGTATAGTCCGCTCTGACTGACCATCGGTCTGCGGATGGAAAGCGGTGCTAAAACTCAATCAGGTATCCAAAGCTTCCTGAAGCTTCTGCCAAAGACGGCTGGTAAACTGGGTGCCTCTGTCGGATACGATGCATGTGGGAACGCCGTGAAAATGCATAATCTCATCAATGTACAACTTGAAGGGTCCCGGCAGCGCCCTAGCCATCGAAACGCGGCAAAAATGCGGAACAAAAATTTTCTACACTGGCGCTACCGCTACCCGATTTACGGATCAACCTTAAACCCTAAACTAGCAAACTAACTAAGAGTTAGAATCGTTATATCGAGTTGATCTGTGTCCTTCGGTCTTCATTCCAAGCTCCTAGCGTCTCCTTGATGTGGTTTGGTCGCCGGTCTTCCTCCATCTCCGATGATCCACCCGAGGGAAACGGCGCAAGCTCCAATCTCGACGAACGAGGTAACCGACTCTCCAAAGTCACTAGATATGGAGTGTGAAGGTGTAGTAGTGTGTCACTATATTTTCTCTCTACCCAAAGTGCTCATGGAGCAACTAAAGAAGATGAAGTAGGAAGGTAATGAAGACTTGGCATGAGGCAATGAAGTGGATAAGTATTTTCATTGTGAACTTGAGAGTGAGAGAGTGGGCTAAGCATTATGTGTAATGTTACCAAATCAAAATGAAAACCCCTTGACCAAATTGGCCGGGCCCCCCTCTTTCACTTCCATTATCATAAAAAAAATGTCATATCCAAATTTTCATTAAACAAATGAGAAACCATGCTTTGACCCATGCCACTTACTTGTCCATGACCATGCCTCCTTTTCCACCTCATTTATAAAAACAAATGAATTTCCATAAATGGAAAATCATATAAATGAGGTGGCATCTTCTAGAAGCTATTCCGTATAAAATATGGAATACTTCCCGGTACATGTATCGAAATACATATATGCGTATTCGTACCAAAATACAAATAGCCAAGAGAGAAAATGAATTGTGAACAATAATACTAGAATATATATATGTAAATTATTAAATCAAAAACCTGATTTAATAATCTGGCTTAATCCTAAGACGCTAGTATTATCAACCGTCCAATTAAAGTCTGCGCCGCACATGCACACATTTAACCGGACACCTGTATGTATCAACAAACCTCATATACACCATATCGCCTGAACCGTGAAAACCCTCTGTATGGGACTCTAAAGACTCGTCAATACGCTGGCAGTGGGTTTAACCACAAGCACGTCAGTGGCACTAGATGTACGTAACGGCTACCCAGGTATTGAGCGAAAGGGAGGCCGACGAGCAAACTCATCCTGAACCCCTACTGAGCCTGACAGTGACAATATTCGTACAGTCCGGTCTGTTCGTCTAAGAGTATCGCATATCGAGTCTAGGTAGGTGGATAAATTCAGACTCATAACAACGCGATATTTAGTGTCGGCACGTAACCCATCACCTCCTGAGAAACCATCGATCCTGGATCGGTAATCCTCATCTTCCATGGCCATGGATTTGTGGTGATGGCCATCCGTACACAATGCGACATCAACCCCCAATACCGGGAGAGACGAATCCCCGACGATCCGATCACTGGTTCCATGTGGCTCGGGACTGTACCCAACTAAAACCTGTTTGCACGACTCCTTTGAGCCGTGGTAGGGTAGTAATTAAAGCACAGTGGGAACTCACACGAGACAAATGAGAATCTCAGGTCGACAGACTAATCTGTACACATGTCACCAGGGAACTGCTATCTGACAATAGGTATAATACCAACTAGCAGGTTCCCGGCGAGTCTGTCTAGTGTACTCATAACCCAATGAGCACTTGTATACTATCTTAGGTGAACAAACTAACACCAATGGCTTGTGAGACCCGGCCACCGCCCCTCGTCGGGGTCTCGATCATTATACACTAGTCTACACTGGAGTATCGATGCCCGGTCTCGATACTCCTACGACTAGGGACATTTAAGGATGCGCTTATAGACCCCAGCTCCTACAAATATGATCTCCATCATACTGCTGGCAGTCAAGCAAGAATCCTAAGGGCTCTATCAACACGTACATGATGATAAAGACGAACCAAATAGCATACTATCATCTTGAGTAAGACTGTTTTATCGGTATATGTCCTACCTCAATCATCACAATCATCTGTCCGCGACTATGATAATTGACTTGAGGGCACTATATCCAACAATCTCCCACTTGCACTTAAGGCCAATTATTGCGATGTCGCATACTCACATCCTGTGTGATACCGAACACCCAACTTCGCTACTAATCAGTTTCGCAAAGCCCGTTTGCGAAAATGATTGCGTTCGAGAAATTGCCTCAGTGAGTGGATTCGCTCCAATGTTTCTTTCTGTATCTCTCTTAATCTCAACTTCGCGGAGAAAGCTATCTCCCGAAATGATCTATACCTGTCGTAGAATTTGTCTGGATATCTGATGGGACCCAGTTCTCAAATGAACTCCAAATCCAGCAAACCACTTAGACTGTATCGTCCACTGAATTTAATCAGTATCCTGCGTCATGCCTTTCCTCAGTATTCGCTTGGACTACCCGTCCAACATAGTGTCCCTCAAAAGAGGGAAAACTATAACTCTGACAGTCACTCTGTCATCCATGTCACCTTGGAAGCCTGATATGATAACCGTCTCCTGAAGGAGGCTACCGTTACCATATCCATAGAATATCCATTCATGTTCGTAAACTGCTTCCCAATGTTTCTCCAGGATTGGATTAATATATCTGCTTATCGCATCTAGTGCAAAAGCAATATCTGGTGTGGTACTTGACATTTCATGATTAACTCAATTGCCTAAGTAAGTGATATGCTAATCAAGCAGAACCCTCTCCCCTTTAGTCTGTAAGACACCTTTAGAGAGGTTGACTCCATCACGTGCAGGTAGACCACCTTGCCAGGAGTCGTCCATTTAATGTCAAAGTACCCAGATTAGGATACTTCCCAAATCTAGATCTAGTAACCAGAAAACCTGATATTATATCCATATCTTATGTGGAGAAGCAACTTTGTGACAACCAAAGTATGACCGATCGTAGTATAGGAATATCCCATCCTATCAAGTGCATGTCATCCCGAATCCTCGGATATCACACCCTACTACCTTCTTACTAGATCCATCTCCTATTTTGATGAAGTCAAAACCTATGACTGTCACATCAAAAATAGATGATCTATTTCCGCTATACCTGCTTTAGTCTATTAATAGACACAAGCTACTTGCCTACTATGCTTCCGCTGCTCCCACTAACTACAACAACCCTCTAGCAGAGTCATATATAAGTGCACTTCTAAAACTAGTTTAGAACGACGCAATACATATCCTCCTGCCGGGTCTTATAGTCTAGAACAACAGCAATGGCAAGTCTGGGTAAACAAGAACCTCCCTGTCACCGTCTCTGAGAAGACCGATGTACCTCTCGGGTGACTGAGGTTACCCACTGATCAGTCGAAAATACTGCATTTCTAACACGGCAATTTCCCTACCTTTTGCATTCATGTATAGGTATCCGGTATTCTTATCGCACATATTAACAAAACACATGTAGAATACTGGATTACTTGTACTGTACACTAAAACCGACACTTTTAGGGAAATTGTGTGTTTTTCATAGCATCGCATCATCCTTGTATTGCGCAACTCTTGTCTTGGGTCTAATGCAAGAAATTCCAGAAGCAAAATCCCAAAATTGGGAAAAGATCCGATAAAAGAAATGCCAACTCAAAGGATAAAAGATCTGGAGCAAAACAAAAGGCCAAATGAGATTTCACATATTGTATAAAGGCCCACATTGAAGCCCAAGAATTACCATGTGAAAAGAAAGCTTCATGGCCACCAAAGGGCCGTGGATCCGCGGCCTAAACCCCTTTGGCGCCGCGGATCCGCGGCCATATAGTGTGATCGAGGGACCAAATTTCCTCACATGCTCTAAAATAACTGCCCAAGCTTCCAGAAGACCCCAGAAGCTCCACGTGGCACATCTAAAATGCTCGGCTTAACAAACTCTTGGAGGGAAATTCAAATTTTGGGCTTAACTAACTTTTTGGAGGGAAATTTAAATCTTTTGGTTAACAAACTCTTGGAGGGAATTCAAATTTTAATTCTAGATCTAGATTTGGGAGGCCTATAAAAAGGAGCCTAGATCAAGGTTGTAAATGGTTCAAGAATCACCACCATCTTCAACCTACAAGTTGAGTGACACGACTTGTGTCTCAAATCCAATCCCAATTCAAGATCAAGATCAAGATCCCGAGAGCAATTCAAGCAAGTGAGCCTTCAACCTTTGGAAGCGACGTCGGATTTCAACGGAGCAAGAGATCCTCGCCGATCCGCGACTCAAGGAGCCGAGCGAAGCCGAAATCGACGATCTAGTTCCTTCCTTTTGTAAATTCAAGAGAGTTGTAACGAAAATTGTCGATAAATAAAGGTGAATTTTCTATATTATTGCTTATCTTTTAATTCAAGCATAATGATTAGATCTCAATTTGTGATTGTGTTTGTGATCATGATGTTTGAGTAATCTCCGCTCGTGTAGGAGTTGTGACGATCTTTAGATGATGATGATTTAAATATTTTTACAATTCTTAAATCCTATAATGTTTGGAAATTCTAGTGTATCAAATGATTAATAACCTAGTTTCGAGATGATGCTTTCTTGATCGTGTTCACTCGAAACTAGAGAACAACTATTGATCATTTGATTAACTAGAAGCTAGAATTTGAATGCGATCCATTGAAAGGACAAAGGATGAGTTGCGGAATCCTTAATTTCCTCGCAAAATCCTTAAACATCGATGAATTTGCATCGATCTAGTATCAATTCATTAATGGATAAGAATTAGTAATCTTTAGATCTCATCACATCTATAGATCCGATCTACTCCTACGAGCTATACTTCTAATCTTGATTGTTGGTTGGAAATTATCACACATCTCAATTCTTGTTTTTAATGTCTTTTCTAGATCTAGATTTTTTCTTATTTCTTGATCTTCAAATGCAAATCATGAATTGTTTTCTTTTCTTTTCCTTAAATTTTCAACTCATCTAATTCGAAAATTGAACGGAACTCACTTTCCCTGTGGACGATCCGCACTTACTAATGCGCTACATCCGACACCGTTATTGATTGCGGTCAAATAATTTTTGGTTGTGATTTCTAAAATCTATTTTCTCAAACACCGACACAATCGGAAACCAAATTCTTTAATCAATCAAAATGGCGCCGTTGCCGGGGTTCGTGTGCTATTTGTTCATTTTTTGAAATTTGAGTTGAAAAGTTTATTCCATCAATAATTTTTAGATCAAAACTCGCGCAAAATACTAATACGTGATGTTGTGGTTAATTGCAAGGAGATCTGGAGCTTGCTGGGAAATTGGCAAATTATTTGAATAATTCCAGAGGACTAAAGAAGTGATCTGGAGCTTGCTGGAAAAAATTTTGTGCAGCTATTCCACTAAAGCACCGCGTTTCCGCGGCCCTAGCTCCCAAATGCGGCGGTTCCGCGGCGGCATGAGGGCTTCTCTGTAAAATTATTATCTGGTAATCTCTAACTTTCTTATCTCCTTCCTAAAATCTACTCCAACTAACAATTTGTTGTAGGTTTCTTTGCAAATAATCGCAGCGCCGCAAAAGCAAAATTAAAATTGTGCTTGTTTTTGATTTTGTGGTTGTTTGCATAATTAATACGGACATTAAGGGGCACGGCCAAATCCAGATTAGGTGGGGAGTTCATTACCCTTCCTAGGCCCCAAAAATCACAAACCTGCATCCGCATTACCCTCATTAATTAAAAAATATCTAGAGATGACTCTAAGGACCGTCGCGCTCACTTAGGACAAGAGAAAGCCGTGGGTAATTCATTGCTTATCCGCGTTTTCTTGTGGTGTCTAAGGCAAGTGTGTCGAAGGCTAGTGGTTATTAATTAGGCCCACTACTTACGTAGTGGATTACCTTCCCACTTACCTTGCACTTACCTGGCCACAGGAGAAACAAAGAGGCAGTGGAGGATTTTATCCTGCGACTTGTATTTTGGAAGTTAGGAGCGGTCTAGAGATTGGACCTAGATGACCATAAATACTAGGGTTGCTTGTTGCATTTGTTGTGATCGCATCATATTTTCAAAATCCGTATCATTTTTCAAAACAAACACCACATTCATTTCATCCCCCTAATTATAAATCACGCTGCCACTTGTACTAACCCCTTTTAGTGCAAGATAGGCTGGACACGGGATTCTAGTGCCCGACTTGTCCGCGTCCCCTCGATCGACTCCGAAGTCGGTATTTCTCCATTTACCTTTCTTTTACCCCCCACCACACCCACACCGATGGATCAGTCTCCATCAAACCTCTTCACCGCTACTCTGCCGCCGTCCGTTGGTGCGCAGAATCCTCCCCGCATCTCTCTCCAAGAGAGGTGCTACCCTTTGCGAGGTCCTCTCCCGACCTGCTTATCCATTCCACCAGCCAACGGGGATAACTTTGAGATTAAGCCCCAGTACATCAACCTTCTACCCAAATTCCACGGTTTCGAGACTGAAGACGCGTACGTTTTCATTACCAAATTTGAAAACGTATGTGCAATGAAGGGTACATCACAACTTTCTGTGGATCCCATGCGTCTACGACTTCTTCCATTTACCTTGTGCGATTTAGCCGAGAAGTGCTATATAACACCACCGCACATTCCATAACGAATTCGGAAGAATTCGTTGCGGCATTCTTTAAGAAATTCTACCCCATGCAAAAGACAGCTCGAATCCGTAGCTAACTCTATCAATTCTCCCAGCTTCCGGCTGAACCATTTTCAAAATACTTTGACCGATTCAAGGATCTTTTGGTTCAATGCCCACATCACGGCATCCCGAGATGGGAACTTTGCCGAATCATATATGAGGGCAGTAACCCTACCACTAAACAAAACCTTGACAACATGTGTCAAGGCACCTTTATGACCAAGGATGATGGGGAAGCATGGAAATTTTTAGAAGAGTTCGCTGAAAAGTCACTACAGTGGGAGACTGGAACCCAGCCATCGAGTAGGGGTGGCGTACACCAAATAGACGTGTCCATAGGTGTTCGAGCTGAGATGGCAGCAATGCAAAAGAAGCTCGACGCTATGGAACACAAATTCTTAGCAGCCTCCCTAAACCCAATGTCGCTCCCCAAAACCGTTTGTGGGTGCTGTTCTGACCCTTCTCACTTAACGGAAGAATGTCCATTAAACTCTCAGTTTCATGGTCTCGAGCATACCAATGCCGCATTCCGAAGACGTAGAAACGACCCTTTTTCATCCACATACAATCAGGGTTGGAGGAATCACCCGAATTTTGCCTGGAACCAATCCCAAAACATAGTTCCAAACCCTAATCAATTCCAACAGGCCCTTCCTCCACAACAGCAACCACTTCATCTCACCCAGCACCCCTACCAGTCACAAAATTTCCAAAACCAGGTCAACACTCCTACACCTTCTAATCCTATGCAGTCGACCTGTTCTGACGAGTTCTCCCAAGTCGCTCAAACCATGAAATCACTCTTGTCAAATTTCATGGAAGTGTCGGCCGAGGTTAGGTCTTCCGTCGGTGAGATAAAGAAAAACTCAGCGTCCCAAGCTGAGAGTATCAAAACGATGGAAGCTGAGATTGCACGACTTAAGGCTGAATTAAGTGCAAGAGAAAAAGGGAAACTTCCGTCTCAACCCCTACCAAATCCTGGGCATTACAATGTAAATGCCGTCACAACGTTGAGATCAGGAAGAATGCTGGATAACCATGTTGGGGAAGAAGTTGATGATACTGAAAATCCTATCAACGCCCCGGCTGAGACTTTTCCTCACACACACTTCTACGTCTGATTCTTGTTCTCCTACCCCACCGCTTTCTCGTGAGCCTATTCTCCATTTCCCTCTAGGCTCGACACCTCAGCCCACCTCTTCTAGCTCTTCACAGACGATCCCCACTCCTCTTTCGGGATCTTGTCTACCCCCTCTTCCTTCTCCTATGATGGACCCAGCGCTCATTGCTAAAGCACCTTACCCGAATCGGTTAAGGGCTAACAAATCGAGTACTCATATGGAGAAAATCAAGGAAATGTTCAAGCAGGTTAACATCAACATCCCTCTCCTAGATGCAATTCAACAAGTCCCCGCGTATGCGAAAATTCTTAAGGACTTGTGCACTAGGAAGAGGAAGACTCAAGTTCCGAAGAAGGTCTTCATGTCCAATAACAATAGCACTGCTTTTATCCCCCAGCTACCAAAGAAATGTAAGGACCCAGGATGTCCTACGATATCAATTTCTATTGGGGGTAAAAACTTCAATCGTGCTCTTTTAGACCTTGGCGCAAGTGTTAACCTACTTCCATATTCTGTATATGAGCAGCTAGGGATTGGAGAGTTGAAACCTGCTCACTGTACTCTCCAAATGGCAGACCGATCTATCACCAAACCTAGGGGTGAACTAGAGGATGTGTTGATAAAGGTCGGGGAATTTGTATTCCCTGTAGACTTCATTGTTCTCGATACACAGCTTGTAGCAAACCCCCGGAGCCAAATTCCGGTGATTCTGGGTCGGCCATTCCTTGCCACTTCCAATGCTGTCATCAACTGTAGAAATGGTTCAATGAACTTATCATTTGGAAATATGACCATTGAACTAAACATCTATAAAATTGGAAGTCAGCCATCAGAACCCTCTGCTCATATCCTCGATGTGTGCTCTGTCCACGAGATTGCTCCCGAAAGTTGCGGAGTTGAGGAACTTTGCTTTACAGGTCTCGACGACACTGCCACATCACCGTTTGACCTGACACATGATCTTAGTGAGGACACCATTTCCACGCTTGAGTCTGCCACTCCTGACTCATCACCATCCGATTCTGTATCTTTTACAGGCTATGAGCTTCTTTGTGACTCCAAAAATCATTCGATGATCCCACCTTCTATCATTTCTCCGCCAGCATTAGATCTCAAAATTTTACCTTCTCATCTTAAATATGCATATTTAGGTGAGAATGAATCTTTACCGGTTATCATTTCCGCTTCTCTAGCATCAGAGCAAGAGAATGCACTCTTATCGCTATTGAGATCTAATAAGGAGGCGTTTGGTTGGACCTTGGCGGACATCAAAGGGATTAGTCCCTTGATTGTCGAACATCATATACACTTGATGGATGATGCCAGACCAACCCGAGAACCACAGAGACGGTTGAACCCCGTCATGAAGGAAGCGGTGATGAAAGAGATCGTCAAATGCCTTGATAGTGGTATCATATACCCAATCTCCGATAGCCAATGGGTGAGTCCTATACATGTCGTCCTTAAGAAATCTGGCATCACTGTTGTTACCAATGAGGAAAATGAGTTGATTCAGACACGTGCCCAAACTGGGTGGCGTGTATGTATTGATTACAGAAAACTCAATGCCGCCACGAGGAAAGACCACTTTCCTCTACCATTCATTGATCAGATGCTGGAACGCTTAGCTGTACGTGCGTATTATTGCTTTATGGACGGATACTCTGGCTATAATCAGGTCCCCATAGCCAGAAAGGATCAAGATAAAACCACTTTTACTTGTCCTTTTGGTACCTTTGCTTATAGACGCATACCCTTTGGATTGTGCAATGCTCCCGCTACCTTTCAGCGGTGTATGATGGGGATATTCTCTGACATGGTAGAGAATTTTCTGGAGATCTTTATGGACGATTTCTCGATTTTTGGAGACTCTTTTTCCGATTGCCTATCGAATCTTGACGCTGTTCTTACTCGTTGCAAAGAGAAGAACTTGACTTTGAACTAGGAAAAATGCCATTTCTTGATCCAAGAAGGAATTGTTCTTGGACATGTCATTTCACAGAAAGGCATTTAGGTTGACAGAGCTAAGATAGATGTCATTCAAAACCTCCCTCATCCCAAGAGCGTCAAAGATATTCGATCTTTCCTTAGCCATGCGGGCTTTTATAGGAGATTCATTAAGGACTTTAGCAAAATTACTAGACCTTTAACTCTTCTCTTGGCCAAGGATACGACCTTCCACTTCGACTCGGACTGTGAGACAGCTTTCGACTCACTTAAACACTCACTCACTTCAGCCCCCGTTCTATCGTCTCCAAATTGGGACTACCCCTTTGAGCTGATATGTGACGCATCCGACTTTGTAGTAGGTGCAGTCTTAGGACAGCACATTGAAAAGATGCCATACGTGATATACTATGCAAGTAAGACCCTGAATGATGCACAAATCAATTATACAACCACCGAAAAGGAACTTTTAGCGGTTGTATTTGCATTAGAAAAATTCAGGCCTTACTTAATCGGCTCTCCAATAATTGTGTACATAGACCATTCCGCCTTGAAACATCTCCTAGCGAAGAAAGATGCAAAAGGTCGGCTAATACGTTGGATCCTTCTGTTACAAGAATTTGATCTTGTTATCAAAAATAAGAAAGGATGTGAAAACGTAGTAGCCGACCATCTTTCACGCATCTCTTCTTCCCCTGTGACCCTGCCGATCAATGATTCATTTCCCGACGAACAACTCTTGAACGTATCCAATGAACCATGGTTCAGGGATATTGTGAACTATCTTGTCACGGGACTTATACCCAGCGATTGGTCAAAACAGGACAAATACCGTTTTCTATCCCAAGTAAAACACTTTTACTGGGATGATCCATATTTGTTTAAGTATTGTCCTGATCAGATCATTCGCCGGTGTGTCCTGAAAGAAGAGTTCAAGAGTGTTCTTTCTTTTTGTCATGATCAGGCCTGTGGGGGTCACTTCGGTCCTAAAAAGACGGCGGAGAAGGTTTTGCAATGTGGATTTTATTGGCCGACCTTATTCAAGGACGCATTTGACTATTGCAAAACCTGTACACAATGCCAGTACACGGGTAGAATCTCCAGGAGAAATGAAATGCCTCAGCAACCCATCTTGGTTGTTGAAATTTTCGATGTTTGGGGCATTGATTTTATGGGTCCCTTTCCCAACTCCTTTGGGAATTTGTACATACTGCTGGCGGTTGATTATGTCTCAAAGTAGGTAGAAGCCATTCCATGTCGCACTAATGACAGGAAAGTTGTCATTAAGTTCTTGAAAGAGAATATCTTTTCGCGATTTGGACACCCACGCGCTATCATTAGCGATAATGGGACACATTTCTTCACAGGTCTTTTGAGACTCTGATGCGGAAATACTCAATCAACCACCGACTTTCTACACCATATCATCCCCAAACGAGTGGGCAGGCTGAGATTTCGAATAGACAGATCAAACTAATTCTTGAAAAGACTGTTGCTAAAAATAGAAAAGACTGGTCGACCAAACTGACGGATGCTCTTTGGGCATTCCGAACTGCATTTAAAACCGACCTAGGGATGTCTCCATACAGGATAGTGTTTGGGAAGGCATGTCATTTACCCGTTGAGATAGAGTATAAAGCATTGTGGGCTATTAAGGAAATCAATTTTGACCTAAACCAAGCCTGCAACTTTCGGAAGCAGCAACTTAATGAGCTAAGCGAACTCCGCGATGAAGCTTATGATAACGCTGTAATCATAAAGAATAGGACCAAGGTTTTTCATGATAAAAACATTTTGAGGAAAACATTTTCACCTGGTCAACAATTCCTTCTTTATGATTCACGACTACACCTTCACGCGGGTAAGCTTCGATCTCGGTGGAAGGGACCTTTTGTTGTGCGGTCTGTATACCCGCACGGAGCAGTAGAGGTAGAAAATGTTAAAAACGGCACATTTTTCAAAGTGAATGGACACAGACTAAAGCCGTATTTTTCCACTGACCCCACAGAGGAGCTCCTATTCTTACAGGAGCCATTTTATTTGGATTAAAATTCCTCCGTCTCACCTTCATGTCCAGTGTATCTTTGCATCATCTTGTTGAATGGAGGTGAGTGAAAAGAATAAGTTTGGGGGAGGGTCTTCACTTATATATTTTGCCCCCACTAATAAATTCCTCCCAGGCTTACAGGTTTTGTAGATATAGCGGTTGGCAACAGTGAGGACACTGTTGAAAACAAGTTTGGGGGAGGTTTGTGCTTAGTTTTGCATCATGTGCATATCATTTGCATAAGCACAAAACATTTCTTTAAAAAAACCATAAAAATTTAAAAATTTTCAAAACCCATAAAAATTTTGTGTACAAATTTTTAGCTCATCATTTTCGTAAATAATTTTTCAAAACCTATAAAAATTTAAAAATTTTCAAAATCCATAAAAATTCAAAATTTTTCAAAATATAAAAACTTAAAAATTTTCAAAATATAAAAATATTTAATATTTATGATAATAAAAGATTAGATAGCGAACAATTACATCCATGAGACTAGAAAAATTTAAGAAAACCAAGAAAATTAGAAGTTTTCTTATACGAACTAGTAATAAGTAGTTATGAGCCGTTGTCCCAAGGGTTAGTATGATGGAGGAAGTCACTAATCTGAGAAAAAAAATAAGTCTGAAAAATATTTTCTATTCTGGAAAGCCAAACATTTTTGAACGTTGATACCCTGCTATTCGCACTTACCCACGTCTTAAAGCACGGGATAGTAAAGGATACCTTGAAATGCTCTTGTCTTAAAGCCGATGTATGGAAAAAAAATGAATAAAGTGGTGAGAAAAATGGACACTGGTTTTGTTATCACCAAGGGCAATAATAAAAAAATATATAGCGAGGGTGTCTTTTCACCTAGTGCCCTAAGGCCAACTGGTCTGGGAGTCACTGCTATACCTGGGGTGGAGCAAGACGAGGAAAATACACCAAATAAGCAAGCACATGAGTAATCGGTCGGTTAGTACCTCAAGAAGTATTAACGATCGCATGAAAGTGTATAAGCACATCTAATTAAAAAGTACTGAGGCTGATGGGCAAGAGTATGATAGCTTGAATTGAATTCTTCGGGTGTAGGGATGTCTTTACACACACGCAGGGTGATATGATCGATGTTTGGAATAAAGATAGGAATGAAGAATAAGACGATGTTTTATTGAGGGAGGACGTGATTTCTAACATCTTTTCATGACCATTAAGATATGGCTCATGACAACTGAAAAGCTAGCTTAGTTCGAGACCCTAATTTTCAAGGCTTTTCTTTTACAATTCTTGTTTTTAAATGTAATATTCATGATCTTCCTTTTATTATTGGATTTTATGGGTGCAATCCGCTGAAAACCCTCAGGAGACAACACTCCTCCTACTGGGGACACCTAGAGGTTTAAAGGCTTGTTGCACGTGCTCAGTGCAATCGTGTTGCCTACGAAAGTGTGCTTTTCTCTTTCTTTATTTTCTCCTTCTCTTTTTAATAAAACAATTCGATCGAGACGATCGAAAATAAGTTTGGGGGAATTTGATTAGTCGAAAATACTGCATTTCTAACACGGCAATTTCCCTACCTTTTGCATTCATGTATAGGTATCTGGTATTCTTATCGCACATATTAACAAAACACATGTAGAATACTGGATTACTTGTACTGTACACTAAAACCGATACTTTTAGGGAAATTGTGTGTTTTTCATGGCATCGCATCATCCTTGTATTGCGCAACTCTTGTCTGGGGTCTAATGCAGGAAATTCCAGAAGCAAAAGCCCAAAATTTGGAAAAGATCCGATAAAAGAAACGCCAACTCAAAGGCTAAAAGATCTGGAGCAATACAAAAGGCCAAATGAGATTTCACATATTGTATAAAGGCCCACATTGAAGCCCAAGAATTACCATATGAAAAGAAAGCTTCCAAAGGGCCGTGGATCCGCGGCCCAAACCCCTTTGGCGCCGCGGATCCGCGGCCATATAGTGTGATTAAGGGACCAAATTTCCTCACATGCTCTAAAATAACTGGCCAAGCTTCCAGAAGACCCCAGAAGCTCCACGTGGCACATCTAGAAGGCTCGGCTTAACAAATTCTTGGAGGGAAATTCAAATTTTGGGCTTAACTATCTTTTTGGAGGGAAATTTAAATCTTTTGGTTAACAAACTGTTGGAGGGAATTCAAATTTTAATTCTAGATCTAGATTTGGGAGGCCTATAAAAAGGAGCCTAGATCAAGGTTGTAAATGGTTCAAGAATCACCACCATCTTCAACCTACAAGTTGAGTGACACGACTTGTGCCTCAAATCCAATCCCAATTCAAAATCAAGATCAAGATCCCGATAGCAATTCAAGCAAGTGAGCCTTCAACCTTTGGAAGCGAAGCCGGATTTCAACGGAGCAAGAGATCCTCGCCAATCCGTGACTCAAGGAGCCGAGCGAAGCTGAAATCGACGATCCAGTTCCTTCCTTTTTGAATCTACCAAATCTGCGGAGTGGCTAATGGAACATCAAATCCAATTGAATCCTTAGGTTCTATTAAATTTCCAGTAATCGTTTGTGGTTTTGGAATAACTTCCAGTTCTACCATACTCCCACTTCTGTTTTCTGAAAAAATCCATTTTATTAAAACTGTGGCGAGTCTAGAACAATATAAATATTGATCCTCCTGATGGTAGAAAGTTAACATTCGTCAAAGCCCGGGATAACCCACAAACAGCCATTACTGAAACGTGCCTTGAGTTTATCCGGATTCTGGTTTTAAGCATCAGCCGGACAACTCCTTATACCTTAACATCTTTAAGATGTAAATTGATTCTATATTAATCTAATATAGAAACAAAAGCACTAATCTAATTTTAACCAGATTCAAAAACATACATCTGTCTCCAGTGCGTATCAACCAAATGGAAAGATGACAATCATCATTACTCATCTAGGAGTGCATCCATATATGAGTAACCTGAAAGAGAAGCAAGTTCTCGAAACCATTACTATTAGCTGAACACCAAACACAAGTATCTACATCTTCGAATACTTCGAAGAATCCCGATACTTCTAATAAATGGTTCTCTACTTTATTCTTATACCTATAACTTCTCAAAATCTGGACCATGCATTTGTACGAAATACTTGTCCAGAACTGGGGAAATCACAAGTAAACAGAATATAGAACGAGTACAAACCCCGTTGTCCTAACGGACACTGGACAACATAAATTTTTTTGTATAAGTCCCCTGAGTCCAATAACTCAAACTCTGTGCGTCGTAGGTTGAAAAACTGTACTTTGGTTAAGAAGAGTTACACCGCTGTTGAATGCACCTTACCTAATAACCAACTGATATAGGTAAATGTCATAGACACAATATCAAAAAGTTATATCTCACTTTATAAAATAAATGTACAGATATACCAGTTTGAAATTGGTGCATAATAACGGATATTCAAAACCAAATATTTGCCATCCGGCAAAATCCAGATGATTTCCTCAAATATCACCAATTACTACAAATTCTGATATAATGAGGATCTAATCACCCATTTCCCAACAACTTACTCCCATTAACCATCTGTAATAACATACAGATGTGAGAAACTGATCTGGTAAATACATACCCTGGAGTTAGATTCTTATTGGGAAACCAGTTTTCAATTAAGATCGCATAGTAAAACTGAAACATGAAAATGTTTCAAAAGGGGTTAACTGGTATTCCTAGTAACGCCTCTTCCACTATCCTGATTCACGACAGTAACCATATACTTTACCCGCCCTCACTCCAATCCCTTTATTATGCCTTTACTTATTACCTTCTGTACACCTTCTTTGGGCTAATTGGTTTTCTTCTTTCCCTACCCTTCGGCACCAGTCTAAGGTTTGAAAGAAGACTATCCAATAAGCGTAATAGGTGTACTCTCCTAATTCTAGTAGCCCTCGCAACCTGAAAGAAGGTAAAGAGAAAAGACATCTGAATAATCCTATTCTTTTTCTCCTGAACCAGAATCCATCCTCGAAAAAGTTACTTCGAGTTCGTTTGTAACTATACGATGGATTTATCCAATGGAAGTGGATATCCGTAGTGATACGGAGTGTTCTAGAGAAAAGCAAAGTGGATGTAAGAGTGGCAGGGGTATACACGGTTTTTTGTTGGGAATGATGGTGATCGCAATTTCCTTTGCCATTATTCTAATCCCTTTATATGTCTTTACTTATTCCCTTCTGTACACCACAGTTAAGCTTCTTGGTTTTCTTCCTTCCCTACCGTTCGGCACCTGCCTATGGTTTGGAGGAAAACTATCCAATAAGCTCAATAGGTGTACCCTCTCCTAATCCCAGGAGCCCTCACAATCTGAGAGAAGGTAAAGAGAAAAGACAACCGAATAATACTATTCAATCTCTCCAGATCCAGAATCCATCCTCGAAAAAGTTCCTTCGAGTTCGTATGTAAGCATACGATGGATTTATCCAATGGAAGTCGACAATCGTAGTGATATGGGGTGTTCTGGAGAAATGCAAAGGTGGTATAGAAGTTGAAATGATATATGCGACACCGTGATATTCCAAAACCCAAAGTGTTTTAAGAAAGTTCGGTCAACTTGGTTTCATTAGTTTTAGTCAAAGGTCGGGTCATAGTCGCAGTTAGAGAGAGAGAGAAGAAACACTCAGCGTGCACTCTAACCTAGATCAGAATGGTTAATCATTTTATCTAATCTGTAAGGCTCCCACTGTTTCCTCGAATTCTCCTCCAAACCTAAAAGGAGAATTAGTCGGAATCACCCGAGGAGTATTCCTACTCATCAGTGGGAATTGGGATCCAACTATCACCGCATGATAACTTGATGGAAGCCACTCAAGTTACTACACTCCAGAAGGTATGCGCAAGCCTGGAAAGTTTCCTGTATGTTTGAAACTCCCGATATGATTTTTACCCCAAGCAGCTTATGGCCTTGACAGATGCCAACAAATCATAAGTTGCAAGTCAAGTTCTACCCGTCATTGTCCTGATTAATTTAGACCCACCCGTACTCTCCCTTGACGGATGCCAACAAGGCTGCACGACTGTCCTAGATTAATGCATATCCATGCTAAAGAGAAGTAACACATAGCTACCGCACACTATGACTTGACGGACGCCAACAAACATAGCACGAATACTAGGCGCTACTTTTCTGAAATGACGGAGGGCTACGGCTGGTTTTTGGCGAAAAACCTTTAACGTAATGAACTTGATATCGTTGAAGGAATCCAAGTGGTTTTTATAAATATATAGTGGTGAAAAATTTTGCTAAAGGGTCACTCCCGGTAAAGAGATCTCGGCTCTTTCCCCGTAGAATGAGGTGCAGGATATTCCAAACTGAATACCACGATGCAAAGCAAAAATAATCGACTATAGTAAAGTTATTACGTTGACGCAAACTTTTTCCCAAGGGGTCACTCCCGATGAAGGGATCTCGGCCCTTGCCTCGTCGAATGAGGTGCAGGATATTCTAAATGAATACCACGATGCAAAGTAAAAGAAAACGTCTGTAATGTCAGTTTTTAAAAACTTGGTTCCAACAACATCATATAAATAGGTTTGTTTTATCCTTGCATTGATAAGAATCAATGCAGTCCCATCAATTAATCACACCAGAAAAGAACGAAAATAAAATGTACGTATATGCCATCCGTATTCACCACTGGGTCCCGTCATCATCCGTTAGGTTACTTAACTAACGACAGAGCGGGGACTGGGCTAGCACAGGTGCAAAACATATACAACATCTACTAGTATATATATAAATATATAACAATCGTCTCAGGAATGATATAAAGCAACATCACAGAAACAACACAGAATGGTGGATAATCTGGAGCCCCGGGTTTCACTTGAGCCGCAAATGAGACCCGACATTCCCTGTCGTGTGGATAGCCTGTGCAATGAAACCTAGACCCCTACGAGCGCGGCAAGTTACCCTCCAAAACCAGAAGCGAGGCAGCCCCCTTCAACATCGTCAATGGACCACCCAACACTTCACGGAATCCGGTAACTTGAGCACCCCTCCTGGATCAACCTATACCCCTACGAGTGCGGCGAATAGCCCACCAATTCTAGAGTAAGGTCCCCTCCGTCTGAATTCCTTGACATGCGGACCAGTTGCCCTCTAGAACCCGGCTATTCGTGCACTCCACCATGGGGTAATCCTAGTACAGAAAATAAAATAATACACAAGGGTGACATCGACCTCAGCCCGGTCGTGCCCCAAAAGAATAATATACAAACTGGCAATGATGACAGTCCACATGTTGGACGCTCGCCCCACAATATCAAATATATAAATGAAATTAAACTGTACTAACATTGCACCACAGCTATCCACCACGATGATCCAATCGACATCACAGCAAAACACAGAACATCAACGTGAATGTCACGTTCGCAAACCCGTCTAAAAGACATATAGCAGTTAGACGGGTTTACCGATCAAATGACATTCACGGTCGCAGATATAAATGTATGTACTGTTAAACGCCAACTTAAAATATCGATCGATTGAAATTCCCAAATTGGCCCCAATTGCAAAAACTGCACATCACAGAAAACTGGGCCAAAACAGAATATCACAAAAATCACAATTCCAAGAAATAGAGCTACAGAAAAAATTTGAACGCCCGTTGCCACTAATCCGCCGTGGAACCGCCGCTAATGGGGGGTAAGTGCGATTGACCCGCAGCGCTTTAGAGGATTCATGGGCCCAAATTTTTTGTGTACTCCTCAAAAAGCCTACACGGATTTTTAAGCCTCTGTAATATATTTTTTTACCACTTTTGAAAATCGGCAGACACATGAAAAATGAAATCGTGATTTCGGTAAAATCCGTCGATCGATCTGTTAAGCACGTCTAAAAAAGCTAGTAAGGGGTTTAAAAGGTGGCTCTGATACCATGAAGGGTCCCGGCATCGTCCCGGCCATCGAAACGCGGCTAAAATGGGGAATAAAATTTTTCTAAACTGGCGCTACCGCTACCCGATTTACGGATCGACCTTAAACCGTAAACTAGCAAACTAACTAAGAGTTAGAATCGTTATACCGAGTTGATCCGTGTCTTTCGGTCTTCATTCCAAGCTCCTAGTGGCTCCTTGATGTGGTTTGGTCACCGGTCTTCCTCTATCTCCGATGATCCACCCGAGGGAAACGGCGCAAGCTCCAACCTCGACGAATGAGGTAACTGAAGCTCCAAATTTGCTAGCTATGGAGAGTCGAGGTGTAGTAGTGTGTCACTATATTTTCTCTCTACCCAAAGTGCTCATGGAGCAACCAAAGAAGATGAAGGAGGAAGGTGATGAAGACTTGGCATGAGGCAAAAAAGTGGCTAAGTATTTTCTTTGTGAATATGAGAGTGAGAGAGTGGGCTAAGCATTATGTGTAATGTTACCAAATCAAAATGAAAACCTCTTGACCAAATTGGCCGGCCCCCCCCTCTCTCACTTCCATTATCATCAAAAAAAATGTCATATCCAAATTTTCATTAAACAAATGAGCAACTATGCTTTGACCCATGCCACTTACTTGTCTATGACCATGCCTCCTTTTCCACCTCATTTATAAAATAAATTAATTTCCATAAATGGAAAATCATATAAATGAGGTGGCATCTTCTAGAAGCTATTCCGTATAAAATACGGAATACTTCCCGGTACATGTATCGAAATACATATACACGTATTCGTACCAAAATACGAATAGCCAAGAGAGAAAATGAATAGTGAACAATAATACTAGAATAAATATATGTAAATTATTAAATCAAAAACCTTATTTAATAATCTGGCTTAATCCTCAGCCGCTAGTATTATCAACCGTCCGATTAAAGTCTGCGTCGCACATGCACACATTTAACCGGACACCTGTATGTATCAACATACCTCATGTACACCATATCGCCTGAACCGTGAAAACCCTCTGTGTGGAACTCTAAATACTCGTCAATACGCTGGCAGTGGGTTTAACCACAAGCGCGTAAGCGGCACTAGCTGCACGTAACGGCTACCCAGGTTTTGAGCGTAAGGGAGGCCGATGAGCAAACTCATCCTGAACCCCTACTGAGCCTGATAGTGACAATATCCGTACAGTCTGGTCTGTTCGTCTAAGAGTATCGCATATCGAGTCTTGGGGGGTGGATAAAGTCAGACCCCTAACAACGCAATATTTAGTGTCGGCATGTAACCCATCACCTCCGAAGAAACTATCGATCCTTGATCGGTTATCCTCGTCTACTATGGACATGGATTTGTGGTGATGGTCATCCGTACACAATGCGACATCAACCCCCAATACCGGGAGAGATGAATCCCCGACGATCCGATCACTAGCTCCATGTGGCTCGGGACTGTACCCAACTAAAACCTGTTTGCACGACTCCTTTGAGCCGTGGTAGGGTAGTAATCAAAGCACAGTGGGAACTCACACGAGACAAATGACGATCTCAGGTCGACAGACTAACCTGAACACATTTCACCTGGGAACTGCTATCTGATAATAGGTATAATACCAACTAGCAGCTTCCCGGCGAGTCCGTCCAGTGTACTCATAACCCAATGAGCACCTGTATACTATCTTAGGTGAACAAACTAACACCAATGGCTTGTGAGACCTGGCCACCGCCCCTCGTCGGGGTCTCGATCAGTATACACTAGTCTACACTGGAGTATCGATGCCCGGTCTCGATGCTCCTACGACTAGGGACATTTAAGGATGCGTTATAGACCCCAGCTCCCACAAATTGATCGCCATCATACTGCTGGCAGTCAAACAAGAATCCTAAGGGCTCTATCAACACATATATGATGATACAGACGAACAAGATAGCATACTATCATCTTGAGTAAGACTGTTTTATCGGTATAGGTCCTACCTCAATCATCACAATCATCTATCCGCGACTATGATAATTGCCTTGAGGGCACTATATCCAACACAACTGAGCATACTGAGCATAATCGAAAGTTGTCTTCACTGGAAGGAAGTGAGCCGCTTTCGTCAACCGGTCAACAATCACCCAAATGGAGTCATACCCTCTACTGGATATGGGTAGACCCATAACGAAATCCATGGAGATTTGTTCCCATTTCCACTCCGGAACGGGTAAAGGCTGCAACTCTCCTGCCGGTCTCAGATGCTCAGCCTTGAAATGCTTACAATTCAGGCACCTCGAAATGAAATTCGAAACATCACTCTTCATCCCTGCCCACCAGTAGATATATCTCAAGTCACGATACATCTTGGTGGAACCTGGGTGAACACTATAAGCTGACTGATGTGCCTGCTCTAGGATCTCGCGTCTCAACCCACTGGTATCAGGTACACATAAACGAGTCCTAAAACGTAGCACAATCTGGGCATCAATCTCAAACTCTGAAACTCTACCCTACCGAACATGCTCAAGAATCTCAGACAAACGGGCATCGTCGGGCTGTGCCTCACGAATATGATCAAGTAGAAGTGGACGGGCGCGGGTGTGAGCAAGTTGTCCCTTGGTGGAAGTGAACTCAAACTATACCCTACTATTGCACAAGGTCTGCCAATCTGCAGAAGAATGTCTCTGAACTGCGCTCAACTGGGACAAGCTACCCCCGGGACTACGACTCAAAGCATCGACTACCACATTCGCCTTGCCCGGGTGATAAAGGATCTAACAATAATAATCCTTCATGAGCTCCATCCAACAGCGCTGTCTCAAATTCAGATCCTGCAGCTGGAAGATGTACATTATGCTCTGGTGGTCTGTGAAAATCTGACATGACTCCCCGTACAAGTAGTGTCTCCAAATCTTAAGCACAAGACAACTACGACCATCTCAAGGTCATGAGTGGGATAATTCTTCTCGTGCTCCTTCAGCTGCTGGGAAGCATAAGCGATAACTCTATCATGCTGCATCAATACACAACCGAGCCCTACTCGAGAAGCATCACAGTAAACGACAAAGCCGCCCGACCCAGAAGGCAAAGATAAAACTGATGCAGTCGTCAATCGAGTCTTCAACTGCTGAAAACTCAGTTCGCATGTCTCAGTCTAAAGAAAAGGAACCATCTTCATGGTCAATCCGGTCAGCGGTGTAGCGATACACGAGAAGTCCTGCACGAAACGGAGCTAATAACCAGCTAAGCCCAAAAACCTACGGACCTCTATCACTGACATAGGTCTGGGCCAAATCTGTACGGCCTCGATCTTCCTCAGGTCCACACGAATACCGTCTCCCGTAACCACATTACCCAGGAAGTCAATACTATCAAACCAGAATGCACACTTCGAAAATTTCGCAAACAACTGGTGCTCTCTCAATGTCTGTAAAGCAATCCTCAAGTGCTGCTCATGCTCCTCTCGACTCCTGGAATAAACCAGAATGTCATCAATAAACAAAGTAATAAACTGGTCGAGGAACGGCCTGAAAATCCGGTTCATCAAATCAATGAACGCTGCTAGGGCATTGATGAGTCCGAACGACATCACCAAAAACTCATAATGCCCGTAGCGTGTACGAAAAGCAGTCTTCGGAATGTCATCATTCTGAACCCGCAACTGATGATAACCCGATCTCAAATCAATCTAAGAAAAATGTCCCACTCCCTGGAGCTGGTCAAAAAAATCATCAATGCGAGGTAATGGATACCTATTTCGCACCGTAACGCGGTTCAATTGACGATAATCAATTCAGAACCTCAAACTGCCGTCCTTCTTCTTGAGGAACAGAACAGGAGCACCCCAAGTCGAAACACTTGGACGCACAAGTCCCCTATCAAGCAACTCTTGCAGCTGATCCTTAAGCTCCTTAAGCTTCACCGGGGCCATCCGGTAAGGCGGTATAGAAATAGGCCCCGTGCCATGGATCGAATCAATACAAAATTCAATCTCACGCTCCGATGGCAATCCAGGTAAGTCATCGGGAAAAACGTCGGGAAACTCTCTCACAACGGAAACCTGGTTTAAAAAATCTACTGTGGCTCCGGTATCAAGAATGAAAGCTAAAAATCCCCGACATCCTCTCCTCAAGAGCCGACTAGCGCAAAGGGCAGCAATCAAATTGTGAGGGGCAGCACCACGGTCCCCCTGCACAACAAGAAATGACTCGCCCGGAAATCAAAACCTGACTGTCTTCTCACGGCAGTCCACATACGCATAGAAAGTAGCTAACCAGTCCATACCCAGGAGAACATCGAAGTCCAACATCTCAAAAAGGATCAAGTCGACGGACAAATCTATATCTCCAATACGAACGACACACGACCGAAATACATGTCGTGCAACAAAAGACTCGACAACAGGAGTAGTCACAACAAGTGGTTGATCTAGAAAACATGACTCTCGGCCTAACCTCGCCACGAAATGTGTAGAAACATACGAGTGCGTAGATCCCGGATAAAAAAAACGTGTGCATCGAAGGAACATACTGAAAGAGTACCTGAAACCAATGGATTGGACGCATGCTGGTCCTGATGAGTCAAAGAAAATACTCGAGCCTGCCCTCTACCGGCGACTGGCTGTCCTCCGTCTCGGCCACCTGCCCTCTCTGAACAAAAACTCCACGACCATGACCTCTCTAAGCTTGAGTCTGACGCGGAGGAACAACAGGCATAAGACGCAACGCTCTTTGAGGTGGAGAAGTTGGTAAGGTAACTGATTGTCACGATTTTGCGTATTTTTAATTACCGCAATCAAGACAGTTTCGCTTGGTAGCTAGCCGATTGAGTACGGGTCAATCCATAGGGAGATGGAATCATTTTCTTTATTTTTTAACGAGTTAAATCCAAATATTTTGAGTTTTGTTTTAAGATCAACTAATGAGATAAAATATGAACTTGCTAGGGTTAGGGTTAGGATTAGGTTAGTTCGAGTTAGGAATTTCTCACTTCTTTCAATGCCCTTCTTAATATCGGTGTTAAGGTAATCGGCAACAACGGGGATTAGCACGACTAGGAAGGAACTTAAAAGTATAAGCAAGGCTTTCCATGCTTAGTTTCTTCCTTTTGGTCCTTGTCCGTCCGTTCTTGGATCTTAGCCCTAACCTCCGGTTAATTCAACCACAACCGGTCTAACTATGGAACCACCGCTATCATGTAGGATAGGGTGCCGTAGTGAGCGGATTATGGTTCAATTAAAAGGAGTCCGTATTAAGGTGTTGGGCAAAGAAAAGAGTGAAAGAGATTTCCTTCTCTCAAACTTTCCATCTCCTGCCCTAACAAGTGAGAGATTACTCACCCATTAAAAAGAATAAAACAAAAAGGAAGGTTGGAAGAAATGAGGTTAAGAAGAAATTACAACTAGTTATTTGAGTCCTCACCTTGGCAAGGATCTTACTCAAGCATCATCGTTGTTTAAAGATAAAGAAAATATAAGAAGAAAAACAAAAGAAAAACAAAAGAAAAACAATAATAAAATAAGCGACAAGATTAACAAATAAGAAATTGCAAAGATAAATAAACATGCAAGATAAATAAAAGAACTCTCTTATAATATTTTATATTAATTAATGCTCATAAACTCGCTACAATTTTTCATAAAGAAAGAACAGAATTTAATTCTAAAATCTAAACTAAAAAAAGCACACTTTATTTGTCTTTGAGTTCTTCTATTTATAGATATGAAGGTGAAACCCTAAGTTACATTCTGAGCTAAATATGAGATTACAAAACTACCCCAAAAGAGCCGAGTCAACGCGGAACCAACTGCCACCGACACTGTTCAGACGCGGCCGCGGAACCGCGGCAGAAGTGCCTATTTGGCCGCGGTTCCGCGGCCATTTAGTGGAATTGGGGGACCATCTTTTCAGGGCTTCTACATGTTGTTGTTCTCTTATGTTTTGTACACTTGGTTTCTCAGAATCTCTTCAGTTTTCTTCCAGATTTTCTGCAGTGCAAAATGATGTGGACTTTTGCATTGAGCTTCGCGTTTGAAGTCTTGGATCTTATGCCGCCCTTATGCATTGTGCATTGAAGTGAACAACGATTTGCTATTTTGTCCCTTGAACTGGTAGGCGGCATCACACGGATGGTTAGCGGAGATCAGTATTCATCTGTTGTTGGTCGTAGTCTCGCATTTGTTGCGACTTTTCATGAATTTTTCTGTAAAGAGCTGAGAACCTGTAACCTGCAATTATTCTGCAAACACGGATCAAAAGTACCGACTTATATGCACTGTGATCAAGAATGGGCGGTATAAAATGCAAAAATCTGATATGAGCAGTAACATGTGGTACGGCTGTCTCATCCTCACGTGCCTCAATACAACAATACAATCTCTGACGCGATGATATAAACTCTCGCACCAGAAACATCAAGACGATGGCTGCTGACCCTCCTAGGGATAAGACCTAAATAACTGGCCTCGTCCCAAGCCTCTACTAACCCCACGACCTGAACGGAATCTGTCGCGGCGTATATACATCTGTCTCCCGGCTGATACACTTCGGTTCCGGAACAACCGAAGTCTCGGAAAGACGCTCCTCAACAAGTTGGGCTGCGTCCACTGCGGCTGCATATGTGTCAAAATGCTGAGCGCTGATAACGAGGAACAACTGGGTAATCAGGCCTTGCACAAATCTCTTGATCCGCATCTCCTCAGTGTCCACCAAATATGGAGCATACACAGATAGCCGTATAAACTGAACATCGTACTCTGCCACCGTCATACCCGGAGTCTGGCATAATGACTTAAAACTGCGAGCTCGAGCATCCCTGGTGCTCTGCGGAAGGAAACAGGCAAGAAAAACCATCATGAACTCAGACCAGGTCATAGGAGAAAGACCCGCGGCTCTGCCCCTCTCTGAAGACTCGCACCAGGTCTGAGCAAGACCCTCCTGAAGAAAACTCGCGAACTCCACCCATCTCGCGTCGGAGCATCTCAGCGAACGATAGATCCTGGCCATCCGATTGAAAACCGACTGGGGATCCTCAGCTGCATCGGTGCTGGAGAAAACCGGAGGCTTCAGCTTCATGAACTCAGATAATGATACGGTGATAACGTCCGTAGCTGTAGGTACGACTGCCTGAATCGTAGGCTACATCTCGGCCCCCATAACAGGTAGGACAACCTCCTGTCTCTGCGCTCGACTGGCCTCAACCAACGACCCTGTCATCTGGCGTAAATTGTTAGTTATATGTATGCCTTAGAGGCCATTGCTATACGTAGGATGTATATTGTAGTGGATGCTGGGACATATATAGGGAGGACTTTCTTGCTCGACATGGTAGTATGCTATCTGGTTACTCTTTACCTTAACATGTATACTGATTGTCTCTCTGTTACATGTTAGTAAAGCCCTTAGGATGTGTACTTGACTACCTGGACTATGATGCAGATCATACTAGTGGGGACAAGGTAGTCCATAAGTACATCCTTCAAGGTCCCTAGTCGTGGGTATATCGAGACGGGGCATCGATATACCAGAGTAGACTGGCGTATACCTTCTCGACCCATACAGATGGGCGATGGATGATCCCATATCCATTGGTGCTTGACATCAGAGATGATATACGGGTGCTCAGTGGAGACTGGGTGCACTGGACGGACTCGTCGAGAACTCCCAGATGGTATTATACCTTACGTCAGATGGCAGTTCTCTGGTGACACTGGTACAGAGTAGTCTGTTGACCCGAGATCGTCATAGAGTCTTGTGTGGTTCCCACTGTGCTTTGATTTCCACCTTACCACGTCCAAGAGGGCATGCAAAACGGTGGTTTTTGGGTACAGTCCCGAATCACATGGAGGCAATGAGCGATAGGAGGGGATTCATCTCTCCCGGTATAGGGGGTTGATGTTGCGCTGTGTTCGATTGGCTATAACCGGAAATCCCTGGCCAGGGTTACTGAGATTTACTGGTAAATGTTACCAGTAGTTTCTCGAACTGTTATAGACCTCATATCGACACGACTTATCGAGCTATTGGGGTCTGACGTTTACCACCGCTAGGCGAGATATGCGACATATCAGACGATCAGACCGGGCTGTACGGTAAGTGTTGCTGGTTGGATTCACAGGAGTGTGAGCGGGCTTGCTCGTCGATCTTCTGATCGCTCAATACCCGGGTGGTCGTTACGTTTAGCAGACCGCTTGCGGCTTGTGGGTGTTTGATATGATCATCACCTGCTGCCGGCGTATTGACGAGTCTTTAGAGTCCTACACAGAGGTTTCCTGGCTCAACCGAAACGAAATAGGAGCGCATATGAGATATGTGCGGGACCGAGAATAATGTGTGTATGTGATACCGTATTTCATTCTCGCGATGAATGTATCGAATGGTTGTATGCGATATAACCTAGTTATCGAATCAAGGATTGATTCGGTAAGCCGATACATAGGATATTAGTCGGTTATATGCGATATGACCGGATCGTTAAATCAAGTGTTGATTTAATGATTTAATGCATAATTATATATTTGATATATTACTTTGCATTAACTAGTATTGGTTCATTTTAAATGGATTTTCTCACTTGGATGTACAAGTTGTATATGTGATATACTTTTTGTGCACTTGATTGTATCATATTTGATGATACATGCTTACTTGGTTAAGTGTAAAGAATTAAACCATGGTTAAACTAATGATTAGGGTTTTGTTTGTCCATCACATATTTATTCATTTATTTATTTTCTTTTTCATTTTAGAATGGATAAATGAATGGTGGATTGTTTTGTTTGTTAGTTGAATCTTCTTGAAACTTTGACTAAGTCATCACTCTTGTCTTATACTTAACCCTAACCATTCAAGTTAACCATGGTCTATTCTCTATACTCAACTAAGGTTAGTATATGATAAGTATTTCAATTATTTTCTAATTATTCAATACTAATCATATTCTATCATCTTCTTCCTCTTCTTCTTCTTCATGAAGAAACCTTGCTCCATCAATGGCAACTTGAGCAAATGAGTGAGAAATCCAATTCTAAAGTGAACCCACTTCCTATTTCTTCATTCTCTACCACTTGCCAAGTAGTATAGGGTGTTTTCTTCACAAGTTTCATGACTTGGTGAAGTGGGAGCTTGATCTTGTGATGCCTCGACGTAGATCATCTTCGGCATTGTAGTCGATGACCTAGCCCGTCCATTTCTCCGATGAAGCCGACGCTAGAGCCCGGGATTCGATTTGGACAGCGAGGAGACTTCATTGCGGAGCTATGGAGGTGGAGGACCGGATCTACAAAGGTTGTATTTCCGTTCTTTTAGTTAAGTTGTTAACTACTTTATCTTTTCGCTTAAAATTCTAGTTAACGATCCGTATTAGGGTTTCTCAGCACATGTAAAATTTGAAATTGGCATTGTTGATGCCATATGAGACCTCATTAGCATGCCTAGGAACCCTACAGTGGTATCAGAGCCTAGCTAGAGCCTTAGGCGATTCGTAGACGGAGTTAGAAGTCCGATCGAACCGAAAACCTAACCCGGAAAATGCTCTCTGGACTTTTTTCAAAAACTGGGTTTTTTCCAGATTAAAAATTCTTAAAAAATTCAGCAGGAAAAACTATGAATTACGATGAAAAATTTATCGAGTGAAGATGCTACAGTGCGGCGGAACCGCGGCAGATGCTTGGCTTCTGCGGCGGTTCCGCGGCCAATAAATGTGATCACTGTTTAATTTTTGCACAGTAATTCATGTTTTCAGGTGTTGAGTTTTCTGGGAATCTTTAATATTTATTCAAGAGTTGAATTTTCTGGGGTTGTTTTGGGGATTCGATGATTCGATCGGATTATCTGATTTTGTCTATGTGGCTTCCGGATAATTTTTGAATATGTTAAAAAGTTCGACCGGATATAAATACCCAATCTTTCCCCTGCCGGAAAAGTTCCAAGTGTTGGATTTTTCCGAGGTTTAAAGACGTTCTAAGTAGTGCAAGTAACGCGATGGTCCCTCTAGAAGACAACAAACCTTAACTCGATTATGTGACCGTCTTGAACTGCCCTTTGAACCTTCGGGTTTGGGGCAGTACGGCGTGCCACATGTGAGGCGTTGGCTTGACCCTTCTACGGCTGGACCGTTGGTACTGAGGCACGAACTGAATGTTTTTAGACTTATTTCATGTGTTGATCTGTTTCGGGAAAACTTGGGTGTTTTATTGTTCGATCGGAGAGTTTAACATTTTCTATTTATCTGGAATGGGATACAATAATTGGAATTCATAAGTAGTTATGAGATAACTGAATGAATATTATAAACATAGCAGTTTAGTCTCTCTTGATCGGTTGCCACGGAATTTTGATACGATCAAAAGTCCGTCGCAATCACGTAGTGTACGCGGATACTCGCCGGGTAAACTTAATAGACAGCCTCACCTATAGCCCCGACCAAGTGACTGTAGGAGAACCCCGTCGCCGAAAGAATCCGTTCGGGTGCTCGCGGCAGCGGTGTTCCGCCTTGGTGCACTTCGTCGACGGTATCGAGGGTGCGGCCGCCTACTAAAGTTTGCGACGAGCATTCGATCAGGATGTCGGGAATCTTGCTGAATTGCCCGACTTGATATTGAAAAGTGTTTTCGATAATGAGACTAAAATGCGGGGTTTATAATTGTTAGACATGCGATATCTAAGGAATTCATTTGATTAGGCATGCGATGTCTAAAGAGATTGCGGATTCCAACTGTTGTAGTTTTACACTTTCTTTTCTGTGACCGTAAGTGTAATATGTGATATCGCCGATTTCGTTGCTATATGTCAACGACAATTGGGATACGCACGTTTACTTACGTTGATGACATGTGATGTTATGTGTTGCTGGATATGTTATATTGGATAGTCATGTTTGAATAGCCGGGTTTTTTTTATGTGAGATGAGTGTTTTTCATTTTCATTCATGTAAAAAACTTATATGTAATATTCTTTTATTTGGGGCACTTCCAGGTTGTGGAAGATGTCACCCTCTGTATATTATTTACTTTTCCGCACTAGGATAGACCCAAGGAGGGGAGCACAAGTAACCGGGCTCTGGAGTCCAGTAGGAGACCAACCCGAGGAGTCGAGTCCGGGTCTCCTAACTCCAGAATTGGTAGGGTTGCTTGCCACTCTCGTAAGGGTCTAAGGGTGTGGGTTTGGCTATTCATCACGACCGTGGAATCCGTGTTTTATACTGGCTCGTATTGAAAACACGGACGTCCTAGTATATCCAATGTTTCATATGTTTCTTCTGCTGCGATATCTGTGATGTGATCATGTGATGTTCTGTGATAGATACTTTATATAGTATATATGATATATTATATAGACGTTACTTATGTTTTGCACTCGCACTAGCCCTGCCCCGCTCTGCCGTTAGTTACCTAACCTAACGGTGCACGAGGGGACATCGAGGCGAATGCGGATGGCATAAGTGTACGTCGTATTTATCTGTGATGTTTAGGTACTTAAATGATGGGAATTCATTAATGTGATTAATGAAATAAAAGAAACCTAAGATGTTGTAGAATCGAATTTAAAAATAAAACAGGTAGCTACAGTTCTTGCTTTGCACAGCGGTATATATGATATACCCTGCACCTTATTCGATGAGGAAAGGACCGAGATCCCTTCACCGGGAGTGACTCCTTTAGCAATAACTGGCAGATGCTACACACTCGGTTTGTCTTTTGATTGCTTTTAAGAGTTTTTTGCTTTGCACAGTGATATATATGATATATCCAGCACCTCATTCGACGAGGAAAGGACCGACGATCCCTTCACGAGGAGTGACTCCTTTAGCAAAACTAGAAAAGCCTAAAAAACACTCCATTTTAAAATCATTTGATTCTGCAACGATATCAAGTTCATTACGCAATAGGTTTTCAGAAAAACCTGTCGTAGCACTCCGTCATTTCAGATATGTACTGGTTAGTATTCGTGCTGCGTTTGTTGACCTCTGTCAAGGCGTAGTGTGCGGTAGCTGATTAGTGCTTATCTGTATAAGCATATGATGTGATTGATTTAGGGTAGTCGTGCGACCTTGTTGACCTCTGTCAAGGGTCGTGCGGGTGGGTTTACTTCAATCAGGAAATGACGGGTTGAACTTGACTAGCAGCCTATGGTTTGTTGACCTCTGTCAAGGTCATAGGACGCTAGGGGCAAAATATTATCGGGAATTTCAAGTGTTGAAATTTGCAATGAGATTGCATACCTTCTATGAGATAGTTGGATCCCGATACTCGCTGCGTGTAAAAGTTACTCCTGGGAGAGTTTTACACATTACAATTAGCCGATCAAGTAGGTGTCTAGAAAGGTGTCAACGGGGTTACGCCTCTGGGAAAACGAGGTTTACATTAATTAGGTTCGTGCGAAAGCACGGGGGACCTCCCTCAAAGTACCGACACTGGCCTGGCTGAAAGATTGGCGAACTTGTAGTGTGTAATTAATCCCGGCTAGTCTTTCCTTTTAGGGTTTAAGGAAGATTTGATAAAAAGCAGTGGGAGCCATCCTGATTAGATAAAATAAATAACCAATCTATTCTTGCAAGAGCGCACGCTGAGTGATTTCTTCTCTCTCTCTCCAGGTAGCGACCATATCACGCCTTAATCAAGATAATAATACGGAATATTGACCGAACCCACTTGTTATACTGAGCCGGGGAACGTTGGTCCCGCTCCAACTTATAATTGTTATAAGACAGAGCAGGAAATTGGGGAATACCAGATTTCCCGTGCCGCCCAAACGAAGAAAGTGCATATGATGCATCTCCTTCGGGTGTGTTCATTATATAGAACTGTTTCTCAGTGTCCTTTACGTCCTGGGTATATGATACCGGATCAGGATCCCGCATATGTAATATGTTACATGGGCTACAGATAGGTAAAGAACTGAAAACGGGTGATAAGTTTCATGAGGCAGAAAACGGGGCAAGTGTTGCAGCCAAGTCTGTTGGTCACTGTCACCCTGTATTACCAATACATTGATTCTGAACGAATGTTATTAGATACCGAACCTGATATACAAAATCATATCAGTCTCTTTATTAGTAAAGAAAGGATATAATTTTGTATTGTTGGATAATGTTTTGAACATTTCCTATATCAAAAGTTGATCGGTTCAGGCACGTTATCTAAAAGCATTAATGTTCTAAATCAAACTACAGTTCTTAGTATACAGAACACACACAAGAGGATGAGTTCAGAAATGAACGAATTTTTCTTGAGGTATTATAGACTAGGTCATATCAATGCGACCCGACTGACTGAAGTTACATATAGATGCATATTTAAATCAGTTTGAATTTACATCTTGTGAAACTTACCAGTCATGTCACAAAGATATAATGACACCAGCTCTGTTTATTGGAAACAGAGAAAGAGTTAGTGAACTCTTGGGATGATACATGTTGATGTATAAAGGTCCCCTGTCTACACATGCCAAGACCGGTTCTTTGTACTTCATTACATTCTCTGATGATCTTTCGAGATTCAGATCTATGTTCCTGTTGAAACACAAGTCCGAACCTTTTGAGATATTCACAGAATATAAGTTAGAAGTAGAAAACCAAATACGGGTAAAAGTATTATGTCCTATGATGAGATCAAGGAGGAGAATACTTGAGCACGAAATTCTTGGACTTTTCTAAAGGAGAATGAGATTCTCTCTTAGCATTACTCCTCCGTATACACCATAGCACGATGGTATATCGGGGCGGAGCAATCACACTCTATATGATAAGGTGTGCTGTATGATGAGTACTACTGAGTTTCCTATTTCCTTTTTGGGAGTTATGCACTTGCGAAGCTGCATACCTATTGAATTGGATTCGAATCAAATCTATGCCTACCGCTTCATATGTGATATGGAAAGGGAAGAGCCCATATCTTAAGTTAGTTAAGATTTGGGGTTGTCCGGGCTATATTTAAAAGCAAAATCCGGACAAGCTCGAGGCAAGGTCTGTTATGTACAACTGGAAAGGTTCCAGCTATACAAATTACAGCAGATGATTTGACAGAACCAAAGGATTCAATAGTTACCAACGAACCTCAGCCTCTCCGCCGATCTAGTAAGGTTCCTCACCCGCCTGAGAGATACTTCGGTTTCTCTATGACAGTGGGAGCGAGGATTGCATCATAAGAAGATGACCCAACTAGTTTCGAGCTGGCCATCAGGAGTGGGACTTTGTAAGAATGGCTGGATGCTTAGCGATCTGAGATGGAATCCATGTACACCGACAAAGTATGGACTTTGGTTGCTATATCTGAAGGGTTAAATCCCCATCTGGAGCAAGTATATCTTGAGAAGATTACTTGGTGTAGGTGGAAAAGTTGAGACTTTCAAAGCAAGACTTGTTAAAGGCTTTCGTCATCAACCAGGCGTGGATAATGATGAAACCTTTTCCAGTGGCTATGCTTAAGTCCATCCGGATCCTACTTGCCACGGCTACATACCATGACTACGATATCTGGCGGATGGGTGTCATGACTGCTTTTCTAAATGATGTTTTAGAAGAGAGCGTCTATAAGTACACAGCCAGAGGGCCTCGTAGATAGTGGGAGCAGCGGAAACGTATGCAAGATGCTTTATAGGATAAAGCAGACATCGCGGAGTTGGAAAATCTGTTTTGATGAGATAGTCAAAGAAGTTGACATCATCAAGATGGTAGATGAACCTTGTATAAACGAAAAGGTAGTAGGGAGTATGACGGTGATCCTCATAAAGTACGTGGATGACATACTCTTGATAGCGAAGGAGTTTCCTATGCTACGCTCGGTCGATCTCCGTTTATCACAAGGATTCTCCATATAGGATCAAAGTGATACCTCCTAAATCCTGACTTATCATCTATGAGATAGATGTAATTGGATGCTAGGAATCTCACTAGTAGTAGTAAGATGGTATCAATCGATCCTGAGGAGAATCACTGGAAGGGTTCCAGGGTGATAAAGACGACTGAATGTCAGTCATAGGCATTGTCTTTACCCTCTATCGAGGGACGGTATGTTGGAAGAGTTCCAAGCTAGATACCGTGGCACACTAGATGATAAAGGCTGGATACATCGCTACTTAAGATGCTACCAAAGAGGCTGTTTGGGTGTATAATGGTTCATGAGATGAACTACGTTTCTACCATTGTGAGACAATGGAGTTGTGGCTTATGCCAAGGAACGCAGGTCCCATCAGTGATCCAGACATATTCTAAGGTAGTATCACCTGATCATGGAGATGGTTGATCTCTAAAGGATTGAGGTTAGGAGAGTAGACTAAGAGAACAACCTGGCGGATCTACTCGCTAAGGCCTATTCCCAGAGAGAGACTTTTATGGGATGGTTGAGTAAGAGATACTACAACCACTGCTACAGATGGCCCTAGTGCAAGTGGGAGATTGTTAGTTATATGTATGCCCTAGAGGCCATTGCTATACATAGGATGTATATTGTAGTGGATGCTGGGACATATATAGGGAGGACTTTCTTGCTCGACATGATAGTATGCTATCTGGTTACTCTTTACCTTAACGTGTATACTGATTGTCTCTCTGTTACATGTTGGTAAAGCCCTTAGGATGTGTACTTGACTACCTGGACTATGATGCAGATCATACTAGTGGGGACAAGGTAGTCCATAAGTACATCCTTCAAGGTCCCTAGTCGTGGGTATATCGAGACGGGGCATCGATATACCAGAGTAGACTGGCGTATACCTTCTCGACCCATACAGATGGGCGATGGATGATCCCATATCCATTGGTGTTTGACATCAGAGATGATATACGGGTGCTCAGTGGAGACTGGGTATACTGGACGGACTCGCCAAGAACTCCCAGATGGTATTATACCTTACGTCAGATGGCAGTTCTCTGGTGACACTGGTACAGAGTTAGTCTGTTGACCCGAGATCGTCATAGAGTCTTGTGTGGTTCCCACTGTGCTTTGATTTCCACCTTACCACGTCCAAGAGGGCATGCAAAACGGTGGTTTTTGGGTACAGTCCCGAATCACATGGAGGCAATGAGCGATAGGAGGGGATTCATCTCTCTCGGTATAGGGGGTTGATGTTGCGCTGTGTTCGATTGGCTATAACCGGAAATCTCTGGCCAGGGTTGCTGAGATTTACTGGTAAGTGTTACCAGTAGTTTCTCGAACTGTTATAGACCTCATATCGACACGACTTATCGAGCTATTGGGGTCTGACGTTTACCACCCCTAGGCGAGATATGCGACATATCAGACGATCAGACCGGACTGTACGGTAAGTGTTGCTGGTTGGATTCACAGGAGTGTGAGCGGGCTTGCTCGTCGATCTTCTGATCGCTCAATACCCGGGTGGCCGTTACGTTTAGCAGACCGCTTGCGGCTTGTGGGTGTTTGATATGATCATCACCTGCTGCCGGCGTATTGACGAGTCTTTAGAGTCCTACACAGAGGTTTCCTGGCTCAAGCGAAACGAAATAGGAGCGCATATGAGATATGTGCGGGACCGAGAATAATGTGTGTATGTGATACCGTATTTCATTCTCGCGATGAATGTATCGAATGGTTGTATGCGATATAACCTAGTTATCGAATCAAGGATTGATTCGGTAAGCCGATACATAGGATATTAGTCGGTTATATGCGATATGACCGGATCGTTAAATCAAGTGTTGATTTAATGATTTAATGCATAATTATATATTTGATATATTACTTTGCATTAACTTGTATTGGTTCATTTTAAATGGATTTTCTCATTTGGATGTACAAGTTGTATATGTGATATACTTTTTGTGCACTTGATTGTATCATGTTTGATGATACATGCTTACTTGGTTAAGTGTAAAGAATTAAACCATGGTTAAACTAATGATTAGGGTTTTGTTTATCCATCACTTATTTATTCATTTATTTATTTTCTTTTTCATCTTAGAATGGATAAATGAATGGTGGATTATTTTGTTTGTTAGTTGAATCTTCTTGAAGCTTTGACTAAGTCATCACTCTTGTCTTATACTTAACCCTAACCATTCAAGTTAACCTTGGTCTATTCTCTACACTCAACTAAGGTTATTATATGATAAGTATTTCAATTATTTTCTAATTATTCAATACTTATCATATTCTATCATCTTCTTCCTCTTCTTCTTCTTCATGAAGAAACCTTACTCCATCAATGGCAACTTGAGCAAATGAGTGAGAAATCCAATTCTAAAGTGAACCCACTTCCTATTTCTTCATCCTCTACCACTTGCCAAGTAGTATAGGGTGTTTTCTTCACAAGTTTCATGACTTGGTGAAGTGGGAGCTTGATCTTGTGATGCCTCGACGTAGATCATCTTCGGCATCGTAGTCGATGACCTAGCCCGCCCATTTCTCCGATGAAGCCGACGCTAGAGCCCGGGATTCGATTTGGACAGCGAGGAGACTTCATTGCGGAGCTATGGAGGTGGAGGACCGGATCTACAAAGGTTGTATTTTCGTTCTTTTAGTTAAGTTGTTAACTACTTTATCTTTTCGCCTAAAATTCTAGTTAATGATCCGTATTAGGGTTTCTCGGCACATGTAAAATTTGAAATTGGCATGGTTGATGCCTTATGAGACCTCATTAGCGTGCCGAGGAACCCTACATAAATCCTGCATACCGACCCCTAGCCTAGTAATACTATTTAGCGAAGGTGGATCAATCCGCTCCTGTGGAATAGGCGTACCGCCATGGTTAGTTCTCGTCTCTGACGAGCCTACCCTGACCTCGGCTCTCGCGATCGCTCTCTGCGCCCTCGTAGTCTTCGGCGGCATAATGGCTGGAAATAAAAATAGGATTCGATATGATCATAGAAATCGAATCATAATGATACATGGAAATCAAGGAAGGAATTACAAGAAATATGTCCTAAGGTCACTTAGGCGGAGTACCGTGTCATAAGTATGCCGCGAAACATACACACGCTACGTCATTCTGCTTAAGCTACCTACTTCATCATACCAGGTCATCCTACACATCGAAAGGTAAAACCTAGCACTATGATACCAACTTTTTCACAACCCAATTTAGGAACGTGACCGGCACTTAAACTGCGTAACGTCAACAGGCGTAACGCAATATAAGTAAGCCGAAAATCCAGAAATCTAAACCATAAAAAGAAGTAAGTGATAAGACATTGTTAAAACATTTGGAAATCTTAAGTAAAAATCTTAAAACTTAAGTTTATTTTCTTAAAAATTTTGCCAGCAACTCCTTTGTAAAAGTAGCCCCGAAACGGGTACAAACACAGGATATAAATAAAGCGTTCCCAAACGGGAGCAAATCACTCCCAAAGGCGGAAAACAATCACCACAAGCATACATACGACGCCGTAGCAAAGAAATAGACAATAAAAATGAAAACGGCATAAAGAGATAAAGATAGATAAGAAAAACCGGCACACACGAGCACGACACCTAGAGTTACATATAATACTATATCGATCCTCACAACTCGTCTCTAAGTCAATAAATAAAAGTGGTAGATGGAGAGTACTAGATGCAATGAAATATACAATAGATGTAATCGGATACCCTACACCAAAAAGGCATCACATCCAACCGTAGCTGTATCCGCATAAATATATACAACAAGGAGCTCTGCCGCGACTACTCTGAGGGTCAAGCATGCAAAACACTGTGGCACAACGGGGGTGATTTCTAACTCATGAATAGTAAATAACATCCTACAGATAATCTCAAGTATGCACGAACAGCGATAATCAATCACAAGCAATCTGATAGCATAGTATGGCGATATGGATATGCAACAATCATGATCAAGGTACACCATCAGGGAACTACAACTACGTGAAACAATGCATGTCAAATAATTACTGAGTGTGGGATAAAATAAATCATCATCGTGGAAAAACCGGTGTCCTTCAACGACACCCCAAATCCCAATACCTCAGGCCCTGTCACTCTTATCGGCCCTCATATCCGTAAATCACATGGAACCTGAGTGCCCAACATCGACACTCGAAACATCATGAATACCCGTGTCCAACATCGACACATAAATCCACATAACTCGAGCTCCGTCAGTCCGGATCGGCCCATATCCATCTTACAACTCCGGTTGGTATCTTCTGGATAACCACCGGGTCCAAACTATCACCGGTAGGTAGTAGTCCCTCTGCTAGGCTCATCGTCTACTACACTGTAAGTCCATGTAACCCATCCCAGTACTTACGGGGAGGCGGAAAGAGTAAAAATCAAATTTTTATCACAAAGGAACATAGACTAACCATGAAGGATCTTTGCTAAACAAAAGCTAACAAACAATCTACAAGTTCTAACTACTAGGCTAGAAGGCTATACCTAGTTCTTGAACTCCTTCTCTTCTTGTTGTGGTCTTCCTTGATGTGAGCTCCTTGGAGTGGTGTAGACGGCTTCTCCTCATCGTCTTCTCTTTGCCAAAGAAAGATCTACTCGAAGGCCTCTACCTTGAGCTCCTACCTCAATAAAGAAGTAACTAGAGTGCTTGGCTTGCTAGACTAAGAACCCTAGAGTGAGTAGAGAGGTATTTTGATGGTTTGATCTCACAAAGCTCATGTTTTTCAACTCATGAAACAAGAGAGCTTTTGAGAGAGAGGAAGAGGAGAGAGCTTTGCAAGAGAGAGAAAGAGCAAGAGAGAAAAAATTAAGAATAAAATGAACCTTGCTCTCATATGAACCAAAAACAATAATGAAAATTTTAATTAGGATAAATTGTCATGGTTGATGTTGATTTGACCCTTATCATATCATAATTAATGCTAAGCATGCTCACAAAAATATCCAAGTCAACATGGGTCAACTTAGTCAAAGGGTCACACCTAATTAACCATGATACAATTATCACTAATTAAAACGCATTAATCAATTTCCTCAATCTCATTATGGTTTTAATTAAGTCAATAGTCAAAACCCTAATGAGGTTCCTCCGTCTTTGTCAACTGTGTGTACACACCCGCATTCGTGTTCCGAGGAACACGAACACTATGAGACAAGACCAATCCTAAAACAAATACTATGATCTAGCTTAAACCAAAGCCCGCTAGTAATAACTTCCTGGACACCAAGCGTGCACAAGTGCGCGTATGTGAAAGAACCCCGTCGTAAAACCATACGGCCTCTACTCTGTTTTGCCCAAAGGCGAACAACCCTCTGTGTGGGACTCTAAAGACTCGACACTACGCTGGCAGTGGGTTTAACCATAGGCCGCAAGCGGTACTAGCTGTACGTAACGGTCCTAAGAGAAATGCCGATAAGATGACCGATGAGGTGAACCCAGACAAACTCCTACTGAGCCTGAATGTGACAATCTCCGTACAGTCCGAACTGTTCATCTGAGAGTATCGAATGTCGGGCCTAGGAGGAGGTAAACGTCAGTCGCCTAATAGAGGTACAAGTCGTGTCGGAGTGTAGCCCAGAACACCCTGAGAAAATACTGGAAACACTACCAGTAAATCTCGCTTCCCTGGCCAGGGACTTGTGTGTAATTGCTCTCCTAGACACAGCGCGATATCAACTCCCAATACCGGGAGAGACGAATCATGTCTAACTGTCACTGCCTCCAAGTGCTTCGGGACTGCACCCAACTACTACCTATTTGCACGACTCATTTGAGCCGTGGTAGGGTAGTAATCTAAGAACAGTGGGAACACACTCGAGGCGAAGTGAGAGTGTCAAGTCAATGGACTAAGCTGTACTTATGTCACCTGGGAACTAATAACTGACGATAGGTATAATACCAACCAACAGTTCCCAGCGAGTCCTATCCAGTATACTCGTAACATAACGACCACCTGCATACTATCTCCAGTACGACGTACTGATGGCTGTGGGACAGACCATCTCCCCTCCTGGGACGAGAAATGTATACACTAGTCTACTCTGGAGTATCGATGCCCTGTCTCAATAATCCTACGACCAGGGACCTGTATAAGGATGTGCTTATAGACTACCCAGCCCCCACTAGTATGACTGCCATCACAACGCTAGTAGTCAAGAAAAAGATCCTAAGGGCTCTATCAATATGTATTAGCAATATGTCAAAAGAAACACATACACATACTAAGATAGATACAAACCAAGTAGCATACTACCATATTGAGCAAGAATGTCAATCCGTGTATATATCCCGAGCTTCCAAAATGTAATATACAAACTAGTACTATACAATAATGGCCTATAGGGCATATCACACTAATAATCTCCCACTTGCACTAAGGCCATCTGCTGGCATATCGCAGACCTATCATCTCGAATAGCCTCTTGAACTGCGTCTGAGGAATGGCCTTTATGAATGGATCTGCAGTGTTATCTTCTGTAGCAACCCTCCGAACCTCGATCTCTTGGCGATCCACGATCTCCCTGATCAGGTGATACCGCCTCAAGATGTGTATGGACTTCTGATGGGACCTGGGTTCCTTTGCTAAAGCTATAGCCCCGTTGTTGTCACAATACAAAGGTATTGGATCAACAATGGACGGAACCACCTGAAGTTCTGTCAAGAACTTCCTCATCCAGACGGCTTCTTTTGCTGCATCAGATGCTGCGATATACTCCGCTTCCATCGTCAAGTCAGCAACGGTTTGGAACACTTCCAATACACCGCCACTACTACAAATAGGGGTTGCCCCTACGGATTACAAAATCTGCAGGGGCAGATTTTGTTTGGCCCTACGGATTAGTCCGTAGGGCCTTAAGGTTGCCCCTACGGTTCTTACATATTAATTTAAGAATATTAAATCATAAATTGTTGTTTGCCCCTATGGAGCCGCAAACAAAGAAAATATGGATTTATCTGTAGGGGCATGTAAATAGGGATTTAATTAAAAAGGCACAGATCGATCCCTACGCTCATTATCTTAATTATTCTCGATCGAAGTCGCGGGCGAACCTAAAATCCCCAAATCCTCGTTCCCGCCGATCGCGAAATCTCTCGTCGCCGTTCTCGTCGTCGCCAGCGCAGGCCGTTTTCTCGCCGCCACCGCCTGGTTCATCCTCTTCGCCGTTTTCGTCGTCGCCACCGTTTAGTCATCGCCACCGATCGATCGTCTCCTCCACTGCACAGGTAATTAAATCTTCAATTAAAGAATTTTTTTATTATTTTAGGGGTTGGGGTTGCGGTTGGGGTTCGGCTAGGGTTGCGGTTGCGTTTGGGTTCGGTTAGGGTTGGGGTTGGGGTTAGGGCTGGGGTTGCGGTTGGGGTTGGGGTTGGGGTTAGGGTTAGGGTTGGGGTTCGGCTGAGGCTGGGGCTGGGGCTAGGGCTGGGTCTAGGGCTGGGGTTAGGGTTAGGGCTGAAAACAATGGATCTTGCTTAAGTTATATTTTCAGTTGTAGAATTTTATTTGAGGTGTTACATGAGATAGAATAACTTAGTTATATTTTCAAACAATTATAGAAATATTTTTCAGTTGTAGAATTTTAAACTAGTTAATAAATAGGCAAGATATCGTTAAGTAACTTATACGGTTCGAAGTTCAACCATAGACTTCGAGACTAGTTGATGCGCAAGTAAAACATTGCAATATTTGAGGGAAGTAAACAGCATGAAAACAATGGATCTTGCTTAAGATGCTAAAAGTTCGTAGGAAAACCCTAGATGAGAAAAGAAAGGGGAATCAAAACTTCAAACGGAGAATTTAATTCTCAAATCTAAGAGTTTAACTCTTCTGCACAAAAGAACTTAGTTCTTCTTCTGGTTGAAGATCTGCACAGAGCACATCTCCCCATACGATGAGAATTTAATTCTCATCGGGTTAAGATCCTGCCATGTAGATCCAAAACTTAGAGGGGGAATTGAGTTTATAGAATTTAATTCTCCAAAAACAAAGTTAGGGTTTAACCCTATATGAGAATTTAATTCTTCCAAAATTATAGGAATTTAATTTCTTCAAGATGAAACTAGGGTTTAACCCTAGATGAGAATTCAATTCTCCAAAAATTACAGGAATTTAATTGCTTCAAGACAGAACTAGGGTTTAACCCTAACTGAGAATTTAATTCTCTCAAATTCACAGGAATTTAATTCCTCTTAAAAAAGAAATTAGGGTTTCACCCTCTACAAGAATTTAATTCTTTTACATATATGGGAATTTAATTCCTCTAAAAGAAAATTAGGGTTTAACCCTATATAAGAATTTAATTCTTTCAGGAATTTAATTCCTCCAAATCATGATCAGGGTTTAACCCTACAGAGAATTTAATTCTCAAAATAAAATGAGACTTAAAAGATCTCCATGCATGCAAAGAGCTAGGGTCACGTGCCCCACGTGACCCCTGAAAAGATCCACGCAAATGAGAAGGATTTAGCCCTGAGGCAATCCCTCACGTGATCCTTTGTCAATAACTATCCCGTTCTTAGATTTCTCAATATAGTCACCATAACCTACAATTTATATGTTATACAGTCTAACATGGCCCATGAGTACGTCAGAGTTAAGGACTGGATGTATGTGGATTGGCAACAACGTATGCAACCTAAGTTTGTCGCAGGAGTTGCTGCTTTTATTGAATTTGCACGCGCACATAATAAGATCGTGATAGAGAAGATTCTCTGCCCGTGCGATAAATGTGGCAATAAGTACTGGCAGAAGGTAGAATTTGCAGAGCTTCATATCGTAAAATATGGGTTTACTAGACTTTATACAACTTGGAAATACCACGGGGAAGGAGAAGAATGCAGTAATGCGTAAGAAGAAGAAGGAGAACACGATAATGCGGCAGGAGAAGAAGGAGAAGACGGTAATGCGGCAGAAGGAGAAGAGGCCAGGTATAAGCCGAAATATTCTGATAAGAAGCCTGATATACCTGTCAAGATAGCACGATCTTTTCCCATAACACAGAGGTTACAGAGGCTATTCGGGTGCAAGAAAACAGCCGAGGCAATGATTTAGCATCACCGTGCTCCTCCAAGTGAAGATAGAAAAATGAGCCATCCAAGAGAATCACCGGCATGGAAGGATTTCGATAGGAGGCACGCAATATTCAGTAGCGATCCTCGCAATGTCCGCCTCAGACTGGCTAGTGATGGCTTCTGCCCATTCAACTACATGGTGGGAAGTCACAGCACATGGCCCGTTGTAATGATAATTTATAATCTGTCGTCTTGGTTGGCTATGGACCAATCATACTTTATCATGCCTCTTCTTATCGACGGACCAAACTCACCGGGAAACAATATCGACGTCTATCTCCGACCTCTGATCGAGGAGTTAAAATCTTTGTTCATTGATGGTGTAGAGACATATGATGCAAACACAAATACAACCTTCATACTGCGTGCGGCTTTAATGTGGACAATTAATGACTTTCCTGCATGTGGAATGCTATCAGGTTGGTCCGTACATGGTCACAAAGCATATCCTCATTGCCATCAACACACAACATCGAAATTCTTGAATTTTAGCAGGAAGGTTTGTTATTGCGGCCATCGACGTTTCCTGCCTCTAGACCACCCCTACAGGTTAGACACTATTCACTTTGATGGTCATCAGGAGCTTCTTAGACCTCCTGCCCCATTGTCCGGAGAGGACGTGACTGCTCAATGGGATGGTTACAATAATGTGACCATCGGGATGGATCCGACGAAACAGGTCAAACCACCATTTTGGAACAAGTTAAGCATTTTCTTCTGTTGGAGATAGTGCCCTCAGAGTCAATTATTAGGTCACAGGTACGTGATTGTAATGATTGAGGGAGGACCTATCCCGGTAGGACAGTCTTACTCGAGATGATAGTTTGCTATCTGGTTTACCTTTATCATCGTGTACTGCTTTAGGTGACATGACACGTCGCTATTACACGTTGATAGAGCCCCTAGGATTCTTGCTTGACCACCAGCAGTATGAGGGCGATCATATAAGTGGGAGCTGGGGGTCTACAAGCATATCCTTAAAAGGTCCCTAGTCGTGGGAGTTTCGAGACCGGGCATCGATACTCCATTAGTAGACTAGTGTATACAGTCGAGACCCCGACGAGGGGCGGTGGCCGGTCTCACAAGCCACTGGTGTCAGTTGGATCACCTAAGATGTATACAGGTGCTCATTGGGTTATGAGTACACCGGACAGGACTCGCCGGGAACATGCTAGTTGGTCATATACCAGACGTCAGATGGAAGTTCCCTGGTGACATGTGTGCAGGTTAGTTCATCGACCTGGGGATCGTCATTTGTCTCGTGTGAGTTCCCACTGTACTTTGATTACTACCCTACCACGGCTCAAAGGAGTCGTGCAAACAGGTTTTAGTTGGGTACAGTCCCGAGCCACATGGAGGCAGTGAGCGTATCTTCAGGGGTTCGTCTCTCCCGGTATTGGGGGTGAGGTCGTGCTGTGTCTAGGAGAGCCATTACACAAAGTCCTTGGCCAAGGCAAGGAGATTTACTGGTAGGTATTCCAGCAGTATCTCAGGGTGTTCTGGGCTACACTCCGACACGACTTGTACCGCTTTTGGGGGTCTGACTTTTACCAACCCCCTAGGCCCGCCATGCGATACTCATAGACGAACGGACCGGACTGCACGGATATTGTCGCTGACAGGCTCAGTAGGGTGTCAGGATGAGTTCGCTCATCGACGTCCCTTTTAGTCAATAGCTGGTGGCCCGTTACGTATTGGCTTATACCTCTGACGGGCTAGTGGTTAAATCCACAGCCATAGTATTGACGAGTCTTTAGAGTCCGCCACACTTTCAGTTACTCAGCTTTCGGGCGAAACGCTGTAGAGGCCGTATGGAGATGTGGCAGGGTTCGATCAGATACGTGCGGTATTGCACGGATCGTGATCGGACGGTTTTTACTAGCCGGCTTTGGCTTAAGCCGGATCTTAGTATTTGATAATGTAGTTTTGTCTTTTTGCATTTGTATCCGGACGGAATACAGATGCGGGTGTGTATGCACAGTATCGGGGTTTTCCTGTAATTTATTACGGGACCTGTTTTCTGGAGTTGCCAGTTTGCATTCCGTTCCGGCCGGTTTTCCTTTGTTCTTTCCCGGCCGGACTTTTCCGATGGAGGGGATTATTTGCAGTTTGCAAATAATATCTTGTGGAGGGGTTCTTTGTATATTGCCATGCTCCATACCTTGCATTAATTGAGGTAAGGTTGGGTATGGGTTTTGAATGTGAATTTTGTGTTGGAAATTGGGTTTGGATTTGGCCGGCCACTGTTCTGGTCATGGAGTGAGATTTTTATTTGGATGGGATTAATTTATTAGTGTGCAGGAGAATATTTGTGAGGGTGTGCTGGAGTGTTTTTCATGAGGGATTATTATAATGTTAATTAATAAAGGAGATTGCATGGTGTTAAAATGTGTGTGCTGTGAATAATGGTTAAAGCATTAATTTTTGAAGTGAGGGATGGGCTATTGGTTGTGCTTTGTCCTAAGTGGGTATGGCTTTCCCTGCATGTTCCATTTTCGTGGGCCCCCTCCCCTTGTGTGTGTAGGAGTTGTAGGTTGTGGCATTAATTTAGATGTTAAAAAAATGAAGAGTTTTCATGCTGTCCTCTAGAGCATTACACAGAGCACACTCTGGTATGAGGCCGAGCTCATTATCCAGTCCTCTCCAATTTTTCCAGCAAGCCTCCATTGATTTTTCTCTTGCATCATTTCTCCATCAAAAAGGCAATTCCTACAACCCCAAATTGAGACTTGTACACTACATTCTACAGCAAATCTTGGGCACGTCGACTAGCCAGCTTCGTGCCCGAGTTGCCTCGGCATTGAGGTGGGAGCCCGTAAAAGAAGTAGGCGATGTGGTGCCCTTCCGGCGACGAGGTGGAGACCGGACATTCCGCGGGAGATCGGGACGACGACGAGAAGACCGGAGGACTCGGATCACTCGGTATATCTCTAACCCGTCTTTTAGTTTGCTAGATCTAGTTTAATGGCACGATCCGGGTGTTTAGTGCGCGGTGGTGCCGGTTTGCTAAGTCCGCAAAATTTAAGTATATCACCGTTTCCGCATTTGGCCGTCGGCTTGACGGCCGGGGCGCCGCCGTGCACTTACAGTGGTATCAGAGCCTCGCCATTAACTTCGTCTAGCTTTGTGTAATGTGTTTGCATTTCCGATTGATCAAAAAGTTCCAAAACCCGTATTACCTTCGCATCAGTTTCTGTTGAAAATTTTTGGTCTCGAATAATTTTTCTGTTGGTCTCAGAATGATGTGCAGGGAGATGTAAGAACACTGGAAAAATTTCGTAGCACGATCCCTCCGTACGACCGCGGAAGGGCGGCCAAAACCCTCTTATGGCCGCGCTTCCGCCGCATGTTTGTGGGCTCGTGTGTTTGTTTTTTTGCAGTGGGCTTATGGGCTTATTTCAGGGGTTTTGGGATATTAAAATTGGGTCCAGTTTTTCTTTAACTGCTGCAGTATTCTTTGTGGGCCCACTTGTTAAAGTTTGATCAATCGGAATATTTTAAACACATTTTTCACAGTATTTACATTATATCTGCGACCGTGAATGTCACTTGATCGGTAAATCTGGTCTAACTGCTATAGCCCGGTTAGACGGATTTGCGAACGTGACTTTCACGTTGATGTTTTGTTTTTGCTGTGATGTTGCGGATCGGTCGTGGGGGATAGCCTGGATGCAATGCTAGTACAGTATTGTTGTATTATGTACATTTGATATTGCGGGGCGAGCGTCCGACTTGTGGACTGCCGTCACTGCCTGTTTGTATTATTATTATTTTGGGGCACGACCTGGTTGCGGTCGATGTACCCGTTGTATGTATATTTTATTTTCTGTACTAGGATTGCCCCGCGGAGGGGTGCACGGATAGCCGGGTTCTGGAGGGCAACAAGCCCGCATCTCATGGCATTGAGACGGAGGGGGCTTCACTCTAGGATTGGCGGGCTATTCGCCGCACTCGTAGGGGGTACAGGTTGACCCAGGAGGGGTGCCCATGTTACCGGATTCCGTGAAGTGCCGGGTGGTCCATTCACGTCGCTGAAGGGGGCTGCCTCGCTTCAGGTTTTGGCGGGTGACTTGCCGCGCCCGTAGGGGTCTAGGATTTCATTGCACAGGCTATCCACACGACCAGGGGAACGTCGGGTTTCAGTAGTGGCTCTGTGAAACCCGGGGATCCCAAATATCTGTATTGTTTCTGTGATGCTGTTCATTCTCTGTGATGTTGCATTCTTTTCACGCCTTGAGCGAATATAATATATTGGTATATATATTAGTAGATGTTGTATATGTTTTGCATCCGCGCTAGTCCAGTCCCCGCTCTGTCGTTAGTAAGCTAACCTAACGGGTAATGACGGGACCCAGTGGCGAATGCGGATGGCATATACGTACATCAGTATATTTTCGTTCTCTTTGGTGTGATCAATTGATGGGACTGCATTGATTTGGATCAATGCAAGTTAAAAACAAACCTAATCTGATGTTGTTGGAACACTTTTCAAAAAGCTGTTATTGCAAGGACGTTCACTTTTGTTTTGCATCGCGGTATTCATCTAGAATATCCTGCTCCTCAGTCGACGAGGCAAGGTCCGAGATCCCTTCACCGGGAGTGACCCCTTGGACAGAAGTTTGCGTCAGGGCATTAACTTCACTATAGCCGATTACTTTTGCTTTGCACAGTGATATTCGGTTATGAATATCCTGCACCCCATTCTACGGGGAAAGAGCCGAGATCCCTTCACCGGGAGTGACCTCTTTAGTAAAGGTTTTCGTCACTATATTTTCTAAAAAGCTATCCGTTCCTTCAACAATATCAAGTTCATTACGTTAAAGGTTTTCGCCAGAAACCATTCGTAGCCCTCCGTCGTTTCAGACGGGTAGCACGTAGTATTCATGCTATGTTTGTTGACCTTCGTCAAGGCATAGTGTATGGTAGCTGCTTGTTGCCTTTCTGTTGCATAGATAGATGTGTTGGTTTGGGACAATCGTATAGCCTTGTTGACCTTCGTCAAGGGCTTGTACGGGTGGGTTCAAATTAACCTGGACAATGACGGGTGGAACTTGACATGTGACTTATGATTTGTTGACCTTCGTCAAGGTCATAAGAGCATGGGGCAGAAATCACATCGGGAGTTTCAAAAGAACTGAAACTTGCCAGATATGCGCATACCTTCTGGAGTGTGATAGCGTGAGCGGATTCCGTCACGTTATCATGCGTTGATAGTTGGATCCCGATTCCCACTGATGAGTTAGTTTACTCCTCGGGTGACCCCGACTAATTCTTCTTTCAGGTTTGGAGGAGAATTTGAGGTACAGTGGGAGGTTTCCAGATTAGATAAATTGGTAACCATTCTGATCTAGGATAGAGTGCACGCTGAGTGTTTCTTTTCTCTCTCTCTCTGGCAGCGACCTTTGACCCGACCCTAAGACTATGACTCAGTGACCAAATTAACCGAACCTTCTTAACACCGGCTTTTGGATTGTCAGAGTTGCAAACCTCATTGCCACTCCTACTTTTACCCTTTTCTCCAGGACACCCCGTTTTACTACGAATGTCCACTTCCATTGGACAAAATCATCGTATGGTTAGATACGAACTCGAAAGAATTTATTCGAGGATGGTTTCCGGTTCTGGAGAAAACGGATAGGATTATTCAGTTGTTTTTTCCTTTTACCCTCTCTCAGATTACGAGTACTCCTTGGTTTAGGGGTAGTACACCTATTACGCAAATTGGATTGTCTTCTTCCAAACCTTAGGCTGGTGCCGACCGGTAGGGAATGAAGAAAACCAATTAGCATAACGATGGTGTGCAGAAGGTATTAAGTTCAGACAAAGCAAGGGATTAGTAAGAGGGCAAAGTAAATTGCAACAGATATTCACGACCAAACCAAATATTTCGTTACCACTCCCACATCACCTTTGTATTTCTCCAGGACACTCCGTATCACTACGAAGATCCACAGTTTATTTGGATACTCCATCGTATGGTTATATACGAACTCGAAAGGAACTTGTTCCAGTTCGGGGATGGATTCTGGTTCAGGAGAAATAGGAATAAGGTTTATTCAGGTGTCCTTTATCTTCACCTTCTCTCGCATTGCGAGTGTTCCTAGGATTGGAACAGTACACCCATTATACTTATTGGATAGTCTTCTTCCAAACCATAGGCTGGTGCCGAACGGTAGGGAAGGAAGAAAACCATTTGGCCTAAAAGGGTGTGCAGAAGGTAAAGATTAAAGATATATGAAGGGATTTGGAGAGGTGGCAAAGAACTATACGGTTACAGTCGTGAATCTGGAAGAGGCATTACTAGGAATACCAGAATACCCCATCGGAACATTTCAATGTTTCAGCTTCACTGTGTAATGTTAAAGGAAAACTGATTTCCCGATTAGATACTTACTCCAGGGTATGTATTTACCAGGTACGATTCTCACATCTGTATGGTTTTACAGATGATGAGTGGGAGTAAGTTATTGGGAATTGGGTGATTATCCTCATTATATCGGGATTCGTTGTAATCGGTGATATTTGAGGAAATCACCTGGGCTGTTTGCCGGTCGGCAAATATTTGGTTTTGAATATCCGCTGTTATGCACCAATTTCAAATTGATATATCTGTACGTCTATTTTCATAGAGTGAGATATACCTTTCTGAAATTATGTCTACGACATTTACCTATATCAGTGGATGGTTAGGTAAGAAGCATTAAACAGCGGTGTAATTCTTCTTAACCATAAGTACAGTTTTCAACCTACGACACACAGTGAATGAGTTATCAGACTCAAGGGACTTATACAAAGGATTGTATGTTGTCCAGGGTCCATCAGGACAGAGGACTTGGTCCTCGTACTATATTCGGTTTACTTATGACTTCTCTAGTTTTTTAGACAGGTGTTTCGCGGAAACACAGGGTCCAAATTTTGAGAAGTTATAGGTATTTGAATAGAGTAGAGAACCAGGTGTAGCAAGTATCGGGATTCTTCAAAGCAATCGAAGATGTAGACACTTGTGCATGGTATTCAGTTGATAGTAATGATAAGAGATTTTTGCTTCTCTTTCAGGTTACTCATAATCGGAAGTATTCCTAAGTTGAGTAACGCTGATTAGCCTCCTTCCATTTAGTTGACATGCACTGGAGACAGTTGCATGATTTGAATCTGGTTTGACATTCCATTGGCCACTCCGCAGATTTTGGTGGGTAACTTCAGGCACCCGAGAGATACTACGGTAGCTTCAAGGACGGTGACAGGGAAGTTCTTGTTTACCCAAAATTACCATTGCTGTTGTTCCAGGCTGCGAGACCCGGCGGGAGGATGAGTATAGCGTCGTTCTAAACTAGTTTTAGAAGTGTACGTCTATATGACTCTGCCAGAGGGTTGTCGTAGTCAGTGGGAGCAGCGGAAGCATTGGTGGACAGGTAGCTTATGTCTATTTATAGACTAAAGCAGATGTAGCGGAGATAGATCATCTATTTCTGACGTGATAGTCATAGGTTTGACTTCATCAGAATAGGAGATGGATCTGTTGAGAAGGTAGTAGGATGTGATGTCATGGTATTTGGATGACATACACAAAGTAGGAAAAGAAACTCCTATACTACGATCGGTTATACTTTGGTCGTCACACAGTGGTTTCTCCACAAAGGAAATGGATTTTATATCTGACATACTGGTTACTGGATCTATGGTTTTAGATCTAGATTTGGATGGTTTCCCAATCAGGGTACTTGACAGCATTCTAAGAGTATTTAGGATGGACGACTCCTGGCACGGTAGTGTACCTGCAGATAATGGAGTCACCCTCTCCAAAGGTGTCTTACAGACTAAAAGGGAGAGGGACGGGCATGATTGGCAGATCACTTGCTCAGGCAATTGAGTCAATCGTGAGATGTCAAGTACCACACCAGATGTTGTTCTTGCACAAGATGCAATAAGTTGACATTAATCCAATCCTGGAGAAACAGTCGGAAGCAGTTTTAGAACATAAGTGGATGTTCTAGGGATATGATAACGACAGCCTCATTCAGGAGACAGTTATCATTCCAGGCTTCCAAGGTGACATGGACGACAAGGAGGTTGTCAGAGTTATAGTTTTCCCTCTGACGAGGGGCAGTATTTTGGACAGGTGATCCAAGGCAATACTGAGGGAGGCATGGCGCAGGATACTGATTAAGTTCAGTTGACGATACAGTCTAAGAAGTTTGGATTTGGAGTTCATTTATGAGCTAGGTCCCATCAGGCATCCAGACATTCTAAGACAGGTATTACTCTTTTCGGGAGATGGCTTTCTCCGCGAACTTGAGATATAGAGAGACATAGAAAGAAACAACTAAGCGGATCCACTCACTGAGGCTATTCCTCGAACGCAATAGTTTCGCAAACGAGCTTTATGAGACTGACTAGTAGAGGAGTTGGATGTTCGGTATCACACGGGCTGTGAGTATGCGACATCGCAATAATTAGCCTTGAGTGCAAGTGGGAGATTGTTGGAGATAGTGCCCTCAGAGTCAATTATTAGGTCACAGGTACGTGATTGTAATGATTGAGGGAGGACCTATCCCGGTAGGACAGTCTTACTCGAGATGATAGTATGCTATCTGGTTTACCTTTATCATCGTGTACTGCTTTAGGTGACATGACACGTCGCTATTACACGTTGATAGAGCCCCTAGGATTCTTGCTTGACCACCAGCAGTATGAGGGCGATCATATAAGTGGGAGCTGGGGGTCTACAAGCATATCCTTAAAAGGTCCCTAGTCGTGGGAGTTTCGAGACCGGGCATCGATACTCCATTAGTAGACTAGTGTATACAGTCGAGACCCCGACGAGGGGCGGTGGCCGGTCTCACAAGCCACTGGTGTCAGTTGGATCACCTAAGATGTATACAGGTGCTCATAGGGTTATGAGTACACCGGACAGGACTCGCCGGGAACATGCTAGTTGGTCATATACCAGACGTCAGATGGCAGTTCCCTGGTGACATGTGTGCAGGTTAGTTCATCGACCTGGGGATCGTCATTTGTCTCGTGTGAGTTCCCACTGTACTTTGATTACTACCCTACCACGGCTCAAAGGAGTCGTGCAAACAGGTTTTAGTTGGGTACAGTCCCGAGCCACATGGAGGCAGTGAGCGTATCTTCAGGGGTTCGTCTCTCCCGGTATTGGGGGTGAGGTCGTGCTGTGTCTAGGAGAGCCATTACACAAAGTCCTTGGCCAAGGCAAGGAGATTTACTGGTAGGTATTCCAGCAGTATCTCAGGGTGTTCTGGGCTACACTCCGACACGACTTGTACCGCTTTTGGGGGTCTGACTTTTACCAACCCCCTAGGCCCGCCATGCGATACTCATAGACGAACGGACCGGACTGCACGGATATTGTCACTGACAGGCTCAGTAGGGTGTCAGGATGAGTTCGCTCATCGACGTCCCTTTTAGTCAATAGCTGGTGGCCCGTTACGTATTGGCTTATACCTCTGACGGGCTAGTGGTTAAATCCACAGCCATAGTATTGACGAGTCTTTAGAGTCCGCCACACTTTCAGTTACTCAGCTTTCGGGCGAAACGCTGTAGAGGCCGTATGGAGATATGGCAGGGTTCGATCAGATACGTGCGGTATTGCACGGATCGTGATCGGACGGTTTTTACTAGCCGGCTTTGGCTTAAGCCGGATCTTAGTATTTGATAATTTAGTTTTGTCTTTTTGCATTTGTATCCGGACGGAATACAGATGCGGGTGTGTATGCACAGTATCGGGGTTTTCCTGTAATTTATTACGGGACCTGTTTTCTGGAGTTGCCAGTTTGCATTCCGTTCCGGCCGGTTTTCCTTTGTTCTTTCCCGGCCGGACTTTTCCGATGGAGGGGATTATTTGCAGTTTGCAAATAATATCTTGTGGAGGGGTTCTTTGTATATTGCCATGCTCCATACCTTGCATTAATTGAGGTAAGGTTGGGTATGGGTTTTGAATGTGAATTTTGTGTTGGAAATTGGGTTTGGATTTGGCCGGCCACTGTTCTGGTCATGGAGTGAGATTTTTATTTGGATGGGATTAATTTATTAGTGTGCAGGAGAATATTTGTGAGGGTGTGCTGGAGTGTTTTTCATGAGGGATTATTATAATGTTAATTAATAAAGGAGATTGCATGGTGTTAAAATGTGTGTGCTGTGAATAATGGTTAAAGCATTAATTTTTGAAGTGAGGGATGGGCTATTGGTTGTGCTTTGTGCTAAGTGGGTATGGCTTTCCCTGCATGTTCCATTTTCGTGGGCCCCCTCCCCTTGTGTGTGTAGGAGTTGTAGGTTGTGGCATTAATTTAGATGTTAAAAAAATGAAGAGTTTTCATGCTGTCCTCTAGAGCATTACACAGAGCACACTCTGGTATGAGGCCGAGCTCATTATCCAGTCCTCTCCAATTTTTCCTGCAAGCCTCCATTGATTTTTCTCTTGCATCATTTCTCCATCAAAAAGGCAATTCCTACAACCCCAAATTGAGACTTGTACACTACATTCTACAGCAAATCTTGGGCACGTCGACTAGCCAGCTTCGTGCCCGAGTTGCCTCGGCATTGAGGTGGGAGCCCGTAAAAGAAGTAGGCGATGTGGTGCCCTTCCGGCGACGAGGTGGAGACCGGACATTCCGCGGGAGATCGGGACGACGACGAGAAGACCGGAGGACTCGGATCACTCGGTATATCTCTAACCCGTCTTTTAGTTGGCTAGATCTAGTTTAATGGCACGATCCGGGTGTTTAGTGCGCGGTGGTGCCGGTTTGCTAAGTTCGCAAAATTTAAGTATATCACCGTTTCCGCATTTGGCCGTCGGCTTGACGGCCGGGGCGCCGCCGTGCACTTACATCTTCGAGCTTCCGTACTGGTCAACAAATTTAGTGCGTCATTGTCTGGACGTCATGCATATAAGGAAGGGAGTATCAGAGCACATACTCAACTTGCTTCTTTTTAATGACGGGAAATCGAAAGACAACCTGAATGCTCGGTTGGATTTACAGGAGTGGGGAATAAGAAGTGAATTGCACCCTAGACCGGTGGCTGGTAAACCAGGAAAGTTTGTACTTCCCGATGCCGCTTATCATATGTCACAACCGGAGAAGAAAAGATTCCAGCAGGTGTTGCATGATTTGAAAGTTCCCACAGGTTTCTCAAGATCATTCAGCAGGAAAAAAAATTTGTGAAAGGTAAGATCGATGGGCTGAAAAGTCAATCACCATGTTATCATGGAGCACCTTCTTCCATTAGCCCTCGGGACTTCTCTCCCCGAATCGGTTGGTCTAGTAATCAACGACCTATGTTATTTTTTCAGAGAGTTGTGTGCTAAAACACTGGAGGTTGTGACGCTGGATAAACTAGAAAATTCTATTGCGTTGATACTTTGCAAGTTTGAGCGTATTTTCCCACCGTTATTCTTCGATATCATAATACACTTGACGGTTCATTTTGCAACTGAGGCTAAGTTAGCCGGACCGGTACAATATCGATGGATGTATCCTGTCGAGAGGTACGTGTAATTTTTCGTTTCGTGCAATTTTTAAAATTAGTGTTGTCCTGTATGCCCGTATTTATTTATTCAACATATTTTCTTTAGGTACCTCTACACTATAAAAAAATATATACGCAATAAAAATCACTAGAGGGTTCTATCATGCAAGGTTATCTTCTTGATGAAGCAACCACATTTTGTTCCTGCTATCTGGACGAGATCATTGATACGAGACTTAACCGGCCTCGAAGAATTCAAGACGGGCCATATGGTGAAGCCGATTATAAGAGGGTAGACAATATGTTTATCAATAAGATATACCGGTTTATTTTTCTTAATTGCGTATGTCTTGAACAAATTAGAGAGTAAGTTTTTTTGGATTAATTGTTATATTTGTGTTTGTGTGTGTATGAAATGATATAATATTAATGTCACAATTATTTGTCGAAAACAAAATTCATTTTAACGAGGTACGTGAGGGGCATCCTGATTGGAATGAAGAACAATTGGAAAAATATCATTAGGATAATTTTTGTGATTGGGTCACAGATCATGTAAGTTATTCCAATAACATGTTATTGCTATCAGTTTTACTCTAAACTTATATCGTTATGTATTTGTCGTAAAATTTGTTTTGCTAGATCCACGATCTGAACTTGTCTGCATCATTTGAGAGTGATTCAAGATGTTTAGCTCAATTTCCTAGTATGGAGGTTGCATATTATAAATGATTCGGTGTCCTTGGATACAAATTCGAAGTTAAGGACATAGAAATATCTAGAACCACTCAGAATAGTGGGATTGCGACGGTTGGATCGGACGGTGTGATTTATTATGGGTACTTAAATTGTATACTCGGCATCCACTATCCCGGACGATCAGAACCCTTTTATATATACAAGTGTACTTGGTATGATACGCGAACCGATACGGATAAGTGGAGAAGCAATCTTGGGACTTGGAAAGATGAATATGGATTGACCAGTGTGAACACACTTCGATTTTACGGTCAGGAAGATCCATTTATCTTTCCGAACCAAGCGTTCCAAGTATACTACTAACAGTTTTTGAAGCATCCGGGATGGAGTGTCGTATGCCGTTGGAAACCCAGGGATGTCTACGATGTCCCAGAATTCGAGGACAGCGTTGAGGATGAAGAAGAGAGAAGGCTTAGAGTGCTCCGACCGTCTGTTTCGAAGGACGGGTTGTCTTCGACCGATCATGAAGTTACGTGGGTTAGAAATGATATCGATGATGAAATCCAAGTAGATATGTTTAATGCGCCCACGAAATGAAAAAGGTTATCAGTAATGTTATATTATTACTTCACATTTTACGACCTATACATATATAGTCAATACTTGTAATGATTGTCTAATGCGTCCACGAACCGTTTATCTAGATTTGATGATGATGACGGGAGCAGCGAGGGGTGGCAGGAACTCCAGCCACGGCACCGGCACCGGCAGAGGGAGAGCGGTTCTGCCGCCCGGAGAGCTGCGTAGGGAGCTTCAGAAGGCTGGTCTTGCACACAGATCGGAGACCCCTTCGGATGCCTCCTTCCGTGTCGACTTTGCCACACCTCTATGTATATTGCACGCATATCCATTTTGAATGTAATATTATAGATATTCATGCCTGTTCATGTCAAAATTACTTATATTTTCAATGTTTGATTGTCTAGTTGTTGGTGATGCGTCCACATCAGGGACAAAGGCCACTCCCGCACCTCCAGGTATATTTATATATCATATAGTGCATGTATATTGATTTAGAATGCTATAACATAAATATACACACCTCCAGGTATTCCCCCTCTTTTTTACCCCTGATTATCGCTATACCGGTCCTCATGCCGAGAGGTTCGGCCGGTATATAGGGGATGAGAGTCGGCTCGTGAATAACTATCCACTTCACGTTGAGTGGGGCGACCAGCACCGGCGCTCATTCGCCCTTTTCTTTGATCAGGCTCGGGTATTAATATATATTTTCATTTGATTTATCCAATATCTTTATTATTAACACTTGCAATCTAATAACAATGTTTTTTTTGTATTTTCAGCTGGATTATGATTTTCAGCCTGTACCCAACCCTGATCACCCTGGGAGGGTGCTCGGCCTTCATGCTCTGTACAATGGCCTGATGAAGAACAAGCAGACAAAGGTCCGATACAACAGGAATGAGCTGAAGGCCGACTGCTAATCCCTGTGGATGGCGACCCCCGAGGCAGAGAGAGCGGCCCTCCTATCTACTCCGCCCTTTGCGAGAGTCGACGTAGAGACATGGCCTCTATTGTGCGAATATTTCGACTCTCAACGCAAACAGGTATGCATTTTAAATGTAATTCATTGTTTAGTATATAATTTATTTTTTTATGTTCCTTAATTATAAAACTAAATGTTAATGTGTTGTGCAGAAACAGGCCGCTCAAAATATAGAGAATAGGAAGTCGGCGAAGAGGGGCCGCCCCACTTATACAGGTGGCTCGAGGAATATTACTCGAACCATGGAGTTATCGGTAAATTACAATAGACCGGCCTTTGTAATATAATGCAATATTAAGAGTTATTTTCTAATATATCTAATGTTAAGAGTTATTTTCTAATATTGCAAACAGCTCAGACCCTGGCGCAAGCTAGTACACCGAGCGTGTTGTCCGCATATCTTGCCGTCCACGGCACCTCGACAGATCCCGCCACGGGCGAGCTTCGATACCCCAATGTCGCTACCCAGGAGTATTGCGTAAGTGTTAATATTTATTCAACCCCTATTTGAAATTTTTGTTTTGGAAGGTTCAAATTTAAATGATATACTTATATTTTACTGGTTAATGTGGGTGTAGGAGCGGGTGGTTGAGCAGGCCGAGGCATCGGGGATCGATTTTACCGGATAGAGTGATCGGATGCTGCTGGCCCCAGTCCTGGACACCGCACACGGAGGGCACCATGGAGGTTGGGAGAGAGGCCGGGGACTGGACCCTAGCAGGACCCATATGAGGTTGGACTCCACCCCGACGGTTACTTCCTCCGTCTCCGGTGAGCGACGTTTCCAGCAGGAACTGGAGAGCTTGAAGGCCACCGTTCAGGAGTTGAAGGAGATGCTGGTATGTATACTACTTAATAGTAAAATATTATGTCTTATTATAGATAGCAACATATCCAATATTAGTACGTATCCTGAGCTTATTTGGTTGTAGACTTAGCTTTGATTAATCATACATACATATCTAATTAAAATAAACTACGGTTTTCCAAACTAGATATCCAAACGAGGCCTAAGTCCCTAAGTATACATAGATTGGGGTTTCGAAATAACTTGATAATGATACGAATTGGAATAATACACAGTTCTTACTTGCTTATTACACACGTAGGTCCAGACGCGACAGGGTACATCAGCCGAGCCTCCACATGCATCTCCTTCGGCTGCGGCTCCGCAAGCCACTACATCGGTTACGGTTCCGCAGACATCTCCTATAGCTCCACCGCCCACTTAGACTACCGCATCCGTGGCTCCGCAAGCCACTACCTCGACAGCGGCTGCACAGACCACATCGCCAGCTCCACAGCCTGCTCACATTCCCGCACGCTCCGCATTGCATGATTTATTGACCGATGAGCAGACGCGCCAGATTCTGGCGTTTATCAGAGGTGGAGCTGGACCGAGCTAGGGTAGCTTTTTGATTCTTATATTTTAAACATGTATTTATTTATATGATACATATTGTACTACATTTTGGACTACATTGATATTGTGGTGTTTGCGTGATTATATTGATATCATATTTTGCTTGTTGGTTCCTTTTGTATATTATGCGTGAGATGTGATTATGAATACTGCGATATATGTTCTGCGTGATGATTAATTTTATATATGATCGATGTATATATTATTGTGCACAGGGCGAGAAAAAAATAGGCAGCCCTTTTTAAAAATATCTGATAATATGTACCTACGGATTTAACTGTAGGGCCCTTCATTGCCCCTACGGATTAATCCGTAGGGCCCAACTATGTACCTACAGATTTATCCGTAGGGGCAAAATATCAGGATACCTGATATTTTGCCCCTATGATCTCAGTATCATGGGTTAAGCTTGCCCGTACGGATATATCCGTAGGGGCAAAATATCAGAATACCTGATATTTTGCCCCTACGCATACGTCCGTAGGTACTGTTGGATATATGTATGCCCTAGAGGCCATTATATGTATAGTGGAAGCTTGGACGTGTATATATATATATATATTACTTTCTTTCTCGACATGATAGTATGCTATCTGGTTTACTTTATCTGACATGTTGATTTGATCAGGTTTTTATTCATTTGCACATGTTGATAAAGCCCTCAGGATATTTGCTAGACAACTGTGACTATGATGCAGATCATACTAGTGGGGCACGTGTAGTTTATAAGAATATCCTAGAATTGTTCATAGTCGTAGGTGTATCGATACAGGGCATCGATAATCCAGAGTAGACTAGCGTATACTTTTCTTGTCCCATATGATGGGCGATGGATGTTCCCATATCCATCTGGTGAGGTGACACCAAAGAATGTATGCAGGTGCTCAGTGGAGACTGGGTACACTGAACAAACTCACAGAGAACTCCTATGTTGTATTATATCAATCGTCGGATAGCAGTTCTCAGATGACACTGGTACAGGTTAGTCTGTAGACCCGAGATCGTCATAGAGACATGTGTGTCCTCCCACTGTACTTTGATCTCCACCCTACGAATGCTCTACGGAGTCATGCAAATAGGTGGTCTTTGGGTACAGTCCCGAGGCACATGGAGGCAATGAGCGATAGGAGGGGTTTCGTCTCTCCCGGTATTAGGGGTTGATGTTGTGCTATGCTCGATTGGCTATAACAGGAAGTCCCTGGCCAGGGCTACTGAGATTTACTGATAAGCGTTATCAGTAGTTTCTCGATCTGTTATCAGCTATATACCGGCATGACTTATTGAGTTATTGGTGTAACGTTTTGAAAATCGTTTCGGTGAAATTTCGGAAAATCGGTAAAATAAGGGTGTTTTCTGTAAAAAGTCAAAATACAAATATCTTTATTATAAAAATAAATATACATATTCTAGCTATGAAATTGCTAGTATTTGGTGTTTATTGAGCCACTGGTGAAATTTCAAATTTTATGAATTTTTTTCCGAAATTAATTATTTTAATATTATTTTAAGCCGTCACTAATACATTTAATTAGAAAAAATTACAAATTGGAATGGGTTGATACAAATTTTATAATTCATGACACACTAAACTGACATGTAAAATGTTGTTTTTGAAACGAAATCGTTTACCAAAACGGTTTAGAAAATATTGAAGAAAAGAAGCTTATTTGGTGAAATTAGTGTAAATGGTTTTGGGGGTATAGTATTTATCTTTTTTTTTCCACACCCACACTCACACCCCACATTTTTCCTCCCCTCCTTGGCTGAATTTTCAGCAGCCCCATTTCCCCCATGTCCCCACTTCTTTTGATAAAACGAAATGAATAGAATAAAGAGAGAAGGAATAGATATATAGGTATTGGTTTGACTTTGACTTTCTCCCCCCACTTTCTCCACCTCCCTCTCTCTCCTCACTCCCCTCAACCTGGCCGAGAATTACCTTCCCCCTCAACAAGAGCATCCCTCCCCAAATCCCCTCCATTTTCCTTCAAAAAAATCAACAAAAAGCCCACAAAATCAAAATCTAAATCCTACCCATTTTTACTTGACCATTCTACTATGGATTTAGGGATCAAGATGGCATTTTGGGAGGCTACATCTTGAGCTTGATCTCAAACATGGGAGGTATAATCTCATACTTTTGTTAAATTTGTGGTCTAGTTGCTTTAATCTAAGTTAACTAAGTGCTTAATTATGTTTTTGATGAGTCTAATTGAATGAATAATGATTTCAAGTTAGGGTTTTGTTGTGGAAATGGGTTGTGATCGATTGTGCATGGTTTAGTGATGTGGATTAACATCTTAAGTTTTGTAGAAAGCTAATCTAGTTGTTAATTACAAACCATTACTTATAAAATGTCCTAATTAAGTTATTTTGCTAACTAGGGTTTTTGGAAAATTGTTAAATGCTTTAGATTAAAATATAATTGTGGTTTCATGTCATTATAAATATTATATTGAGTGGTTTAATGCCTTTGATTCATGAAAATCCAAGCTAAATTGTTGTTTTTACATTTTTGCTATAAAATTGTTAAATTTGGGTATATTGTAAACTAGAATTTTGGGGCTAATGAAATTTAATGAGATTAAATTGTGGAAATTGTTTTTATGACTTATTTAAGATATTTAATAAGTATTATGGCCGCTAGATTTGTTTAAACATCGTGTTTTGTACTAAAACGGGTAATTTTTGCTTGCTAGATTTTCGGAAAAATGGCTTTTAAAGTGAATTTGGGGTTTTCGTGAGTTTTAACCCATTTTATATTATAATTAGTGTTCGTGAATGTGAAAATGAGTGTGATTGGGTTTTTCTTGATGGTTTGACGTTTGTACATCGACATCGAGGGTTGGTTTGGCAATTCTTGCATGCGTAGGCGATAGGTTTTGACCTATGCGTGATACGCGTGCCGATTTGATTTACGTATGCCGTTTCGATTTCGAATTTGGTTTTAATGCGATACGGTGCGTTATGATATGTAGGTACCACATTTGGACTTCGAGACGACAAGCAAGCCCGTGGCGACGTCGGCACCAGCGAGCGAGGATCAGGTGAGTAGATTTATATCTACGGCGAGAAGTCGGGTGGATGGCGTATAGCACCCCCGCAGTTCGTGGTGATGTATACGAATGCGTATACACACATATATTGATTATATATTATTTGAGGTTTTTGATGCTAAATATGGATATTTGGTGTGCTTGGATGATTTAGTGTCGCGAAACCCAAGAGTGGTGGTCACACCACACATGCACACACACACAGATACTTGCATTCATTATTCTTTCATATGAGCTTATATGGGATTATATATAGTTATGTGTTCACATGGGTATGGGACTATTTGTTCATATACTGGATTTGAGATGAGTCGATGAGATTTGATTTGAGGTCGTGAGATCGGTGATATGGCAGGGTTCGTATTTGAGATACGACCTGACGTTGTAGCGGGTCCTTTGACGTAGTGTTTCACACACGTGCATGCATACTAAGGCGGTATCAGTATCGTACTAGACGTAAATCAGTACCCCGGATTATGATCTTTGATAAAGAGGATACCAGATGAACAATGTGATGAATGTGATATTGACTCGTACCCAGATTTGGGATGCCGTACGACGGATTTACGTACGAGCTATATATTGATGATTGATCCGCACTCTTAACTTGGGAATATCTGATTATAGATATGGTATCGGATTGATAGTATCGAGGCGGGATCACCGACTAATATATATTCATATATGTATCGACTCAGATGCTAGGAGGTTTCCTTACCTATAGTTCAGCCGTATAGTTTAGTATAGTTGTCAGACTAGATTAGATTTCTACCTATTTCAAAACTAACGGATCGTGGGTATTTTAAAAGACAGGTCTAGGGATATACAGATATTTCAAAAGACGTATCCTTTCATAAAACCACCGTAGCCCTTATTTTCAAAACCCCACGATTAGTGTTATTTCAAATGGCACCATTGTTTAGTATTTAGCTCCCTCTCATTAGTGTTGTTCGCTCTGCATCGCATGCTTATATTATGATTCATATTCTATTGTTGATATCATGCTGTTAGGATACCAGCACCATTACCGATGAAGCATATGTACCACATACACTTACTTGCCGGCTCACACACATCTTCATCGGTAATTTCCATGTCACGTACACTTAGAGAATATTATTGCTTGATTTAGCTTGTTAGCAAGTAGTTTGACATGATATTAGTGTACTTGCCTTGTATGCCAGCTTAGATATTGTAGTTATTACTTGTCACTTCATGCATACTTTTATTCATTGTTATGCCGCATTCATGGATTCTCATGCCTATATTCATGGTTTTACATGCTATTGATGATTTGGATTCGGATTTCCATGAGATTTTCTGGATTTGGGGAAAACCTCAAAACTTATATAAGCTTCTTTTCTCTCTTTTTAAATAAAAAGTGCGGTTTTCCCATGATGTATGAGTCATCCACCATGAGTTTGCTGATGGATTTCGAGACCTGAGTTCGAGGAGTGGAGGAACCGTTTCGGGTACATGGTGGACCCATTGCGGTACCCCGGGGTAAGAGGATCGTGTTGTTGACGTTGAGCCTGGCAGGGGAGCACTATCGACCGGTGATTTTACCCGACGCGTCGGATATCCGGAGGATACCGTCGTGGTCTTAAGATGGATGGTAGGGGCCGGTCTGGACTGACGGCGCCCTAGATATTGTGATTGAGACATTGAGATTTTGAGATATTGAGGTACAGAGATTGTGACACAGAGATATCGAGATATTTGGACACTTGTTTTGTATCGATGCTGGGCACTGTTTTATGCTGATTTCATTTATGGTACCTCATTTTTAAAATACAGAAATCTCTCTGATTTATGAAAGCAGTTTTCTTCAGTACGTGCATTCTGTTTCATGCATTAATACATCATCCTTATGATACATTGCTACCTGAGGCACTGACACAGGCACATGGGATTACACTTGGGTTAGATATTTGCCCTAGCCATGGTTATAGGTTGCTGGTTATATATTTGAGGATTATATATTATGATTGTATGACCTAGGATTTCGTCATACATGCGATTTCCATTCGTAGATGTTTTTCTTTTCACGAGTTGGCAACTCACCCCCGTTGTGCCCTAGTTTCTTGCAGGTTTGCCGTACAGGTTTCATTACGGCTTTGCGGGCACAGTTTCGTTCGGGTGACTTGCTAGTAGGTGGGTTTATCGGTATCGTACCCATCATATTACCTTGTATAATATTATTCATTTGTATCTAGTAAATTCCATCAACCAAACATGTATTTATTTTGAGATGGAGACCGGTGATGTTATTCTTTCGACCTTAGAGTCGCGCGTTATATTTCTGTGGATTTCTTATGGTTTGAGTTTCCTTTTGAGTTTTTGATCCTCGCCCTTGGCGTTGTATATTATATTGCTTGTGTGGTTGTGACCGTCGATTGATGAAGAGCTAGCTCCCGCTTGGGGATGCCTTTTTTATGGATTTCATATACTATTCATGTTGTATCCCGTTTGGGGCCAGTATTTACAAAGAAGACTCTACCGAAATTTTCAGGAAATATTTGATGTTTTTTTAAAACGCATAATTCGGCTTATGCTATTAAAACTTCTTGATTTAAATTGGTTTTTGCTTCACTCTACTACTTTTCTTGGTTTCGATTTCTGAATTTTTCGGCTTACTTAGATTACGTACGCCTCGAGACGTTTCGTAGTTTATTTGCCGGTCATGTTCCGTACTTTAGGGACGTGACAAAGTTGGTATCAAAGCGTTAGGTTTTACCTTCGGAGCGTAGGATGACCCATGGTTGATGGAATAGGTGACAAAAGTAGAGTGACGTGCCGTGGGTATGTTCCGCGGCATACTTACGATACGCTACTCCACTTAAGTAGCCTTAGGATATACATTTCTTTGCCCAGTATCATATTCACTCCTGATCTAGCCTCATCGGTACGAGTTACGGTTTGCTGCCACGATTACGGGAAGGGAGAGATACAGCTAGAGTTGCGGTCAGCATGTGCTCGTCACGAACGAGGACTGACCAGGGCATAATTCCGGCGACACACGATTGCGGAGATGTGTCTTTTTATTGTGTTTTCGCGCCACGAGCGTTGGGTGGATTGCTGTATGAGATTACTCAGACGTGCAGATTAGCCCCAGAGGATTGAGCCAATGACAGAGGCCAAACAGATTTTGATGACCGTTGGTGTATTGCTTATTCATGATGATTGAGGAACTGTTCAGCGTGCAGACGAGTGAGCCAGTCATTGCTGCGAACGACGAGATATCACCCCAGATGTTGGAGCTATTGCAGGACGAGTTGTACTAAGAGATGATAGAAGGTCGCTAGTCATCCGAGGATGAATGACTAGGACAGGTGGTTCGTTCGCCTACCCCGATGCGAGGTCATCAGAGAGATTGATTTCAGCTAGAGGCGACTTCATGCGGAGACGTAGAGAGTCGACAGAGACGATCGAATGTCGGAAACCTATTATTCCAGGTTTAAAGTATTCGGAAAGACATGCAGGCAATTCTATGGACCCTCTACAAGAATGAAACTCTAACTCTACTTAATGACCCTGTGAAGCCTTTGAACCTTAGGGTTTGCGGCAGTTCCGCGGCGCCATTAGTGAGGCTTGGGTTTTCCCTTCTACGGCTGGACCATCGATGCTGTGGTACGTACTCGATACTGTTAAATTGTACCCAAGATGTTGAGCTCTTGGGGGATTATGGGGTTTTGACGAATCGATCAAATGGTTCGACTTCATTCGGATGCCATGTGGTGAGATGCATTTCTTGGGAGACTCCAGATACGAGGATAGTCGTTGGAGCTCAGTCCATGCAGCCACGACGAGACGAGTCCGAAGCAGTCGACAATAGAGGAAAGTTGAGTAAGAGGTTCGTACGAGGTCTTGATGAGACGATGTTCCACTCTGCCAACATCAGAGATGCGATACGCATTCCGAGGCATTGTACTTGGATATACCTTCCAGAAGGAGTCGCAATGAGTATGTAGCCGTTCCGGAACAAGAAACAGATATAGTAAAGGACGATGGCTTCTGGACAGTTCGGCATAGACGATATTTTGGAGAGACCTTGAGAGGAACTTTCTGGAATAAATTACGAGGAGACTTGGGCCCAGGGGTGGTCATGTTACGCACACCGGCAGACCAGAGTTCAGGATCGTCGACGAGACATGCTATTAGTGACTACGACAGTTGGCCAGAGATTCTTGGAGGATGTGCTTGAGCGAGACTATTCCGCCATACTTGATTTTGGTATTTTGAGCGATCTATTCACATGATTTGGTTCTGATGATTGAGTTCATGATATCGTTTTCATGCGCCATGGTTGCACCTACTGAGTATTTACGATTTTTGCACAGTTGTTGCACTTGAGATAGTTTTCGTGCCTTGGTTTTTCATGTTTGTGATTATATGGATTTCATACAGTTGAGTTGATTTTTGCGTATATACGCATAAGATTTGGTTTTTGCACTCGGTATAGTTCACATATGCTTGCAGTGCAGTGATACGCATTTTGTGCACTTAGATGCAATGGACTTCGATTTCGATTGTGATGCTCGATATTGGTTTTGTGCACCTTGTGCAACTGATTGGATTTTGCGCATGTTCGGCGCTTGACATTGGATTTCACGATTTCGTGCATGATAGATGCACCTGCCTTGGAAGTTCGCGCATGTTCATACCAGAATATTGCATTTTATACCGCCCATTCTTACGCTCGGTTGTTTATAGGTAGGTGCTTTTAATCCGTGTTTATTACATATTTACAGATTATAGGTTTCCAGTCCAAATATTGCAAATCAAGACAAAATCTCTACAGTTACGCCAAAATCAGAACATCTGTCACAGCAGATAAAAGCCGGGTTCCGTTCATCCATATTCGTCCAGTGCCGAGTACCAGTTCCAGAGACAAGACATATGACAGTGGTCATTCGTGTCTCGGACAAGCACAGAGCACGAGGGGGGCAGCACAAGAATCAATGGGTGCGCGGAGCTCGAGGGAGATAGAAGTCAAAAGTAAAGAAAATAATGCAATCTTGGACTAAGAAATCTGAAGATATTCTGAAAGATTTTGTGCAGTTTAAAGTTGGCAAACACGAGGAGACATGAAACCAGGGAAGTACACAAAACCCCATGACCCAACTCATCAAGATGGCCACGGTTCCGCGGCCAATAGGGGGTCTAGGCCGTGGTTCCGCGGCCGTACTAGCTCCTTGCAGTGTCGTTTTTCAGGGGTAGTTTGGGAACTTTATATTGGGCCAGATTCTTGCCCTAGGTTTTCATTTCCCTGCCTATAAATACCCCAGTTCTAAGCCAAGCCAAGGGTGCTAACTTCTTATGCCTGTTTTGTAGGATTTAGTGTAGTTTAGTCTTCTTCTTCTTCTTCTTCTTCTTTATTCTTTCCTTCATGAAAATTGTAGTGAGAGCTTTTTGAGTGGATGATGAAATGAAGATGAGGGCTTTTGTATCATTCTTTTGTTTTAGCTTCCCCTTGAGATCCTTGCTTTCTCTTGATCTTTCAACCTCTTCATTGAGCTTGAAAGTTTAAGGGTTTGTTATTGATTTCAAGGGTTGTATCTTCGTATGAAATTAGTGCTTCATTTCACATGAGTTCTTTACCCTTCTCTTGATCTTGCAACCTCTTGATTGAGCTTGCAAGTTTAAGGGTTGGCTATTGATCCCATGCTTGTCTTGAGTTCTATGTTCTTGTAATTACTTTCTTGCTTATTTCTTTCTTGCTTTTTATTACTTGCTTTACATTCATGCTTTACTTTCTTGCACTTAAATTCCATGCACTTACTTACTTGTAATCTTTTCTTTTCTACTGCTTTTTTTTGGTTTGTTTTTGTGAATGGTTGTAATTATCGTTGTTAAGAATAAATACGGTATTGTAAGTTAATATTTCTTTGCTCATTTTCTTTTCCCGTTATTTTCCATTGAACTCCGCCCAAACGTTACGCAAGCGCTCCGTTAGGCACCCTACCCTACCAAGGTAACGGTGATTCCTAACCGCGACCGGTTGCGTTCGGTTTGGCCGGAGGCGAAAGCAAGAGACAAGAACGGAAGGACAAGGGTAAATAAGCCGGATTCCACGAATACCGTGCTTAAATCCCCTAATCCACGTTGTTGCCGATTGCTCTAGCTTCAATTGGTCAAAACTCGGCTCAAAGGTTTTGAGTACGGATTTCTTTAGCTTACAATTTCGTATCTTTTTCTTAACAACTTTATACTTGCATATAACACATAGGTTAGAATCGAACAAACATATACACATTCTTTATTGACTCGTCTAAGACAAGAACGGACATACAACCATCTCCCTGTGGATCGAACCGTGCTCAACCGGCTAGCTGCAAAGCGACACCGTCCTGATCGCGGTTATAACTTAGAACTTTGAACATCCGACACGTCAAAAGCGTGCGATCAGCGCATGTTGAGCGCATGTTCTGAGATGCGATTTGGTGCACACCAGATGCACTAAATCGAGATTTTTCGTGCATGTCAGATGCACCTGATTTTGCCGTCATGCATATACGTTGCCTATGACAGATGCTTCGTGCACACCCGATGCACTTAGATCTTGTTTCTGTGCACTTGTATGGCACGTATATGGATTTGATTTCCGTGCGCACCAGACGCACGTAGTATTCATATGCGTATTTTGGGATTGATTTCTTATAGAGCAGTACGTTTTTATGATATTTGCTATGTGTTTTCGTACTGAGCAGGACTAGTCAGAGGACAGTACCTGAATGTATTTTGCATGCATTGATAGCTATCGAAAGGAATTCCAAAAGCGATCTATAGTCTCAGTATTTATCTACGTGTCTGATATGACACGAAACGTTTAAAACAAGGAAACCCTTCTAAATTGTTTCCAAAATGGCGGAACGTACATTTTAAACAAAAGGTATATATGTATATGGTTATTTTCTTATGATAGACGTCCACCACTGTGCAGTGTTATGCGCATTGCATAGTGACTTTAAAAAATTTGGCATGCATTTCCTTCGGATATTTACATATATAGATTTGATATTTACGTGTATAGTTTCGAGTTACATCGTATTGGATTTGTATTGGATTTGACATTTGTGTATTTACCATGACTCCGATTATTGCGAGATGCTTGACGGAGTTTTGATTTTGAGTTATATGCCCATTTTTCATATGCATGCGCTGCTCTACGATTTGTTTTATGTATTTACGATTTCGGAGCCCCGACGACTTAATGGTTTTGCTTAGATGTTTTAGTATTTGGGGGGAGTTTTAATTTAAATTCGGGGACCGAATTTCTTTAAGGGGGGAAGATTGTAACGTTTTGAAAATCGTTTCGGTGAAATTTCGGAAAATCGGTAAAATAAGGGGTTTTTTTGTAAAATGTCAGAATACAAATATCTTTATTATAAAATTAAATATATATATATTCTAGCTATGAAATTGATAGTATTTGGTGTTTATTGTGCCACTGGTGAAATTTCAAATTTTCTGAATTTTTTTCCGAAATTAATTATTATAATATTATTTTAAGCCGTCACTAATACATTTAATTAGGGAAAATTACATATTGGAATGGGTTGATACAAATTTTATAATTCATGATACACTAAACTGATATGTAAAATATTGTTTTTGAAACAAAATCGTTTGCCAAAACGGTTTAGAATATATTGAAGAAAAGAGGCTTATTTGGTGAAATTAGTGTAAATGGTTTTGGGGGTATAATATTTATCTCTTTTTTTTCACACCCACACTCACACCCCATATTTTTCCTCCCCTCCTTGGCTGAATTTTCAGCAGCCCCATCTCCCCCCATGTCCCCACTTCTTTTGATAAAAGGAAATGAATAGAATAAAGAGAGAAGGAATAGATATATGGTTATTGGTTTGACTTTGACTTTCTCCCCCAACTTTCTCCACCTCCCTCTCTGTCCTCACTCCCCTCAACCTAGCCGAGAATTCCCTTCCCCCTCAACAACAGCAGCCCTCCCCAAATCCCCTCCATTTTCCTTCAAAAAAATCAACAAAAATCACACAAAAAGCCCACAAAATCAAAATCAAAATCCTACCCATTTTTACTTGACCATTCTAGTATGGATTTAGGGATCAAGATGGCATTTTGGGAGGCTACATTTTGAGCTTGATCTCAAATATAGGAGGTATAATCACATGCTTTTGTTAAATTTGTTGTCTAGTTGCTTTAATCTAAGTTAACTAAGTGCTTAATTAGGTTTTTGATGAGTTTAATTGCATGATTAAAGATTTCAAGCTAGGGTTTTGTTGTGGAAATGGGTTATGATCGATTGTACATGGTTTAGTGATGTGGATTAACATCGTAAGTTTTGTAGAAAGCTAATCTAGTTGTTAATTACAAACCATTACTTATAAAATGTCCTAATTAAGTTATTTTGCTAACTAGGGTTTTTGGAAAATTGTTAAATGCTTTAGATTAAAATATAATTATGGTTTCATGTCATTATAAATATTATATTGAGTGGTTTAATGCCTTTGATTCATGAAAATCCAAGTTAAATTGTTGTTTGTACATTTTTTCTATAAAATTGTTAAATTTGGGTATATTGTAAACTCGAATTTTGGTGTTAATGAAATTTAATGAGATTAAATTGTGGAAATTGTTTTTATGACTTCTTTAAGATGTTTAATAAGTATTATGGCCGCTAAATTTGTTTAAACGTCGTGTTTTGTATTAAAACGGGTAATTTTTGCTTGCTAGATTTTCGAAAAAATGGCTTTTTAAAGTGAATTTGGGGTTTTCGTGAGTTTAAACCCATTTTATATTATAATTAGTGTTTGTGAATGTGCAAATGAGTGTGATTGGGTTTTTCTCGATGGTTTGACGTTTGTACATTTACATCGAGGGTTGGTTTGGCTATTCTAGCATGCGTAGGCGATAGGTTTTGACCTATTCCTGATACGCGTGCCGATTTGATTTTCGTGTGCCGTTTCGATTTCGAATTTGGTTTTAATGCGATACGGTGAGTTATGATATGTAGGTACCCCATGTGAATTTCGAGACGACAAGCAAGCGCGTGGCGACGTCGGCACCAGCGAGCGAGGATCAGGTGAGTAGATTTATATCTACGGGGAGAAGTCGGGTGGATGACGTAAAGCACCCCCGCAGTTCGTGGTGATGTATATGAATGCGTATACACACATATATTGATTATATATTGTTTGAGGTTTTTGATGCTAAATATGGATATTTGGTGTACTTGGATGATTTAGTATCGCGAAACCCTAGAGTAATGGTCACACCACACATGCACGCACACACCCATACTTGCATTCATTCTTCTTTCAAATGCGCTTATATGGGATTCTATATAGTTATGTGTTCACATGGGTATGGGACTATATGTTCATATACTGGATTTGAGATGAGTCGATGAGATTTGATTTTAGGCCGTGAGATCGGTGATATGGCAGGGTTCGTATTTGAGATACGACATGACGTTGTAGCGGGTCCTTTGACGTAGTGTTTCACACACGTGCATCCATAGTAAGGCGGTATCAGTATCGTACTAGACGTAGATCAGTACCCCGGATTATGATCTTTGATAAAGAGGATACCAGATGAACAATGTGATGAATGTGATATTGACCCGTACCCAGATTTGGGATGCCGTACGACGGATTTACGTACGAGCTATATATTGATGATTGATTCGCACGCTTAACTTGGGAATATCTGATTATAGATATGGTATCGGATTGATAGTATCGAGGCGGGATCACCGACTAATATATATTCATATATGTATCGACTCAAATTCTAGGCGGTTTCCTTACCTTTAGATCAGCCGTATAGTTTAGTGTAGTTGTCAGACTAGATTAGATTTCTGCCTATTTCAAAACTAACGGATCGTGGGTATTTTAAAAGACAGGTCAAGGGATATACAGATATTTCAAAAGACGTATCCTTTCTTAAAACCACCGTAGCCCTTATTTTCAAAACCCCATGATTCGTGTTATTTCAAATGGCACCATTGTTTAGTATTTAGCTCCCGCTCATTATTGTTGTTCACTCCGTATCGCATGCTTATATTATGATTCATATTCTATTGTTGATATCATTCTGTTAGGACACCAGCACCATTACCGATGATGCGTATATACCACGTACACTTACTTGCCGGCTCACACACATCTTCATCGGTAATTGCCATGTCGCGTACACTTAGAGAATATTATTGCTTGATTTAGCTTGTTAGCTAGTAGTTTGACATGATATTAGTGTACTTGCCTTATATGCCAGCTTAGATATTGTAGTTGTCACTTGTCACTTCATGCATACTATTATTCATTGTTATGCCGCATTCAAGGATTCTCATGCCTATATTCATGGTTTTACATGCTATTGATGATTTGGATTCGGATTTCCATGAGATTTTCTGGATTTAGGGAAAACCGCAAAACTTATATAAGCTTCTTTTCTCTCTTTTTAAATAAAAATTGCGGTTTTCCCATGATGTATGAGTCGTCCACCATGAGTTTGCTGATAGATTTCGAGACCCGAGTTCGAGGAGTGGAGGAACCGTTTCGGGGTACATTGTGGACCTGGTGCGGTACCCCGGGGCAAGAGGATCGTGTTGTTGACGTTGAGCCTGGCAGGGGAGTACTACCGACCGGTGATTTTACCCGACGCGTCGGATATCCGGAGGATACCGTCGTGGTCTTGCGATAGATGGTAAGGGCCGGTCTGGACTGACGGCGCCCTAGATATTGTGATTGAGACATTGAGATTTTGAGATATTGAAGTACAGAGATTGTGACACAGAGATATCGAGATATTTGGACACTTGTTTTGTGTCGATGCTGGGCACTGTTTTATGCTGATTTCATTTATGGTACCTCATTTTTAAAATACAGAAATCTCACTGATTTATGAAAGCAGTTTTCTTCAGTACATGCATTCTGTTTCATGCATTCATGCATCATCCATTTGATACATTGCTACCTGAGGCACTGACACGGGCACATGGGATTACACTTGGGTTAGATATTTGCCCTAGCCATGGTTATAAGTTGCTGGTTATATATTTGAGGATTATATATTATGATCGTATGACCTAGAATTGCGTCAAACATGCGATTTCCATTCGTAGATGTTTTTCTATTCACAAGTTGGCAACTCACCCCCGTTGTGCCCTAGTTTCTTGTAGGTTTGCCGTACAGGTTTCATTACGGCTTTGCGGGCATAGTTTCGTTCGGGTGACTTGCTAGTAGATGGGTTTATTGGTATCGTACCCATCATATTACCTTGTATAATATTTTTCAGTTGTATCTAGTAAATTCCATCAACCTAATATGTATTTATTTTGAGATAGAGACCGGTGATGTTATTCTTTCGACCTTAGAGTCGCGCGTTATATTGCTGTGGATTTCTTGTGGTTTGAGTTTCTTTTTAAGTTTTTGATCCTCGCCCTTGGCGTTGTATATTATATTGCTTGTGTGGTTGTGACCGTCGATTGACGAAGAGCTAGCTCCCACTCGGGGATGCCTTTTTTTTAATGGATTTCGTATACTATTCATGTTGTATCCCGTTTGATGGCCAGTATTTACAAAGGAGACTCTGCCGAAATTTTCAGGAAATATTTGATGTTTTTTTAAAACGCATAATTCGGCTTATGCTATTAAAACTACTTGATTTAAATTGGTTTTCCTTCACCATACTACTTTTCTTGGTTTGGATTTCTTGGTTTTTCGGCTTACTTAGATTACGTACGCCTCGAAACGTTTCTTAGTTTAAGTGTCGGTCATGTTCCGTACTTTCGGGACGTGACAATTGGGGTCGACGACACCATCCCCAGACTTGATATGCAACATATTTGACGAGGAGACCGGACTGTACGGTAAGTGTTGCCAGATGGCTCGACAGGAGTTTTGACAGCTTTGCTGGTTTTCTTCTGATCGTTTAATACCCGGGCGGACGTTACGTTTAGCTGACCGCTTGCGGCTTGTTGGTGTTTGATATGATCATCACCCACTGCCGGCGTATTGACGAGTCTTAGAGTCCCACATAGAAGTTTCCTAGCTTAGGCGAAAAGATGTGGTGTGCATATGAGATATGCGCGGGCACCCGATTGAATACGACTATGTGATACGGTATGTTAATCGGGCGTTTTTCTATTAGTCGGGTCGTTTGCGATATGACCGGATTGTTAAATCGTTTGTTGATTTAACATTTTGACTTTTAGTTTTATTTTAATTCTTTAGTCAAACTCTTTTTATTAAAGAGGCAGAATGCATGCATGGAAGCACATGTTGATGTGTATGTATGCACATGTTGATGTGCATAGATACATGCATGCAAAGTGTCATGGTTGTTGATACACATATGAAGGCAATATAAGACTTACATGGAACTTGATTTATATATATTCTTTTTGCATTTAGATTAAAAGGAAAAGAAAAGGATTATTCATCCATAGTTATCTTCTACACTCTTCTTGAAGTTAACCTTGCCACCAACTTTTTAACCTTGGATTAATATTCCTTTTGCCTTTTAACTCAAGTGAAATAATATCTAAATTAAGTAACCATGGTTTGAGATGAAGAGTAGAAAATATATATACTTATCTTTTCTATTATTTCATTAAGCTTTATCATTATCAAAAGCTTTTGCCTTCATCTTCTTCTTCCTCCTTGCTCTCTAGGTTTTTCCAAAGTGAGTGAGAGATAAAAAGAAATAGTTTTGACAATAGAAAACTCACCACTTCATCATTCTAATCTAATCTAGCCAATTAGTTTAGAGTGTTTTGCTTCACCTTCTTCTTGCATCAAGTGGAGCTACAAGCTTGGAGCTAGTGAACTTCGGGTGGATCATCGTGGACGTAGGAGCTTACTAGCAAGCCTTTCAAACCTCTCAAAGATCCTAGGAGTCACTACAAAGAGGACTACAAAGGTTGTATTCCTTTCACTCAGTGTAAATTTTGTTCTTGTAGGTGATACATGTGATGTTACCCTAGAAATTCTAGTTAAAGATCCCTTCTTAGTTTGCTTAGCACCTCTAGAAATTTTAAAGTGGCATGTGTGATGCTTCCATACTCATTAGTAGGTGCTAGGGAAACCCAACAATGGTATCAGAGCCAAGCTAGAATTCTGGACTTGGTGTTATTGCAAATACGAAAACAAATCCGACTACGAAAATACGATATTACGGAACCTATGGATTGCTCTCTGGAAATTTTTTAAAAGATCGTATAAAATTTTTTCAAACAGGTACAGAGTCATATTTGGACAGATATAAGCATACAGGTGAAATACGGGGGGGGGGAAGGGGGGTCATCGGATTTGGACCAGCCACCTTAGGCAAAATTCAGGCTAGGCCGGCCCCCTTCACCCAGAACCCCCATCCCCCCCCCCGTATTCCTCCAGTGCTCTTATGGGTTCATTTTGGGTTTTGTGGTATTTTTTATTTTAGCCTAGTTTTCCTGTGATGACTGTTTAGACTTGGGGCTAATTCGTAGACGTAATTTTAACACTAAATTGGTAACCTAGACTATTTTTAGCATTTCGAACGAACATCGGACACCCGACTTTCTATCCCGCTGAAATTTCCAAGTGTTGTAATGTTCATAATTTAACTTTATATTCAATAGTAGCGCAAGTATCCTATTGTCACGACCCGAAAGTACGGAACATGACCGGCACATAAACTACGAACGTCTCGAGGCGTACGTAATCTAAGTGAGCCGAAAACCCAGAAATCCAAACCAAGAAAAGTAGTAGAGTGAAGGAAAACCAATTTAAAACAAGTAGTTTTAATAGCATAAGCCGAATTATGCGGTTTAAAAAAAACATCAAATATTTCCCGAAAATTTCGGCAGAGTCTCCTTTGTAAATACTGGCCCCCAAACGGGATACAACATGAATAGTATACGAAATCCATAAAAAGGCATCCCCAAGCGGGAGCTAGCTCTTCGTCAATCGACGGCCACAACCACACAAGCAATATAATATACAACGCCAACGGCGAGGATCAAAATTCAAAAGGAAACTCAAAACCAAAAGAAAACCACAGAAATATAACGCGCGACTCTAAGGTCGAAGGAATAACATCACTGGTCTCTATCTCAAAATAAATACATGTTTGGTTGATGGAACTTCTAGATACAACTGAATAATAATATACAATGTATACTGATGGGTATGATACAATAAACCCACCTACTAGCAAATCACCCGAAAAGAGCAGTGCCAGCAAAACCGTAAAGAAACCTGTACGGCAAACGTGCAAGAACTGGGGCACAACGGGGGTGAGTTGCCAACTCGTGAATAGAAAAACATCTACGCACAGAAATCGTATAAATAACGCAACCTAGGTCAATGATCATAATATATCCTCAAATATATGAATAACATGCAGCCTATAACAATGGATAGGGTAATATCTAACCCGAGTGTGATCTCATATGCCCGTGTCAGTGCCTCAGGTAGCAATATATCATATGAATGAGGTATGAATGCATGGAACAGAATGCATGTACTGACGAAGACTGCTTTCATAAATCGGTGAGATTTCTGTATTTTAAAAGTGAGGTACCATAAATGAAATCAGCATAAAACAGTGTCCAGTATCGACACAAAACAAGTGTCCAAATATCTCGATATCTCTGTATCACAATCTCTGTACCTCAATATCTCAAAATCTCAATATCTAGGGCGCCGTCAATCCAGACCGGCCCCTACCATCCATCTCAAGACCACGACGGTATCCTCCGGAAATCCGACGCATCGGGTAATATCACCGGTCGGTAGTGCTCCCCTGCCGGGCTCAACGTTAACAACACATTCCTCTTGCCCCGGGGTACCGCACCGGGCCCACCATGAACCCGAAACGGTTCCTCCACTCCTCGAATCGGGTCTCGAAATCCATCAGCAAACTCATGGTGGACGACTCATACATCATGGGAAAACCGCACTTTTTATTTTAAAAGAGAGAAAAGGTTTATTTATGTTTTTGCGGTTTTCCTCCAAATCCAGAAAATCTCATGGAAATCCGAATCCAAAACCTCAATAACACGTAAAATAGTGAATATATGCATGAGAATCAATGAATGCGGCATAACAATGAATAACAGTATGCATGAAGTAGCAGGTAATAACTACAATGTCTAAACTATTAGCTAATAGGCTATATCAAGAAATAATATTTTCTAAGGTGTACGTGACATGGCAATTACCGATGAAGATGTGTGTGAGCCGGCAAGTAAGTGTACGTGGTACATACGCATCATCAGTAATGGTGCTGGTGTCCTAACAGCATGATATCAATAATTGAGTATGAAACATAATATAAGCATGCGATGCGAAGCGAACCACAATAATGAGCGGGAGCTGAATACTAGACGCAACTATAACTAATCTGCATTAATCTAATATAAGTCCTACAAATGGTGCCTTTTGAAATAATACGAATCATAGGGTTTTGAAAATAGGGGCTACAGTGTTTTTTTGAAAAGATACGTCTTTTGAAATATCCGTAGGATCCCTTGGGCTGTCTTTTAAAATACCCACTATTCGTTAGTTTTTGAAATAGGTAAGAATCGAATCTAATCTAACAACTAAACTAAACTAAAGGACAAAGTTAACAAGCTGGACCGCAGGTAAGGAAACCGCCTAACATCTGAGTCGATACATATACATACCTGTATATATATATTAGTCGGTGATCCCGCCTCAATAATATCATATCCGATACCATATCTATAACTAGACATCCCAAGTCAAGAGTGCGGATCAATCATCAAAATATAGCTCGTACGTAATTCCGTCGTACGGCAACCCCAAATCTGGGTACGGGTCGATATCACATTCATCATACTATTCACCTAGTATCCTCTTTATCAAATATCATGATCGGGGTACTGATCTACGTCTAGTACAATACTGATACCGCCTAAGTATGCATGCACGTGTGTGAAACACTACGTCAAGGACCCGCTACAACGTCATGTCGTATCTCAAATACGAACCCTGTTATATCACCGATCTCACGGCCTCAAATCAAATCTCATCGACTCATCATAAATCCCAAGTACTATCCTCAAATCTGTATGTGAACACATAGTCCCATACCCATGTGAACACATAAGTATATATTCCCGAATAAGCACAAATGAAAGAAGAGGTATGCAAGTATGGGTGGTTGTGTGCATGTGTGGTGCGACCACTACTCTAGGGTTTCGCGACACTAAATCATCCAAGAACACCAAATATCCATATCATCATCAATATACTCAAACAAAATATAATCAATATATATATGTGTGTATACGTATTCGTATACATCACCACGAACTGCGGGGGTGCTATACGCCATCCACCCGACTTCTCCCCGTAGATATAAATCTACTCACCTGGTCCTCGCTCGCCGGTGCCGATGTCGCCACGCGCTTGCTTGTCGTCTCGAAGTACCCATGGGGTACCTACATATCATAATGCACCGTATCGCATTAAAACCAAATTCGAAATCGAAACGGCATACGAAAATCGAAACGGCATACGAAAATCAAATCGGCACGCGTATCACGCATAGGTCAAAACCTATCGCCTACGCATGCAAGAACGGCCAAACCAACTCTCGATGTCGATGTACAAACGTCAGACCATCGAGAAAAATCCAAATACACTCATTTGCACATTCACGAACACTAATTTTAATACAAAATAGGTTAAAACTCACAAAAACCCCAATTTCACTTAAAAAGTCATTTTTCCGAAAATCAAGCACAATTCGCCGTTTTTGTACAAAACTCGATGTATAAACAAATCTAGCGGCCACAATATTCACTAAATATCTTAAATAAGTCATAAAAACAATTCCCATAATTTAATCTCATTAAATTCTAAAAACCCTAAAATTCTAGTTTACAAAATACCTAAATTTTAACAATTTTATAGCAAAAATGCACAAACTATAATCTAGCTTGGATTTTCATGAACTAAAGTATTAAAATACACTTAATAATGTTAAAAATGTGATAAAAACCCTAACCATATTTTTCATCTCACATATAAATGTATTTCATAAAACCCTAGTTTGCACAAAAAGCTTAATTTGGACATTTTACAAGTAACGAATTGTAATTAGTAACTAGATTAGTTTTCAACAAATCTTAAGATGCTAATCCACATCACATAACCATGCACAATTTATCACAACCCAATTCCAAAACAAAACCCTAACTTGAATTCCTTAATCATGCAATTGAACCCATTTAAAACCCAATTAACACTTAATTAAGCTAAACACAAGCAATTAACAACAAATTAAGTAAAATGGTTAGAATTTACCCAAACAATTTGAAGATCCCACAAGCACACTTAGCCTCCCAAATTGAAATCTTGTTCCCTAGATCCATACTAGAATAGCCAATAAGAAATGGGTAGGGATTAGATTTTGATTTTTGTGGGTTTTTTGATGAATTTGTGAGGTTTTTAGCACAAGAATTGAAGAGGCAAAAATGGGGGCTGTTGCTCGAGGGAGGCTCGGCCATATTAGGGAGGGGGAGGAGAGAGAGGGAGGTGGGAAAAGTGATTGGTTAAGTCAAAGACCCATATCCCAAGTCAACCCATTCTCATTTCTTTATTGTTTTCATTTTCTTTTCTTTTCTTTTCTTTTCTTTAGCCTTTGAAGTGGGGACAAATTTTGGGGAGGGCTGCTGATTTCAGCAGAAAAGAGAGGTAGAAATGAGGGTGTGTGAGTGAGGGTGTGTGGGAAAATGATAAATACTATACCCCAAACAACCATTAACACTAAATTCACCGAAAAAAGCCTTTTTCTTCGATATTTTCTAAACCGTTTTGGCAAACGATTTCATTTCAAAAACCATATGATAAAATTTTATTTAATGTTTTATGATGCAAAAAATTTGTTTCAACTCATTCCAATTTGTAATTTTCCCTAATTAAATGTATTAGTGACGGCTTAAAATAATATTAAAATAATTAATTTCGGAAGAATTTTCAACTCATTCCAATTTGTAATTCACCGAAAAAAGCCTTTTGTATTTTGACTTTTTACAGAAAACCCCCTTATTTTACCGATTTTTCGAAATTTCACCGAAACGATTTTAAAAAGGTTACACCTATGGACCCTCTAGAAGATCATATTAACCTTAACTCGATTCTATGCCCACGGAACCGTGAACGAACCTTCGGGTTTGCCGTAGTGCCGTGGTGTCATAGGTGAGGCGTTGGTTAACTCCTTCTACGGCTGGATCATAAGGCACTATGGCGTGATTTTGGGTATTTGTAACTTTGCTCAAGTGTTGAGCTCTTGGGGTAAAACTGTAGGGTTCCTAGGCACACTAATGAGGTCACACAAGGCATCAACCATGCCAATTTCAAATTTTACAAGTGCCGAGAAACCCTAATACGGATCGTTGACTAGAATTTTAGGCGAAACTAGAAGCTAGTTAACAACTTAACTAAAAGAACGGAAATACAACCTTTGTAGATCCGGTGCTCCACCTCCATAGCTCCGTGATGACGTCCCCTTGCTGTCCAAATCAAATCCCGGGCTCTAGCGTCGGCTTCATCGGAGAAAAGGGCGGGCTAGGTCATCGACTACGATGCCGAAGATGATCTACGTCGAGGCATCACAAGATCAAGCTCTCACTTCACCAAGTCATGAAACTTGTGAAGAAAACACCCTATACTACTTGGCAAGTGGTAGAGGATGAAGAAATAGGAGGTGGGTTCACTTTAGAATTGGATTTCTCACTCATTTCATCAAATCCCCATTGATGGAATCAAGCTTCTTCATCTTGAAGAAGAAGAAGAAGAATAAATAATATGATAAGTTCTCTTTGAATAGAAAAGAAAATCAATACTTATCATAATACAACCATGGTCAAGTGTAGAGAATCAACTAGGGTTAAGTGGAGTGGTTAAGGTTAAGCATGAGACAAAATGGTCACTTAGTCAAAGCTTCATGAAGCTTCAAGATGCAAACAAAGAAAGCCACCATTTTCTCTTTATGCCACTTATTTTCCAAAAAGAATAAATAAATAAATAAATGAATAAGAAAACAAAACCCTAACCATTCATATAACCATGGTTTAATCTTTACACAAACCCAAGTTAACATGTATCATCAAACATGATACAATCAAGTGCACAAAAGTATATCACATATACAACTTGTGCAATGCAAGTGAGAAAATCCATTTAAAGTGAACCAATACTAGTTAATGCAAAGTAATATATCAAATATATAATTATGCATTAAATCATTAAATCAACACTTGATTTGACGATCCGGTCATATCGCATATAACCGACTAATATCCAATGTATCGACTTATCGAATCAATCCTTGATTCGATAACTAGGTTATATCGCATACAATCATTCGATACATTCATCGCGAGAATAGAATACGGTATCACATACACGCATTATTCTCGGTCCCGCACATATCTCATAAGCGCACCTATTTCGTTTCGCTTGAGCCAGGAAACCTCTGTGTAGGACTTTAAAGACTCGTCAATACGCCGGCAGCGGATGATGATCATATCAAACACCCACAAGCCGCAAGCGGTCTGCTAAACGTAACGGCCACCCGGGTATTGAGCGATCAGAAGATCGACGAGCAAGCCCGCTCATACTCCTGTGAATCCAACAAGTAACACTTACCGCACAGTCCGGTCTGTTCGTCTGATATGTCGCATATCTCGCCTAGGGGTGGTAAACGTCATACCCCAATAGCTCGATAAGTCGTGTCGATATGAGGTCTATAACAATTCGAGAAACTACTGGTAACACTTACCAGTAAATCTCAGCAACCCTGGCCAGGGATTTCCGGTTATAGCTAATCGAACACAGCGCAACATCAACTCCCTATACCGGGAGAGACGAATCCCCTCCTATCGCTCATTGCCTCCATGTGATTCGGGACTGTACCCAAAAGCCACCGTTTTGCATGCCCTCTTGGATGTGGTAAGGTGGAAATCAAAGCACAGTGGGAACCACACAAGACTCTATGACGATCTCGGGTCAACAGACTACTCTGTACCAGTGTCACCAGAGAACTGCCATCTGACGTAAGGTATAATACCATCTGGGAGTTCTCGGTGAGTCCGTCCAGTGTACCCAGTCTCTACTGAGCACCCGTATATCATCTCTGATGTCAAACACCAATGGATATGGGATCATCCATCGCCCATCTGTATGGGTCGAGAAGGTATACGCTAGTCTACTCTGGTATATCGATGCCCCGTCTCGATACACCCACGACTAGGGACCTTGAAGGATGTACTTATGGACTACCATGTCCCCACTAGTATGAACCGCATCATAGTCCATGTAGTCAAGTACACATCCTAAGGGCTTTACCAACATGTAACAGAGAGACAATCAGTATCCACGTTAAAGTAAAGATTAACCAGATAGCATACTATCATGTCGAGCAAGAAAGTCCTCCCTATATATGTCCAAGCATCCACTACAATATACATCCTATGTATAGTAATGCCTCTAGGGCATACATATAACTAACAATCTCCCACTTGCACTAGGGCCATCTGATAGCAGTGTAGTATCTCATACTCAACCATCCCATAATAGTCTCTCTCTAGGAAAAGGCCTTTGTGAGTGGATCAGCCGTGTTGTCCTCTGATTCAACTCTCCTAACCTTTATCACCCTGGAGATCAACCATTTCCATGATCAGGTGATACTGCCTTAGAATATGTCTGGATCACTGATGGGACCGGCGTTCCTTGGCATAAGCCACAACTCCATTGTCTCACAATGGTTGGAACGTAGTTCATCTCATGAACTAATATACACCCAGACTGCCTCTTTGGTAGCATCTTAAGTAGCGATGTATCCAGCCTTTATCGTCTAGTATGCCACGGTATCTACTTGGAACTCTTCCAACATACCGTCCTTTTACTGAGGGTAAAGACAATGCCTGTGACTGACATTCATTCGTCCTTATCACTCTGGAACCTTTCCAGTGATTCTCCCCAGAATCAATTGATACCATCTCACTACAACTAGTGAGAATCCTAACATCCATTTATATCTATCTCATAGATCCAAAATCCAGGATTTAGGAGGTATCACTTTGATCCTATATGGAGAATCATTGTGATAAGCGGAGATTGACCGAGCGTAGCATAGGAAACTCCTTCCCTATCAAGAGCATGTCATCCACATACTCTACGAGGATCATCACCATACTCCCTACTACCTTTATGTTTATACAAGGTTCATCTACCATTTTCATGATGTCAAACTCTTTGACTAACACATCAAAATAGATGTTCCATCTCCGCGATGCCTGCTTTATCCTATAAAGCATCTTGCACACGTTTCCGCTGCTCCCACTGTTTACGAAGCCTTCTGACTGTGTACTTATAGACTTTCTCTTCTAAAACATCATTTAGAAAAGCAATCATGGCACCCAACCGCCAGATATCGTAGTCATGGTATGTAGCCGTGGCAAGTAGGATCTGGATGGATTTAAGCATAGCCACTGAAAAAGGTTTCATCACTATCCACGCCTGGTCGATGACGAAAACCTTTAACAAGTCTAGCTTTGAAAGTCTCAACTTTTCCATCTGCACCAAATAATCTTCTCAAGATATACTTGCTCCTGATGGGGATTTAACCCTTCAGATATAGCAACCAAAGTCCATACTTTGTTGGTGTATAAGGATTCCATCTCAGATCACTAAGCATCCAGCCATTCTTACAGAGTCTCACTCCTGATGGCCAGCTCGAAACTAGTTGGGTCATCATCTCATGATGCAATCCTCGCTCCCACTGTCATCGAGAAACCAAAGTATCTCTCAGGTGGGTGAGGAACTCTACTAGATCGGCGGAGAGGCTGAAGTTCGTTGGTGACTATTGAATCCTTTGGTTCTACCAAATCATCAGCTGCAGTTTGTATAGCTGAAACCATTCCAGTTCTACATAACTGATCTTGCCTCGAGCTTGTCCGGATTATTCTTTTAGACATAGCCCGGACAACCCCAAATCTTAACCAACTTAAGATATGGGCTCGTCCCTTTCCATATCACATATGAAGCGGTAGGCTACTGATTTGATTGGAACCCTATTGAATAGGTATGCAGCTTCTCAAGCGCATAACTCCCAAAAGGAAATAGGAAACTCAGTAGTACTTATCATAGAGCACACCATATCATATAGGGTGCATCTGCTCCGCCCCGATACACCGACGTACTGTGGTGTATACGGAGGAGTAATGCTGAGAGAGAATCTCATTCTCCTTTAGAATAATCCAGGATTTTCGTGCTCAAGTATTCTCCTCCTCGATCACATCAAAGGACATAATACTTATACCCGTATTTTGGTTCTCTACTTCTAACTTATATTCTGTGAATATCTCAAAAGGTTCGGACTTGTGTTTCAACAAGAACATATGTCTGAATCTTGAGAGATTATCAGAGAATGTAATGAAGTACAAAGAACCGGTCCTGGCATGTGTAGACAGGGGACCTTACATACATCAACATGTATAAATCCCAAGAGTTTACTAACTCTTTCTCTGTTTCTAGTAAACGGAGCTATGGTCATCTTATCTTTGTGACATGACTGGCAAGTTTCACAAGATGTAAATTCAAACAGTTTTAAATATGCATCTATGTGCAACTTAGCTAGTCGGGTCGCATTGATATCACCTAATCTACAATGCCTCAAGAAGGATTCGTTCATTTCTGAACTCTTCCTCTTGTGTGTGTTCTGTATACTAAGAACTGTAGTTTGATTTAGAACGTCAATGCTTTTAGATAACGTGCCTGAACCGATCAACTTTTGATATAGGAAATGTTCAAAACATTATCCAACAATACAAAATTATATCCTTTCTTTACTAATAAAGAGACTGATATGATTTTGTATATCAGGTTCGGTATCTAATAACATTCGTTCAGAATCAATGTATTGGTAATACAGGGTGACAGTGACCAACAGACTTGGCTGCAACACTTGCCCCGTTTTCTGCCTCATGAAACTTATCACCCTTTCTCAGTTCTTTACCTTTCTGTAGCCCTATGTAATATATTACATATCTGGGATCCTGATCCGGTATCAAATACCCAAGACGTAGAGAATAGAGAAACAGTTCTGTATAAAGAACACACCCGAAGATGATGCATCAGCATGCACTCTCTTCGTTTGGGCGGCATGGGAATCCTGGTATTCCCCTAATTCCTGCTCTGTCTTATAACAATTATAAGTTGGCGCGGGACCAACGTTCCCCAGCTCAGTATAACAAGCGGGTTCGGTCAATACATCCGTATTATTATCTTGATTAAGGCGTGATATGGTCGCTACCTGGAGAGAGAGAGAAGAAAACACTCAGCGTATGCTCTTGCAAGATTAGATTGGTTATTAATATTATCTAATCAGGATGGCTCCCACTGCTTTTTATCAAGTCTTCCTTCAAACCCTAAAAGGAAAGACCAGCCGGGATTAATTACACACTACAAGTTCGCCAATCTTTCAGCCAGGCCAGTGTCGGTACTTTGAGGGAGGTCCCCCGTGCTTTCGCACGAACCTAATTAATGTAAACCTCGTTTTCCCAGAGGCGTAACCTCGTTAACATCTTTCTAGACACCTACTTGATCGGCTAATTGTAATGTGTAAAACTCTCCCAGGAGTAACTCTTACTCGCAGCGGGTATCGGGATCCAACTATCTCATAGAAGGTATGCAATCTCATTGCAAATTTCAACACTTGAAATTCCCGATAATTTTGCCCCTAGCACCCTATGACCTTGACGGAGGTCAACAAACCATAGGCTACTAGTCAAGTTCAACCCGTCATTTCTTGATTGAATCAAACCCACCCGCACGACCCTTGACGGAGGTCAACAAGGTCGCACGACTACCCTAATCCAATCTGCATCATATGCATAAGCAGATAAATACTACTTAGCTACCGCACACTACGCCTTGACGGAGGTCAACAAACGTATCACGAATACTAAGTAGGACTTATCTGAAATGTCGGAGGGCTACGACAGGTTTTTCTGAAAACCTATTGCGTAATGAACTTGATATCGTTGTAGAATCAAATGTTTTTAAAATGGAGTGCTTTTGAGGCTTTTCTAGTTTTGCTAAAGGAGTCACTCCTGGTGATGGGATCGTCGGTCCTTTCCTCGTCGAATGAGGTGCGGGATATATCATATATATCACTGTGCAAAGCAAAACTCTTAAAAGCAATCAAAAGACAAACCGAGTGTGTAGCATCTGCCAGTTATTGCTAAAGGAGTCACTCCCGGTGAAGGGATCTCGGTCCTTTCATTATCGAATAAGGTGCAGGATATATCACATATACCTCTGTGCAAAGCAAGAACTGTAGCTACCTGTTTTATTTTTGAAATTCGATTCTTCAACATCTTTAGGTTTCTTTTTCTTTCATTAATCATATTAATGAAGTCCCATCATTTAAAGTACCTAAACATCACAGATAAATACGACGTACACTTATGCCATCCGCATTCGCCTCGATGTCCCCTCGTGCACCGTTAGGTTAGGTAACTAACGGCAGAGCGGGGCAGGGCTAGCGCGGGTGTAAAACATAAGTAACGTCTATATAATATATCATATATACTATATACAGTATTTATCACAGAACATATCACATGAACACATCACAGATATCACAGCAGAAGAATCATATGAAACATTGGATATACTAGGACGTCCGTGTTTTCAATACGAGCCAGTATAAAACACGGATTCCACAGTCGCGATGAATAGCCAAACCCACACCCCTAGACCCCTACGAGAGCGGCAAGCAACCCTACCAATTCTAGAGTTAGGAGACCCGGACTCGACTCCTCGAGTTGGTCTCCCACTGGACTCCAGAACCCGGTTACTTGTGCCCTCCTCCTTGGGTCTATCCTAGTGCGGAAAAGTAAATAATATACAAAGGGTGACATCTTCCGCAACCTGGAAGCGCCCCAATAAAAGAACATTACATACAAGTTTTTACATGAATGAAAATGAAAAGCACCCATCTCACATAAAAAACCCCGGCTATTCAAACACGACGATCCAATATAACATATCCAGCAACACATAACATCACATGTCATCAACGTAAGTAAACATGTGTATCCCAATTGTCGTTGACATATAGCAATGAAACCGGCGATATCACATATTACACTTACGGTCACAGAAAAGAAAGTGTAAAACTACAACAGTTGGAATCCGCAACCTCCTTAGACATCACATGCCTAATCAAATGAATTACTTAGACATCGCATGCCTAACAATTATAAACCCCGCATTTTAGTCTCATAATCGAAAACTCTTTTCAATATCAAGTCGGGCAATACAACAAGATTCCCGACATCCTGATCGAATACTCGTCGCAGACTTTAGTAGACGGCCGCACCCCCGATACCGTCGACGAAGTGCACCAAGGCGGAACACCGCTGCCGCAAGCACCCGAACGGATGCTTTCGGCGACGGGGTTCTCCTACAGTCACTTGGTCGGGGCTATGGAGTGAGGTTGTCTATTAAGTTTACCCGGCGAGTATCCGCGTACGCTACGTGATTGCGACGGACTTTTGATCGCATCAAAATTCCGTGGCAACCGATCAAGTGAGACTAAACTGCTATGTTTATATCATTCATATTAGTTATCTCATAACTACTTGTGGATTCCAAGTATTGTATCACATTCCAGATAAATAGAAAATGTTAAACTTTCCGATCGAACAGTCAAACACCCAAGTTTTCCCGAAACAGCTCAACACATGAAACAAGTTTAAAAACATCCAGTTCATGCCTCAGTACCAACGGTCCAGCCGTAGAAGGGTCAAGCCAACGCCTCACATGTGGCACGCCGTACTGCCCCAAACCCTAAGGTTCAAAGGGCAGTTCAAGACGGTCATATAATCGAGTTAAGGTTTGTTGTCTTCTAGAGGGACCATCGCGTTACTTGCACTACTTAGAACGTCGTTAAACCACGGAAAAATCCAACACTTGGAAATTTCCCGACAGGGGAAAAATTGGGTATTTGTATCCGGTCGAACTTTTTAACATATTCTAAATATCCGGAAAAACACATAGACAAAATCTGATAATCCGATCGAATCATCCAAGCTCCAAAACACCCCAGAAAACTCAACTCTTGAGTTCAAATTAAAAGTTCCCAGAAAACTCAGCACCTGAAAAAATGAATTACTGTGCAAAATTCATAAATTAATGTGACAAAATGGCCGCGGAACCGCTGCACAAGCCATGCTTGTGCCGCGGTTCCGCCGCGCTTTAGTTGAATCAGCCCCTCGAATTTCACAGTAATTCAAATAACACCCTGCTGAATTTTTTAGCAATTTTTAATTCACAAAAATCCAAATTTTCAGAAAATTTCCAGAGAGCATTTTAGAGTTAGGGTTTCGGGTTCGTTCGGATTTCAAACGTCGTCTACACTTCGCCTAAGGCTCTAGCTAGGCTCTGATACCACTGTAGGGTTCCTAGGCACACTAATGAGGTCACACAAGGCATCAACCATGCCAATTTCAAATTTTACAAGTGCCGAGAAACCATAATACGGATCGTTGACTAGAATTTTAGGCGAAACTAGAAGCTAGTTAACAACATAACTAAAAGAACGGAAATACAACCTTTGTAGATCCGGTGCTCCACCTCCATAGCTCCATGATGAAGTCCCCTTGCTGTCCAAATCAAATCCCGGGCTCTAGCGTCGGCTTCATCGGAGAAAAGGGCGGGCTAGGTCATCGACTACGATGCCGAAGATGATCTACGTCGAGGCATCACAAGATCAAGCTCCCACTTCACCAAGTCATGAAACTTGTGAAGAAAACACCCTATACTACTTGGCAAGTGGTAGAGGATGAAGAAATAGGAGGTGGGTTCACTTTAGAATTGGATTTCTCACTCATTTCATCAAATCACCATTGATGGAATCAAGCTTCTTCATCTTGAAGAAGAAGAAGAAGAATAAATAATATGATAAGTTCTCTTTGAATAGAAAAGAAAATCAATACTTATCATAATACAACCATGGTCAAGTGTAGAGAATCAACTAGGGTTAAGTGGAGTGGTTAGGGTTAAGCATGAGACAAAATGGTCACTTACTCAAAGCTTCATGAAGCTTCAAGATGCAAACAAAGAAAGCCACCATTTTCTCTTTATGCCATTTATTTTCCAAAAAGAATAAATAAATAAATAAATGAATAAGAAAACAAAACCCTAACCATTCATATAACCATGGTTTACTCTTTACACAAACCCAAGTTAACATGTATCATCAAACATGATACAATCAAGTGCACAAAAGTATATCACATATACAACTTGTGCAATGCAAGTGAGAAAATCCATTTAAAGTGAACCAAAACTAGTTAATGCAAAGTAATATATCAAATATATAATTATGCATTAAATCATTAAATCAACACTTGATTTGACGATCCGGTCATATCGCATATAACCGACTAATATCCAATGTATCGACTTATCGAATCAATCCTTGATTCGATAACTAGGTTATATCGCATACAACCATTCGATACATTCATCGCGAGAATAGAATACGGTATCACATACACGCATTATTCTCGGTCCCGCACATATCTCATATGCGCACCTATTTCATTTCGCTTGAGCCAGGAAACCTTTGTGTAGGACTCTAAAGACTCGTCAATACGCCGGCAGCGGATGATGATCATATCAAACACCCACAAGCCGCAAGCGGTCTGCTAAACGTAACGGCCACCCGGGTATCGAGCGATCAGAAGATCGACGAGCAAGCCCGCTCATACTCCTGTGAATCCAACCAGTAACACTTACCGCACAGTCCGGTCTGTTCGTCTGATATGTCGTATATCTCGCCTAGGGGTGGTAAACGTCAGACCACAATAGCTCGATAAGTCGTGTCGATATAAGGTCTATAACAATTCGAGAAACTACTGGTAACACTTACCAGTAAATCTCAGCAACCCTGGCCAGGGATTTCCGGTTATAGCCAATCGAACACAGCGCAACATCAACTCCCTATACCGGGAGAGACGAATCCCCTCCTATCGCTCATTGCCTCCATGTGATTCGGGACTGTACCCAAAAGCCACCGTTTTGCACGCCCTCTTGGACGTGGTAAGGTGGAAATCAAAGCACAGTGGGAACCACACAAGACTCTATGACGATCTCGGGTCAACAGACTACTCTGTACCAGTGTCACCAGAGAACTGCCATCTGACGTAAGGTATAATACCATCTGGGAGTTCTCGGCAAGTCCGTTCAGTGTACCCAGTCTCTACTGAGCACCCGTATATCATCTCTGATGTCAAACACAAATGGATATGGGATCATCCATCGCCCATCTGTATGGGTCGAGAAGGTATACGCTAGTCTACTCTGGTATATCGATGCCCCGTCTCGATACACCCACGACTAGGGACCTTGAAGGATGTACTTATGGACTACCATGTCCCCACTAGTATGAACCGCATCATAGTCCAGGTAGTCAAGTACACATCCTAAGGGCTTTACCAACATGTAACAGAGAGACAATCAGTATACACGTTAAGGTAAAGATCAACCAGATAGCATACTATCATGTCGAGCAAGAAAGTCCTCCCTATATATGTCCAAGCATTCACTACAATATACATCCTATGTATAGCAATGGCCTCTAGGGCATACATATAACTAACAAAAACGTGGGTGTTTGTTGATTCGATCAAAACGTTAAACATAGTCTTGATATCTATGATTGCAATTATTGTTTTTCACTTTCTTTTCTGTGACCGTAAGCGTAGTATGTAGTGTATCGCCGGCTTCGTTGCTATACATCAACGACAATCGGGATACGCATACTTGCTTACGTTGATGATATGAGTTATTATGTGTTGCTGAGATATGATGCAGGATTGTCGCGATCGAATAGCCGGGTTTTTTTTATGTGAGATGAGAGTTTTAATTTTCATTCATGTAAAAGTTAAATGTATGTAATATTCTTTTATTTGGGGCAATTCCAGGTTGAGGTTGATGTCACCATTATTGTTTATTATTTACTTTTCCGCTTTAGGATAGACCCAAGGAAGGGAGCACAAGTGATCGGGTTCTAGAGTTCAGTGGGAGGCCATCTCGAGGAGTCGAGACCGGGTCTCCTAAACACTAGAATTGGCTGGATCACTTGCCGCTCTCGTAGGGGTCTAGGGGTGTGGGCTTGGCTAATCATCGCGACCGTAGAATCCGTATTTTCTATTACTGGCTGAATACAAAATACGGACCTCCTAGATATCCTTTTTATTTTCATATGTGCTTCTGCTGCTATTGATATTCTGTAATGTGATTACTTAGTATCTGAGACGAATGGATTATTATTATATATATGATATATAATAAACGTTGCTTATATTTTACACCTGCGCTAGTCCCGACCCTCTATGCCGTTTGTTAAGTAACCTAACGGTGCATAACGGGACACTGTGGCGAATGCGGATGGTATAAGTATACGTTCTATTTTTCATTTCTTTTCTGTGATGGCTTAGGAACTTAAATGATGGGACTACATTAATGAGATTAATGTAAAGTAAAAGAAACCTAAAGATGTTGTAGAATCAGATTTGAAACCCACTCGGCTCTTTTATGAAAAATGCAAGTTTCAAAAGATGCGGAGCTTAAGCCACTCCTTTTCTAAATTTTTTTGATTCTACAATGAGATCAAGTTCAAAGCGTTAAAGGTTTTCATAAAAACCATCTGCAACCCTCCGTCACTTTAGGAAGTAGAGTACTTAATATTCGTGCTACGTATGTCGACCATAGCCGAGGCGTAGTGTACGGTAGCTAAGTGATGTCTTCCTACACCGCATATGATGCGATTAGTTAGGACAGTCACATGATTATGTCGACCATAGCCGAGGGTCATATGGGTGGGCCTAATTAATCACGAAATGACGGGTAGAACTTGACTAGTGCTTATGATATGTTGACCATAGCCAAGGTCATAAGCATCTAGGGGTAAAAACCATATCAGGAGTTTCAAGAGTTGAAATTTGCAATGAGATTGCATACCATCTATATGATAGTTGGATCCCGATCCCTCTGTGAGTAAGAGTTACTCCCAGGAAAGTTTTACATTTTGCAATTAGCTAATCCAGTAGATGTCTAGAAAGGTGTCAACGGGGTTTGACCTTTGGGAAAACGAGGTTTATTTTAATTAGGTCCGTGCGAAAGCACGGGGAACCACCCTCAAGTACCGACACTGGCCTGGCTGAACGGTTAGCGAAGTTGTAGACTGTAATTAATCCTAGCTAGTTTTCTTTTTAAGGTTTGAAAGAAAAACTTGATAAAAGCAGTGGGAGACATCGATTAGATAAGATAATAACCAATCTAATTCTTTGCAAGAGAATTTCGCTGAGTGTATTCTTTTCTCTCTCCTAATGGCATATACCGATGACGGGACTTAAGCTTCTACTAGAGAAAAACAAACTGACTGGACCGAATTATAAAGAATGGAAGAGGAACTTGAACATTGCACTCGCATATGATAAAGTATCATATGTCCTCACTACCAAAGCCCCACCCGTCCCAGGACCTGAATCATCTGTTTCAGATAGGGAGATCCGAAAAACATGGGTTATTGATTGCAACACGGCCAGGTGCCTCGCGCTTGCTTCTATGGACAACATCCATCAGAAAAAGCACGAGAAGATGGATGTACAATCCATCTTTCTTCATACAAAGGAGTTGTATGAAGAGCAATCTCGTACTTTGAGATATGAGGCATCTCGAAAGCTGTTTCAGATGCGAATGGCCCCTGGTGCATTAGTAGGAGACAATGTTTTGAAGATGATTGGTCTTATTGAAGAACTTGAAGAACTGGGATGGACTATGGATAATGAGCAATATACGAATGTTGTTCTACAGTCTCTCCCCCCCCCGCCTTTGCTCCATTCATAATGAATTTCAATATGAACGATTTAGTGAAATCATTGCCTGAACTTCTCAATATGTTGAGAAGTGCAGAGAGCACGCTGAAAACAGCGAAGACTCCCGCTCTGCTTGCTGGGCCATCTTCCTCTTCCTTCCCAAAAGCCAAGGCCAAGGGAAAGAAGAAGAAGAAGTCCATCAAACGGAAAGGTGGAGTCGGAAAGGCGAAGGGAAAAGACAAAACCGGGGCCGCGGGAAGTAGTAAAGGGGAATGTTTTTTCTGCCACAAGACGGGACATTGGAAATGGAACTGTGCTTTGTATATTGCTGATCTAAAGAAGAAGAAGCATGCTGATGCTTCCACTTCAGGTTTGTTTGTAACTGAGAACTGTTTTTCAATTAACTCTGCATCTTGGGTATTAGATACCAGTTCTGGTTCTCACATCTGCAATTGTATGCAGGGGCTGAGAAACGGTAGAGTTTTGAAGACTGGAGACCATACTCTGCCAGTTGGAAATGGTTCCAATGTACAAGCTGTATCCGTAGGAGAGTATCATCTTAGGTTTTCTTTGGGTGGTATTTTGGTTTTGAACCCGTGTTATTTTGTACCTAGTATGCTATGTAATATAATACCCGTTTCTTTGTTGGACAATGAAAGATATCATTTTGTTTTGCAAAATAATGTTATGAACATTAACTTGAATCAAGAGTTGATTGGGTATGGTACATTAAATAACGGTATTTACGTCCTGAACCAACACACAGTTTTCAACATACAACATACTAATAAAAGAAAACTTTCAGAAATAAATGAAGCTTTTCTTTGGCATTGTAGACTTGGTCATATTAATGAAACCAGACTAAACAAGCTACATAAAGATGGATATTTAAATCCTTTTGAATTTAAATCTTATACAACTTGCCAGTCCTGTATCAAAGGTAAAATGACCAAGACTCCGTTAACTGGACACGGAGAAAGAGCTGTGGAACTCTTAAGCCTTATATATAGTGATGTATGCGGACCAATCTCTACACATGCACGAGGTGGTTTTTCATACTTCATCACATTTACTGATGATTTCTCAAGATTTGGACACGGGTTTTTGATAAAGCACAAATACGAAGCTTTCGAGAAATTCAAGGAGTACAAACTTGAAGTAGAAAAACAAACGGGCTTGAGCATCAAGAAACTTCGATCAGATCGAGGTGGAGAGTACTTAAGTACAGAGTTTTCAGACTTCTTAAAAGAGAATGGGATTCTCTCTCAGCTCACTCCTCCTTACAGACCACAGCACAACGGTGTGTCAGAACGGAGGAATCGTACCCTATTAGATATGGTACGATCCATGATGTGTGATGCTGAGTCACCGCTTTCCTTTTGGGAACATGCATTGGAGACAGCAATGTATCTGTTAAACAGAGTTCCAACCAAGACCGTGTCTACCACTCTATATGAGATATGGAGTGGAAAGAGACCATCTCTTATAAGAGTTAGGATATGGGGTTGTCCGGCATATTTTAAAAAGTAGAATCCGGATAAACTCGAGACACGATCGGCCATGTGTAAATTTGTGGGATATCCAAAACATTCCTATGGATATCTATTCCACCACAAGGAGGAACAAAAGGTGTTTGTTGCTCAGCATGCCACATTTTTGGAACATGAAGTCTTTTCAGAAAGTACTAATGGTAATGCGGTAGAACTAGAAGAGCTTTTAGAGACACAAATTGGTTGAAACTGATGTTACAGTAGAACTTCAAGAACCTCAGCCACTCCGAAGATCTAGTAGAACTTCTCGCCCACTAGAGAGATACTATGGGTTTCTCATTGATGGTGATAGAGAAGATTGCATCATGGATGATGATGACCCTACTAGTTTTCAGCACGCTATCACGAGTGGTGACTCTGTAAAGTGGCTGGAAGCCATGAGATCCGAAATTGTAACGTTTTGAAAATCGTTTCGGTGAAATTTCGAAAAAACGGTAAAATAAAGGGGTTTTCTGTAAAAAGTCAAAATGCAAATATCTTTATTATAAAATTAAATATACATATTCTAGATATGTAATTGCTAGTATTTGGTGTTTATTGAGCCACTGCTAAAATTTCAAATTTTCTGAAAATTTTTCCGAAATTATTTATTTTAATATTATTTTAAGCCGGTAAGAAAATACATTAAATTAGCGATAAATAAAAATTTAAATGGGCTAATTTTAATCTTTAAAATCATTTTAATTAAAATCTAGTTTTAATATAATTTTTTAGTATTTTATTTCAAGTTTTAATTGATTTATTATATGGAAAACAAAAATATAGTTGTTTTGAACTAAAACTTGCAAATATGGTATTGTGGGGGGTCTTTTTGCATAGAATTTTTTTGTAAAGTCTCTCACACTCACCCTCACTCCCCTTGGCCGGTCCCATACTATTGTAGCAGCCCAAGAATTTTATTTCCCTCTTTTTGACCTTAAATCATGTGAGAAATGAGTTAAAATAAGGTTTTTATATATAGTAAAGTAGGTGGGGGTATTATGGTAATTTGGGAGGGGCTTTGACTTGGATTCTTTTCCACAACTCCCCCACACCTCTCCCCACTCCCTCCTCAGCTGAAATTTTGCTACAACAGCCCGATCTTTTTTCCCCATTTTCCATCTCTTTTGCTTCAAAAATTGCCTCAAAATCCATCAAATAAATCCCAAAATCCAAATCCAACTCCTACCCATTTCTCATTAGCCAAACTTACATCGATCTAAGAGCATGGAAGCTACTTTTGGAGGCTAGAATTTGCATGCCAGATCCTTGATCTTGTGAGGTATAAATCAAGACCTTTTGTTAAATTGTTGTTTGAATACCTTAAATCAAGCATTATTAGTTATTAATTTGGGTTTAATTGTATGTTTGGAAAAACTTAGTAAGGGTTTATGAAATTCAAGTTAGGTTTTTGTGTATGTAATTGTGGTTGCAATTGTAGTTCTTCATATTGTGAAATGAAAACCTAATCAAATTTCTAGTTGCAAATTGTTTGTTTGGAATTGTAATATTTAAGCTATATTGCTACCTAGGTTTTTGTAAACCATGAATTTGATTATGAGAAAAATATAATTAGGTTTTTTCATGACTTCATTAACATTATTAAGTGTATTTTAATACTTTAGTTCATGAAAATCCAAGCTAGATTGTAGTTTGTGCATTTTGCTATAAAATTGTTAAAATTGGTTAATATTGCAAATTTGGTTTTTGAAATCGAATTAAATTGTGAGTTTAAAATTTACGTAATGGTTTCTATGGCATAATTAAGATATTATGTTATCATCTTGGTCACTAGAATTGTTAAAACATCATGTTTTGTACAAAAACGGCGAATTGTGCTTGCTAGATTTTCGGAAAAATGACTTTTTAAGTGAAATTGGGGTTTTTGTGAATTTTAACCTATTTTATATTAAAATTAGTGTTCGTGAATGTGCAAATGAGTGTGTTGGGAGTTTTCTCGATGGTTTGGCGTTTGTACGCCGACGTCGAGGGTTTTTGGGTCGATTTGCGAAAGCAACCATAGGTTTTGACCTATGTGGGATTCGTGCGTCGTTTTGGTCATGAGTCGGATTTTAATGCGGTATGGTGCGTTATGATATGTAGGTACCCCATGTGGACTTCGAGACGACAAGCAAGCGCGTGGCGACGTCGGCACCGGCGAACGAGGACCAGGTGAGTATATTTATATCTACGTGGAGAAGTCGGGTGGATGACGTATAGCACCCCCGCAGTCCGTGGTGGTGTATACGGATGCGTATACACACCAACAATTAGTATATGTTATTTGGGATTAATAACGATGTTAGGATGGATATTGGTGTGTTGGATTAATTTAGTGTTGCGAACCCTAGGGTAGTGTTGCACTACACATACACACATACATACTTGCATACATTCCTTTTTATATGTGATCATGAGATTCTTTATAGTTATGTGTTCACATGGGTATGGGACTATGTGTTCACATACGGATTTGAGGATGATACTTGGGATTGAGCTGAGTCGATGAGATTTGTTTTGTGGTTGTGATATCGGTGATATGGCAGGATTCGTACTTGAGGTACGTCCTGGTGTTATAGCGGATCTTGGGGCGGCGATACGGGTGAATAGTGTTATAAATAAAATGGTCGACATGTGATCGTGATATGAGTCATGATATGCTAGGATATTGATATTAGGCCGTATCGGGCGATGTATACCTTTGATGATGCTATGTGCTGACGGTATCGGTTTGTACGAGATTGTCGAGCGGTAGTCAGATCATGGGTATATTGAGGATATTAGTATTTTACTAGACATAGGTCAGTACCCTAGACTATGATCTTGAATAAAGAGGATACCAGAGGAATGGTGTGAGGAATATGATATTGACCCGTACCCAGATTTGGGGATGCCGTACGACGGATTTACGTACGAGCTATATCTTGATGATTGATCCGCACTCTTGACTTAGGATGGCTGATTGTAGATATGGTATCGGATATGATATTATTGAGGCGGGATCACCGACTAATATATATACAGGTATGTATATGGATCGACTCAGATGTTAGGAGGTTTTCTTACCTGTACTCCAGCTTGTTAGCTTAGCCCTATAGTTTAGTTTAGTTGTTAGATTAGATTCGATTCTTACCTATTTCAAAAACTAACGAATCGTGGGTATTTTAAAAGACAGCCCAAGGAATCCTACGGATATTTCAAAAGACGTATCTTTTCATAAAAACACCGTAGCCCCTAATTTCAAAACCCCATGATTCGTGTTATTTCAAAAGGCACCATTTGTAGAACTTATATTAGATTAATGCAGGTTAGTTACAGTTGCGTCTAGTATTCAGCTCCCGCTTATTATTGTGGTTGGCTTCGCATCGCATACTTATGTTATAATTTCTTATTGCAATGTTGATATCATATTGTTAGGACACCAGCACCATTACCGATGATGCGTATGTACTACGTACACTTACTTGCCTGCTCACACACATCTTCATCGGTAATTGCCATGTCACGTACACCTTAGAAAATATTATTGCTTGACATAGCTTGTTAGTTAGTAATTTGACATGATATTACTGTGCCTGCCTTATATGCCAGCTTAACATTGTAGTATTTACTTGTCACTTCATGCATACTGTTATTCATTGTTATGCCTATATTCATGGTTTTTACATGCTATTGATGATTTGGATTCGGATTTCCATGAAATTTTCTGGATTTGGGGGGAAAACCGCAAAACTTATATAAACTGATTTCTCTCTTTTTAAATAAAAAGTGCGGTTTTTCCCATGATGTATGAGTCGTCCACCATGAGTTTACTGATGGATTTCGAGACCCGATTCGAGGAGACGGATGAACCGTTTCGGGTACATGGTGGACCCGGTAAGGTACCCCGGGGCAAGAAGCGCGTGATGATGATGATGTGAGCCTGGCATGGGAGCACTACCTACCGGTGATTTTACCCGACGCGTCGTATATCCGGAGGATACCGTCGTGGTCTTGAGATGGATGGTAGGGGCCGGTCTGGACTGACGGCGCCCTAGATATTGTGATTGAGACATTGAGATTTCGAGATATTGAGGTACAGAGACTGTGATACAGAGATATCGAGATATTGGGATTACGTTTTGTGCCGATGCTAGGCACTCTTTTATGCTGATTTCATTATGATACCTCATTTTAAAAATACAAAGGAAATCTTACTAAATTATGAAAACAGTTCTTCATTTACATGTATTCTATTTTCATGCATTCATACCTCATTCATATGATATATTGCTACTTGAGGCACTGACACGGGCACATGAGATTACACTCGGGTTAGATATTTACCCTAGCCTTGTTATAGGCTACGTGTTATTCATATATTTGAGGATATATTATGATCATTGACCTAGGTTGTGTTATTTATGCGATTTCTGTGCGTAGATATTTTTCTATTCGCGAGTTGGCAACTCACCCCCGTTGTGCCCCAGTTTCTTGCAGGTTTGCCGTACAGGTTTCATTACGGCTTTGCGGGCATAGTTTCCTTCGGGTGATTTGCTAGTAGGTGGGTTTACTTGTATCGTACCCCCATTATATATCTTGTATATCATTATTCTGTTGTATCTAGAAGTTCCATCAACCAAACATGTATTTATTTGAGATAGAGACCAGTGATGTTTATTCTTTCGACCTTAGAGTCGCGCGTTGTATTTATGTGGTTTTCTTGTGGTTTTTGAGTTTCCATTTGAATTTTGATCCTCGCCCTTGGCGTTGTATATTATATTGCTTGTGTGGTTGTGACCGTCGATTGACGAAGAGCTAGCTCCTGCTTGGGGATGCCTTTTTATTGATTTCGTATACTATTCATGTTGTATCCGATTTGGGGGCCAGTATTTTCAAAGGAGACTTTGCCGAAATTTTCGGGAAATTTTTGATGTTTTTAAAACCGCCTAATTCGGCTTATGCTATTGAAACTACTTGCTTTAAGTTGGTTTTTCCTGCACTCTACATCTTTCTTGGTTTGGATTTCTGGGTTTTCGGTTTACTTAGATTACGTACGCCTCGAGACGTTCGTAGTTTAAGTGCCGGTCATGTTCCGTACTTTCGGGTCATGACAAAGTTGGTATCAGAGCGTTAGGTTTTACCTTCGGAGCATAGGATGACCCTTGGTTGATGGAATAGGTGACTAAAGTAGAGTGACGTACCGTGGGTATGTTCCGCGGCATATTTACGATACGCTACTCCACTTAAGAAGCCTTAGGATGTACATTTCTTTGCTCAGTATTATATTCATTCCGATCTAGCCTCATCAGTACCAGTTATGGTTTTGCTGCCATGATTATGGGCAGGGAGAGCTACGGCTATAGTTGCGGTCAGCACGAGCTCGTTACGAACGAGGACTGACCAGGGCGAAATTCCGGCGACACTCGATTGCGGAGATGTGTCTTTTTACTGTGTTTCCGCGCCACGAGCGTTTGGCGGATCGCCTTTATGAGATTTCTCGGACGTGCCGATCAGTATCAGAGGATTGGGCCACTGACAGAGGCCAGCCAGATTTTGATGACCGTTGGTGTGTTGCTTATCCATGATGGTCGAAGCACTGTTCAGCGTGCAGACGAGCGAGCCAGTTATTGCTGCGAACGACGAGATATTGCCCCAGATTCTGGCGTTAGTGCAGAACGAGTTGTACTAAGAGATGTTAGAAGGTCGCTAGTCATTGAGGTTGAATGACTAGGACAAGTGGATCGTTCGCCTACCCCGATGCGAGGTCATCAGATAGATTGATTCCAGCTAGAGACGACTTCACGCGGAGACGTTGGGAGTCGACAAAGACGATCGAATGTCAGAAACCTATTATTCCAAGTTTAAAGTAGTCGGAAAGACATACAGGCAATTCTATGGTCCCTCTAGAAGAATGAAACCCTAACTCGACTTAATGACCGTGTGAAAGACTTTGAACCTTCGGGTTTGCGGCAGTTCTACGGCGCCATTAGTGAGGCTTGGGTTTGCCCTTCTACGGCTGGACCACCGATGCTGTGGTATGTACTCGATACTATTAAACTGTGCCCAAGATGTTGAGCTCTTGGGGGATTATGAGGTTTTGATGACTCGATCGGATGGCTCGACTTAATTCGGATGCTAGGTGGTGAGATGCATTTCTTGGGAGACTCCAGATACGAGGATAGCCGTTGGAGCTGGTCCATGCAGCCGCGACGAGACGAGTCCAAAGAAGACCACATTAGAGGAAAGTGAAGTAAGAGGTTCGTACCAGATCTAGATGAGATGACGTTCCACTCCGCCGACATAAGAGATGCGATGCGCATGCCGAGGCATGGTACTTGGATTTACCTTCCAGAAGGAGTCATGATGATTATGCAGCCGTTCTGGAACGAGAACAGATCTAGTAAGGAACGATGACTTTTGGATAGTTCGGCGGAGGCGAGATTGGGAGAGACCTCGACAGGACCTTTCTGGGACAAATTACGAGAAGACTTGGACCCAGGAGTGGTCGTGTTACGCACACCAGCAGGCCAGAGTTCATGATCATCGACGAGACGTCCCACTAGTGACAGCGACAGTTGGCCCGAGATTCTTAGAGGATGCACTTGAGCGGTACTATTCCGCCATTATTGATTTCGATGTTTTGGGTGATTTATTCGCATGATTTGATTTTGATGATTGAGGATTTACGATCTTTGCACAGTGTTGCACTTGATATCGTTTTCGTGCTTGGTTTCACATGTTTGCGATTTTACGGTTTTAGACATTTGAGTTTATTTTGTGCGTATATACGCACACGATTTGGTTTTTGCACGCGGTATAGTTCATATATGCTTGCAGTGCAGTGTTACGTATGTTGTACATTTAGATGCCCTGGTCTTTGATTTCGATGGTGATGTTCGATATTTGTTTTGTGCACCTTGTGCACCTGATTTGATTTTGCGCATGTTCGGCACTTGATATTGGATTTCATGATTTTGTGCACGATGGATGCACCTGATTTGGATTTTCGCGCATGATGGGCGCATGTTTTGAAGTGTGATTTTGGTGCACACCAGATGCACTAAATCGAGATTTTTCGTGCATGTCAGATGCACCTGATTTTGCTGTCAGGCACACATGTTGCCTATGACAGATGTTTCGTGCACACCCGATGCACTTAGATGTTGTTTCTGTGCATATGTATGGCACATATTTGGATTTTGATTTCCGTGCGCACAAGACGCACGTAGTATTCATACGCGTATTTTGGGGATTGATTTTTCTTATAGAGCAGTACGTTTTTATGATATTGCTATGTGTTTTCGTACTGAGCAGGACTAGTCAGAGGACAGTACCTGAATATATTTTACATGTATAGTTTCGAGTTATATCATATTGGTTTTGCTTTGGATTTGGTATTGATGTCTTCCCCATGACTCCGATGATTGCGGGATGCTTGACGGAGTTCTGGTTTGAGTTATATGCTCATTTTTCATGCGCATGCGTTGCGCTACGATTTGTTTTATGTATTTATGATTTCGGAGCCCCGGCGATTTGATGGTTTTGGCTGAAATATTTTAGTATTTGGGGGAAGTTTTAATTTAAATTCGGGGACCGAATTTCTTTAAGGGGGGAAGATTGTAACGTTTTGAAAATCGTTTCGGTGAAATTTCGAAAAAACGGTAAAATAAGGGGGTTTTTTGTAAAAAGTCAAAATGCAAATATCTTTATTATAAAATTAAATATACATATTCTAGCTATGTAATTGCTACTATTTGTTGTTTATTGAACCACTGCTGAAATTTCAAATTTTCTGAAAATTTTTCCGAAATTAATTATTTTAATATTATTTTAAGCCGGTAAGAAAATACATTAAATTAGCGATAAATACAAATTTAAATGCGCTAATTTTAATATTTAAAATCATGTTAATTAAAATCTAGTTGTAATATAATTTTTTAGTATTTTATTTCAAGTTTTAATTGATTTATTATATGGAAAACAAAAATATAGTTATTTTGAACTAAAACTTGCAAATATGGTATTGTGGGGGGTCTTTTTGCATAGAATTTTTTTGTAAAGTCTCTCACACTCACCCTCAGTCCCCTTGGCTGGTCCCACACTATTGTAGCAGCCCAAGAATTTTATTTCCCTCTTTTTGACCTTAAATCATGTGAGAAATGGGTTAAAATAAGGTTTTTATATATAGTAAAGTAGGTGGGGGTATTATGGTAATTTTGGAGGGGCTTTGACTTGGATTCTTTTCCACAACTCCCCCACACCTCTCCCCACTCCCTCCTCAGCCGAAATTCTGCTACAACAGCCCCCATCTTTTTCCCCCATTTTCCATCTCTTTTGCTTCAAAAATTGCCTCAAAATCCATCAAATAAATCCCAAAATCCAAATCCAACTCCTACCCATTTCTCATTAGCCAAACTTACATGGATCTAGGAGCATGGAAGCTACTTTTGGAGGCTAGAATTTGCATGCTAGATCCTTGATCTTGTGAGGTATAAATCAAGACCTTTTGTTAAATTGTTGTTTGAATACCTTAAATCAAGTATTATTAGTTATTAATTTGGGTTTAATTGTATATTTGGAAAAACTTAGTAAGGGTTTATGAAATTCAAGTTAGGTTTTTGTGTATGTAATTGTGGTTGCAATTGTAGTTCTTCATATTGTGAAATGAAAACCTAATCAAATTTCTAGTTGCAAATTGTTAGTTTGGAATTGTAATATTTAAGCTATATTGCTAGCTAGGTTTTTGTAAACCATGAATTTGATTATGAGAAAAATATAATTAGGTTTTTTCATGACTTCATTAACATTATTAAGTGTATTTTAATACTTTAGTTCATGAAAATCCAAGCTAGATTGTAGTTTGTGCATTTTGCTATAAAATTGTTAAAATTGGTTAATATTGCAAACTAGGTTTTTGAAATCGAATTAAATTGTGGGTTTAAAATTTACGTAATGGTTTCTATGGCATAATTAAGATATTAAGTTATCATCTTGGTCACTAGAATTGTTAAAACATCATGTTTTGTACAAAAACGGCGAATTGTGCTTGCTAGATTTTCGGAAAAATGACTTTTTAAGTGAAATTGGGGTTTTTGTGAATTTTAACCTATTTTATATTAAAATTAGTGTTCGTGAATGTGCAAATGAGTGTGTTGGGAGTTTTCTCGATGGTTTGGCGTTTGTACGCCGACGTCGAGGGTTTTTGGGTCAATTTGCGAAACAACCATAGGTTTTGACCTATGTGGGATTCGTGCGTCGTTTTGGTCATGAGTCGGATTTTAATGCGGTATGGTGCGTTATGATATGTAGGTACCCCATGTGGACTTCGAGACGACAAGCAAGCGCGTGGCGACGTCGGCACCGGCGAACGAGGACCAGGTGAGTAGATTTATATCTACGGGGAGAAGTCGGGTGGATGGCGTATAGCACCCCCGCAGTCCATGGTGGTGTATACGGATGCGTATACACACCAACAATTAGTATATGTTATTTGGGATTAATAATGATGTTAGGATGGATATTGGTGTGTTGGATTACTTTAGTGTTGCGAACCCTAAGGTAGTGTTGCACTATATATACACACATACATACTTGCATACATTCCTTTTTATATGTGCTCATGAGATTCTTTATAGTTATGTGTTGACATGGGTATGGGACTATGTGTTCACATACGGATTTGAGGATGATACTTGGGATTGAGCTGAGTCGATGAGATTTGTTTTGTGGTTGTGATATCGGTGATATGGCAGGATTCGTACTTGAGGTACGTCCTGGTGTTATAGCGGATCTTGGGGCGGCGATACGGGTGAATAGTGTTATAAATAAAATGGTCGACATGTGATCGTGATATGAGGCATGATATGCTAGGATATTGATATTAGGCCGTATCGGGCGATGTATATCCTTGATGATGCTATATGCTGACGGTATCGGTTTGTACGAGATTGTCGATCTGTAGTCAGATCATGGGTATATTGAGGATATTAGTATTGTACTAGACATAGGTCAGTACCCTAGACTATGATCTTGAATAAAGAGGATACCAGAGGAATGGTGTGAGGAATATGATATTGACCCGTACCCAGATTTGGGGATGCCATACGATGGATTTACGTACGAGCTATATCTTGATGATTGATCCGCACTCTTGACTTCGGATGGCTGATTGTAGATATGGTATCGGATATGATATTTTTGAGGCGGGATCCCCGACTAATATATATACAGGTATGTATATGGATCGACTCAGATGTTAGGCGGTTTCCTTACCTGTAGTCCAGCTTGTTAGCTTAGCCCTTTAGTTTAGTTTAGTTTTCAGATTAGATTCGATTCTTACCTATTTCAAAAACTAACGAATCGTGGGTATTTTAAAAGACAGCCCAAGGGATCCTACGGATATTTTAAAAGACGTATCTTTTCATAAAAACACCGTAGCCCCTATTTTCAAAACCCCATGATTCGTGTTATTTCAAAAGGCACCATTTGTAGGACTTATATTAGATTAATGCATGTTAGTTACAGTTGCGTCTAGTATTCAGCTCCCGCTTATTATTGTGGTTCGCTTCGCATCGCATACTTATGTTATAATTTCTTATTGCAATGTTGATATCATATTGTTAGGACACCGCACCATTACCGATGATGCGTATGTACCACGTACACTTACTTGCCGGCTCACACACATCTTCATCGGTAATTGCCATGTCACGTACACCTTAGAAAATATTATTGCTTGACTTAGCTTGTTAGTTAGTAATTTGACATGATATTAGTGTGCCTGCTTTATATGCCAGCTTAACATTGTAGTATTTACTTGTCACTTCATGCATACTATTGTTATGCCTATATTCATGGTTTTTACATGCTATTGATGATTTGGATTCGGATTTCCATGAAATTTTCTGGATTTGGCGGGAAAACCGCAAAACTTATATAAACCGATTTCTCTCTTTTTAAATAAAAAGTGCGGTTTTTCCCATGATGTATGAGTCGTCCACCATGAGTTTGCTGATGGATTTCGAGACCCGATTCGAGGAGACGGATGAACCGTTTCGGGTACATGGTGGACCCGGTAAGGTACCCCGGGGCAAGAAGCGCGTGATGATGACGATATGAGCCTGGCAGGGGAGCACTACCTACCGGTGATTTTACCCGACGCGTCGGATATCCGGAGGATACCGTCGTGGTCTTGAGATGGATGGTAGGGGCTTGTCTGGACTGACGGCGCCCTAGATATTTTGATTGAGACATTGAGATTTCGAGATATTGAGGTACAGAGACAGTGATACAGAGATATCGAGATATTGGGATTACGTTTTGTGCCGATGCTAGGCACTGTTTTATGCTGATTTCATTATGATACCTCATTTTAAAAATACAAAGGAAATCTCACTAAATTATGAAAATAGTTCTTCATTTACATGTATTCTATTTTCATGCATTCATACCTCATTCATATGATATATTGCTACTTGAGGCACTGACACGTGCACATGAGATTACATTCGGGTTAGATATTTACCCTAGCCTTGTTATAGGCTACGTGTTATTCATATATTTGAGGATATATTATGATCATTGACCTAGGTTGCGTTATTTATGCGATTTCTGTGCGTAGATATTTTTCTATTCACGAGTTGGTAACTCACCCCCGTTGTACCCCAGTTTCTTGCAGGTTTGCCGTACAGGTTTCATTACGGCTTTGCGGGCATAGTTTCCTTCGGGTGATTTGCTAGTAGGTGGGTTTACTTGTATCGTACCCCCATTATATATCTTGTATATCATTATTCTGTTGTATCTAGAAGTTCCATGAACCAAATATGTATTTATTTGAGATAGAGACCAGTGATGTTTATTCTTTCGACCTTAGAGTCGCGCGTTGTATTTATGTGGTTTTCTTATGGTTTTTGAGTTTCCTTTTGAATTTTGATCCTCGCCCTTGGCGTTGTATATTATATTTCTTGTGTGGTTGTGACCGTCGATTGACGAAGAGCTAGCGCCCGTTTGGGGATGCCTTTTTATTGATTTCGTATACTATTCATGTTGTATCCCATTTGGGGGCCAGTATTTTCAAAGGAGACTCTGCCGAAATTTTCGGGAAATTTTTGATGTTTTTAAAACCGCCTAATTCGGCTTATGCTATTGAAACTACTTGCTTTTAGTTGGTTTTTCCTGCACTCTACATCTTTCTTGGTTTGGATTTCTGGGTTTTCGGTTTACTTAGATTACGTACGCCTCGAGACGTTCGTAGTTTAAGTGCCGGTCATATTCCGTACTTTCGGGTCATGACAGAAATGGAGTCCATGTACACCAACAAAGTATGGACTTTGGACGTTGCACCTCCTGGGATAAAACCCGTTGGGTGCAAATGGATCTTTAAGAGAAAGATTGGTGTAGATGGACAGGTAGAGACCTATAAAGCAAGGCTTGTAGCGAAAGGTTTCGTTAAAGACTAGGATTGGACTATGTTGAAACTTTCTCTCCAGTACCAGTGCTTAAATCCATTAGGATCCTACTTGATATTGCTGCTCACCTTGATTATGAAATCTGGCAGATGGACGTTAAAACTGCATTTCTGAATGGTGATTTAGAAGAATGCGTTTTTATGGATCAGCCAGAGGGCATCATTGACAGTGGGAGAAGCGGGAAAGCATGTAGATTTCTTAAATCCATTTATGGATTAAAGCAGGCCTCACGGAACTGGAACATCTGTTTTGATGATACAATCAAAGAGTTTGATTTTATCAAAAATATAGATGAACCATGCATTTATAAAAAGATTGTAGGGAGTACTGTCACATTCCTCGTATTATACATGGATGACATTCTCCTGATAGGAAATGATATTCCTATACTACAATCGGTCAAACTATTCTTATCACAAAGGTTCTCCATTAAGGACCCGGGAGATGCCTCGTGCATTTTGGGCATAAGGATCTATAGAGATAGATCCAAGAGGTTATTGGGATTGTCCCAATCAAAGTATATTGACACCATCCTAAAAAGGTTTAGTATGGAAGATTCTAAGCGTGGTGCCTTGCCCTCTTACCATGGAATCACTTTCTCCAAAGACTACTTTCCGAAGACTGATGGAGAGAGAGCTCGCATGAGCATTATACCCTACGCTTCAGCCGTGGGATCTATAATGTATGCGATGTTGTGTACTAGCCCTGATGTTGCTTATGCACTAGCTGTTGTAAGCAGGTATCAATCCAACCCAGGGGAGAAACATTGGATAGCAGTGAAGAACATTCTTAAGTACTTGCGAAGGGCTAGAGAATTGTTCTTGGTGTATAGTAATCGGGATCTCCAAATGGAGGCCTTTACTGATTCCAGCTTCCAAAGTGATAAGGATGACAACACATCTATCTCAGGGTTTGTATTTACCCTCAATAGAGGGGCGGTTAGTTGGAAGAGTTCCAAACAATATACCGTTGCAGACTCCACGATGGAAGCTGAGTATATTGCTGCAAATGATGCTGCCAAGGAAGCCGTCTGGATGAAGAAGTTCGTCACGGAACTAGGAGTAGTTCCAACTATTGTTGATCCAATACCTTTGTATTGTGATAATAATGGGGCTATGGCGTTAGCCAAAGAACCCAGATCCCATCAAAAGTCCAGACACATCTTAAGGCGATATCATTTGATCCGGGAGATAGTAGATCGCCGAGAGATCGATATTCGGAGAGTAGATACAAAGAATAACACAGCGGATCTACTCACCAAGGCTCTTCCACAGCCGCAACATGAGCGACTTTTTGAGATGTTGGGTATGATATACGCTAATAGTTGGCCTTAGTGCATGTTGGAGATTGTTGGATATATGTATGCTCTAGAGGCCATTATATGTATACTGGATGCTTGGACTTGTGTGTGTGTATATATATATATATATATAGATTACTTTCTTGCACGACATGATAGTATGCTATCTGGTTTACTTTATCTGACATGTTGATTTGATCATGTTTTTATTCATTTGCACATGTTGATAAAGCCCTTAGGATATTTGCTAGACTACTGTGACTATGATGCAGATCATACTAGTAGGGCACGTGTAGTTTATAAGCATATCCTAGAATTGTTCCTAGTCGTAGGTGTATCGAGACGGGGCATCGATATTCCAGAGTAGACTAGCGTATACTTTTCTTTTCCCATATGATGGGCGATGGATGTTCCCATATCCATCTGGTGAGGTGACCCTAAAGAAAGTATGATGGTGCTCAGTGGAGACTGGGTACACTGAACAGACTCACAGAGAACTCCTATGTGGTATTATATCTATTGTCGGATAGCAGTTCTCAGGTGACACTGGTACAGGTTAGTCTGTAGACCCGAAATCGTCATAGAGTCTTATGTGTCCTCCCACTGTACTTTGATCTCCACCCTATCACGGCTCTACTGAGTCGTGCAAACAGGAGGTCTTTGGGTACAGTCCTGAGGCACATGGAGGCAATGAGCGATAGGAGGGGTTTCGTCTCTCCCGGTATTGGGGGTTGATGTTGGGCTATACTCGATTGGCTATAACAGGAAGTCCCTGGCCAGGGCTACTGAGATTTGCTGATAAGCGTTATTAGTAGTTTCTCGATCTGTTATCAACTATATACCAGCATGACTTATTGAGTTATTAGGGTCGACGACACCATCCCCAGACTTGATATGCTACATATTTGACGAGGAGACCGGACTGTACGGTAAGTGTTGCCAGATGGCTCCACGGGAGTTTTGGCAGCTTTGTTGGTTTTCTTCTGATCGTTCAATACCCGGGTTGCCGTTACGTTTAGCTGACCTCTTGCGGCTTGTGGGTGTTTGATATGATCATCACCCACTGCCGGCGTATTGACGAGTCTTAGAGTCCCACACAGAAGTTTCCTATCCCAGGAGAAAAGATGTGGTGTGCATATGAGATATGCGTGGGGACCAGATTGAATACGACTATGTGATACCGTATGTTAATCAGGCGTTTTTCTATTAGCCGGGTCGTATGCGATATGACCAGATTGTTAAATCAATTGTTGATTTAACATTTTGACTTTTAGTTTTATTTTAATTCTTTAGTCAAACTCTTTTTATTAAAGAGGAAGAATGCATGCATGGATGCACATGTTGATGTGCATGTATGCACATGTTGATGTGCATAGATACATGCATGCAAAGTGTCATGGTTGTTGATACACATATGAAGGCAATATAAGACTTACATGGAACTTGATTTATATATATTCTTTTTGCATTTAGATTAAAAGGAAAAGAAAAGGATTATTCATCCATAGTTATCTTCTACACTCTTCTTGAAGTTAACATTGCTCACCCACTTTTTAACCATGGATTAATATTCCTTTGCCTTTTAACTCAAGTGCAATAATATCTAAATTAAGTAACCATGGTTTGAGATGAAGAGTAGAAAATATATATACTTATCTTTTCTATTATTTCATTAAGCTTTATCATTATCAAAAGCTTTTGCCTTCATCTTCTTCTTCTTCCATGCTCTATAGGTTTTTCCAAAGTGAGTGAGAGATAAAAGTAATAGTTTTGACAAAAGAAAACTGACCACTTCATCATTCTACTCTAATCTAGCCAATTAGTTTAGAGTGTTTAGCTTCACCTTCTTCTTGCATCAAGTGGAGCTACAAGCTTGGAGCTAGTGAACTTCGGGTGGATCATCGTGGACGTAGGAGCTTGCTAGCAAGCCTTTCCAACCACTCAAAGATCCTAGGAGTCACTACAAAGCGGACTACAAAGATTGTATTCCTTTCACACAGTGTAAATTTAGTTCTTGTATGTGATACTTGTGATGTTACCCTAGAAATTCTAGTTAAAGATCCATGCTAAGTTTGCATAGCACATCTTGAAATTTTAAAGTGGCATGTGTGATGCTTCCATACTCATTAGTAGGTGCTAGGGAAACCCAACAGATACACCTAATCTATTTTATAAAACCGTAAATTAAATAAATTTTTGTCCCTACGGCCCAATCTGTAGGGAAGACTGGACCTACACATAAATCCGTAGGGGCAAATTTTAGTCCGTAGGGGCAAGTTCAATGCTTCGAATTGCACCTACGGCGTTTGTACCTATAGGGTGTTTTCTTATCCTTACAGATATATCCGTATGGGCAGTGGTTTGCTCTTACGGATAAATCTATAGGGGCAACCCTTATTTGTAGTAGTGCGCCCCTCCATTGAGGGTAAAGACATAAACCGACATGGATTTGGAGTCATCCTTGTCACTCTGGAAGATGGAGTCAGCAAAGGCTTCTATCTAGAGGTTTTTTCCGCAGTAAACAAAAAACATATCCTTAGTCCTTCTCAGGGACATCAGAATGTTCTTTACCGCTATCTAGTGCTTCTCCCTAGGGTTTAACTGATACCGTTTTACTACACTTAGTGCATAAGCTATATCTGGTCTGGTACACAATATAGCATACATTATAGAGCCTACCGCAGAGGCATAGGGTATAATAGACATGTGATCCCTTTCCAAATCAGTCTTGGGAGACATCTCTTTAGAGAGGGTGATCCCGTGACAAGCCGATAAATTACCGCGCTTGGGATCCTCCATACTGAATCTTTTCAGTATGGTGTCAATGTACCTGGACTGTGAAAGTCCTAATATCCTTTTGGACCTATCACGATAGATCCGGATCCACAGAATGTAAGAGGTATCACCCAGGTCTTTCATGGAGAACCTATGTGACAAGAACCCTTTGACAGATTGTAACATAAGAATGTCATTTACTATCAAGAGAATGTCATCCACGTATGAAATGAGGAATATGACAGTTCGTGCTACAATCTTACTATAAATACATGGTTCATCTGGATTTTTGATAAAGCCAAATTCTTTGACCGACTCATCAAAACAGATGTTCCAACTCCGCGATGCCTGCTTCAGTCCATAAATAGACTTAAGCAACTTGCACACCTTCCCGCTGCTCCCACTCTGAATGAAACCCTCTGGCTGGCCCATATAGACACACTCATCTAAATTTCCATTTAGAAAAGCGGTTTTTACGTCCATCTGCCAAATCTCATAATCGTGGAAGGCGGAAATGGCAAGAAGGATCCAGATGGATTTGAGCATAGCTACTGGAGAAAAGGTTTCGTCATAGTCCAAACCCGGTCTTTGACGAAAACCCTTTGCAACAAGTCTAGCCTTATAGGTCTCGACCTGTCCATCTACACCAATCTTCCTTTTGAAGATCCATTTGCAGCCTACGGGTTTTACTCCTTCTGGAGCAACGTCCAAAGTCCATACTTTGTTGGTGTACATGGACTCCATCTCGGTCCGCATTGCATCCAGCCATTTTACCGAGTCAGTGCTCTGAATGGCCTGCTGGAAGCTAGTCGGTTCATCATTATCAATGATGCAATCCTCTCTATCCCCGTCTATGAGAAAACCGTAGTATCGCTCAGGTGGATGAGAAAGCCAACTATTTCTACGGAGCGGTGCAGGAATGTCCCGTTCTTTCAATCCTTCTGGTTCTACTAAGCTTTCAGTAATAGCTCGTGGTTCTTGAATTTCTTCCAGTTCTATTGCGCTCCCACTTATCTGATTTTCCAAAAATTCAGTTTCCAAGAAGCAGGCATGAAGAAAAACAAATAACTTTTGTTCCTCTGCGTAATAGAAGAAATATCCCTTGGAGTTCTTTAGATATCCCACAAACTTACACTTTACTGAGCGTGCCTCGAGTTTGTCCGTATGTTGCTTTTTGACAAAAGCTAGACATCCCCATGTCTTAATGTATTTAAGATAGGGTTTCTTCCCACTCTACATCTGATATGGTGTGGTAGGCACTGACTTGGTTGGAACCCGGTTCAAAAGATATGCAGTTGGTTCTAGTGCATACCCCCAAAAAGATCGCGGTAACTCAGCGTTACTCATCATGGAACGTACCATATCCAATACGGTTCGGTTCCGTCTCTCCGATACACCGTTATATTGTTGAGTGTATGGAGGAGTAAGCTGAGAGAGAATTCCATTCTCTTTTAGGTAATCCAGGAACTCGGCACTTATGTATTCACCACTTCGATCAGATCTCAGTGTCTTGATACTTTTGCCAGTTTGTTTTTCTACTTCATTCTTAAATTCCTGGAATTTTTCAAAGGCTTCAGATTTGTGCTTCATCAAGAAGACATGTCCATACCTTGAAAAATCATCTGTAAAAGTAATGAAGTAAGAATAACCACATCGCGCATGTGTAGACATTGGACTACATACATCGCTGTGTACGAGTCCCAAGAGCTCGCTCGCTCTTACTCCGTGTCTAGTGAACGGAGTCTTTGTCATCTTTTCTTTGAGACATGATTAACAAGTTGCATATGATTGATATTCGAACGGATCCAAATATCCTTCTTTATGTAACTTAGTTAACCTTGTCTCATTGATGTGACCCAGTCTGCAATGCCATAAGAAAGCATGATTTATTTCTGGAGACTTTGTTTTGTGTGTATTCTGGATATTGCAAAATCTGGGGTTGGTTTAATACATATACACCGTTGCTTACTGTACCCGACCTAATCAAAACATGATTAAGGTGAATGTTTACAACATTGCTTACAAATGCAAAAACATAACCTTCTTTAGATATTAAAGATACAGATATGATATTACAAGTCGCACTGGGTACAAAATAACAGTTGCGCAAAACCAAAACATGTCCATCTTTCAACCCTAAGTGATAGTCCCCCACGGACTCAGCATCCATGCTTGCTCCGTTTGCAACTCTGAGGGTCATATCACCTGCCTTCAAAGCTCTACGCCTTCTCAGTGCCTATAAAGAATTACAGATATGAGATCCCGATCTGGTATCCAATACCCAGGAAGTAGAGTTGATTGACAGACAGTTTCAATAACATACACACCTGAAGCCGAAGCCATGACTTGCTTCGGGTCCCGGTTCTTGGCCTTCCAAGCCCTGCAATCTTTCTTCCAGTGTCCTTTCTTGTGACAATAAAAGCATTCTTCCTTCCCCACAATCTGTCCCGCTACCTTTGCTACCTTTGCCTTTCCCTTGGCATCTACCTTACTAACACCGCCCCTTGGTTTGGTGGGGGCCTTCTTCTTCTTTCCTTTGGCTTTCGCCTTCGACCTAGAAGAGGAAGCTCCTCCAACAGACAAAGCGGGTGTTTCCCTGATTTTCTGTAAGGTGCCCTCTGCACTCCTCAACATGTTGAGGAGTTCCGGAAGTTCAACTTCTTTACCTTGCATGTTGAAGTTCAGGATAAACTGGGCATAAGTGGAAGGAAGGGACTGGAGAATCAAGTCAGTGTATAGCTCGTTCTCTAACGTGGTCCCGAGGTCCGCGAGCTCCTCAATGTAGCCAATCATCTTAAGCACGTGTTCCTCTACAGATGATCCGACGGCCAACCTCGCTGAAAACAACTTTTACAAGGTTTCGTATCTGGCGATACGGGATTGCTCTCCATAAATATCCTTAGTATGGAGAAATATGGATTCAAGGTCCATATTCTCGTGCCTCCTCTGATGTTCATTGTCCATAGAGGCAATCACGTGGCACTTGGCCTTCGCGCAGTCAATCTCCCAGGTCTTACGGATTTCCTTATCCGCGACACTGGATTTTGGACCTGGGACGGCGGGGGCTTTAGTTGTAAGGAGATACCCCAACTTGTCATAAGTGATTGCCATTTTGACATTCCTGAGCCAATCTTTGTAGTTTGGCCCTGTCAGTATATTTTTATCTAGTAGTAACTTAAGGCCAGTCATGATATTTGGTCGCTGCAATTAGGAGAGAGAGAAGAAACACTTTATCATGATGCTCTTGCAAGTTTAGAGTGGTTTTTAGTTTGTCTAAACAGGATGGATCCCACTGTTTCTCGAATCCTTCCTCAAACCATAAAAGAAGAATTAGTCGGGATTAATCTCACCGTACAATACTTGCTTAACCGTTCAGCCAGGCCAGTGTCGGTACTTCAAGGGAGATTTTATAACGGTTTCGTAAATTTCCTTAATAAAATAACCTCTTTTCCCTGTGGGCGTAGCCCAGCTAACACCTTTCTGTAAGTCCATGCTACCTCTCACAGTACTTTCGGGCATGCGGAATTTGGTGAAAAACAATTTTCTAGAGGCGGTAACATGGACTCAAAACCGGATCTTTGTTAAACATCTAACTAACAATCTAACTAGGAGTTGTTAACTACTCGGTTAGGGGGTTATACCTTTCTTTCTTGAACTCCTTCGTCTTCAAACCTCAATGGTTGTCCGGATCGGCTTCACCCCGTCTTCTCCTTGTGCCGAAGATCGATCCACCTGAAAGCTTCTACCTTTGGCTTCTTCTTCGAACTTTGAAGAAACTAGTTCACTCGGTTTGCTAAACCTTGTGAACTAGAGTGAGTAGAGGAGAGTGTGTTGGGATTTTTCTCTATGGTTCTTGGTTCTCAATGTAAGTCTACGGTAGCGCCCCGGCCGTCTACAGACGCCAAATGCGGAACAAAAACTTTTTAACTGGCGCTATCGTATACTTTAACCCGGATCTGCCATTATTGCTAAACTAACAAACTATAAAGAGTGTAGAAAGGTCATACCGAACGATCCGAGTCCTTCATTCTTTAACCATCATGCCACGCTCCGTTGTGGCTGCTCCGATCTCATCGATCTCCGATCTGCTCGTCCAGGTGGCACCACATCAACGATTCTTTAAACGGGCTCCCGCCTCTGACTCGAGGCAACTCGGTCATCAAGTTTGCTAAAAGAGACGACCAAGAATGATGTAGAGAATGAGTAGATGACTTTGTCTCACTTCGTCCAAATCCGTGGACGATCGGTTAATGAAGTTGCCGATGGAAATGAAATGGAACAAGAAATGAACTATGAAATTTCCATGTATCCAAAACTTTAGTCTTTTCTTTTAACAACTATAATTTTCTCCCATCCAGAAGTGGAGGAGGAGATGGGGGCCGGCCACTTATAGATGGAGGGAGGTGAGTGTAGGAGAGGGAAGAGTGACCATAAGAGAAAAGATCAACCACAAATATCCTTCATGCAAACAAAACGTCATTAATGCAAATGGTGATTCATTAACCTAGTCACCATTGCATTAATGGCTCCATTAAAGCACTAATGACTCACCATGCCAAGTCACCCTCTCTAGAACATTCTAGAAGCACGACTCAACCTTATCCAAGAAAAGATAGATCCGTCTTTAACCAAATGTTAAAAGACGGTTGATAGAAAACTGGAAACTGGCAACTTCCAAAAGTGATCCTGAAACGACTTTCAGGGTAACCCCGTAACTGTATAAATATACCCGCATTTGTATTACGACCGAATACAAATGCAACTGAGACAAAGATATTATATCTACTCAATACAATACTCGGATCCGGCTTAAACCAAAGCCGACCAGTATCATCTGCCCGAAAACTGACACGTGCGTAAACGCACGTGCATTTTCCGAACCCTGCCATAAAACCATACGGCCTCTACAACGTTTCGCCCGAACTTGGGAAACTGTCTGTGGGGGACTCTAATGACTCGTCAGTACCCTGGCAGTGGGTTTAACCACAAACCGTCAGCGGCACTAGCTATGCGTAACGGCTGCCTATGGACTGACCTCAAGGGAGGCTGATGAGCGAACTCATCCAGAAACCCTACTGAGCCTAACAGTGACAATGTATATACAGTCCGGTCCGTTCGTCTATGAGTATCGCATATCTGCCTAGGGGGCTAGTAACGTCAGACCCCCAATAGCAGCATAAGTCGTGTCGGAGTGTAGCCCAATAACACCCTGAGATACTACTGGAGTACCTACCAGTAAATCTCCTGCCACGGCCGTAGGCTTTGTGTAATGGCTCTCCTAGACACAGCACGATCTCGCCCCCAATACCGGGAGAGACGAATCCCCTGCCGATCCGCTCACGTGCCTCTATATGGCTCGGGATTGTACCCAAAAACTACCTGTTTGCACGACTCCTTTGAGCCGTGGTAGGGTAGAAATCAAAGCACAGTGGGAACTCACACGAGCCAAATGACGACCTCAGGTCAATGAACTAACCTGTACACATGTCACCAGGGAACTGCTATCTGACGATATGTATAATACCAACTAGCAGATTCCCGGCGAGTCCTGTCCGGTGTACTCATAACCCAATGAGCACCTGTATACATCTTAGGTGATCCAAATGACACCAGTGGCTTGTGACACCGGCCACCGCCTCTCGTCGGGGTCTCGACTGTATACACTAGTCTACTCCGGAGTATCGATGCCCTGTCTCGAAACTCCCTCGACTAGGGACAATAATTAAGGATATGCGTATAAACCACCCTACTCTCACGTATATGATCGCCATCATATTGTAGGTAGTAAAGCAAGATCCTAAGGGCTCTATCAAAGTGTAACAGTGATCAGTCACCTGAAACTGTACATGCCTGATAAAGGCAAACCAGATAGCATACTATCATCTTGAGTAAGATTGTCCTACCGGTATAGGTCCTCCGCAATCATTGCAATCACGTACCTTCGATCCAATAATTGACTCTGAGGGCACTATCTCCAACAATCTCCCACTTGCACTTAAGGCTAATTATTGCGATGTCGACTACTCACAGCCCGTGTGAAACCGAACATCCAACTCCTCTACTAATCAGTTTCACAAAGCCCGTTTGTAAAACTATTGTGTTCGAGAAATAGACTCAGTGAGTGGATCCGCCTAGAAGTATCTTTCTATATCTCTCTAAATCTCAAGTTCGCGGAGAAAGCCATCTCCCGAATCGAGTAATACCTGTCTTAGAATATGTCTGGATATCTGATGGGACCTAGTTCATAAATGAACTCCAAATCCAAACTTCTTAGACTGTATCGATCACCGAACCTAATCAGTATCCGGCACCATGCCACCTACAGTATCCTCTTGGACCATCTGTCCATAATACTGTCCCTTGTCAGAGGGAAAAACTATAACTCTGACAATCACTCTGTCAACCATGTCACCTTTGAAGCCTGGAATGATAACCGTCTCCCGAATGAGGCTGCCGTCATCAAATCCGTAGAACATGCACTTATGTTCTAAAACTGCTTCCTTATGTTTCTCCAGGATTGGATTAATACAAACTTATTGCATATAGTGCAAAAACAACATTTGGTGTGGTACTTGACATCTCATGATTGATTCAATTGCCTAAGCAAGTGATCTGCCAATCATGCACAGCCCTCTCCCCTTTAGTCTATACGACACCTTTAGAGAGGGTGACTCCATCACCTGCAGGTACACCACCATGCTAGGAGTCAACTATTCTAAAAACCATTAGAATATTTGTTAAAGTACCCACATTGGGAAACTACCCAAATCTAGATCTAAAACCATAGATCCAGAAACCAGAATGTCAAATATTATATCCATATCCTGTCTAGAGAAACAACTGTGTGACGACCACAGTACAACCGATCGTAGTATAGGAATTTTACTTCCTACTCTGTGTATGTCATCCAAATACCATGACATCACACCCTACTACCTTCTTAACAGATCCATCCCCTATTCTGATGAAGTCAAACCTATGACTGTCACATCAAAATTAGATGATCTATCTCCGCTATAACTGCTCTAGTCTATAAATAGACATAAGCTACTTGCCCACTATGCATCTGCTGCTCCCACTGACTACGACAATCCTCCTACCGGGTCTCATAGCCTGGAACAACAGTAGTGTCAAGTCTGGGTAGATAAGAACCTCCCTGTCACCGTCCTTGAGGCTACCGGAGTACCTCTCGGGTGTCTGAGGTTACCCACCATATCTGTAGAATGGCTAATGGAATGTCAAACCTGATTGAATATATAGGTCCTATTAAATTTTCCGTAATCGTTTGTGGTTCTGGAATCACTTCCAGTTCTACCATACTCCCACTACCGTTTTCTGAAAAAGTCCATTTTACTAAAACTGTGGCGAGTCAAGAACAATATCACTATTGATCTTCCAAATGGTAGAATATCAACCCTCGTCATAGCCAGGGTCAACCCACAAGCAGCCATTACAGAAACGTGCCCTGAGTTATCCAGAGTCTGGTTTTAAGCATAAGCTGGACAACTCCCCGTACCTTAATATCTTTTAAGGTATGAACCATTCTATATCCAATATAGAAACTTTGGCACTTATTTAATTGGAACCAGATTCAATCATGCAGCTGTCTCCAGTGCATATCAACTTAATGGAAAAAGGCTAATCAGCATTACTCAACTTAGGAATCCATCCAATTATGAGTAACCCGAAAGAGAAACAAGTTTCTCAAAACCATTACTATTATCTGAATACCAATCACAAGAATCTACATCTTCGATCTCTTTGAAGAATCCTGATACTTGTGACACCTGGTTCTCTATTTTATTCTTATACCCACAACTTCTCAAAACTTAGACCTTGTATTTCTACGAAAAACTTGTCTAAATACTAGAGAAGTTATAAGTAAACAGAACATAGTACGAGGACCTACCCCTTTGTCCTGATGGACACTTGGACAACATACAATACTCTGTATAAGTCCGCTGAGTTAAACAACTCATAACCTATGCGTCGTAGGTTGAAAACTCTACCCTGGAGATTTCCTCAAATATCACCAATTACAATGAATTCCGATATAATGAGGATGATCACCTAATTCCCAATAACTTACTCCCACTCATCATCTGTAAAACCATACAGATATGAGAATGAAACCTGGTAAATACATACCCTTGGAGTAAGTATCTAATTGGGAAAACAGTTTTCCTTTAACGATGCACTGAAACATAAAAATGTTTCGTAGGGGTATCTTGGTATTCCTAGTAATGCCTCTTCCATAATCCAATTCATGACTTCAACCGTATATATTATTGCCATCTCTCCAAATCCCTTTATTTGTCTTTAGTCATTATCTTCTGTACACCATTGTTAGGCTAAATGTTTTCTTCCTTCCCTACCGTTCGGCACCAGCCTATGGTTTGGAAGAAGACTATCCAGTAAGCATAATAGGCGTACCCTCCTAAACCAAGGAGTACTCGTATCTTGAGAGAAGGTGATGATAAAAGACAACTGAATAATACCTTATTCCTTTAAAGGTGAATAGGAGTGGCGACGAAGTACGCGGTTTTGGTCATGAATGATATCAGTCGCAATTTACTTTGCCCTCTTTCTAATCCCTTTATTTTGACTTTAGCTATTGCCTTCTGCACACCCTACTTAGGCTAATTGGTTTTCTTCATTCCCTACCTTTCGGCACCTGCTTATGGTTTGGAATAAGACTATCCAATAAGCGTAATAGGTGTACTCTCCTAAACCAAGGAGCTCTCGCAACCTGAGAGAAGGTGATAATAAAAGACAACTGAATAAACCAATTCTATTTCTCCTGAACCTTGATCCATCCTCGAAGAAGTCCCTTCGAGTTCGTATATAACCATACGATGGATCTATCCAATGGAAGTGGATGTCCGTAGTAATACGGGTGTTCTGAGAAATACAAAGGGTAAAAGAAGGAGTGGCAATGACTTATGCAACTTGGACATTCCAAAAGCCAGTATTTTAAGAAGGTTCGGTCAACTTTGGTCACTGAGTCATAGTCTAGGGTCGTTCAAAGGTCGCTGCCAAAGAGAGAGAGAAAAGAAACACTCTGCGTGCACTCTAACCTAGATCAGAATGGTTATCACTTTATCTAATCCGGAAACCTCCCACTGTCCTGTCAAATTCTCCTCCAAACCTGAAAGAAGAATCAATCGGGATCACCCGAAGAGTAAACCAACTCATCAGTGGGAATCGGGATCCAACTCTCATCGCATGATAACGTGATGGCATGCATCCACGTTACTCATACTCCAGAAGGTATGCGCATACTTGGCAAGTTTCAGTTTCTTTAGAAACTCCCGATAAGATTTTTGCCCCATGCTCTTATAACCTTGGCTTTGGTCAAAATGTCATAAGTCACATGCCAAGTTCTACCCGTCACTATCTTGTCAATTTGAACCCACCCGCACATGCCCCTGACTTTGGCCAATCGGCAGAACGACTGTCCCAAACTAACTCATCTATCTATGCAACAAATGAATACCCAGCAGCTACCAAACACTATGCCTTAACTTTGGCTAAAATGCATAGCTTGAATACTACTGAATACCCAAAAGAAGTGACGGAGGGCTACGGCTAGTTTTTGGCGAAAAACCTTTAACATAACGAACTTGATATCGCTGAAGGAACCTGATAGCTTTTTTAAAATATAGTGGCGAAAACCATTTGCTAAAGAGGTCACTCCCGGTGAAGGGATCTCGGCTCTTTTCTCGTAGAATGAGGTGCAGGATATTCCACTGAATACCACGGTGCAAAGCAACTTGTAATCGACTATAGTGAAGTTATTACCTTGACGCAAACTTCTGCCCAAGGGGTCAGTCCCGGTGAAGGAATATCGGCCCTTGCCCCGTCGAATGAGGTGCAGGATATTCCACTGAATACCGCTATGCAAAACAAAAGGAAACGTCTTTGCAATAACATATTTTAAATTGTTCCAACAACATCAAACAGGTTTGTTTTACTTTGCATTGATCAGAATCAACGCGGTCCCATCAATCAATCACACCAGAAAAGAACGAAAATAAAATGTACGTATATGCCATCCGCATTCGTCACTGGGTCCCGTCATCACCCGTTAGGTTACTTAACTAACGACAGAGCGGGGACTGGACTAGCGCGGGTGTAAAACATATACTGTTAGTTATATGTATGCCCTAGAGGCCATTACTGTACATAGGATGTATATTGTAGTGGATGCTGGGACATATATAGGGAGGACTTTCTTGCTCGACATGATAGTATGCTATCTGGTTGATCTTTACCTTAACGTGTACACTGATTGTCTCCCTGTTACATGTTGGTAAAGCCCTTAGGATCTGTACTTGACTACCTGGACTATGATGCGGATCACACTAGTGGGGACATGGTAGTCCATAAGTACATCCTTCAAAGTCCCTAGTCGTGGGTGTATCGAGACGGGGCATCGATATACCAGAGTAGACTAGCGTGTACCTTCTCGACCCATACAGATGGGCGATGGATGATCCCATATCCATTGGTGTTTGACATCAGAGATGATATACGGGTGCTCAGTAGAGACTGGGTACACTGGACGGACTCGCCGAGAACTCCCAGATGGTATTATACCTCACATCAGATGGCAGTTCTCTGGTGACACTGGTACAGAGTAGTCTGTTGACCCGAGATCGTCATAGAGTCTTGTGTGGTTCCCACTGTGCTTTGATTTCCATCTTACCACGTCCAAGAGGGCGTGCAAAATGGTGGTTTTTGGGTACAGTCCCGAGTCACATGGAGGCAATGAGCGATAGGAGGGGATTCGTCTCTCCCGGTATAGGGAGTTGATGTTGCGCTGTGTTCGATTGGCTATAACAGGAAATCCCTGGCCAGGGTTGCTGAGATTTACTGGTAAGTGTTACCAGTAGTTTCTCGAATTGTTATAGACCTCATATCGACACGACTTATCGAGCTATTGGGGTCTGACGTTTACCACCCCTAGGCGGGATATGCGACATATCAGACGATCAGACCGGACTCTACGGTAGTGTTACTGGTCGGATTCACTGGAGTGTGAGCGGGCTTGCTCGTCGATCTTCAGATCGCTCAATACCCGGGTGGCCGTTACGTTTAGCAGACCGCTTGCGGCTTGTGGGTGATTGATATGATCATCACCTGCTGCCGGCGTATTGACGAGTCTTTAGAGTCCTACACAGAGGTTTCCTGGCTCAAGCAAAACGAAATAGGAGCGCGTATGAGATATGTGCGGGACCGAGAATGATACCAGTATGTGATACTGTATTTGATTCTCGCGATGTGACATTGATCGGTTATATGCGATATAGCCGGGTTATCGGATCAAGTGTTGATTCGATAAGTTGTTACTAATGATACTAGTCGGTTATATGCGATATGACCGGATCGTTAAATCAAGTGTTGATTTAATGATTTAATGCATAATTATATATTTGATATATTACTTTGCATTAACTAGTATCGGTTCACTTTAAATGGATTTTCTCACTCGGATGTGCGCATTGTATATGCGATATATTTTTGTGCACTTGTTTGTATCATGTTTGATGATACATGTTTACTTGGTTAAGTGTAAAGAATTAAACAATGGTTAAACTTATGATTAGGGTTTTATTTCCTTTTCTCTTTTCCTTTATCTATTTATTCATTTTGGAAAATAGATGGAAAAAGGAGAAAAAGAATGGTGGCTTTTTTTGTTGTTTAGTGGAAGCTTCATGATACCTTGACCCTAACCATTCATTTAACCTAAGTTAATTCTCTACACTTTACCATAGTTACAATTATGATAAGAATTGTTTTTCTTTTCTTTTCTAATTAATCTTATCATAATATTCTTCTTCTTCTTCCTTCAACTCAAGAAGAAAACCTAAGGTCCATCAATGGTGATTGATGATTAAGAGTGAGAAATCCAAATCTAAAGTCTACCCACTTCCTATTTCTTCATCCTCTACCTCTTGCTAAGTAGTAGAGTGTGTTTTCTTCACAAGTTTCTTGACTTGGTGAAGTCGGAGCTTGATCTAGTGATGCTTCGACGTAGATCATCTTCGGCACGTCGTCGACGACCTAGCCCGTCCATTCTCCGATGAAGCCGACGCTAGAGCCCGGATTTGATTTGGACAGCCGAGGGGATTTCGTTGCGGAGCTATGGAGGTAGAGCACCAGATCTACAAAGGTTGTATTTCCGTTAAACTTTTAGTTAAGTGTTAACTAGATTTCTTTTTCGCCTAGATTTCTAGCAAACGATCAGTAGTCGGGTTTCTCGGCACCGTTAAAATTTGAAATTGGCATGTTCGATGCCTTGTGAGACCTCACTAGGGTGCCTAGGAATCCTACAGTGGTATCAGAGCCTAGCTAGAGCCTTAGGCGAAGTCCAGACGGAGTTTGAAGTCCGAACGAACCCGAAAACCCATTTCAAACATGCTCTCTGTCCTTTTTTGAAAATTGTGGATTTTTCGAAATTAAAAATATGCAGAAAAATAAGCAGGGTGTTATTTTAATTACTGTGAAATACAAGGGCCTGAATCAACTTTTCCAGCGCGGAAACGCGGCACGTGCTATGCATGGTGCGGCGGTTCCGCGGCCTTACTGTTCCATTGTTTAATAATTTCTGCACAGTAACTCATATAATATAATGCTGTATTTTCTGGGGTATTTTTATTGTGACTCTACAGAAGAGTTTTCCTGGGTTGTTTTGGGGATTCGGTGTTTCGATCGGAGTATCAAATTTTGTCTATGTGGCTTTCCGGATAAATATTAGAATATGTTAAAAAGTTCGACCAGATATAAATACCCAATTTTTCCCCTGTCGGGAAATTTCCAAGTGTTGGATTTTTCCGTAGTCTAAAGACGTTCTAAGTAGTGCAAGTAACGCGATGGACCCTCTAGAAGACAACAAACCTTAACTCGATTATGTGACCGTCTTGAACTGCCCTTTGAACCTTCGGGTTTGGGGCAGTACGGCGTGCCACATGTGAGGCGTTGGCTTGACCCTTCTACGGCTGGACCGTCGGTACTGAGGCACGAACTGAATGTTGTTAGACTTATTTCACGTGTTGATCTGTATCGGGAAAACTTGGGTGTTCGAATGTTCGATCGGAAAGTTTAACATTTTCTATTTATCCGGAATGTGATACAATAATTGGAATTCACAAATAGTTATGAGATAACGGAATGAATATTATAAACATAGCAGTTTAGTCTCACTTGATCGGTTGCCACGGAATTTTGATGTGATCAAAAGTCCGTCGCAATCACGTAGCGTACGCGGATACTCGCCGATAAACTTAATAGACAGCCTCACTCCATAGCCCCGACCAAGTGACTGTAGGAGAACCCCGTCGCCGAAAGCATCCGTTCGGGTGCTCGCGGTAGCGGTGTTCCGCCTTGGTGTACTTCGTCGACGGTATCGGGGGTGCGGCCGTCTACTGAAGTTTGCGACGAGCATTCGATCAGTATGTCGGGAATCTTGTTGAATTGCCAGACTTGATATTGAAAAGTGTTTTCGATTTTGAGACTAAAATGCGGGGTTTATAAATGTTAGGCATGCGATGTCTAAGTAATTCATTTGGTCAGGCATGCGATGTCTGAGGTGGTTGCGGATTCCAACTGTTGTAGTTTTACACTTTCTTTTCTGTGACCGTAAGTGTAATATATGATATCGCCGGTTTCGTTGCTATATGTCAACGACAATTGGGATACGCATGTTTACTTACGTTGATGACATGTGATGTTATGTGTTGCTGGATATGTTATATTGGATCGTCGTGTTTGAATAGCCGGGGGTTTTTATGTGAGATGAGTGTTTTTCATTTTCATTCATGTAAAAACTTGTATGTAATATTCTTTTATTGGGGCACTTCCAGGTTGCGGAAGTTGTCACCGTTTGTATATTATTTACTTTTCCGCACTAGGATAGACCCAAGGAGGAGAGCACAAGTAACCGGGTTCTGGAGTCCAGTGGGAGACTAACTCGAGGAGTCGAGTCCGGGTCTCCTAACTCCAGAATTGGTAGGGTTGCTTGCCGCTCTCGTAGGGGTCTAGGGGTATGGGTTTGGCTATTCATCACGACCGTGGAATCCGTGTTTTATACTGGCTCATATTGAAAACACGGACGTCCTAGTATATCCAATATTTCATATGATTCTTCTGCTGCGATATCTGTGATGTGATCATGTGATGTTCTGTGATAAATGCTGTATATAGTATATATGATATATTATATAGGCGTTACTTATGTTTTACACCCGCGCTAGCCCTGCCCCGCTCTGCCGTTAGTTACCTAACCTAACGGTGCACGAGGAGACATCGAGGCGAATGCTGATGGCATAAGTGTACGTCGTATTTATCTGTGATGTTTAGGTACTTAAATGATGGGACTTCATTAATATGATTAATGAAATAAAAGAAACCTAAGATGTTGCAGAATCGAATTTCAAAATAAAACAGGTAGCCACAGTTCTTGCTTTGCACAGATGTATATGTGATATATCCTGCACCTTATTCGATGAGGAAAGGACCGAGATCCCTTCACCGGGAGTGACTCCTTTAGCAATAACTGGCAGATGCTACACACTCGGTTTGTCTTTTGATTGCTTTTAAGAGTTTTTGCTTTGCACAGTAATATGTATGATATATCCCGCACCTCATTCGACGAGGAAAGGACCGACGATCCCTTCACCGGGAGTGACTCCTTTAGCAAAACTAGAAAAGCCTCAAAAGCACTCCATTTTAAAAATCATTTGATTTTACAACGATATCAAGTTCATTACGCTATAGGTTTTCAGAAAAACCTGTCGTAGCCCTCCGTCATTTCAGATAAGTCCTATTTAGTATTCGTGCTACGTTTGTTGACCTCCGTCAAGGCGTAGTGTGCGGTAGCTAACTAGTATTTATCTGCTTATGCATATGATGCAGATTGAGTTAGGGTAGTCGTGCGGCCTTGTTGACCTCCGTCAAGGGTCGTGCGGGTGGGTTTAATTCGATCAAGAAATGACGGGTTGAACTTGACTAGTAGCCTATGGTTTGTTGACCTCCGTCAAGGTCATAGGGTGCTAGGGGAAAAATATTATCGGGAATTTCAAGTGTTGAAATTTGCAATGAGATTGCATACCTTCTATGAGATAGTTGGATCCCGATACCCGCTGCGAGTAAGAGTTACTCCTGGGAGAGTTTTATACATTACAATTAGCCGATCAAGTAGGTGTCTAGAAAGGTGTCAACGGGGTTACGCCTCTGGGAAAACGAGGTTTACATTAATTAGGTTCGTGCGAAAGCACGGGGGACCTCCCTCAAAGTACCGACACTGGCCTGGCTGAAGGATTGGCGAACTTGTAGTGTGTAATTAATCCCGGCTAGTCTTTTCTTTTAGGGTTTGAAGGAAGATTTGATAAAAAGCAGTGGGAACCATCCTGATTAGATAAAATAAAAACCAATCTATTCTTGCAAGAGCGCACGCTGAGTGTTTTCTTCTCTCTCTCTCCAGGTAGCGACCATATCACGCCTTAATCAAGATAATAATACGGATTATTAACCGAACCCGCTTATTATACTGAGCTGGGGAACGTTGGTCCCGCTCCAACTTATAATTGTTATAAGACAGAGCAGGAATTTGGGGATTGCCAGAATTCCCGTGCCGCCCAAACGAAGAGAGTGCATGCTGATGCATCATCTTCGGGTGTGTTCATTATACAGAACTGTTTCTCAGTATCCTTTACGTCCTGGGTATGTGATACCAGATCAGGATCCCAGATATGTAATTTGATACATAGGGCTACAGAGAGGTAGAGAACTGAGAACGGGTGATAAGTTTCATGAGGCAGAAAACAGGGCAAGAGTTGCAGCCAAGTCTGTTGGTCACTGTCACCCTGTATTACAATACATTGATTCTGAACGAATGTTATTAGATACCGAACCTGATATACAAAATCATATCAGTCTCTTTATTAGTAAAGAAATGATAAAATTTTGTATTGTTGGATAATGTTTTGAACATTTCCTATATCAAAAGTTGATCGGTTCAGGCACGTTATCTAAAAGCATTAATGTTCTAAATCAAACTACAGTTCTTAGTATACGGAACACACAAAAGAGGAAGAGTTCAGAAATGAACGAATTCTTCTTGAGGCATTGTAGACTAGATCATATCAATGTGACCCGACTAGCTGAAGTTACATTTAGATGCATATTTAAATCAGTTTGAATTTACATCTTGTGAAACTCGCCAGTCATGTCACAAAGATAAGATGCCCACAGCTCTGTTTATTGGAAACAGAGAAAGAGTTAGTAAACTCTTGGGATGATACATGTTGATGTATGAAAGGTCCCCTGTCTACACATGCCAGGACTGGTTCTTTGTACTTCATTACATTCTCTGATAATCTCTCAAGATTCAGACATATGTTCCTGTTGAAACATGAGTCTGAGCCTTTTGAGATATTCACAGAATATAAGCGAGAAGTAGAGAACCAAAATACGGGTATAAGTATTATGTCCTTTGATGAGATCAAGGAGGAGAATACTTGAGCACGAAAATCCTGGATTATTCTAAAGGAGAATGAGATTCTCTCTCAGCATTACTCCTCTGTATACACTATAGCACGATGGTATATCAGGGCGGAGCAATCACACCCTATATGATAAGGTGTGCTCTATGATGAGTACTACTGAGTTACCTGTTTCCTTTTGGGGGTTATGCACTTATGAAGTTGCATACCTATTGAATAGGGTTCCAATCAAATCAGTTGCCTACCACTTCATATTTGATATGATAAGGGAAGAGCCCATCTCTCAAGTTAGTTGAGATTTGGGGTTGTCCAGCCTATGTCTGAAAAGCAAATTCCGGACAAGCTCGAGGCAAGGTCTGTAATGTAGAACTGGAAAGGTTTCAGCTATACAAACTACAACATATGATTTGATAGAACCAAAGGATTCAGTAGATTCCAACGAACCTCAGCCTCTCCGCCGATCTAGTAGGGTTCCTCACCCACCTGAGAGATACTTCGGTTTCTCTATGACAGTGGGAGCGAGGTTTGCATCATGAGATGATAACCAAACTAGCTTCGAGCTGGCCATCAGGAGTGGGACTCTGTAAGAATGGCTGGATGCTTAGCGATCTGAGATGGAATCCTGATACACCAACAAAGTATGGACTTTAGTTGCTATATCTGAAGGGTTAAATCCCCATCAGGAGCAAGTATATCTTGAGAAGATTACTTGGTGTACATGGAAAAGTTGAGACTTTCAAAGCTAGACTTGTTAAGGGTTTTCGTCATCGACCAGGCGTGGATAATGATGAAACCTTTTCCAGTGGCTATGCTTAAGTCCATTCAGATCCTACTTACCACGGCTACATACCATGACTACGATATCTGGTGGTTGGGTGTCATGACTGCTTTTCTAAATGATGATTTGGAAAAGAGCGTCTATAAGTACACAGCCAGAGGGCCTCGTAGACAGTGGGAGCAGCGGAAACGTGTGCAAGCTGCCTTATAGGATAAAGCAGGCAACGCGGAGTTGGAACGTCTGTTTTGATGATGTAGTCAAAGAAGTTGACATCATCAAAATGGTAGATGAACCTTGTATAAACAAAAAGGGTGTAGGGAGTATGGTGACGATCCTCGTAGAGTACGTGGATGACATACTCTTGATAGGGAAGGAGCTTCCTATGCTACGCTCGATCAATTTCCGTTTATCACAATGATTCTCCATATAGGATCAAAACGATACCTCCTAAATCCTGGATTTTGGATCTATCAGATAGATCTAAATGGATGTTAAGATACTCACTAGCTGTAGTGAGATGGTATCAGTTGATCCTGGGGAGAATCACTGGAAGGGTTCCAGGGTGATAAAGACGACTGAATGTCAGTCGCAGGCATTGTCTTTACCCTCAGTAAAGGGACGGTATGTTGGAAGAGTTCCAAGCTAGATACCGTGACATACTAGACGATAAAGGCAGGATACATCGCTACTTAAGATGCTACCAAAGTGGCTGTCTGGGTGTATATTGGTTCATGAGATGAACTTAGTTCCTACCATTGTAAGACAATGGAGTTGTGGCTCATGCCGAGGAACGTCCGTCCCATCAGTGATCCAGACATATTCTAAGGCAGTATCACCTGATCATGGAGATGGTTGATCTCCAAGGGATCGAGGTTAGGAGAGTAGACTCAGAGGACAAACACAGCGGATCCACTCACGAAAGGCCTTTTCCCAAAGAGAGACTTTTATGGGATGGTTGAGTATGAGATACTGCAACCACTGCTACAGATGGCCCTAGTGCAAGTGGGAGATTGTTAGTTATATGTATGCCCTAGAGGCCATTACTGTACATAGGATGTATATTGTAGTGGATGCTGGGACATATATAGGGAGGACTTTCTTGCTCGACATGAAAGTATGCTATCTGGTTGATCTTTACCTTAACGTGTACACTGATTGTCTCCCTGTTACATGTTGGTAAAGCCCTTAGGATCTGTACTTGACTACCTAGACTATGATGCGGATCATACTAGTGGGGACATGATAGTCCATAAGTACATCCTTCAAAGTCCCTAGTCGTGGGTGTATCGAGACGGTGCATCGATATACCAGAGTAGACTAGCGTGTACCTTCTCGACCCATACAGATGGGCGATGGATGATCCCATATCCATTGGTGTTTGACATCAGAGATGATATACGGGTGCTCAGTAGAGACTGGGTACACTGGACGGACTCGCCGAGAACTCCCAGATGGTATTATACCTCACGTCAGATGGCAGTTCTCTGGTGACACTGGTACAGAGTAGTCTGTTGACCCGAGATCGTCATAGAGTCTTGTGTGGTTCCCACTGTGCTTTGATTTCCATCTTACCACGTCCAAGAGGGCATGCAAAACGGTGGTTTTTGGGTACAGTCCCGAGTCACATGGAGGCAATGAGCGATAGGAGGGGATTCGTCTCTCCCGGTATAGGGAGTTGATGTTGCGCTGTGTTCGATTGGCTATAACAGGAAATCCCTGGCCAGGGTTGCTGAGATTTACTGGTAAGTGTTACCAGTAGTTTCTCGAATTGTTATAGACCTCATATCGACACGACTTATCGAGCTATTGGGGTCTGACGTTTACCACCCCTAGGCGGGATATGCGACATATCAGACGATCAGACCGGACTCTACGGTAGTGTTACTGGTCGGATTCACTGGAGTGTGAGCGGGCTTGCTCGTCGATCTTCAGATCGCTCAATACCCCGGTGGCCGTTACGTTTAGCAGACCGCTTGCAGCTTGTGGGTGATTGATATGATCATCACCTGCTGCCGGCGTATTGACGAGTCTTTAGAGTCCTACACAGAGGTTTCCTGGCTCAAGCAAAACAAAATAGGAGCGCGTATGAGATATGTGCGGGACCGAGAATGATACCAGTATGTGATACTGTATTTGATTCTCGCGATGTGACATTGATCGGTTATATGCGATATAGCCGGGTTATCGGATCAAGTGTTGATTCGATAAGTTGTTACTAATGATACTAGTCGGTTATATGCGATATGACCGGATCGTTAAATCAAGTGTTAATTTAATGATTTAATGCATAATTATATATTTGATATATTACTTTGCATTAACTAGTATCGGTTCACTTTAAATGGATTTTCTCACTCGGATGTGCGCATTGTATATGCGATATATTTTTGTGCACTTGTTTGTATCATGTTTGATGATACATGTTTACTTGGTTAAGTGTAAAGAATTAAACAATGGTTAAACTTATGATTAGGGTTTTATTTCCTTTTCACTTTTCCTTTATCTATTTATTCATTTTGGAAAATAGATGGAAAAAGGAGAAAACGAATGGTGGCTTTTTTTGTTGTTTAGTGGAAGCTTCATGATACCTTGACCCTAACCATTCATTTAACCTAAGTTAATTCTCTACACTTTACCATAGTTACAATTATGATAAGCATTGTTTTTCTTTTCTTTTCTAATTAATCTTATCATAATATTCTTCTTCTTCTTCCTTCAACTCAAGAAGAAAACCTAAGGTCCATCAATGGTGATTGATGATTAAGAGTGAGAAATCCAAATCTAAAGTCTACCCACTTCCTATTTCTTCATCCTCTACCTCTTGCTAAGTAGTAGAGTGTGTTTTCTTCACAAGTTTCTTGACTTGGTGAAGTCGGAGCATGATCTAGTGATGCTTCGAAGTAGATCATCTTCGGCACGTCGTCGACGACCTAGCCCGTCCATTCTCCGATGAAGCCGACGCTAGAGCCCGGATTTGATTTGGACAGCCGAGGGGACTTCGTTGCGGAGCTATGGAGGTGGAGCACCGGATCTAGAAAGGTTGTATTTCCGTTAAACTTTTAGTTAAGTGTTAACTAGATTTCTTTTTCGCCTAGATTTCTAGCAAACGATCCGTAGTCGGGTTTCTCGGCACCGTTAAAATTTGAAATTGGCATGTTCGATGCCTTATGAGACCTCACTAGGGTGCCTAGGAACCCTACATATACAACATCTAATAGTATATAAACCAATATACAATAATCGCTCCAGGCGTGATAATATGCAACATTACAGAAAAGTAATAAGCATCACAGAACAATACAGATAATCTGGGATCCCCGGGTTTCACAGAGCCGCTGCTGAAACCCGACGTTCCCCTGTCGTGTGGATAGCCTGTGCAATGAAACCTTGACCCCTACGGGTGCGGCAAGTCACCCGCCAAAACCTGAAGCGAGGCAGCCCCCTACAGCAAAGTGAATGGACTACCCAGCACTTCACGGAATCCGGTAAGCTTGGGCACCCCTCCTTGGGTCAACCTGTACCCCCTACGAGTGCGGCGAATAGTTTGCCAATTTTAGAGTGGGGCCCCTCTGCCTCTCAAAGCCATGAGATGCGGACCCGTTGCCCTCCAGAATCCGGCTATCCGTGCACTCCGTCGCGGGGCAAAACCTAGTACAGTAATGAAAAATAGTACAACAGGTACATCGACAGCAACCTGGTCGTGCCCCAAAAGAATATTATACAACAGGCAGTGACGGCAGTCCACATGTTGGACGCTCGCCCCGCAATATCAAATGTACAAATAAATCCAAACTGCACTATCATTGCACACTGCTATCCACCACGACAAATCCGCAACATCACAGCACAACACAGAACATCAACGCGAATGTCACGTTCGCAAACCCGTCTAAAAGAACTATAGCAATCAGACGCGATTTACCAATCAAATGACATTCCCGGTCGGAGATATAATGTAAGCACTGTAAACTAACGTGTTTAAATTTCGATCGACTAAATATCACGAAGTGGGCCCCACGAACAACTGGTGAACAGTAACAAAATCTGGGCCCAAAAGATATATACCAAAAACCACAAATTCCAGAGAAGAACCTACTGAGCAAATTTGGGGGGCATGATGACACAGAATGGCCGCGGATCCGCGGCCAAACCATGGGTTTGGCCGCGTTTCCGCGGCAGTCTTGTCGAATCATGATCCCAAATTTGGACGGTGTTCTAATAAAACCCTGCACAGTTTTCTGAGATATGTAGAATAATTTTAGGACATCATTTAAAATCGACAGAAACTGTGAAGCAAGAAAAACGCGGTTTTTGATTTCTGGTTCGATCGATGTTTTAAACGCGTTAGCACAAGTTAGTATAGCAAAATGGTGAGGCTCTGATACCACTATAAGTCTACGGTAGCGCCCCGGCCGTCTACAGACGCCAAATGCGGAACAAAAACTTTTTAACTGGCGCTATCGTATACTTTAACCCGGATCTGCCATTATTGCTAAACTAACAAACTGTAAAGAGTGTAGAAAGGTCATACCGAACGATCCGAGTCCTTCGTTCTTTAACCATCATCCCACGCTCCGTTGCGGCTGCTCCGATCTCATCGATCTCCGATCTGCTCGTCCACGTAGCACTACATCAACGATTCTTTAAATGGGCTCCCGTCTCTGACTCGAGGCAACTCGGTCGTCAAGTTTGCTAAAAGAGACGACCAAGAATGATGTAGAGAATGAGTAGATGACTTTGTCTCACTTTGTCCAAATCCGTGGACGATCGGTTAATGAAGTTGCCGATGGAAATGAAATGGAACAAGAAATGAACTATGAAATTTCCATGTATCCAAAACTTTAGTCTTTTCTTTTAACAACCATAATTTTCTCTCATCCAGAAGTGGAGGAGGAGATGGGGGCCGGCCACTTATAGATGGAGGGAGGTGAGTGTAGGAGAGGGAAGAGTGACCATAAGAGAAAAGATCAACCACAAATATCCTTCATGCAAACAAAACCTCATTAATGCAAATGGTGATTCATTAACCTAGTCACCATTGCATTAATGACTCCATTAAAGCACTAATGACTCACCATGCCAAGTCACCCTCTCTAGAACCTTCTAGAAGCACGACTCAACCTTATCCAAGAAAAGATAGATCCGTCTTTAACCAAATGTTAAAAGACGGTTGATAGAAAACTGGAAACTGGCAACTTCCAAAAGTGATCCTGAAACGACTTTCAGGATAACCCCGTAACTGTATAAATATACCCGCATTTGTATTACGACCGAATACAAATGCAACTGAGACAAAGATATTATATCTACTCAATACAATACTCAGATCCGGCTTAAACCAAAGCCGACCAGTATCATCTGCCCGAAAACTGACACGTGCGTAAACGCACGTGCATTTTCCGAACCCTGCCATAAAACCATACGGCCTCTACAACGTTTCGCCCGAACTTGGGAAACTGTCTATGGGGGACTCTAATGACTCATCAGTACCCTGGCAGTGGGTTTAACCACAAACCGTCAGCGGCACTAGCTATGCGTAACGGCTGCCCATGGACTGACCTCAAGGGAGGCTGATGAGCAAACTCATCCAGAAACCCTACCGAGCCTAACAGTGACAATATATATACAGTCCGGTCCGTTCGTCTATGAGTATCGCATATCTGCCTAGGGGGCTAGTAACGTCAGACCCCCAATAGCAGCATAAGTCGTGTCGAAGTGTAGCCCAATAACACCCTTAGATAATACTGGAGTACCTACCAGTAAATCTCCTGCCATGGCCGTGGGCTTTGTGTAATGGCTCTCCTAGACACAGCACGATCTCGCCCCCAATACCGGGAGAGACGAATCTGTTGGAGATAGTGCCCTCAGAGTCAATTATTAGGTCACAGGTACGTGATTGCAATGATTGATGGAGGACCTATCCCGGTAGGACAGTCTTACTCGAGATGATAGTATGCTATCTGGTTTACCTTTATCATTGTGTACTGTTTTAGGTGACCTGACAAGTTGCTATTACACGTTGATAGAGCCCCTAGGATTCTTGCTTGACCACCAGCAGTATGAGGGCGATCATATAAGTGGGAGCTGGGGTCTATAAGCATATCCTTAAATGGTCCCTAGTCGTGTGAGTTTCGAGACAGGGCATCGATACTCCATAGTAGACTAGTGTATACAGTCGAGACCCCGACGAGGGGCGGTGGCCGGTATCACAAGCCACTGGTGTCAGTTGGATCACCTAAGATGTATACAGGTGCTCATTGGGTTATGAGTACACCGGACAGGACTCGCCGGGAACATGCTAGTTGGTCATATACCAGACGTCAGATGGCAGTTCCCTGGTGACATGTGTGCAGGTTAGTTCATCGACCTGGGGATCGTCATTTGTCTCGTGTGAGTTCCCACTGTACTTTGATTACTACCCTACCACGGCTCAAAGGAGTCGTGCAAACAGGTTTTAGTTGGGTACAGTCCCGAGCCACATGGAGGCAGTGAGCGTATCTTCAGGGGTTCGTCTCTCCCGGTATTGGGGGTGAGGTCGTGCTGTGTCTAGGAGAGCCATTACACGAAGCCCTCGGCCGAGGCAAGGAGATTTACTGGTAGGTATTCCAGTAGTATCTCAGGGTGTTCTGGGCTACACTCCGACACGACTTGTACCGCTTTTGGGGGTCTGACTTTTACCAACCCCCTAGGCCCGCCATGCGATGCTCATAGACGAACGGACCGGACTGTACGGATATTATCACTGACAGGCTCAGTAGGGAGTCAGGCTGAGTTCGCTCACAGACGTCCCTTTTAGTCGATACCTGGTAGCCCGTTACGTATTGGCTTATACCTCTGACGTGCTAGTGGTTAAATCCACAACCAAGGTGTTGACGAGTCTTTAGAGTCCCCCACATTCTGTTACTCAGCTTTCGGGCGAAAGGTTGTAGAGGCCGTATGGAGATATGGCAGGGTCCGATCAGATACGTGCGGTATTGCACGGATCAGGATCGGACAGTTTGTACTATAGGCCGTATGGTTATATGGCAGGGTTCGATCAGATACGTGCGGTATTGCACGGATCAGGATCGAACGGATATTACTAGCCGGCTTTGGTTTAAGCCGGATCCTAGTATAGTACAGTGTAGATTTTGTCTCATTGCATTTTGTATTTCGGTCGAAATACAGATGCGGGTGTGTATGCACAGTATCGGGGTTTTCCTGTAATTTATTACGGGACCAGTTTTCTGGAGTTGCCAGTTTGCTTTCCGTTTCGGCCATTTTCATTTGTATCTTTCAATGGCCGAAGTTTGGTGGAGGAGGGTTTATTTGCATTGTTGCAAATAGGCATTTGTGGAGGGGGTCTTTGCATTTTATCGTGTCATGATTATAGCACCATCCTTTGACTTCTAGCTTTATGATGGCTTGACTTTATAAGCATCATGGTTGTTGATGATTGTTGGTTGAGTGTGGGTTTGGGTTAGTGATCATCTCTTGTTATGATATCCATTCCTCTCTCTCTCTCTTGTTTTGATATGAGATGGCTCCCATTATTTGTGTGGCTCCTCCTCATTCTCACCCTCCCTCTCCTCTAGTGATGGCCGGCCACCATGAGGGTGGGCTGTCCAATTTTTTGTGGTATGGGGTTTTGCTCATTTCATGTTCCAAAATCCCTAAAGTTCCTCTACATTGTTCTTGTATCATCCCTCCATCTAAAATGGCATCTCCATGAACCCCAAAGTGAGACTTGAGTACTACATATTCTACAGCGAATCTTGGGCACGTCGAGTAGCCGGCTTCGTGCCGGAGTTTCCTCGGCATTGAGGTGGGAGCCCGTAAAAGAAGTAGGCGATGTGGTGCACTTCCGACGACGAGGAGGAGACGGGACATTCCGCAGGAGATTGGGACGACGACGAGAAGACCGGAGGACTTGGATCGTCGGTATATCTCTATTCCCCTTCTTGTAGATAGCTAGGACTAATTAATGGTTCGATCCGGGTACTAGTGCGCGGCGGTTTGCCAGTTCAAGAAAAATTAAAGTTTATCACCGCTTCCGCATTTGGCCGTTGGATTGACGGCCGGGGCGCCGCCGTGCACTTACAGTGGTATCAGAGCCAGGTTATTAACTTAGTCTAGCTTGGTTTATTGTGTTTTGCATTTCCGATCGACAAAAATCCCAAAACCGTATTTTTTGCTTGCATCAGTTTTCTGTTGAAAATTTCTGGTCTCCAAAAATTTTTCAGGTTGTATAAAATTGATGTACTGGAAGATCTAAGAGTTCTGGAAAAATTCGAGACACTAATCTCTTCAGGGGAGCGCGGAACCGCGGCAAAACCCTACTTGTTTCCGCGGTTCCGCCGCAGTATGAAGGATTCAGTGGGTCGGGTTTTTACAGTGGGCTTCTGGGGTTAAAATTGGGGTTTTGGAATAATGACATTGGGCCCAGAATTTCTTGACCTGCTACAGTATTGCTTGGGGGCCCACTTGTTAAAGTTTGATCGATCGGATATTTAAAACACATTATTTCACAGTATTTACATTATATCTGCGACCGTGAATGTCACTTGATCGGTAAATCCGGTCTAACTGCTATAGCCCGGTTAGACGGATTTGCGAACGTGACTTTCACGTTGATGTTCTGTTTTTGCTGTGATGTTGCGGATCGGTCGTGGGGGATAGCCTGGATGTAATGCTAGTACAGTTCTGTTGTATTATGTACATTTGATATTGCGGGGCGAGCGTCCGACATGTGGACTGCCGTCACTGCCTGTTTGTATTATTATTTTGGGGCACGGCCAGGTTGCGGTCGATGTACCCGTTGTATGTATATTTTACTTTCTGTACTAGGCTTGCCCCGCGGAGGGGTGCACGGATAGCCGGGTTCTAGAGGGCAACAAGCCCGCATCTCATGGCATTGGGACGGAGGGGGCTTCACTCTAGGATTGGCGGGCTATTCGCCGCACTCGTAGGGGGTACAGGTTGACCCAGGAGGGGTGCCCAAGTTACCGGATTCCGTGAAGTGCTGGGTGGTCCATTCACGACGCTGAAGGGGGCTGCCTCGCTTCAGGTTTTGGCGGGTGACTTGCCGCGCCCGTACGGGTCTAGGTTCTCATTGCACAGGCTATCCACACGACCAGGGGAACGTCGGGTTTCAGCGGCTCTGTGAAACCCGGGGATCCCAGATATCTGTATTGTTTCTGTGATGCTGTACATTTCTGTGATGTTGCATTTTTATTCACGCCTTGAGCGAAATATAATATATTGGTATATATATAAGTAGATGCTGTATATGTTTTACATCCGCGCTAGTCCAGTCCCCGCTCTGTCGTTAGTTAGCTAACCTAACGGGTAATGACGGGACCCAGTGGCGAATGCGGATGGCATATACGTACATCAGTATATTTTCGTTCTTTTTGGTGTGATCAATTGATGGGACTACGTTGATTCGGATCAATGCAAGTTAAAAACAAACCTAATCTGATGTTGTTGGAACACTTTTTAAAAAGCTGTTATTGCAAGGACGTTCACTTTTGTTTTGCATCGCGGTATTCATTTAGAATATCCTGCTCCTCAGTCGACGAGGCAAGGGCCGAGATCCCTTCACCGGGAGTGACCCCTTGGGCAAAAAGTTTGCGTCAGGGCAATGACTTCACTATAGCCGATTACTTTTGCTTTGCACCGTGATATTCAGTTGGAATATCCTGCACCCCATTCTACGGGGAAAGAGCTGAGATCCCTTCACCGGGAGTGACCTCTTTAGCAAAGGTTTCGGTCACTATATTTTTAAAAGCTATCCGTTCCTTCAACGATATCAAGTTCATTACGTTAAAGGTTTTCGCCAGAAACCATTCGTAGCCCTCCGTCGTTTCATATGGATAGTCAATAGTATTCAAGCTGTGTTTGTTGGCCATAGTCAAGGCACAGTGTTTGGTAGCTATTGGTTGTTCATATGCTGCATAGATAGATGCGTTGGTTTGGGACAGTCGTATAGCCTTGTTGGCCCTAGTCAAGGGCTTGTACGGGTGGGTTCAAATCAACCTGGACAATGACGGGTAGAACTTGACATGTGACTTATGATTTGTTGGCCTTAGTCAAGGTCATAAGAGCATGGGGTAAAAATCAAATCGGGAGTTTCAAAAGTACTGAAACTTGCCAGATATGCGCATACCTTCTGGAGTGTGATGACGTGAGCGGATTCCGTCACGTTATCGTGCGATGATAGTTGGATCCCGATTCCCACTGATGAGTTGGTATACTCCTCGGGTGATCCCGACTAATTCTTCTTTCAGGTTTGGAGGAGAATTTGAGGTACAGTGGGAGGTTTCCAGATTAGATAAATTGGTAACCATTCTGATCTAGGATAGAGTGCACGCTGAGTGTTTCTTTTCTCTCTCTCTTTGGCAGCGACCATTGACCTGACCCTAAGACTATGACTCAGTGACCAAGTTGACCGAACCTTCTTAACACTGGCTTTTGGATTGTCAGAGTTGCAAACCTCATTGCCACTCCTACTTTTACCCTTTTCTCCAGGACACCCCGTATTACTACGAACGTCCACTTCCATTGGACAAAACCATCGTATGGTTAGATACGAACTCGAAGGAATTTATTCGAGGATGGTTTCAGGTTCTGGAGAAAACGGATAGGATTATTCAGTTGTCTTTTCCTTTTTCCTTCTCTCAGGTTGCGAGTACTCCTTGGTTTAGGAGATAGTACACCTATTACGCAAATTGGATAGTCTTCTTCCAAACCTTAGGCTGGTGCCGACCGGTAGGGAATGAAGAAAACCAATTAGCCTAACGATGGTGTACAGAAGGTATTAAGTTAAGACAAAGCAAGGGATTAGTAAGAGGGCAAAGTAAATTGCAACAGATATTCACGACCAAACCAAGTATTCCTTCCCCAATCCTAAAATCACCTTTGTATTTCTCCAGGTCACACCGTATCACTACGAAGATCCACAGTTTATTGGATACTCCATCGTATGGTTATATACGAACTCGAAAGGAACTTGTTCCAGTTCGGGGATGGATTCTGGTTCAGGAGAAATAGGAATAAGGTTTATTCAGGTGTCCTTTATCTTCACCTTCTCTCGCATTGCGAGTGTTCCTAGGATTAGGACAGTACACCCATTATGCTTATTGGATAGTCTTCTTCCAAACCATAGGCTGGTGCCGAACGGTAGGGAAGGAAGAAAACCATTTGGCGTAAGGGGTGTGCAGAAGGTAATGACTAAAGACATATGAAGGGATTTGGAGAGGTGGCAAAGAAATATACGGTTACAGTTGTGAATCTGATAATGGAAGAGGCATTACTAGGAATACCAGGATACCCCATCGAAACATTTCAATGTTTCAGTCTCACTGTGTACTGTTAAAAGAAAACTGATTTCCCGATTAGATACTTACTCCAGGGTATGTATTTACCAGTTACGATTCTCACATCTGTATGGCTTTACAGATGATGAGTGGGAGTAAGTTATTGGGAATTGGGTGATTATCCTCATTATATCGGGATTCGTTGTAATCGGTGATATTTGAGGAAATCACCTGGGCTGTTTGCCGGTCGGCAAATATTTGGTTTTGAATATCCGCTGTTATGCACCAATTTCAAATTGATATATCTGTACGTCTATTTTCATAGAGTGAGATATACCGTTCTGAAATTATGTCTACGACATTTACCTATATCAGTGGATGGTTAGGTAAGGAGCATTAAACAGCGGTATAATTCTTCTTAACCATAAGTACAGTTTTCAATCTACGACACACAGTGAATGAGTTATCAGACTCAAGGGACTTATACAGAGTATTGTATGTTGTCCAGGGTCCATCAGGACAGAGGGGATGGTCCTCGTACTATATTCGGTTTACTTATGACTTCTCTAGTTTTTAGACAGGTGTTTCGCGGAAACACAGGGTTTGAATGTTGAGAAGTTATAGATATTTGAATAAAGTAGAGAACCAGGTATTGCAAGTATCGGTATTCTTCAAAGTGATCGAAGATATAGGTACTTGTGTATGGTATTCAGTTGACAGTAATGATTAAGAGAACTTGCTTCTCTTTCAGGTTACTCATAATTAGAAGCATTCCTAAGTTGAGTAACGCTGATCGGCCTCCTTCCATTAAGTTGACATGCACTGGAGACAGCTGCATGATTTGAATCTGGTTCAATTAAATCAGTGCCTCTGTTTTCTATATTGGATATAGAACAGTTCGTATCTTAACGTTGTTAAGGTACGGGGAGTTGTCCGGCTTATGCTTAAAACCAGACACTGGACAACTCAAGGCACGTTTCTGTAATGGCTGTTTGTGGGTTGACCCAGGCTATGACGCGGGTTGACTTTCTACCATCTGGATGAACAATAGCAATATTGTTCTAGACTCGCCACAGTTTTAATAAAAATGGATTTTTCCAGAAAACAGTAGTGGGAGTATGGTAGAACTGGAAGTGATTCCAGAACCACAAACGATTACTGAAGATTTGATAAGGAACCTAAAGATTCAATCTGGATTGACATTCCATTGGCCACTCCGCAGATAAGGTGGGTAACTTCAGGCACCCGAGAGGTACTCCGGTAGCCTCAAGGACGGTGACAGGGAAGTTCTTGTTTACCCACAATTACCATTGCTGTTGTTCCAGGTTGCGAGACCCGGCGGGAGGATGAGTATAGCGTCGTTCTAAACTAGTTTTAGAAGTGTACGTGTATATGACTCTGCCAGAGGGTTGTCGTAGTCAGTGGGAGCAGCGGAAGCATTGGTGGACAGGTAGCTTATGTCTATTTATAGACCGAAGCACCAGTAGCGGAGATAGATCATCTATTTCTGACGTGACAGTCATGGGTTTGACTTCATCAGAATAGGGGATGGATCTGTTGAGAAGGCAGTAGGGTGTGATGTCATGGTATTTGGATGACATACACAGAGTAGGAAAGAAAACTCCTATACTACAATCGGTTATACTTTGGTCGTCACACAGTGTTTTCTCCACAAAGGAAATGGATTTTATATCAGACATACTGGTTACTAGATCTATGGTTTTAGATCTAGATTTGGGTAGTCTCCCAATCAGGGTACTTAGACAGCATTCTAAGAGTATTTAGAATGGACGACTCCTGGCACGGTAGTGTACCTGCAGGTGATGGAGTCACCCTCTCTAAAGGTGTCTTATAGACTAAAGTAGAGAGGGAAGTGCATGATTGACAGATCACTTGCTTAGGCAATTGAGTCAATCATGAGATGTCAAGTACCACACCAGATGTTGTTCATGCACTAGATGCAATAAGTTGATATTGATCCTATCCTGGAGAAACAGTCGGAAGCAGTTTTAGAACATAAGTGGATGTTCTAGGGATATGATAACGACAGCCTCGTTGAGGAGACATTTATCATTCCAGGCTTCCAAGGTGACCTGGACGACAGGGAGGTTGTCAGAGTTATAGTTTTCCTTCTGACGAGGGGCAGTATTTTGGACAGTTGGTCCAAGGCAATACTGAGGGAGGCATGGCGCAGGATACTGATTAAGTTCAGTTGACGATACAGTCTAAGAAGTTTGGATTTGGAGTTCATTTATGAGCTATGTCCCATCAGACATCCAGACACATTCTAAGACAGGTATTGCTCATTTCGGGAGATGGGCTTTCTCCGCGAACTTGAGATATAGAGAGACATAGAAAGAAACATCAAGGCGGATCCACTCACTGAGGCTATTCCTCGAACGCAATAGTTTCGCAAACGAGCTTTGTGAGACTGACTAGTAGAGGAGTTGGGTGTTCGGTATCACACGGGCTGTGAGTATGCGGCATCGCAATAATTAGCCTTGAGTGCAAGTGGGAGATTGTTGGAGATAGTGCCCTCAGAGTCAATTATTAGGTCACAGGTACGTGATTGCAATGATTGATGGAGGACCTATCCCGGTAGGACAGTCTTACTCGAGATGATAGTATGCTATCTGGTTTACCTTTATCATCGTGTACTGTTTTAGGTGACCTGACAAGTTGCTATTACACGTTGATAGAGCCCCTAGGATTCTTGCTTGACCACCAGCAGTATGAGGGCGATCATATAAGTGGGAGCTGGGGTCTATAAGCATATCCTCAAATGGTCCCTAGTCGTGTGAGTTTCGAGACAGGGCATCGATACTCCAGAGTAGACTAGTGTATACAGTCGAGACCCCGACGAGGGGCGGTGGCCAGTCTCACAAGCCACTGGTGTCAGTTGGATCACCTAAGATGTATACAGGTGCTCATTGGGTTATGAGTACACCGGACAGGACTCGCCGGGAACATGCTAGTTGGTCATATACCAGACGTCAGATGGCAGTTCCCTGGTGACATGTGTGCAGGTTAGTTCATCGACCTGGGGATCGTCATTTGTCTCGTGTGAGTTCCCACTGTACTTTGATTACTACCCTACCACGGCTCAAAGGAGTCGTGCAAACAGGTTTTAGTTGGGTACAGTCCCGAGCCACATGGAGGCAGTGAGCGTATCTTCAGGGGTTCGTCACTCCCGGTATTGGGGGTGAACTCGTGCTGTGTCTAGGAGAGCCATTACACGACGCCCTCGGCTGAGGCAAGGAGATTTACTGGTAGGTATTCCAGTAGTATCTCAGGGTGTTCTGGGCTACACTCCGACACGACTTGTACCGCTTTTGGGGGTCTGACTTTTACCAACCCCCTAGGCCCGCCATGCGATGCTCATAGACGAACGGACCGGACTGTACGGATATTGTCACTGACAGGCTCAGTAGGGAGTCAGGATGAGTTCGCTCACAGACGTCCCTTTTAGTCGATACCTGGTAGCCCGTTACGTATTGGCTTATACCTCTGACGTGCTAGTGGTTAAATCCACAACCAAGGTGTTGACGAGTCTTTAGAGTCCCCCACATTCTGTTACTCAGCTTTCGGGCGAAAGGTTGTAGAGGCCGTATGGAGATATGGCAGGGTCCGATCAGATACGTGCGGTATTGCACGGATCAGGATCGGACAGTTTGTACTATAGGCCGTATGGTTATATGGCAGGGTTCGATCAGATACGTGCGGTATTGCACCGATCAGGATCGAACGGATATTACTAGCCGGCTTCGGTTTAAGCCGGATCCTAGTATAGTACAGTGTAGATTTTGTCTCATTGCATTTTGTATTTCGGTCGAAATATAGATGCGGGTGTGTATGCACAGTATCGGGGTTTTCCTGTAATTTATTACGGGACCAGTTTTCTGGAGTTGCCAGTTTGCTTTCCGTTTCGGCCATTTTCATTTGTATCTTTCAATGGCCGAAGTTTGGTGGAGGAGGGTTTATTTGCATTGTTGCAAATAGGCATTTGTGGAGGGGGTCTTTGCATTTTATCATGTCATGATTATAGCACCATCCCTTGACTTCTAGCTTCATGATGGCTTGACTTTGTAAGCATCATGGTTGTTGATGATTGTTGGTTGAGTGTGGGTTTGGGTTAGTGATCATCTCTTATTATGATAACTATTCCTCTCTCTCTCTCTTGTTTTGATATGAGATGGCTCCCATTATTTGTGTGGCTCCTCCTCATTCTCACCCTCCCTCTCCTCTAGTGATGGCCGGCCACCATGAGGGTGGGCTGTCCAATTTTTTGTGGTATGGGGTTTTGCTCATTTCATGCTCCAAAATCCCCAAAGTTCCTCTACATTGTTCTTGTATCATCCCTCCACCTAAAATGGCATCTCCATGAACCCCAAAGTGAGACTTGAGTTCTACATATTCTACAGCGAATCTTGGGCACGTCGAGTAGCCGGCTTCGTGCCCGAGTTGCCTCGGCATTGAGGTGGGAGCCCGTAAAAGAAGTAGGCGATGTGGTGCACTTCCGGCGACGAGGAGGAGACGGGACATTCCGCAGGAGATTGGGACGACGACGAGAAGACTGGAGGACTTGGATCGTCGGTATATCTCTATTCCCCTTCTTGTAGATAGCTAGGACTAATTAATGGTTCGATCCGGGTACTAGTGCGCGGCGGTTTGCCAGTTCAAGAAAAATTAAAGTTTATCACCGCTTCCGCATTTGGCCGTCGGATTGACGGCCGGGGCGCCGCCGTGCACTTACAGAATCCCCTGCCGATCCGCTCACGTGCCTCCATATGGCTCGGGACTGTACCCATAAACTACCTGTTTGCACGACTCCTTTGAGCCGTGGTAGGGTAGAAAATCAAAGCACAGTGGGAACTCACACGAGACAAATGACGACCTCAGGTCTATGAACTAACCTGTACACATGTCACCAGGGAACTGCTATCTGACGATATGTATAATACTAACTAGCAGATTCCCGGCGAGTCCTGTCCGGTGTACTCATAACCCAATGAGCACCTGTATACATCTTAGGTGATCCAACTGACACCAGTGGCTTGTGAGACCGGCCACCGCCCCTCGTCGGGGTCTCGACTGTATACACTAGTCTACTCCGGAGTATCGATGCCCTGTCTCGAAACTCCCTCGACTAGGGACAACAATTAAGGATATGCGTATAAACCACCCTACTCTCACGTATATGATCGCCATCATACTGTAGGTAGTAAAGCAAGATCCTAAGGTCTCTATCAAAGTGTAACAGTGATCAGTCACCTGAAACTGTACACGACTGATAAAGGCAAACCAGATAGCAAACTATCATCTCGAGTAAGATTGTCCTACCGGTATAGGTCCTCCGCAATCATTGCAATCACGTACCTGCGATCCAATAATTGACTCTGAGGGCACTATCTCCAACACTCAACACATGAGACAAGTGAACCATAGACTAAAGAGAGGGAGAGCAAGAGGAAGAGGATGAGAGCTCAAGAACACAAGAGAGAGAAAGGAAATGAAAGAAAGAGCAAGACTTTTCTCTCTTGGCTCTCATAATCCAAAACCATCATAAGCAATAATAGCAATCAAGTATTAGTGATGGTTTAAGCTACAATAGCCATATCATTTCATGCACTCATTTTGCACAAGAGAACAAGCAAGCAAAAGTCTTTGCCATGAAATGATAGCCATTGTCATCATGATGGTCAACTAGTCCAACCTAGTCAACCGGTCAACAAAGTCAACAAAGTCAACCCCTCAACAACCATGTCACTATAATACTTAATTAATATTATTGTTAATTACATATCATATTCTCATTAGGGTTGAGCAAAAAGTCAATAGTCAACAGTCAACGGTCAACAACCCTAATGAGAATCCTCTGCCTCTGTCTCTCCGTCAACTGTGCATACACACCCGCATCCGCGTTCCGAGGAATACGAATACATACTGGATAAAACCAATCCCAAAACGTACACTAGGATCTGGCTTAAACCAAAGCCCGCTAGTGTTAACTGTCCGGACACTGTACGTGCATAAGTGCACGGATGTGACCGAACCCTATCGCAACACCATGCGACCTGTCGCAAAACCATGCGACCTGTCGCAAAACCATGCGACCTCTACTCTTTTGCCTAAAGGCGAATAGCTTTCTGTATGGGACTCGAAAGACTCGACACTACGCTGGCAGTGGGTTTGACCACAGACCGCAAGCGGCACTAGCTGTGCGTAACGGTCCCCAGGTAAATGCCGACAAGAAGACTGACGAGGTGAAACCCATCTGAACTCCTACTGAGCCTGAATGTGACAGTCTCCGTACAGTCCGGTCTGTTCGTCTGATGCATCGCATGGCAGGCCTAGGGGGCGGTAAACGTCAGTCCCATAATAGCGGTACAAGTCGTGTGGGAGTGAAGCCCAAAACACCCTGAGATAACACTGGAAGCCTACCAGTATATCTCGCTCGCCCTGGCCAGGGACTACTCGTGTAATGGCTCTCCTAGACACAGCGCGATGTCAACCCCCAATACCGGGAGAGGCGAATCCTGTCTAACCATCACTGCCACCAAGTGCTTCGGGACTGCACCCAACTACTACCTGTTTGCACGACTCTTTTGAGCCGTGGTAGGGTAGTTATCAAAGTACAGTGGGAACACACTCGAGGCGAAGTGACAGTATCAAGTCAGCGGACTAAGCTGTACTCATGTCACCTGGGAACCGATGACTGACGATAGGTATAATACCAACCAGTCAGTTCCCGACGAGTCCTGTCCAGTGTACTCGTAACCCAACGAGCACCCGCATACTATCTCCAGTACGACGTACTGATGGCTGTAGGACAGACCATCTCCCACTCTGGGATGAGAAGCGCATGCGCTAGTCTACTCCGGAGTATCGTTGCCCTGTCTCGATAGTCCTGCGACCAGGGACCTGCATAAGGATGTGCTTATAGATTACCCAGCCCCCACTAGTGTGACTGCCATCACAACGCTGGTAATCAAGCAAAGATCCTAAGGGCTCCACTAATGTGTATAGGTGATATACTAAAATAAACACATGTACACATTGAAGTAGAAACAAAGCAAGTAGCATACCACTATTTTGAGCAAGATTGTATATACAAGGTGAATATCCCAAGCTTCCATTAAGTAATATACAAACTAGTATGATACAGTAATGGCCTCTAGGGCATATACAATAACAATCTCCCACTTGCACTAAGGCCATGTACTGGCATACCGAAGACCTATCATCTCGATCAGCCGCTCGAACTGAGTCTGGGGCAAGGCCTTTGTGAATGGATCTGCAGTGTTATCTTCTGAAGCAACCCTCCGAACCTCGATCTCCTGGCGATCCATGATCTCCCTGATCAGGTGATACCGCCTCAAGCTGTGTCTGGATCTCTGATGGGACCTGGGTTCCTTCGCTAAAGCTATAGCCCCGTTGTTGTCGCAATACAGAGGTATTGGATCAACAATGGACGGAACCACCTGAAGTTCTTTCAAGAACTTCCTCATCCAGACAGCTTCTTCTGTGGCATCAGATGTAGCGATGTGTTCCGCTTCCATCGTCGAGTCTGCAACGGTTTCCAGTTTGGAACTCTTCCAACACACCGCCCCTCCATTGAGGGTAAAGACAAAACCCGACATGGACTTGGAATCGTCCTTATCACTCTGGAAGCTGGAGTCAGCAAAGGCCTCGATCTGGAGGTCTTTTCCGCCATACACCAAGAACAACTCCTTAGTCCTTCTCAGGTACTTGAGAATGTTCTTTACCGCTATCCAGTGTTTCTCCCTAGGGTTTGACTGATACCGGCTTACCACACTCATTGCATAAGCTACATCCGGTCTGGTACACAACATCGCATACATTATAGAGCCTACCGCAGAAGCGTAGGGTATAATAGACATGCGATCCCTCTCGAAATCAGTCTTGGGAGACATCTCTTTAGAGAGGGTGATCCCATGACAAGCCGGTAGGTTACCGCGCTTGAAATCTTCCATACTGAATCTTTTCAGTATGGTGTCGATGTACCTGGACTGTGAAAGTCCTAATATCCTCTTGGATCTATCACGATGGATCCGGATCCCCAGGATGTAGGAGGCATCACCCAGGTCTTTCATGGAGAACCTGTGTGACAAGAACCCCTTGACAGATTGTAGCATAGGAATGTCATTTCCTATTAAGAGAATGTCATCCACGTATAAAACGAGGAATACTACAGTTCTCACTACAAATCTACTATAGATTCATGGTTTATCTGGATTTTTGATAAAGCCAAATTCCTTGACCGTCTCATCAAAACAGATGTTCCAACTCCGCGATGCCTGCTTTAGTCCGTAGATGGACTTAAGCAACTTGCACACCTTTCCGCTGCTCCCACTTTGAATGAAACCCTCTGGCTGGTCCATTTAGACACACTCCTCTAAATTTTCATTTAGAAAAGCTGTCTTTACGTCCATCCGCCAAATCTCATAATCGTGGATGGCAGCAATGGCAAGAAGGATCCGAATGGATTTCAGCATAGCTACTGGAGAAAAGGTCTCGTCATAGTCCAAACCAGGTCTTTGACGAAAACCCTTTGCAACCAGTCTAGCTTTATAGGTCTCAACCTGTCCATCTACACCAATCTTCCTTTTGAAGATCCACTTGCATCCTATGGGTTTTACCCCGTCTGGAGCAATGTCCAACGTCCATACTTTTTTGGTGTACATGGACTCCATTTCGGTCCGCATTGCATCCAGCCATTTTACCGAGTCAACGCTCTGAACGGCCTGCTGGAAGCTAGTAGGCTCATCATAATCTATGATGCAATCCTCTCTATCCCCGTCTATGAGAAAACCGTAGTATCTCTTAGGAGGATGAGACTGCCTACTACTCCTGCGGAGCGGCGTAGGAATGTCCTGTTCTTTTGAACCCTCTGGTTCCACTAAGCTTTCAGTAATAGTCTGTAGTTCTGGAATTTCTTCCAGTTCTACTGCGCTCCCACTAATTTCCTTTTCTAAGAACTGGTGTTCTAGAAAGTGGGCATGACAAGAAACAAAAACCTTTTGTTCCTCTTCGCAGTAGAAGAAATATCCCTTGGAGTTCTTTGGATATCCCACAAACTTGCACTGTACTGAGCGTGCCTCGAGCTTGTCCGCATGCTGCTTTTTGACAAAAGCTGGACTTCCCCATGTCTTAATGTGATTGAGATGGGGCCTCTTCCCACACCACATTTCATATGGTGTGGTAGGCACAGTCTTAGTGGGAACTCGGTTCAAAAGGTATGCAGCTGATTCTAGCGCATACCCCCAGAATGATCGCGGTAACTCAGCGTTACTCATCATGGACCGTACCATATCCAATAGGGTTCGGTTCCGTCTCTCCGATACACCGTTATGTTGCGGAGTGTATGGAGGAGTAAGCTGAGAGAGAATTCCGTTCTCTTTTAAATAGTCCAGGAACTCGGCACTCAAGTATTCACCACCTCGATCCGATCTTAGAATCTTGATACTTATGCCGGTTTGTTTTTCTACTTCATTCTTATATTCCTGGAATTTTCCAAAGGCTTCGGACTTATGTTTCATTAAGAAGACATAACCGTACCTTGAAAAGTCATCCGTAAAAGTAATGAAGTAAGAATAACTGCTTCGCGCATGTGTAGACATTGGACCGCACACTTCGCTGTGTACGAGTCCCAAGAGCTCGCTCGCCCATACTCCGTGTCCAGTGAACGGAGTCTTTATCATCTTTCCTTTGAGACAGGATTGACAAGTGGCATACGATTGATATTCGAACGGATTCAAATATCCTTCTGTATGTAACTTCGTCAACCTTCTCTCATTGATGTGACCTAGTCTACAATGCCACAAGAAAGTCTGATTGATTTCTGGAGACTTTCTTTTGTGTGTATTCTTGACATTGAAAATCTGTGATTGGTTTATTATGTATATACCATTGCTCAATGTACCTGACCCAATCATAACTTGATTAAGGTGAATGTTTACAACATTGCTTACAAACGCAAATTCGTAACCTTCTTTAGAAACTAAAGATACAGAAATGATATTACAAGTTGCGTTGGGTACAAAAAAGCAATTACGCAAAACCAAAACATGTCCATCTGACATTCCCAGGTGATAGTCCCCCACGGCCTTAGCATCCATGCTAGCTCCGTTTGCAACTTTGAGGGTCATGTCACCTGCCTTCAAAAACCTACGGTTTCTCAACGCCCGTAAAGAATTGCAGATATGAGATCCTGATCCGGTATCCAATACCCAGGAAGTAGAGTTTATTGAAAGACAGTTATCAATAACATACACACCTGAAGCTGAAGCCGCAACCTGCTTCAGTTCCTGTGTTCTGGCTTTCCAAGCCCTGCAATCATTCTTCCAGTGTCCCTTCTTATGACAATAGAAGCATTCTTCTTTATCCACAAGCTGCCCCGCTTTCTTTGTTGCTTTTGCTTTTGCTTTTCCCTTCGTATCCACTTTACTAACACCGCCCCTTTGTTTGGCGGGGGCTTTCTTCTTCTTTCCCTTGGCTTTCGCCTTGAACCTAGAAGAGGAAGATCCTCCTACAAACAAAGTGGATGTTTCCCTACCTTTCTGTAGGGTGCCCTCTGTGCTCCTCAGCATGTTGAGGAGTTCTGAAAGTTCAACTTCCTTTTCTTGTAAGTTGAAGTTCAGGATAAACTGGGCGTAACTGGAAGGAAGGGACTGGAGAATCAAGTCTGTATAGAGCTCATTCTCCAACGTGGTCCCAAGGTCCGCGAGCTCTTCTAAGTAGCCAATCATCTTAAGCACGTGTTCCGCTACCGATGATCCGACGGCCAACCTTGCCGAAAATAACTTCTTCGACACTTCGTATCTTGTGATACGAGACTGCTCTCCATATAGTTCTTTTGTATGGAGAAATATGGATTCGAGGTCCATATTCTCGTGCCTCCTCTGATGTTCGTTGTCCATAGAGGCAAGCACGAGGCACTTGGCCTTCGCGCAATCGATTTCCCAGGTCTTACGGATTTCCTTATCCGCGACGCTGGTTTTGGGACCTGGGACAGGGGGAGCTTTGGTGGTAAGAAGATACCCCAGCTTGTCGTAAGTGATTGCCATCTTGACATTCCTGAGCCAATCTTTGTAGTTTGGCCCTGTCAGTATGTTTTTATCTAGAAGTAACTTAAGTCCAGTCATGTCGATTGGTCACTACAATTAGGAGAGAGAGAAGAAACACTCAGCATGATGCTTTTGCATGTTTAGAATGGTTTTTAGTTTGTCTAAACAGGATGGCTCCCACTGTTTCTCGAATCCCTTCTCAAACCAAAAAGGAAGAATTAGTCAGGATCAATCTCACCGTACAATTCTTGCTTAACAGTTCAGCTATGCCAATGCCGGTACTTCGAGGGAGGTTTTCCAACGCTTTCGCGAAGTTCCTTAATTAAATAACCTCTTTTCCCTGTGGGCGTAGCCCCGCTAACACCTTTCTAGACACCTACTTAGTTTATAGCATTGATCGTTAAGTGAGAAATTTCCCGAGGAGTAGCATATACTCACAGTAGGATCGGGATCCAAATATCATCGCGTGACGAAACTGAAGGAATCCTACCAGAATTATCACACTCCAAATGGTATGCAACACCAGCAAGTTTCAGTTCTTTTGAAACTCCCGATGTGGATTTTTGCCCCATGCTCTTATGACCTTGACTTTGGCCAAAATATCATAAGTCACATGTGAAGTTCTACCCGTCATTCTCCAGGTTAATTTGGATCCACCCTTACTTACCCTTGACTTTGGCCAAAATGGCAGTACGACTATCCCAAACCAACGCATCTATCTTTGAATACCCAATAGCTACCAATCACCATGCCTTGACTTTGGCCAACATACATAGCTTGAATACTATTGACTATCCATGTGAAGCGACGGAGGGCTACGAATGGTTTTGGCGAAACCGTGAACGTAGTGAACTTGATATAATCGATGGAACGAGATAGCTTTTAAAAGGAGTGGCTCAAGCTCCGCATTTAAAAGTTGGTTTTGAAAAGAACCGAGTGGTTTTTCGAAAGTGTTCCAACGACTTTTACTTGGTTTATTTTTCTTGCATTAGTTCTTTTAATGCGTGATATTCTTGCATTAGTTCTTTTAATGCGTCCCATCATTTAATCCTACCATTGCAGAAAACAACCAAAATATGACGTACGCTTATGCCATTCGCATTCACCACGGGGCCCCCTCATTACTCGTTAGGTTACTTAACTAACGACAGAGCGGGGGCTGGGCTAGCGCGGCTGTAAAACATAAGCAACGCCTAAATAATATCATATATAGATATATTGCAATGATAGCCATTTCAGATCACAGATGAACACATTGGATATACTAGGAACCCGCAATTCGTACGAGCCTGTAACGAAAAGTAGATTACACGGTCGCGGTGAATAGCCAATACCCCACCCAAGACCCCTACGGGTGTGGCAAACTACCCGCCAAGTACCCGAGCGAAGCAACCTCCCTCAACTCCATGAGTAGGCCACTCGGCACTTCGGGATACCCGGTAGTTTTTGCACCCCCTCCATGGGTCTATCCTAAGAGCAAAAACAGTAAAAAGAAATTATACAATGACGGCTACAACCCCGACCTGGTTGTGCGGCCATACAAATAATAATTACATCAATTTACAAATTTACATGAATTGAAAGAAAAGAAAACTCCCGTCTCACAACCCCCGGCTATTCACCCGCGACAATCCAATGAATTCATATACACATTCTAATGACATTACAGATCACAGATTTGTATAACCCCCACTAATCGACGTATAGCGATTAGCAGACGTTCAATACAAATATCACATCACAGATAAAAACCCGTCAACTTAAGTCTTTAGAAGTTCGATCAAAAATACGGATTTTTAGGCCCCAAACACAAAATTTTCGTTCTGGAAAATCTGGGCTGAAAAGACATATTCCAAAAATCACAAAACAACCTCAGAAACACACTGCACAAAATTTGGACCTCGGCCGAGTCTACTCGGCCGCGGAACCGCGGCGGGAGCGTGCTCCCGCCGCGTTTCCGCCGCGCTTTGATCGGTTCGTGGGACCAAATTTTGTGGTTATTCAATAAAAAGCCTGAGCCGATTTTTAAGATGAAACTTATCAATTTCTGAACAGAAAAAATATCGGCAGAAACTTGACATATCGGGTCCGTTTCGTGACTTTTTCTTTGATCGATCTTCTAGTTACTTTGCTAACATGTTAGATAGAGTTTAACTAGGCTCTGATACCACTGTAAGTCCATGCTACCTCTCCCGGTACTTTCGGGCATGCGGAATTTGGTGAAAAACAATTTTCTAGAGGCTGTAACATGGACTCAAAACCGGATCTTTGTTAAACATCTAACTAACAACCTAACTAGGACTTGTTAACTACTCGGTTAGGGGGTTATACCTTTCTTTCTTGAACTCCTTCGTCTTCAAACCTCGATGGTTGTCCAGATCGGCTTCACCCCGTCGTCTCCTTGCGCCGAAGATCGATCCACCTGAAAGTTTCTACCTTTGGCTTCTTCTTCGAACTTTGAAGAAACTAGTTCACTCGGTTTGCTAAACCTTGTGAACTAGAGTGAGTAGAGGAGAGTGTGTTGGGATTTTTCTCTATGGTTCTTGGTTCTCAACACATGAGACAAGTGAACCATAGACTAAAGAGAGGGAGAGCAAGAGGAAGAGGATGAGAGCTCAAGAACACAAGAGAGAGAAAGGAAATGAAAGAAAGAGCAAGACTTTTCTCTCTTGGCTCTCATAATCCAAAACCATCATAACCAATAATAGCAATCAAGTATTAGTGATGGTTTAAGCTACAATAGCCATATCATTTCATGCACTCATTTTGCACAAGAGAACAAGCAAGCAAAAGTCTTTGCCATGAAATGATAGCCATTGTCATCATGATGGTCAACTAGTCCAACCTAGTCAACCGGTCAACAAAGTCAACAAGTCAACAAAGTCAACCCCTCAACAACCATGTCACTATAATACTTAATTAATATTATTGTTAATTACATATTATATTCTCATTGGGGTTGAGCAAAAAGTTAATAGTCAACAGTCAACGGTCAACAACCCTAATGAGAATCCTCTGCCTCTGTCTCTCTGTCAACTGTGCATACACACCCGCATCCGCGTTCCGAGGAGCACGAATACATACTGGATAAAACCAATCCCAAAACGTATACTAGGATCTGGCTTAAACCAAAGCCCGCTAGTGTTAACTGTCCGGACACTGTAGTGCATAAGTGCACGGATGTGACCGAACCCTGTCGCAACACCATGCGACCTGTCGCAAAACCATGCGACCTCTACTATTTTTCCTAAAGGCGAATAGCTTTCTGTGTGGGACTCTAAAGACTCGACACTACGCTGGCAGTGGGTTTAACCACAGACTGCAAGCGGCACTAGCAGTGCGTAACGGTCCCCAGGTAGATGCCGACAAGAAGACTGACGAGCTGAAACCCATCTGAACTCCTACTGAGCCTGAATGTGACAGTCTCCGTACAGTCCGGTCTGTTCGTCTGATACATCGCAGGGCGGGCCTAGGGGGCGGTAAACGTCAGTCCCCTAATAGCGGTACAAGTCGTGTCGGAGTGAAGCCCAAAACACCCTGAGATAACACTGGAAGCCTACCAGTATATCTCGCTCGCCCTGGCCAGGGACTACTCGTGTAATGGCTCTCCTAGACACAGCGCGATGTCAACCCCCAATACCGGGAGAGACGAATCCTGTCTAACCGTCACTGCCTCCAAGTGCTTCGGGACTGCACCCAACTACTACCTGTTTGCACGACTCCTTTGAGCCGTGGTAGGGTAGTAATCAAAGTACAGTGGGAACACACTCGAGGCGAAGTGACAGTGTCAAGTCAGCGGACTAAGCTGTACTCATGTCACCTGGGAACTGATGACTGACGATAGGTATAATACCAACCAGTCAGTTCCCGACGAGTCCTGTCCAGTGTACTCGTAACCCAACGAGCACCCGCATACTATCTCCAGTACGACGTACTGATGGCTGTGGGACAGACCATCTCCCACTCTGGGATGAGAAGCGCATGCGCTAGTCTACTCCGGAGTATCGATGCCCTGTCTCGATAGTCCTGCGACCAGGGACCTGCATAAGGATATGCTTATAGATTACCCAGCCCCCACTAGTGTGACTGCCATCACAACGCTGGTAATCAAGCAAAGATCCTAAGGGCTCCACTAATGTGTATAGGTGATATACTAAAATAAACACATGTACACATTGAAGTAGAAATAAACCAAGTAGCATACTACTATTTTGAGCTAGATTGTATATACAAGGTGAATATCCTAAGCTTCCATTAAGTAATATACAAACTAGTATGATACAGTAATGGCCTCTAGGGCATATACACTAACACTTTCTAGACACCTACTTGGTTTATAGCATTGATCGTTAAGTGAGAAAGTTTCCCGAGGAGTAGCATATACTCACAGTAGGATCGGGATCCAAATATCATCGTGTGATAAAGCTGAAGGATTCCTACCAAAATCATCACACTCCAAATGGTATGCAACACTAGCAAGTTTCAGTTTCTTTATAAACTCCCGATTTGGATTTTTACCCCATGCTCTTATGACCTTGACATTGGCCAACAAATCATAAGTCACATGTCAAGTTCTACCCGTCATTTTCCAGGTTAATTTGAACTCACCCGTACCCACCCTTGACTTTGACCAACAAAGCAGCATGACTGTCCCAAACCAACACATCTATCTATGCTACATATGAATATCCAATAGCTACCAATCACTATGCCCTGACTATGGCCAACAAACATAGCTTGAATACAATTGACTATCCATATGAAATGACGGAGGGCTACGAATGGTTTTGGCGAAACCGTGAACGTAGTGAACTTGATATAATCGAAGGAACCTGATAGCTTTTAAAAGGAGTGGTTTAAGCTCCGCGTTTTTAAAAGTTTTCTGTTTTGGAAAAAAACCGAGTGGTTTTGAAATTGTTCCAACGATCTAACTTTGGTTTATTTTCTTTGCATTAATAATGTGACCCATCAATTAATCCTACCATTGCAGAAAACAACGAAAATAGGACGTACACTTATGCCATCCGCATTCGCCACGGGCCCCGTCATCACCCGTTAGGTTACTTAACTAACGACAGAGCGGGGGCTGGACTAGCGTGGATGCAAAACATAAGCAACGCCTACTAGATATCATATATAGATATATACATTCGTCAGACGCAATGATAGTTATTTCAGATCACAGATGAACACATTGGATATGGTAGGAATCCACGTTTCTTTCGAGCCTGCAACGAAAGACGGATTACACGGTCGCGATGAATAGCTAAACCCCACCCTAGACCCCTACGGGTGCGGCAAACTACCCGCCAAGTACCCGAAGTGAAGCAACCTCCCTCAACAACGTGAGTAGGCCACTCGGCTCTTCAAAGTACCCGGTAGTTTGTGCATCCCACCTTGGGTCTATCCTAGGAGCAAAAACAGTACAATAAATAATATACAATGGCGGCTACAATCTCAACCCGGATGTGCGGCCATAAAAATAATATTACATCAATTTACAATTTTTACATTGAATGAAAGATAAAGAAACACTCATCTCACAACCTCGACTATTCATCCGCGACAATCCAACAAGTTCATATACACAAACCAACATCACAGATCACAGATATGTACAACCCCACTAATCGACGTATAGCGATTAGTCGACATTCAATACATATATCACATTACATATATAATCAATTAGCTAAATTTATAGAATTTCGATCAATATTCCAATTTGAAACTACCCCAAATACAACACTGTTCTCTGAAGAATCTGGGCAGAAATAAAGCATTTGAAAAATCGCAAAACATCAAGCTGGACACACTGCAGGAAAAATGAGTTGACTCTGAGTCGACTCGGCCGCGGATCCGCGGCGAAACTCATGGTTTCGCCGCGCTTCCGCGGCGGTCTGACCGAGTCATGAGCTCGTTTTTCTTGGGTGTCCTTAAAAAACCCTACACGTATTTTTCAGGCCTCTGGAAATATTTTTAGACCTGTTTTTAAAATCGGCAGAAAACACTAGTTTTTAATTTTTTTTCCGATTTTTTTCGGATCGAAGTTCTAAATATTTTGCTAACATGTTAGTTGTTGTTTAGCTAGGCTCTGATACCACTGTAAGTCCATGTAACCCACCCCGGTACTTACGGGGAGGCGGAAAGAGTAAAAATCAAATTTTTATCACAAGGGAACATAGACTAACCATGAAGGATCTTTGCTAAACAAAAGCTAACAAATAATCTACAAGTTCTAACTACTAGGTTAGAAGGTTGTACCTAGTTCTTGAACTCCTTCTCTTCTTGTTGTGGTCCTCCTTGATGTGACCTCCTTGGAGTGGTGTAGACGGCTTCTCCTCTTCATCTTCTCTTTGCCGAAAAAAGATCCACCCGAAGGCCTCTACCTTGAGCTCCTACCTCAACAAAGAAGTAACTAGAGTCCTTGGCTTGCTAGACTAAGAACCCTAGAGTGAGTAGAGAGGTGTTTTGATGGTTTGATCTGACAAAGCTCATGTTTTTCAACTCATGAAAGAAGAGAGCTTTTGCGAGAGAGGAAGAGGAGAGAGCTTTACAAGAGAGAGAAAGAGCAAGAGAGAAAAAAATAAGAATAAAATGAACCTTGCTCTCATATGAACCAAAAAGAATAATGAAAATTTTAATTAGGATAAATTGTCATGGTTGATGTTGATTTTACCCTTATCATATCATAATTAATGCTAAGCATGCTCAATAAGTTATCTAAGTCAACATGGGTCAACTTGGTCAAAGGGTCAAACCTAATTAACCATGATACAATTATCACTAATTAAAACTCATTAATCAATTTCCTCAATCTCATTATGGTTTTAATCAAGACAATGGTCAAAACCCTAATGAGGTTCCTCCGCCTCTGTCAATTGTGTGTACACACCTGCATTCGTGTTCCGAGGAACACGAACACTATGAGACAAGACCAATACTAAAACAAATACTATGATCTGGCTTAAACCAAAGCCCGCTAGTAATAACTTCCTGGACACCAAGCGTGCACAAGTGCGCGTATGTGAATGAACCCCATCGTAAAACCATACAACCTCTACTCTGTTTTGCCCAAAGGCGAACAACCCTCTGTGTGGGACTCTAAAGACTCGACACTACGCTGGCAGTGGGTTTAACCACAGGCCGCAAGCGGTACTAGCTGTACGTAACGGTCCCCAGGGAAATGCCGATAAGAAGACCGATGAGGTGAACCCTGACAAACTCCTACTGAGCCTGAATGTGACAATCTCCGTACAGTCCGAACTGTTCATCTGAGAGTATCGCATGTCGGGCCTAGGGGGCGGTAAACGTCAGTTCCCTAATAGCGGTACAAGTCGTGTCGGAGTGTAGCCCAGAACACCCTGAGAAAATACTGGAAACACTACCAGTAAATCTCGCTTGCCCTGGCCAGGGACTTTGTGTAATGGCTCTCCTAGACACAGCGCAATATCAACTCCCAATACCGGGAGAGACGAATCCTGTCTAACCGTCACTGCCTCCAAGTGCTTCGGGACTGCACCCAACCACTACTTGTTTACACGACTCAATTGAGCCGTGGTAGGGTAGTAATCTAAGAACACTGGGAACACACTCGAGGCGATGTGACAGTGTCAAGTCAATGGACTAAGCTGTACTCATGTCACCTGGGAACTGATAACTGACGATAGGTATAATACCAACCAACAGTTCCCAGCGGGTCATGTCCAGTGTACTCGTAACCTAACGAGCACCTGCATACTATCTTCAGTACGACGTACTTATGGCTGTGGGACAGACCATCTCCCCTCCTGGGACGAGAACCGTACACACTAGTCTACTCTGGAGTATCGATGCCCTGTCTCGATAATCCTACGACCAGGGTCCTGTATAAGGATGTGCTTATAGACAAGCCAGCCCCTATTAATGTGACTGCCATCACAACACTGGTAATCAAGCAAATGATCCTAAGGGCTCTATCAATATGTATTAGCAATATGTCAAAAGAAACACATACACATATTAAGATAGATACAAACCAAGTAGCATACTACTATATTGAGCAAGAATGTCAATCCTTGTATATATCCCAAGCTTCCAAAATTTAATATACAAACTAGTACTATACAATAATGGCCTCTAGGGCATATCACACTAACAATCTCCCACTTGCACTAAGGCCGTGTGCAGGCATATCGCAGACCTATCATCTCGAATAGCCTCTCGAACTGCGTCTGAGGAATGGCCTTTGTGAATGGATATGTAGTGTTATCTTCTGTAGAAACCCTCCGAACCTCGATCTCCCAGTGATCCACGATCTTCCTCATCAGGTGATACCGCCTCAAGATGTGTCTGGACTTCTGATGGGACCTGGGTTCCTTTGCTAAAGCTATAGCCCCGTTGTTGTCAAAATACAGAGGTATTGGATCAACAATGGATGGAACCACCAGAAGTTCTGTCAAGAACTTCCTCATCCAGACGACTTCTTTTGCGGCATCAGATGCTGCGATATACTTCGCTTCCATCATCGAGTCAGCAACGGTTTCCTGTTTAGAACTCTTCCAACACACCGCCCCTCCATTGAGGGTAAAGACATAAGCCGACATGGATTTGGATTCATCCTTATGACTCTGGAAGCTGGAGTCAGCAAAGGCCTATATCTGGAGGTCTTTTCCGCCATAAACCAAAAACATATCCTTAGTCCTTCTCAGGTACTTCAGAATGTTCTTTACCGCTATCCAGTGCTTCTCCCCAGGGTTTGACTGATACCGGCTTACTACACTCAGTGCATAAGCAACAGCTGGTTTAGTACACAACATCGCATTCATTATAGAGCCTACCGTAGAGGCATAGGGTATAATAGACATGCGATCCCATTCCAAATCAGTCTTGGGAGACATCTCTTTGGAGAGGGTGATCCCATGACAAGCCGGTAAATTACCGCGCTTGGAATCCTCCATACCGAATCTTTTCAGTATGGTGTCGATGTACTTGGACTCTTAAAGTCCTAATATCCTTTTGGACCTATCACGATAGATCCGGATCCCAAGAATGTAAGAGGCATCACCCAGGTCTTTCATGGAGAACCTGTGTGACAAGAACCCATTGACAGATTGTAGCATAGGAATGTCATTTCCTATCAAGAGAATGTCATCCACGTATGAAATGAGGAATACGTCAGTTCGTGCTACAATCTTAGTATAAATACATGGTTCATCTGGATTTTTGATATAGACAAATTCTTTGACCGTCTTATCAAAACAGATGTTCCAACTCCGCGATGCCTGCTTCCGTCCATAAATGGACTTAAGCAACTTGCACACCTTCCCGCTGCTCCCACTCTGAATGAAACCCTCTGGCTGGTCCATATAGACACACTCATCTAAATTTCCATTTAGAAAAGTGGTTTTTACGTCCATCAGCCAAATCTCATAATCGTGGAAGGCAGCATTGGCAAGAAGGATCCGAATGGATTTGAGCATAGCCACTGGAGAAAAGGTTTCGTCATAGTCCAAACCAGGTCTTTGACGAAAACCCTTTGCAACAAGTCTAGCCTTATATGTCTCGACCTGTCCATCTACACCAATCTTCCTTTTGAAGATCCATTTGCAGCCTACGGGGTTTACCCCTTCTGGAGCAACGTCCAAAGTCCATACTTTGTTGGTGTACATGGACTCCATCTCGGTCCGCATTGCATCCAGCCATTTTACCGAGTCAGTGCTCAAAATGGCCTGCTGGAAACTAGTCGGTTCATCATTATCATTGATGCAATCCTCTCTATCCCCGTCTATAAGAAAACCGTAGTATCTCTCAGGTGGATGAGAAAGCCTACTATTTCTGCGGAGCGGTGCAGGAATGTCCTGTTCTTTCGAACCTTCTGGTTCTACTAAGCTTTCAGTAATAGCTCGTGGTTCTGGAATTTCTTCCAGTTCTATTGCGTTCCCACTTATCTGATTTTACAAAAATTCAGTTTCCAAGAAGCAGGCATGACGAGAAACAAATACCTTTTGTTCCTCTGCGTAATAGAAGAAATATCCCTTGGAGTTATTTGGATATCCCACAAACTTGCACTGTACTGAGCGTGCCTCGAGTTTGTCTGTATGCTGCTTTTTGACAAACGACGGACATCCCTATTTCTTAATGTGTTTAAGATAGGGTTTCTTCCTACTCCACATCTGATATCACACAAAACATAACAAGTGCAACTTAGAAACCGTCCAATAATACATACAAACTATGTTTAGATCAACGCACCGACTCCTACAACTCTCAAGTGTTAGTTTAGTGGCTAACGTGTGTATCGACATCCTAAATCAAACCTAAGTGCAGCAATCTACACAAAATACGCAAACCGTGTCGGATACCGCATCGCGCATTGCCGAAACACTAGAAAATAACAAAGTGTTCCAAGATTTTGCCTACAGTCAATATATAAAAATCAAGCAGTACCAAACACCCAGGATAACCTACATACAGCTACCCCAAAACTACAACTCTCTAAGCTTCCAAAAATCCGGCGATGCCGGAATTTCTCCTTATCTCGCTAGGTCAATGAGGTTGGGTGGGGTCCGGGCTTCAGGTGAACACTCAGGGCCTCTAACACAATACTAATGCATTGCTAGAATTTACAGTAACCTAACGTACTGATAGCAGATCACAGAGACTCCAATATATCACTAAAAATACCATATTGCACAAAAACTATAACTTTAGTGCTCTAAACAACAACTAATAAGCAACACAACACCTTAAAGGCCTAGTTAACGGTTTGAGATCACTACCTTACCAAACTTGCTCCAAAACCCCTAGTTTTTCATACTCCAAGTCATCTCTAGAGGCTTAACTTGGCTCTGTTATGGTTTAAGTGAAGTTTAGTGAAGATTTGGCTTGGTTTAGTGATGAAACTAGGTAGGTTTCAGTTTGGGGATGTAAGTCCACGTTGCCCATCCCGGTGCTTGCGGGGAGGCGGAAAACGGAATAAAAATCGGATTTTTATGAGCTTAGGCAACATGGACTATAGCTAGAAGGATCATTGCTAAACAAAAACTTGCTAAAGCTAACTAGTAACTAGCTAAGTGCTAGAAAGGTTATACCTTGGGCTTTAAGTCCTTCTCTCCTTGCTCCTTGGAGTGGTGGAAGGAGGTCACCTTGGTCGTCTTCTCGCGTCGAAGAAAGATCCACCCGAAAGCCTCAACCTTTGGCTTCAACTCCAAGCTAGAAGTAACTAGGGTGCAAGAAGTGCTAATCCTTGAACCCGAGATGAGAGTAAAGATGATCAAGAGAGGGTTTTTCTCAAGCTCAAGTGTTTCTCAACACATGAGAGGGAGAGAGCTTGAGGGAGAGGAAGAACAATAGAGAGAAAGGATATGATAGAATGAGAGAATAATATGAAGCATTCTCTCATATATGTGAATTATTGTAATTAGATAATTAGTGAGATAATTGTCATGGCTAAATCAAGACATGACCATTATCATTTCATTTTTAATGCAAATTGCAAAGATCAAAGAGCATCTTCCAAATGAAATGATGATGGTCAAAGTGTCAACAAGGTCAACAAGTCAAGGTGGGTCAAATGGTCAACAACCATAACCATGCACAATTATTAAACTAATATCATTTAACAATAATACACACATAAGCATTAGGGTTAATAAAATGACAATAGTCATTAACCCTAATCAAAGTCCTCTCCCTCAATCTCAAGCAACCGTGCATACGCACCCACATTCGTGATCCGAGGAACACGAATACAATGAGAAAAACCAATCCCAAATCATATACTAGGATCCGGCTTAAACCAAAGCCCGCTAGTATAAACTGTCCGGATAGCAAACGTGCACAAGTGCGTGAATGTGAACGAACCCTGTCGCAAAACCATGCGACCTCTACTCATTTTGCCTAAAGGCGAATAGCTCTCTGTGTGGGACTCTAAAGACTCGACACTACGCTGGCAGTGGGTTTAACCACAGACCGCAAGCGGCACTAGCTGTACGTAACGGTCCCCAGGTAGATGTCGATAAGAAGACTGACGAGGTGAACCCCATCCGAACTCCTACTGAGCCTGTATGTGACAATCTCCGTACAGTCCGGTCTGTTCGTCTGATACATCGCATGGCGGGCCTAGGGAGGCGGTGAACGTCAGCCCCCTAATAGCGGTACAAGTCGTGTCGGAGTGTAGCCCAGAACACCCTGAGATAACACTGGAAACCTACCAGTATATCTCGCTTGCCCTGGCCAGGGACTACTCGTGTAATGGCTCTCCTGGACACAGAACGATGTCAACCCCCAATACCGGGAGAGACGAATCCTGTCTAACCGTCACTGCCTCCAAGTGCTTCGGGACTGCACCCAAAAACTACCTGTTTGTACGACTCCTTTAAGCCGTGGTAGGGAAGTAATCAAAGTGCAGTAGGAACACACTCGAGGCGAAGTGACAATGTCAAGTCAGCGGACTAAGCTGTACTCATGTCACCTGGGAACTGATAACTGACGATAGGTATAATACCAACCAACAGTCCCCGACGAGTCCTGTCCAGTGTACTTGCAACCCAACGAGCACCCGCATACTATCTCAAGTACGACGTACTGACGGCTGTGGGACAGACCTTCTCCCACACTGGGATGAGAAGCGCATACGCTAGTCTACTCCGGAGTATCGATGCCCTGTCTCGATAGTCCAACGACTAGGGACCTGTATAAGGATGTGCTTATAGATCACCCAGCTCCCACGAGTGTGAACGCCATCACAACGCTGGTAATCAAGCAAAGATCCTAAGGGCTCTACTAATATGTATATCAGCGATATGCTAAAAGAAACACATGCACATATTAAAGCAGAGACAAACCAAGTAGCATACTACCATTTCGAGCAAGATTGTATATACAACTGTGAATATCCCAAGCTTCCAACAAGTAATATACAAACTAGTATGATACAGTAATGGCCTCTAGGGCATATACACTAACAATCTCCCACTTGCACTAAGGCCATGTACTGGCGTATCGAAGACCTATCATCTCGATCAGCCGCTCGAACTGAGTCTGGGGCAAGGCCTTGGTGAATGGATCTGCAGTGTTATCCTCTGATGCAACTCTCCGGACCTCGATCTCCTGGCGATCTACGATCTCCCTGATCAGGTGATACCGCCTTAAGATGTGTCTGGATTTCTGATGGGACCTGGGTTCCTTTGCTAAAGCTATAGCCCCGTTGTTGTCACAATACAGAGGTATTGGGTCAACAATGGACGGAACCACCTGAAGTTCTCTCAAGAACTTCCTCATCCTGACAGCTTCTTTTGCGGCATCAGATGCAGCGATGTATTCCGCTTCCATAGTCGAGTCAGCAACGGTTTCCTGTTTGGAGCTCTTCCAACACACCGCCCCTCCATTGAGGGTAAAGACAAAACCCGACATGAACTTGGAATCATCCTTGTCACTCTGGAAGCTGGAGTCAGCAAAGGCCTCAATCTGCAGGACTTTTCCGCCATACACCAAGAACATCTCCTTAATCCTTCTCAGGTACTTGAGAATGTTCTTTACTACTATCCAATGTTTCTCCCCAGGGTTTGACTGATACCTGCTTACCACACTCTGTGCATAAGCCACATCCGGTCTGGTACACAACATCGCATACATTATAGAGCCTACCGCAGATGCGTAGGGTATAATAGACATGCGATCCCTCTCCAAATCAGTCTTGGGAGACATCCCTTTGGAGAGGGTGATCCCGTGACAAGCCGGTAGATTACCGCGCTTGGAATCTTCCATACTGAATCTCTTCAGTATGGTGTCGATGTACCTGTACTGCGAAAGTCCTAATATCCTCTTGGATCTGTCACGGTAGATCCGGATACCCAGAATGTATGAGGCATCACCCAGGTCTTTCATGGAGAACCTGTGTGACAAGAACCCCTTGACAGATTGTAGCATAGGAATGTCATTTCCTATTAAGAGAATGTCATCCACGTATAAAACGAGGAATACAACAGTTCTCGCTACAAATCTACAATAGATGCATGGTTCATCTGGATTTTTGATAAAGCCAAATTCCTTGACCGTCTCATCAAAACAGATGTACCAACTCCGCGATGCCTGCTTTAGTCCATAAATGGACTTAAGCAACTTGCACACCTTTCCGCTGCTCCCACTCTGAATGAAACCCTCTGGCTGATCCATATAGACACACTCCTCTAAATGTCCATTTAGAAAAGCTGTCTTTACGTCCATCTGCCAAATCTCATAATCGTGGAAGGCAGCAATGGCAAGAAGGATCCGAATGGATTTCAGCATAGCTACTGGAGAAAAGGTTTCGTCATAGTCCAAACCAGGTCGCTGACGAAAACCCTTTGCTACCAGTCTAGCTTTATAGGTCTCAACCTGTCTATCTACACCAATCTTCCTTTTGAAGATCCACTTGCATCCTACGGGTTTTACCCCATCTGGAGCAATGTCCAACGTCCATACTTTGTTGGTGTACATGGACTCCATTTCGTTCCGCATTGCATCCAGCCATTTTACCGAGTCGACGCTCTGAATGGCTTGCTGGAAGCTAGTAGGCTCATCAAAGTCTATGATGCAATCCTCTCTATCCCCATCAATAAGAAAACCGTAGTATCTCTCGGGCGGATGAGACTGCCTACTACTCCTGCGGAGTGGCGTGGGAATATCCTGATCTTTCGAACCCTCTGGTTCTACTAAGCTTTCAGTAATAGCTTGTGGTTCTGGAATTTCTTCCAGTTCTATTGCGCTCCCACTTATTTCTTTTTCTAAGAACTGATGTTCCAGAAAATGGGCATTACGAGAAACAAGGACTTTTTGTTCCTCTGCGTAATACAAAAGATACCCCCTGGAGTTCTTTGGGTATCCCACAAACTTGCACAGTACTGAGCGTGCCTCTAGTTTGTCCGCATGCTGCTTTTTGACATAAGCTGGACATCCCCAAATCTTCAAGTATTGAAGATAGGGTTTCTTCCCACTCCATAACTCATATGGTGTGGTAGGCACAGTCTTAGTGGGAACACGGTTCAAAAGGTATGCAGCTGTTTCTAGTGCATATCCCCAGAACGATCGCGGCAACTCAGCATTACTCATCATGGACCGTACCATATCCAATAGGGTTCGGTTCCGTCTCACCGATACACCGTTATGTTGCGGAGTGTATAGAGGAGTAAGCTGAGAGAGAATTCCATTCTCTTTTAAGTAACACAGGAACTCGGCACTCAAGTATTCACCACCTCGATCAGATATCAGTGCCTTGATACTTTTGCCTGTTTGTTTTTCTACTTCATTCTTATATTCCTGGAACTTATCAAAAGCTTCGGATTTATGCTTCATTAAGAAGACATGTCCGAACCTTGAGAAATCATCCGTAAAAGTAATGAAGTATGAATAACCGCTTCGTGCATGTGTAGACATTGGACCGCATACGTCGCTGTGTACGAGTCCCAAGAGCTCGCTCGCTCTTACTCCGTGTCCAGTGAATGGAGTCTTTGTCTTCTTTCCTTTGAGACAGGATTGACAAGTTGCATACGATTGATATTCGAACGAATCCAAATACCCTTCTGTGTATAACTTAGTCAACCTTCTCTCATTGATGTGATCCAGTCTACAATGCCATAAGAAAGTTTTATCGATTTCTGGAGACTTTCTTTTGTGTGTATTCTGGACATTGAAAATCTGTGGTTGGTTTAATACGTATATACCGTTGTTCAATGTACCTGACCCAACCAAAACTTGATTAAGGTGAATGTTCACTACATTACTTACAAATGCAAATTCATAACCCTCTTTAGATAATAAAGATACAGAAATGATATTACAGGTTGCATTTGGTACATAATAATAACTACGCAAAACCAAAAAATGTCCATCTGACAATCCCAGGTGATAGTCCCCCACGGCCTCAGCATCCATGCTAGCACCGTTGGCAACTCTGAGGGTCATGTCACCTGCCTTCAAAACTCTACGCTTTCTCAACGCCTGCAAAGAATTACAGATATGAGATCCTGATCCGGTATCCAATACCCAGGACGTAGAGTTTATTGATAGACAGTTTTCAATAACATACACACCTGAAGCTGAAGCTGCAACTCGTTTCAAATCCTGTGTTCTGGCTTTCCAAGCCTTGCAATCCTGTTTCCAGTGACTACTTTTGTGACAATAGAAGCATTCTTCCTTCCCCACCAGCTTTCCCGCTACCTTTGTTGCTTTTCCTTTTCCCTTCGTATCCACTTTACTGACACCGCCTCTTGGTTTGGCGGGGGCTTTCTTCTTCTTGCCCTTGGCTTTCGCCCTGGACCTAGAAGAGGAAGATCCTCCTACAAACAAAGTGGATGTCTCCCTAACCTTCTGTAGGGTGCCCTCAGCACTCCTCAACATGTTCAGAAGCTCGGAAAGTTCAACCTCCTTTCCTTGCATGTTGAAGTTAAGAATAAACTGGGCGTAAGTGGAAGGAAGGGACTGGAGAATCAAATCAGTATAGAGTTCATTCTACAACGTGGTCCCAAGGTCCGCGAGCTCCTCTATGTAGCCAATCATCTTAAGCACGTGTTCCGCTACCGATGATCCGACGGCCAACCTTGCCGAAAACAACTTCTTCGACACTTCGTATCTTGCGATACGAGACTGCTCTCCATACAGTTCTTTTGTACGAAGAAATATGGACTCTAGGTCCATATTCTCGTGCCTCCTCTGATGTTCATTGTCCATCGAGGCAAGTACGAGGCATCTGGCCTTCACGCAATCTATTTCCCAGTTCTTCTAGATTTCCCTATCTACGACACTGGTTTTGGGACCTGGGACAGGAGGAGCTTTGGTGGTAAGGACATACCCCAACTTGTCGTAAGTGATTGCCATGTTGACATTCCTGAGCCAATCTTTGTAGTTTGGCCCTGTCAATATGTTTTTATCTAGTAATAGCTTAAGTCCGGTCATGTTGAATGGTCGCTGCAATTAGGAGAGAGAAAAGAAACACTTTAGCATGATGCTCTTGCAAGTTTAGAGTGGTTTTTAATTTGTCTAAACTGGATGGCTCCCACTGTCTCTCGAATCCCTTCTCAAACCGTAAAGAAAGGATTAGTCAGGATCAATCTCACCGTACAATACTTGCTTAACCGTTCAGCCAGGCCAGTGTCGGTACTTCGAGGGAGGTTTTCCAACGCTTTCGCGAAGTTCCTTAATTAAGTAACCTCTTTTCCCTGTGGGCATAGCCCCGCTAACACCTTTCTAGACACCTACTAAGTTTATAGCATTGATCGTTAAGTGAGAATTTTTCCGATGAGTAGCATATACTCACAGTAGGATCGGGATCCAAATATCATCGCGTGATAAAACCGAAGGAATCCTACCAGAATTGTCACACTCCAAATGGTATGCAGCGCTAGCAAGTTTCAGTACTTATGAAACTCCCGATGTGGATTTTTGCCCCATGCTCTTATGACCTTGACTTTGGCCAAAATATCATAAGTCACATGTCAAGTTCTACCCGTCATTCTCCTGGTTAATTTGGACCCACCCGTACCTACGCTTGACTTTGGCCAAAGTGGCAGCACGACTGTCCCAAACCAACGCATCTATCTATGCTGCACATGAATACCCAATAGCTACCAATCACTATGCCTTGACTTTGGCCAAAATACATAACTTGAATACTTTTTGACCATTCATGTGGAATGACGGAGGGCTACGAATGGTTTTGGCGAAACCGTGAACGTAGTGAACTTGATCTAATCGATGGAACGAGATAGCTTTTAAAAGGAGTGGTTCAAGCTCCGCGTTTAAAAGTTTAGTTTTGAAAAGAACCGAGTGGTTTTCAAAGTGTTCCAATCGACTTTTACTTGGTTTATTTTCTTGCATTAGTTCTTTTAATGCGTCCCATCATTTAATCCTACCATTGCAGAAAACAACCAAAATATGACGTACGCTTATGCCATTCGCATTCGCCACGGGGCCTCGTCATCACCCGTTAGGTTACTTAACTAACGACAGAGCGGGGGCTGGGCTAGCGCGGCTGTAAAACATAAGCAACGCCTAGATAGTTATCATATATAAATATATAGCAATGATAGACATTACAGATCACAGATGAATACATTGGATATACTAGGAATCCGCAATCTGTTCGAGCCTGCAACGAAAAGCGGATTACACGGTCGCGGTGAATAGCCAATACCCCACCCAAGACCCCTACGGGTGCGGCAAACTACCCGCTAAGTACCCGAAGCGAAGCAACCTCCCTCACCATCGTGAGTAGGCCACTCGGCACTTCGAGATACCCGGTAGTTTGTGCACCCCCTCCATGGGTCTATCCTAGGAGAAAAAACAGTAAAAAGAATTATACAATGACGGCTACAACCCCGACCCGGTTGTGCGGCCAAACAAATAATAATATTACATCAATTTACATATTACAATGAATGAAAGAAAAAGCAACACTCATCTCACATCCACCCTGGCTATTCATCCGCGACAATCTAACCCATTCATATACACATACCAGTATCAATTACAGATCACAGATATGTATAACCCCGACTAATCGACATATAGCGATTAGCCGACGTTCAATACATTCAAACATCACAGATATAACCTTTTAGTCAAAGTGTATTGAAGTTCGGAAAAAAATACGGATTTATAGGCCCCCAAAAACAAATTTCTATTCTGGAAAATCTGGGCACATATAAACCATCTTAAAAATCCTAAAACCAAGCCAGAGATACACTGCACCAAACTCGACCAAGTGATGTGCCAAGACGGCCGCGGTTGCGCGGTAGCTTGCTATTGCCGCGGAACCGCGGCACGTTGGTCGATTCACTTGATCGTTTTTGGTGGCTATCTTTAAAAAACCCTGAGATGATTTTTGGAGTATAACAAATTTTGTTTTGACCAGAAAAAATTTTAACAGAAAACTAGGGTTTTGATATTTTGGTTTTTCGATTTTTCTGTTTCGAACTTCGACACACTTCACTACCTAGCTAGTTTATGTTTGGTTAGGCTCTGATACCACTGTAAGTCCACGTTGCCCATCCCGGTGCTTGCGGGGAGGCGGAAAACGGAATAAAAATCGGAATTTTATGAGCTAAGGCAACATGGACTATAGCTAGAAGGATCTTTGCTAAAAAAAAACTTGTTAAAGCTAACTAGTAACTAGCTAAGTGCTAGAAAGGTTATACCTTGGGCTTTAAGTCCTTCTCTCCTTGCTCCTTGGAGTGGTGGAAGGTGGTCACCTTGGTCGTCTTCTCGCGTCGAAGAAAGATCCACCCGAAAGCCTCAACCTTTGGCTTCAACTCCAAGCTAGAAGTAACTAGGGTGCAAGAAGTGCTAGTCCTTGAACCCTAGATGAGAGTAAAAATGATCAAGAGAGGGTTTTTCTCAAGCTCAAGTGTTTCTCAACACATGAGAGGGAGAGAGCTTGAGGGAGAGGAAGAACAAGAGAGAGAAAGGATATGATAGAATGAAAGAATAATATGAAGCATTCTCTCATATATGTGAATTATTGCAATTAGATAATTAGTGAGATAATTGTCATGGCTAAATCAAGACATGACCATTATCATTTCATTTTTAATGCAAATTGCAAGGATCAAAGAGCATCTTCCAAATGAAATGATGATGGTCAAAGTGTCAACAAGGTCAACAAGTCAAGATGGGTCAAATGGTCAACAACCATAACCATGCACAATTATTAAACTAATATCAATTAACAATAATACACACATAAGCATTAGGGTTAATAAAATGACAATAGTCATTAACCCTAATCAAAGTCCTCTCCCTCAATCTCAAGCAACCGTGCATACGCACCCGCATTCGTGATCCGAGGAACACGAATACAATGAGAAAAACCAATCCCAAATCATATACTAGGATCCGGCTTAAACCAAAGCCCGCTAGTATAAACTGTCCGGACAGCAAACGTGCACAAGTGTGCGAATGTGAACGAACCCTTTCGCAAAACCATGCGACCTCTACTCATTTTGCCTAAAGGCGAATAGCTCTCTGTGTGGGACTCTAAAGACTCGACACTACGCTGGCAGTGGGTTTAACCACAGACCGCAAGCGGCACTAGCTGTACGTAACGGTCCCCCGGAAGATGTCGATAAGAAGACTGACGAGGTGAACCCTATCCGAACTCCTACTGAGCCTGTATGTGACAATCTCCGTACAGTCCGGTCTGTTCGTCTGATACATCGCATGGCGGGCCTAAGGGGCGGTGAACGTCAGTCCCCTAATAGCGGTACAAGTCGTGTCGGAGTGTAGCCCAGAACACCCTGAGATAACACTAGAAACCTACCAGTAAATCTCGCTTGCCCTGGCCAGGGACTACTCGTGTAATGGCTCTCCTGGACACAGCGCGATGTCAACCCCTAATACCGGGAGAGACGAATCCTGTCTAACCGTCACTGCCTCCAAGTGCTTCGGGACTGCACCCAAAAACTACCTGTTTGCACGACTCCTTTGAGCCGTGGTAGGGAAGTAATCAAAGTGCAGTGGGAACACACTCGAGGCGAAGTGACAGTGTCAAGTCAGCGGACTAAGCTGTACTCATGTCACCTGGGAACTGATAACTGACGATAGGTATAATACCAACCAACAGTCCCCGACGAGTCCTGTCCAGTGTACTCGCAACCCAACGAGCACCCGCATACTATCTCAAGTACGACGTACTGACGGCTGTGGGACAGACCGTCTCCCACACTGGGATGAGAAGCGCATACGCTAGTCTACTCCGGAGTATCGATGCCCTGTCTCGATAGTCCAACGACTAGGGACCTGTATAAGGATGTGCTTATAGATCACCCAGCTCCCACGAGTGTGAGCGCCATCACAACGCTGGTAATCAAGCAAAGATCCTAAGGGCTCTACTAATATGTATATCAGCGATATGCTAAAAGAAATACATGCACATATTAAAGCAGAGACAAACCAAGTAGCATACTACCATTTCGAGCAAGATTGTATATACAACTATGAATATCCCAAGCTTCCATCAAGTAATATACAAACTAGTATGATACAGTAATGGCCTCTAGGGCATATACACTAACAGGGGATGGGGAAAATGAGAAGCAGAAGACAAAATGAGAGTGTATGACTGTTAAGGGAAAATGAGAGGGTGTGAGATTGGTGAAGAAAAATGGGGGTGTGAGGTTAGGAGTTTGCCATGCCCTTTCTCTCTCCTCATTAATACTCCCATTCTTGCCCCATGCCTCATCAACCTTCATTGTCAACTCTCTCTCTCTCTCAAGTCAAAGAATAAACTCTTACTAAATATTAAGAGAAAAGGGTTAATATGGCTTGAAATTTGTTTAGGGTGCCATGGCTACTTAAGCATGGTTAACACTTCCATAACCCCTAAGTTAACTTGCACAAGTGTGTGCGAGCCAAAACAAATAATAATAAAATATTAATTAATTTTTATAAAATATGTGAAAACTATTTTGGTTAACCTTTTACTATAAACGCGCATTATCGCTTAATTAACACTAATCGCATTCTTAGGTGTTACAGCCAGGGACTTCCAGTTATAGCCAATCGAGCATTGCACAACATCAACCCCCAATACCGGGAGAGACGAAACCCCTCCTATCGCTCATTGCCTCTATGAGACTCGGGACTGTACCCAAAATGCACCTGTTTGCACGTATCTTTTGAGCGTGGTAGGGAGGAAATTAAAGCACGGTGGGAGCCGTACAAGAATTTATGACGATCTCGGGTCTACAGACTAAGCTGTACCAGTGTCACCAAAGGACAGCTATCTGACGATAGGTATACTACCACATAAGAGTCCTCGACGTGTCCTGTTCGCTATACCCATTCTCCAATGAGCACCTATGTAAAATCTTTGATGTCACACACCAATGGTTGTGGGATCAATCATCGCACTCTAAGGGATAAGAAATGTACACACTACTCTACTCTGGAATATCGATGCCCTAGTCGCGATATTCCCACGACTAGGAACTGATTAAAGCTTGTACTTTTGGACCACCCTGGCACCACTAGTATGATCTCATCATAGTCCTGGTAGTCAAGAACATATCCTAAGGGCTTTATCAACATGTAAGAGACAGACAGTGTAAATACCAGTCTACATGTTAAAATAAAGGTAACCTGATAGCATACTATCTTGTCGAGCAAGAAAGTCCTCTATATATATGTCCAAGCATCCACTATATCATCAATAATGGCCTCTAGGGCATACATATTCCTAACAATCTCCCACTTGCACTAAGGCCAGTTGTTGTATTATCTCATACCCAACGTCCCAAAAGTCTCTCGAATAGTATCTGGGGGAAGGCCTCGGTGAGTGGATCCGCTGTGTTATCCTCTGTGTCAACTCTCCTGACCTTGATCTCCCGGAGATCAACTATCTCCCTGATCAGGTGATACTGTTTAAGAATATGTCTGGATCGCTGACGGGACCGGGGTTCTTAGGCCAAAACCATAACTCCATTGTCATCCCAATACGCAGGTATTGGATGCCCAATGGTAGGAACCAAGTTCATCCTATGAACTTTTTCATCCAGACAACCTCTTTGGCAACATCTTTGGTAGCGATGTAATTAGCCTCTATCAATGAATCTGCAACGGTATATAGGTTGGAACCCTTCTAACATACCGTCCCTCCACTGAGGGTGAAGACAAAACCCGAGACTGACTTTCAGTCATCCTTATCACTCTGGAAGCTTGAATCGGTAAAAGACTCCATCTGGAGTTCACTGTTACCATACACCAAGAACATCTCTTTAGTCCTTCTAAAGCACTTAAGAATGTTCTTCAGCTGTCCAGTGGTTTTCCTAAAGATTTTTTCGATACTACTATGATGCAGATCATACTAGTGGGGCCATGGTAGTCCATAAGTTCATCCTTTAATGTTCCTAGTCGTAGGTGTATCGAGACGGGGCAACGATATACCAGTGTAGACTAGCGTATACGCTTCTCGACCCATGAGATGGGTGATGGATGATCCCATATCCATTGGTGTTTGACATCAGAGATGGTATACGAGTGCTCGGTGGAGACTGGGTACACTGGACGGACTCGCAGAGAACTCCCAGATGGTTTTATACCTCGCGTCAGATGGCAGTTCTCTGGTGACACTTGTACAGGTTAGTTTGTAGACCCGAGATCTTCATAGAGTCTTGTGTGGTTCCTACTGTGCTTTGATTTCCACCTTACCACGTCCAAGAGGGCATGCAAAACGGTGATTTTTGGGTACAGTCCCGAGTCACATGAAGGCAATGAGCGATAGGAGGGGTTTCGTCTCTCCTGGTATTGGGAGTTGATGTTGCGCTGTGCTCGATTAGCCATAACAGGGAAGTCCCTGGCCAGGGCTGATTCAGAGATTTACTGGTAAGTGTTACCAGTAGTTTCTCGACCAGTTATGAGCCTCATATCGGCATGAGTTATCGGCTATTGGGTTCTGACGTTTACCACCCCTAGACTTGATTTGCGACATATCAGACGAGGAGACCGGACTGTATGACAAGTGTTACCATCAGGCTTTTGCAGGAGTTGGAGCGGGCTTGCTTGCTGATATTCTGATTGCTCAATACCCGGGTAGCCGTTATGTCCAGCTATTACCGCTGACAGCTTGTGGGTGCTTGATGTGATCATCACCTACTGCCGGTGTATTGACGAGTCTTTAGAGTCATACATAGAGGTTTTACTGGCTCAGGCAAAACGGAATAGGAGCACATATGTGATATGTGCGGGACCAAGAATAATGCATGTATGTGATATCGTATTCTATTCTCGCGACATTTTGTGTCGGTCGGTTATATGTGATATAGCCGGGTTATCGAATCAAGGGTTGATTCGATAAGTCGATACATTGGATGTTAGTCGGTTATATGAGATATAGCCGGATTATTAAGTCAAGTGTTGATTTGATAATTTAGTGTATAATTATATATATGATATACTAATTTACATTAACTAACATTGGTTCACTTAAGCATTTGTTTTTCTCATATGTGCACAACTTTAATATATATGTGATATATATTAAATTGTGTTTTCTTTTAGTATCATGGTTGTTGATACATTCTACATGGGTGTATGAGACATACACCATTCTATTTATAATGGTAGGTTATAATTATTTAAGGTAGTTACAAAATTAGTGGATATTTGAAAAGAGCATGAAGCTTGTAGAAGCTTGTTTTGCTTTGACAAAGTCCACTAACTTTGTTTTTACCTTAGATATTTGTTTACCTAACCATTTGGATTAGCCATGGTTATGTCTCTACATGAGTTAGTATATGATACCCACTCACCCATGGTAAGCTCTCTCACTTGATGATTTTCATTCTCATCTATTTGTTCATCTTCTTCATCAAAGCCAAAAGCTTTCTAGGGTTTGATCCAAAGTGAGAAATTTTGTGAGAAAAGAAATTCTAAAGTGAACCCACTTCCTATTTCATCATCCTCTACTAGACTAGCACTTTAGTTTAGGGTGTTTGCTTCACTAATTCTCTAGTTAGTGAAGTAGTAGCTTGAGTTAGCATTCCCTCAATGTAGATCATCTTCGGCCTCGAAGACTTCAAGCAAGGTCGCTCCTTTCGCCTCATGAAGCCATGCAAGAGTCCGGGAGAACCATGATCGCAGCGAAGGGACTACTACAAGGAGCTTATGAAGTGAAGGACCGATCTACAAAGGTTGTATTTCCTTTTTCACTTAGATAGTAAATGTTCTACTTTGTTTCCGTATTGTATTCTAATTAACGATCTTGTTTAGAGTTCCTTTTAACGGCAATTTTTTTAAAATGGCATGGCCGATACCTCCTGAAACCTTGCTGCCGTCGATAGGAACCCTACAGGGTTGAGACGCGAGATCCTAGAGCGGCACATCAGTCAGCCTTTAGCGTTCATCCAGATTCCACCAAGATATACCGTGACTTGAGAGACTTTTACTGGTGGGAAGGGATGAAGTGTGATATTTCGGAATTCGTTTCCAGGTGCCTGACTTGTCAGCAAGTCAAGGCTGAGCATCAGAGGCCGGCAGGTGAATTGCCGCCCTTACCCATTCCGGAGTGGAAATGGGAGCAGATTTCCATGAACTTCGTTGTGGGTCTACCCAGGAACAGTCGGTGGTATGACTCCATTTGGGTGATTGTTGACCGGTTGACGAAAGCGGCTCACTTCCTTCCAATGAAGACCTCTTTCGGTTATGCTCAGTTGTATATTGATGATGTAAGTGTACGGCAGCGCCCAGGCCGTCAATCCGACGCCGGAATGCGGAAACAAAACTTTTATGAAACTTGTAAACTGGCACTACCGCGCACTATAAACCCGGATCGGGCCATTAACCTAATGCTAGCTAACTAGAGAAACGGTAGAAAGCTATACCGAGCGATCCGTGTCCTTCGGTCTTCGGCCTCCACTCCGATCTCCTCGCGGAATCTCCGGTCTTCATCTCCTCGTCGGAACGGGCACCACATCGCCGGGTTCTTTTACGGGCTCCCACCTCTGAACCGAGGCAACTCGGACACGAAGTTGGCAAGTCGACATGTCCAAGAAATGCTGTAGACGAAGTGTAGAATCGATTTGTCTCTTGGGGTTTGAAGTTGCCATTTGATGGAGGTGGAATGAACTTTGAAATGAACTTGGGATTTTTGGTGTAAGCAAAGAAAATGAGATGAACTAAATTCCCTACACCAAAAATGAATTTCTCCCCCTTTCTCCCATGAATGTGGCCGGCATCTCCCCATGGTGGAGGGAAAAAAAAAGGAATCAAAATGCAAGAGAGAAAATGAGAGTGATATCAAAGAAAAAGATCACATCAATATCAAATCCCATCCTTTCATAATCAAATCAACTCCTTTCTCATTAATGCTAAAGAAATGATCACTAAAAAAAGCAAAGATGCTTAAACCATCATAATCATCCATTTACAAGAAACCCCCTCCACAATGCTAATTTGCAAATATGCAAATTAGCCCCTCTCATCACAAAAGTCCGGCCGTGAAGGAACAAAGGAAAACTGGCCGAAACGGAATGCAAACTGGCAACTTCAGAAAACTGATCCCGTAATAAATTACAGGAAAACCCCGCGACTGTATATACATACCCGCATTTGTATTCCGACCGAATACAAATGCAAAGAGACAAAATCTACACTGTACAATACTAGGATCCGGCTTAAACCAAAGCCCGCTAGTATTATCCATCCGATCATGATCCATGCAATACCACACGTATAAGATCGAACCCTGCCATATCTCCATACGGCCTCTACAGCGTTTCGCCCGAAACTTGAGAAAACGGTCTGTGGGGGACTCTAAAGACTCGTCAATATTTTGGCTGTGGATTTAACCACTAGCACGTCAGAGGTATTAGCCATATGTAACGGGCTACCAGGTATTGACCAAAAGGGACGTCGATGAGCGAACTCATCCTTAAACCCTACTGAGCCTGTCAGTGACAATATCCGTGCAGTCCGGTCCGTTCGTCTATGAGCATCGCATGGCGGGCCTAGGGGATTGGTAAAAGTCAGACCCCCAAAAACGGTACAAGTCATGTCGGAGTGTAGCCCAGAACACCCTGAGATACTACTGGAATACCTACCAGTAAATCTCCTTCCTTGGCCAAGGACTTCGTGTAATGGCTCTCCTAGACACAGCGCGACCTCACCACTAATACCAGGAGAGACGAACCCCTGAAGATCCGCTCATTGCCTCCATGTAGCTCAGGACTGTACCCAACTAAAACCTGTTTGCACGTCTCCTTTGAGCGTGGTAGGGTAGTAATCAAAGTACAGTGGGAACTCACACGAGACAAATGACGATTCTCAGGTCGATGAACTAACCTGCACACATGTCACCAGGGAACTGCCATCTGACGTCTGGTATAAGACCAACTAGCATGTTCCCGGCGAGTCCTATCCGGTGTACTCATAACCTAATGAGCACCTATATACATCTTAGGTGAACCAACTGACACCAGTGGCTTGTGACACCGGCCACCGCCCCTTGTCGGGGTCTCGACTGTATACACTAGTATACTTTGGAGTATCGATGCCCTGTCTCGAAACTCCCACGACTAGGGACCTTTTAAGGATGTGCTTATAGACCCCAGCTCCCACTTATATGATCGCCCTCATACTGCTGGCAGTCAAGTAAGAATCCTAAGGGCTCTATCAACGTGCAATAGTGACTTGTAAGGTCACCTAAAGAAGTACACGATGATAAAGATAAACCAGATAGCATACTATCATCTTGAGTAAGATTGTCCTGACGGTATAGGTCCTCTCTCAATCATTGCAATCACGTGCCTGTGATCCAATATTTGACTCTGAGGGCACTATCTCCAACAATCTCCCACTTGCACTCAAGGCTAATTATTGCGATGTCGCATACTCACAGCCCATGTTATACCAAACACCCAACTCCTCTACTAATCAGTCTCACAAAACCTGTTTGCGAAATTAATGCGTTCGAGGAATAGCCTCAGTGAGTGGATCCGCTCAAATGTTTCTTTCTATGTCTCTCTTTATCTCAAGTTCGTGGATAAAGCCATCTCCCGAAATGAGCAATACCTGTCTTAGAATGTGTCTGGATATCTGATGGGTCCTAGTTCATAAATGAACTCTAAATCCAAACTTCTTAGACTGTATCATCAACTGAACTTAATCAGTATCCCGCGCCATGCCTCCCTCAGTATCCGCTTGGACCACCTGTCCAAAATACTGCCCCTCATCAGAGGGAAAACTATAACTCTGACAGTCACTCTGTCATCCAAGTCACCTTGGAAGTCTGGAATGATAACCCTTTCCCGAATGAGGCTGTCGTTATCATATCCCTAGAACATGCACTTATGTTCTAAAACTTGTTCCGAATGTTTCTCCAGGATTGGATCAATATCATCTTATTGCATCTAGTGCAAAAACAACATCTATATCCTATGTGGAGAAACCACTGTGTGACAACCAAAGTATAAACGATCGTAGTATAAGAATTTCACTTCCTACTCTGTGTATGTCAACCAAATACCAGGACATCACACCCTACTACCTTCTTAACAAATCCATCCCCTATTCTGATGAAGTCAAACCTATGACTGTCACATCAGAAATAGATGATCTATCTCCGCTATATCTGCTTAAGTCTATGAATAGACATAAGCCACTTGTCCACTATGCTTCCGCCGCTCCCACTGACTACGACAACCCTCTGGTAGAGTCATATAGACGTACACTTGTAAAGCTAGTTCAGAACGACGCTATACTCATCCTCCTGCCGGGTCTCACAACCTGGAACAACAGCAATGGCAAGTCTGGGTAAACAAGAACCTCCCTGTCACCGCCCTTGAGGCTACCCGAGTACCTCTCGGGTGCCTGAGGTTACCCACCATATCTGCGGAGTGGCTAATGGAATGTCAAACCAGATTGAATTTTTAGGTTCTTATCAAATCTTCAGTAATCGTTTGCAGTACTAGAATCACTTCCAGTTCTACCATACTCCCATTACTATTTTCTGAAAAATCCATTTTTATTAAAACTGTGGCGAGTCAAGAACAATATCACTATTGATCTTCCAGATGCTAGAAAGTCAACCCTCGTCATAGCCTGGGTCAACCCACAAACAGCCACAACAGAAACGTGCCTTGAGTTATCCAGAGTCTGGTTTTAAGCATAAGCCGGACAACTCCCCGTGTCTTAAGATCGTTAAGATATGAACTGTTCTATATCCAATATAGAAACAGAGGCACTGATTTAATTGAACCAGATTCAAATCATGCAGCTGTCTCCAATGCATGTCAACTAAATGGAAGGAGGCCGAACAGCATTACTCAACTTAGGAGTGTTTCCAATTATGAGTAACCTGAAAGAGAAGCAAGTTCTCTTAATCATTACTATCAACTGAATACCATGCACAGGTATCTAAATCTTCGATCACCTTGAAGAATCCCGATACTCGCAACATCTGGTTCTCTACTTTATTCTTATACCTATAACTTCTCAAAACTTGGACCTTGTATTTCTACGAAACACATGTCTAAGAACTAGAGAAGTCACAAGTAAACAGAATATAGTTCGAGGACCAACCCCTCTGTCCTAATGGACACTGGACAACATACAATACTCTGCATAAGTCCCTTGAGTCCAATTTCTCATTCCCTGTGTGTCGTATGTTGAAAACTGTACTATGGTTATGAAGAATTACACCGCTGTTTAATGCTCCTTACCTAACTATCCACTGATATAGGTAAACATCATAGACATAATTTCAAAAAGGTATATCTCACTCTATAAAAATAAACGTACAGATATATCAATTTGAAATTGGTGCATAATAACGGATATTCAAAACCAAATATTTGCCGTCCGGCAAACAGCCCAGGCGATTTCCTCAAATATCACCAATTACAACGAATTCCGATATAATGAGGATGATCACCTAATTCCCAATAACGTACTCCCACTCATCATCTGTAAAACCATACAGATGTGAGAATCATACCTGGTAAATACATACCCTGGAGCAAGTGTCTAATTGGGAAATCAGTTTTCTTTTAACAGTACACAGTGAAACTGAAACATGAATTTGTTTCGAAGGGGTATCCGGGTATTCCTAGTAATGCCTCTTCCATTATCAGATACACAACTGTAACCGTATACTTCTTTGCCATCTCTCTAAATCCCTTTATATGTCTTTAGTCATGACCTTCTGTACACCCCTTTAGGACAAATGGTTTTCTTCCTTTCCTACCGTTCGGCACCAGCCTATGGTTTGGAAGAAGACTATCCAATAAGCAAAATAGGTGTACTGTCCTAATCCTAGGAGCACTCGCAACCCGAGAGAAGGTAAAGATAAAAGACACCTGAAAAAAACCTTATTCCTATTTCTCCTGAACCAGAATCCATCCCCGAACTGGAACAAGTTCTTTTCGAGTTCGTATATAACCATACGATGGAGTATCCAAATAAACCGTAGATCTTCGTAGTGATACGGAGTGTCCTGGAGAAATACAAAGGTGAAGTGGGAGTGGTAATGAAATACTTGGTTTGGTCGTGAATAGCAGTCGCAATTTACTTTGCCCTCTCACTAATCCCTTTATTTGTTTTAACTTAATACCTTCTGTACAACACACTTAGACTAATCGGCTTTCTTCGTTCCCTACCATTCGGCACCTGCCTATGGTTTGGAAGAAGACCATCCAATTTGCGTAACGGGTGTACTATCCCCTAATCCAATGAGCACTCGCAACCTGAGAGAAGGTAAAAGGAAAAGACAACTGAATAGTCCTATTCATTTTCTCCAGAACCGGAAACCATCCTCGAATAAATTCCTTCGAGTTCGTATATAACCATACGATGGTTTTATCTAATGGAAGTGGACGTTCGTAGTAATACGGGATGTCCTGGAGAAAAGGGTAAAAGTAGGAGTGGCAATGAGGTTTGCAACTCTGACAATCCAAAAGCCAGTGTTATAAGAAGGTTCGGTCAACTTGGTCACTGAGTCATAGTCTAGGGTCGGGTCATGGTCGTTGCCAATGAGAGAGAGAAAAGAAATACTCAGCGTGCACTCTAACCTAGATCAGAATGGTTATCAATTTATCTAATCAGGAAGTCTCCCACTGTAACGTCAAATTCTCCTCCAAAGCTGAAAGAAGAATTAGTCGGGATCACCCGAGGAGTAAACCAACTCATCAGTGGGAATCGGGATTCAACTATCATCGCATGATAACGTGACGGAATCCTCTCACGTTATCACACTCCAGAAGGTATGCGCATATCTGGCAGTTTTAGTTTCTTTAGAAACTCCCGATGTGATTTTTGCCCCATGCTCTTATGACCTTGACGAAGGTCAATAAATCATAAGTCACATGTCAAGTTCTACCCGTCATTGTCCAGGTTAATTTGAACCCACCCGTACAAGCCCTTGACGAAGGTCAACAAGGCTATACGACTGTCCCAAACCAACGCATCTATCTATGCAACAGATAAACATCCGGTGGCTACCAATCACTATGCCTTGGCGTAGGTCAAAATACATAGCTTGAATACTACCGAACATTTAACTTAAATGACGGAGGGCTACGAATGGTTTTTGGTGAAAAACCTTTAACGTAATGAACTTGATATCGTTGAAGGAACCGGATAGCTTTTTAGAAAAATATAGTAACGAAAACCTTTACTAAAGAGGTCACTCCCGGTGAAGGGATCTCGGCTCTTTCCCCGTAGAATGAGGTGCAGGATATTCCAACTGAATACCACGATGCAAAGCAAAAGTAATCGACTATAGTGAAGTTATTGCCCTGACGCAAACTTCTGTCCAAGGGGTCACTCCCGGTGAACGGATCTCGGCCCTTGCCTCGTCGACTGAGGTGCTGGATATTCATAACCGAATACCACTGTGCAAAACAAAAGAGAACGCCCTTGCAATAACAGCTTTTTGAAAAATGTTCCAACAACATCAGAATAGGTTTGTTTAGCTTGCATTGATCTGAATCAACGCAGTCCCATCAATTGATCACACTACAAAAGAACGAAAATAATGATATACGTATATTCCATCCGCATTCGCCACTGGGTCCCGTCATCACCCGTTAGGTTACTTAACTAACGACAGAGCGGGGACTGGACTAGCACAGATGCAAAATATATACAACATCTACTAGTATATATATTAATATATAATATTCGCTTTAGGCGTGATAAAATGCAACATCACAGAAATGTAATAAGCATCACAGAACAATACAGATATATGGGATCCCCGGGTTTCATAGAGACGCTACTGAAACCCGACGTTCCTCTGGTCTTAGTGTATGTTTTGGGATTGGTTTTATCTCGTTTGTATTCGTGTTCCTCGAAACGCGGATGCGGGTGTGTATGCACAGTTGACAGAGAGACAGAGGCAGACGATTCTCATTGGGGTTGTTGACTGTTGACTGTTGACCATTGACTTTTTGCTAAACCCTAATGAGAATAAGAAATATGATTAGCAATAATATTAATTAAGTATTATAGTGACATGGTTGTTGAGGGGTTGACTTTGTTGACTTGTTGACTTTGTTGACCGGTTGTCACGACCCGAAAGAGCACGTGACTGGCCCTTGAACCATAAGAAGTCTATAGGACCCCATCTGATCCAAGTAAGCCAAAAGCCTAGCAATCTAAAACCATTTAAAGAGTAAATAAGGAAAAACTGTTTTTGAAATGTAAGGAAATCATGTTTGGAAATCAAAGTTTTTAAATAACTAAGCCGAATATGCATTTTTTAAAAATGTGTAACCTTTCCTGAAAATTTCGGCAGAGTTTCCTTCGTAAAAACTGGCCCCGAACGGGGTACAACAAGAATAATTTATATGAAATGATAAAAGGCATCCCCAAGCGGGAGCTAGCTCTTCGTCCAACGACGGTCACAACCACGCAAGCAATAGTAATATACAACGCCAAAGGGCGAGGATCAAAACCCAAAAAAAAGAAACTCAAAACAGCCAGAAAACCGTAATACTACTAGCGCGACTCTAAGGTCGAAATAAAACAACACTGTTTTCTATGTCTGAAACAAACTACAAGTTTTGGTTGATGGACAATTCTAGATACAATAAAAATACATGAACAATGGCGGTTCTGATACAAAAGAACCCACCTATCCAAGCAAGTCACCCATAAGGAAGCAGTGTGCCAGAAATGCCGCTATAGAATCTGTACGGCAAAAACCTGCAAGAACTGGGGCACAACGGGGGTGAGTTGCCAACTCGTGAATAGAAAGATATCTACAAACAGAGATCGAATGCATGACCCATCCTAGGTCAATACGATCAGATATAAGTAAACCTCAATATGAATAAAGCTGAAGCATGCTAAACTGGCAATGTAATCTCTACATGAGTGTAATGCCAAGTGCTCGTGCTAGTGCCTCAGGTAATAGCATGTCATGAATATGAGGTATGATCAATGTAATCAAATCTGCACACACGTGGATCCCGTCCACTCGTCACCCAATGACAATAACCATCATGCAAGTAAATATCATAAATCATGTGCATGGAAATATGAGGATATAACCCACCCGTGTCCCTCGCGACACGTCAAAATCATGGAACCGGAGTGCCCAGCATCGGCACTCGAAAACATCATGAAAACTGTGCCCAGCATCGGCACATAAATCCTCATATATCGGGCTCCGTCAGTCCGGATCGGCCCGCGGGCTCTGTCTGCGGTATCAGCCCTCGGCCCCGGCAGGACGCCCAAATCTATCCATCGACTCTGGTCAGTATCCTCCGGATAACCGCCAGGTCCAACCAATCACCGGTAGGTACTCGCCCGCCTCCAGGCTCAATCGGCAAAGCTCATCGATCATCTTGCCGAGGGGAACCATACCGGGTCCACCATGTACCCGCAATCGGCTCATCCACTCCTCGATTCGGGTTTCACATGTCGCTCTCAGCACCGAGAAAACACATGGTGGACGCACTGAAATATCATATCAAGGGTAACCGGGTTTTTAAAGCAATGACATATTCTCTTTTGAAATACCCTCGGTTCCCAAATCCAGAAATATCGTAGAAACAACATATCTCAATGCGTACAGTCAAAGCATGATGTATGCGGCATGTAATAGTAATGCAAGCATATCAGTAAGTCATGCAACATGGAATAATAATGTGCACATGTCGAGGGAGACCGCTCTTTTAAAAGGAATCTGTTTTTAAAGAGTATCTTGCGGTTCCCAAATCCCCAATCAACCTAGAATCATCTATATATGTATACAGGTATAAGTGTACAATATGCCATGCCAGAATCATATCATGAATGCAATAGTACTATAGTGTAGTGACATGGCAATTATCGATGATGAGTGTGTGAGCCGGCAACAAGTGTACGAGGAACATATACATCATCGATAATGGTGCTGGTGTCCTAGCAGCATGACTGAATGTCACAACAATACAAGCGATGCAATGCAAATAGCAGGAATAAGCGGAAACGAATGATCAACGCAAAAGTACAGAACCTGCCCCAATAGATATGTCATGCAACCTTGCCTTTTGAAATAAGACGAATCATGGCTTTTGGTAAAGTAAGGGCTACGGTGTTTTAAGAAAAGATGCATCATTTGAAAATATCCGTATAACCCTTCTGCTTATCTTTAAAATATCCCCGATTCGTTAGTTTTGAAATAGGTATGACTCGGTCTAGTCTAATGTCTACTAAATAATCTAGACAGGAGGGGTATGAAACCACCTAATCTGAGACAATATATAAATATGATAGTCGGTGATCCCGCCTCAATAACATATCGTAAGATATCCTCGAGTCATGAGTGCGGATCTATCATCAATATCGGCTTGTACGGTAGATCGTCGTACGGCATCCCAATAGCTGGGTAGGGGTCAATATCACAGTACCTCATCACATATCAGGTATCACTATCATCAGATCGCATAATCTGGGGTACTACTCTAAGTCTAGTACAAATCGATACCATCTATAAAAATATGAATGCGGGTAAAGCACATGTCCAAAGGCCCGCTAAAACTATCATATCGCACCTCAAAGGCAAACTATGACACATCGCCGATCTCACGGCCTCACATCAAGTATCATCTCAAACCACGTATCATCCTCCAATCCCGTATATAAACACATAGTCCCATACCCATGTGTAGATATACGCACCATCATATGCACTCTAATAAATGAAAGAATGAATGCAAGTATGTGTGTAAATGTATGTGTGAGTGCAACCACTACTCTAGGGTTCGCACTATACTAAACCAATATATTCTTATCATCAAAATATCATTATTACCATCAATAACCCTAAACAACACAAAATAAATATTCGTGTGTATACGTATTCGTATACATCACCACGGACTGCGGGGGTGCTATACGCCATCCACCCGACTTCTCCCCGTAGATATAAATCTACTCACCTTGCTTCTCGTGTGCCAAAGCCGATGTCGCTATCTTCACCTCTTTTGCCTCAACATCACGCGGGGTACCTACAAGTATATCACAATGCTAAAGCACATGAAAATCACATCGGAAACCAAAATAGCACACGCTACCCGCATAGGTAAAAACCTATCGACTCGCATGTAAACACAATCAAAATCCACTTGTCGTTGACGTCCAAACACCACCCGACAGGAATGAATCACCAAATGCCAAAATCCATGCTAAAACAAGTCCCAAATTATACACCAACATAGGAAAATCAACCCAGATTTCACCCTAGATGGAATCAGTCAAAACTAGACATACTCAGGGTCAAAACTAGAGGAAATGGGGGCATGCACAGAAAACGAGGCAATTCCTTAAAATACCTTATTTTAGAATTTTCCATAATTTTTCCCCATTTATCTGTATTTAATTATACCAGAATATTAAAATATTCATTAAAATAATATTAAATTATAAAATTTCCCAAAAATCATATTTTATTATTTTGAAGACGTTACAATCTACCCACCTTAAAGAAATTCGGTCCCCGAATTTAAATTTAAACCCCCAAATACTAAAATATTTCAATACAAATTCCAAGTCATCGGGGCTCCGAAATCATCTATACATAAAACATCATAGCGCAATGCATGCGCATGAGTACTGAGCAGATAACTCAAAAACAACGCTCCATCAAGCATCCCGCAATCATCGGAGTCAAGGTAAGGACACAATGTCAAATCCAATACAAAACCAATATGATATGGATCAGAACTACACATGCAGACATCCAATCTATACATGTGAATAGCTGATGCAACTGTATGCCAAATCTTTTTAAGTCGCTGTGCGATGCGCGTAACACTGCACAGTGGCGGACGTTTCTCATAAGAAAATAACTATATATGTGTATATATATCCTTTGTTTAATAAGCACGTTCCACCATTTTGAAAATAATCAGAAGGGTTTCCTTGTTTTTAAAACGTTTTGTGTCATATCGGACACGTAGGTATATACTGAGACTATAGCTCGCTTTTCGGAAATCCCTTCGATAACTATCGATGCATGCAAAATATATCCAGGCACTGTCCACTGACTAGTCCTGCTCAGAATGAAAGCAAATATCCCACATCATAAAAATGTACTGCTCCAAAAGGAATAAATTCCAAAAATGCACATAACACCACCCTGTGCGTCTGACGCGCACGGAAATCAAAATCCATATATGCGCTAAACATGTGCACAAAACAACATCTAGGTGCAACGGGTGTGCACGAAGCATCTGTCATAGGCAACATGTGTGCCTGACAGCCAAAACAGGTGCATCTGACATGCACGAAGAATCTCGATTTAGTGCATCTGGTGTGCCCCAAAATCGTATCTCAAAACATGCGCCCAACATGCGCGAAAATCCAAATCGGTGCATCCATCATGCACGAATGAAAATCTAGACCCTGCGCACTCAATATGCACGGAATCACAAAATCCAATAGCAACGTCGAATATGCGTAAGTCCAGTCAAAAGCACGGAGTGCAAGAATCCACATCAATATCACAATCAAAATCGACATACCGAAAGGCATCAAATCGAAGTCAGGTGCAATCGTAATGCACAAAATATAAATCCGGTGCAACAAAGGCACGAAATATAAATCTGATGCGATAAACGCAAGAAACATAAAACCGGTGCGACAAATGCACGAAGTATAGAACTGGTGCATCCCATGCACAAATACCAAGCAATAACTCAAATACGTAAGCAGCAACACCAAGTGTATCCAGATATGAAGAATATCATAAACGTGTGCAGCTGCGGGCACAAAACACATATCGATGCACTACAAGTACATATAAGCTATACCGAGTGCAAAATCAAAACACTAAAATTACATGAAACTCTGCTGGAAGCGTAAATCAAATCACCAGCATAAAATAGGCATGAAATCGCAATCAACAGCTCAAGAGTAATAACTATGTACAAGGTATAAATACCCAGTAGGTGCAACCATGGTGCACAAAATCAAATATCATGAAACTCAGTCATTAAGACTAAATCATGCGAATAGATCGCCCAAAATACCGAAATCCAAAGCAACGGATACGTGATAATCAAATCACAAAATCACAAATCATAATTACCGTCGTCGGTATACCCTCCTTCAGGGTCGAGAAGGTACCGGTACATCCGATGCTAGCGGCGCAAGATATCTACTTGCCTCTTGCTCGCGGCTGGCGTCCTCTGCCTCCGGTTCCTGATCTTTCCTGTAGATTACCAACTCGCAATCCATCGGCTCATCGGCCCGGTCAGGTTTGCTGACAGGAACGATTCCGTTCTTGCACTTCCCTGGTCATCTCTCGGTCAATCCTTACGACCGCTCGTAAAGCAGCACATCTCTGGCGCCGACCTCGGGTCCTCTGAATGCATATCACACATCCGATCCTGGGTGCAACTCTTATTGCAGCAGTGTACTTGAAGGAATCCTACTCAAGGTCTCTTCTGATCTTTCCTAAGCCAAACTGTAAGGAGGCTGGTACTCTGGCGTAATCTTTTCTCGCTCTCTGGACCTCTGCGTCCTTAGTACAACATCTCCTCAGAAGCTGGTCGCATCTCTGCGCCTCTGTATGCATGTCTGGCTTTTAATCTTAACGGGGTGTAGTAACAGCTCGTCTGCCTCTCGCACGAACTTCTTGTCCCGCTTGTCTGTATCATCGACCATTCGACGTCGCGTCTTTATCTGCACACTGCAATGTCCTCGGCTACGGTCCACCCGAAGTCTCTAACACGGACTCGAAATCACGAACTCAGTATCTTCATCGCTCAGTAGAAGATATCTAGCCGAACACGTCCTCAGCGTGCATATCGCATCTCTGATGTCAGCGGAGTGGAACGTCATCTTGTCGAAATCCCGTGCAAACTCTTTTCTCCACCTTGCTCCACTATCGACTGATTCGGACTCATCTCATCATGGCTACACAGACTGCGCTCCGACGGCTATGCTCGTATCTGGAGTCTCCCAAGCAGCGTCCCATCACATGATATCCGAATGATGTCGAATCATCCGATCGACTCGTCAGAACCTCACAATCCCCCAAGAGCTCAACATCTCGGGTACAGTTTAATAGTATCGAGTACATGCCACAGCGTCGGTGGTCCAGCCGTAGAAGGGCAAACCCAAGCCTCACTAATGGCGCCGAGGAACTGCCGCAAACCCTAAGGTTCAAAGGCTTTCACACGGTCATTAAGTCGAGTTAGGGTTTCATTCTTCTAGAGGGTCCATAGAATCACCTGCATGTCTTTCCGTATACTTTAAACTTGGAAAATGGGTTCCTGACCTTCGATCGTCTCAATCGACTCTCAACGAATCTGCGTGAAGTCGCCTCTAGCTGGAATCAATCTATCTGATGACCTCGCATCGGGGTAAGCGAACGAACCACATGTCCTAGTCATTAATCCTCGGTGACTAGCGACTCACTATCACATCTCTAAGAATATGCTCATGCTGCAGTAGCTCCAATCATCTGGGCGATATCTCATCACTCGCAGCAACAACTGGCTCATTCGTCGGTACGCTAAGCAGCGCCTCAACCATCATGAATAAGCGATACATCAACGGTCATCACATCCTGGCTGGCCTCTATCAGTGGCTCAATCCTCTGGTACCGTCCGAGAAATCTCGCAACAACGATCTGTCAAACGCCCATAGTGCAGAAACACAAAATACGAAGCCTCAATGCAACCCGTATGTCTCTGGAATCACGCCCCGGTCAGTCCTCGTCCGCGACGAGCTCATGCTGACAACTCGAGCCGTAGCTCACTCTGCCCGTGCAATCGCGGCAGCAAAACCATAACCAGTATCGATGAAGATAGATCATAGGAAGGAATATGACACAATGCAAGGAAATGTACAACCTAAGGTTTCTTAAGCGGAGTGGCGTGTCGTAAGTATGCCGCGGAACATACCCACGGTACGTCACTCTACTTTAGTCACCTATTCCATCAACCAAGGGTCATCCTACACGACGAAAGTTCGGGTCTAATACCCCCTCGACCAAGTCTAAGTTCCGTAAGATCAAGCCTAAGTTCCTTATATAGATAACGCCCTAGGCACCAAATAGTCAAACTTAGACTCGAACCAAGGTCAACCTAGCGCTCTGATACCAACTTTGTCACGACCCGAAAGAGCACGTGACTGGCCCTTGAACCATATGAAGTCTATAGGACCCCATCTGATCCAAGTAAGCCAAAAGCCCAGCAATCTAAAACCATTTAAAGAGTAAATAAGGAAAAACTGTTTTTGAAAAGTAAGGAAATCATGTTTGGAAATCAAAGTTTTTAAATAACTAAGCCGAATATGCATTTTTTTAAAATGTGTAACCTTTCCTGAAAATTTCGGCAGAGTTTCCTTCGTAAAAACTGGCCCCGAACGGGGTACAACAAGAATAATATATATGAAATGATAAAAGGCATCCCCAAGCGGGAGCTAGCTCTTCGTCCAACGACGGTCACAACCACGCAAGCAATAGTAATATACAACGCCAAAGGGCGAGGATCAAAACCCAAAAAAAAGAAACTCAAAACAGCCAGAAAACTGTAATACTACTAGCGCGACTTTAAAGTCGAAATAAAACAACACTGTTTTCTAAGTCTGAAACAAACTACAAGTTTTGGTTGATGGACAATTCTAGATACAATAAAAATACATGAACAATGGCGGTTCTGATACAAAAGAACCCACCTATCCAAGCAAGTCACCCATAAGGAAGCAGTGTGCCAGAAATGCCGCTGTAGAATCTGTACGGCAAAAACCTGCAAGAACTGGGGCACAACAGGGGTGAGTTGCCAACTCGTGAATAGAAAGATATCTACAAGCAGAGATCGAATGCATGACCCATCCTAGGTCAATACGATCAGATATAAGTAAACCTCAATATGAATAAAGCTGAAGCATGCTAAACTGGCAATGTAATCTCTACATGAGTGTAATGCTAAGTGCTCGTGCTAGTGCCTCAGGTAATAGCATGTCATGAATATGAGGTATGATCAATGTAATCAAATCTGCACACACGTGGATCCCGTCCACTCGTCACCCAATGACAATAACCATCATGCAAGTAAATATTATAAATCATGTGCATGGAAATATGAGGATATAACCCACCCGTGTCCCTCGCGACACGTCAAAATCATGGAACCGGAGTGCCCAGCATCGGCACTCGAAAACATCATGAAAACTGTGCCCAGCATCGGCACATAAATCCTCATATATCGGGCTCCGTCAGTCCGGATCGGCCCGCGGGCTCTGTCTGCGGTATCGGCCCTCGGCCCCGGCAGGACGCCCAAATCTATCCATCGACTCTGGTCAGTATCCTTCGGATAACCGCCAGGTCCAACCAATCACCGGTAGGTACTCGCCCGCCTCCAGGCTCAATCGGCAAAGCTCATCGATCATCTTGCCGAGGGGAACCATACCGGGTCCACCATGTACCCGCAATCGGCTCATCCACTCCTCGATTCGGGTTTCACATGTCGCTCTCAGCACCGAGAAAACACATGGTGGACGCACTGAAATATCATATCAAGGGTAACCGGGTTTTTAAAGCAATGACATATTCTCTTTTGAAATACCCTCGGTTCCCAAATCCAGAAATATCATAGAAACAACATATCTCAATGCGTACAGTCAAAGCATGATGTATGCGGCATGTAACAGTAATGCAAGCATATCAGTAAGTCATGCAACATGGAATAATATTGTGCACATGTCGAGGGAGACCGCTCTTTTAAAAGGAATCTGTTTTTAAAGAGTATCTTGCGGTTCCCAAATCCCCAATCAAGCTAGAATCATCTATATATGTGTACAGGTATAAGTGTACAATATGCCATGCCAGAATCATATCATGAATGCAATAGTACTATAGTGTAGTGACATGGCAATTATCGATGATGAGTGTGTGAGCCGGCAACAAGTGTACGTGGAACATATACATCATCGATAATGGTGCCGGTGTCCTAGCAGCATGACTGAATGTCACAACAATACAAGCGATGCAATGCAAATAGCAGGAATATGCGGAAACGAATGATCAACGCAAAATTACAGAACCTGCCCCAATAGATATGTCATGCAACCTTGCCTTTTGAAATAAGACGAATCAGGGCTTTTGGTAAAGTAAGGGCTACGGTGTTTTAAGAAAAGATGCATCATTTGAAAATATCCGTATAACCCTTCTGCTTATCTTTAAAATATCCCCGATTCGTTAGTTTTGAAATAGGTATGACTCGGTCTAGTCTAATGTCTACTAAATAATCTAGACAGGAGGGGTATGAAACCACCTAATCTGAGTCAATATATAAATATGATAGTCGGTGATCCCGCCTCAATAACATATCGTAAGATATCCTCGAGTCATGAGTGCGGATCTATCATCAATATCGGCTCGTACGGTAGATCGTCGTACGGCATCCCAATAGCTGGGTAGGGGTCAATATCACAGTACCTCATCACATATCAGGTATCACTATCATCAGATCGCATAATCTGGGGTACTACTCTAAGTCTAGTACAAATCGATACCATCTATAAAAATATGAATGCGGGTAAAGCACATGTCCAAAGGCCCGCTAAAACTATCATATCGCACCTCAAAGGCAAACTATGACACATCGCCGATCTCACGGCCTCACATCAAGTATCATCTCAAACCACGTATCATCCTCCAATCCCGTATATAAACACATAGTCCCATACCCATGTGTAGATATACGCACCATCATATGCACTCTAATAAATGAAAGAATAAATGCAAGTATGTGTGTAAATGTATGTGTGAGTGCAACTACTACTCTAGGGTTCGCACTATACTAAACCAATATATTCTTATCATCAAAATATCATTATTACCATCAATAACCCTAAACAACACAAAATAAATATTCGTGTGTATACGTATTCGTATACATCACCACGGACTGCGGGGGTGCTATACGCCATCCACCCGACTTCTCCCCGTAGATATAAATCTACTCACCTTGCTTCTCGTGTGCCAAAGCCGATGTCGCTATCTTCACCTCCTTTGCCTCAACGTCACGCGGGGTACCTACAAGTATATCACAATGCTAAAGCACATGAAAATCACATCGGAAACCAAAATAGCACACGCTATCCGCATAGGTAAAAACCTATCGACTCGCATGTAAACACAATCAAAATCCACTTGTCGTTGACGTCCAAACGCCACCCGACAGGAATGAATCACCAAATACCAAAATCCATGCTAAAACAAGTCCCAAATTATACACCAACATAGGAAAATCAACCCAGATTTCACCCTAGATGGAATCAGTCAAAACTAGACATACTCAGGGTCAAAACTAGAGGAAATGGGGGCATGCACAGAAAACGAGGCAATTCCTTAAAATACCTTATTTTAGAATTTTCCATAATTTTTCCCCATTTATCTGTATTTAATTATACCAGAATATTAAAATATTCATTAAAATAATATTAAATTATAAAATTTCCCAAAAATCTTATTTTATTATTTTGAAGACGTTACACCGGTTGACTAGGTTGGACTAGTTGACCATCATCATTACAATGGTTGTTATTTTCATGCAAAGACTTTTGCTTGCTTGATGTGGTTTGCAAAATGAGTGCATGAAAATGATATTGCCTTTGATATGATATGAACCATCACATAATACTTGATTATTATTATGGCTTATGATGCTTTTGGATTATGAGAGGTTGGATGAAAAAAAGAGTTGCTCATTCTTTCATTTGCTTTCTCTCTCTTGCTTGAGCTCTCTCATTCTCTAGCTCTCACCCTCTTCCTCTTGCTCTCTCTACCTCAAGGCAAACCATTCTCATGTGTTGAGACTCATTGCCCTTGAGATAAAAAGACACCAAAACAATCCTCTACTCACTCTAGTTCACAAGGTTTAGCAAACCGAGTGAACTAGTTTCTTCAAAGTTCGAAGAAGAAGCCAAAGGTAGAAGCTTTCGGGTGGATCGATCTTCGGCGCAAGGAGACGACGGGGTGAAGCCGATCTGCACACCATCAAGAGTTGAAGACGAAAGAGTTCAAGAAAGGTATAACCCCCTAACCGAGTAGTTAACAACTCCTAGTTAGGTTGTTAGGTAAATAGTTTAACAAAGATCCGTTTTGAGTCCATGTTACCGCCTCTAGAAAATTATTTTTCATCATTTCCGCAAGCCCGTAAGTACCGGGAGAGGTAGCATGGACTTACAGTGGTATCAGAGCCAGGTTAAACACTATCTAACATGTTAGCAAAGTAACTAGAAGATCGATCAAAGTAAAAGTCGTGAAACGAACCCGAAATATCAAGTTTCTGCCGAATTTTTTTTCTGTTCAAAAAATGATAAATATTATCTTAAAAATTGGCTCAGGCTTTTTATTATACACCCAAGAAATTTGGTCCACCGAACCGATCAAAGCGCTGCGGAAACGCGGCCGGAGCACGCTCCCGCCGCGGTTCCGCGGCCGAGTTGACTCGGCCGTGGTGCAAATTTAGTGCAGTGTGTTTCTGGGGTTGTTTTGGGATTTTTGGGATATGTTTTTTCTGCCCAGGTTTTCCAGAAAGAAAAATTTGTGTTTGGGGCCTAAAAATCCGTATTTTTTATCGAACTTCTAAAGACTAAGGCTAACGGGTTTATATCTGTGATGTGATATTTGTATTGAACGTCTACTAATCGCTATATGTCGATTAGTCGGGGTTATACAAATCTGTGATCTGTAATGTTGTTGGTATGTGTATATGAATTCATTGGATTGTCGCGGGTGAATAGCCGGGGGTTGTGAGACGAGAGTTTTTCTTTTCTTTCAATTCATGTAAATTTGTAAATTGATGTAATATTATTTGTATAGCCACACAACCGGGTCGGGGTTGTAGCCGTCATTGTATAATTTCTGTTTACTATTTTTGCTCCTAGGATAGACCCATGGAGGGGGTGCACAAACTACCGGGTATCTCAAAATGCCGAGTGGCCTACTCACGGTGTTGAGGGAGGTTGCTCCGCTTCGGTTACTTGGCGGGTAGTTTGCCGCACCCGTAGGGGTCTTGGGTGGGGTATTGGCAATTCACCGCGACCGTGTAATCCGCTTTTTGTTACAGGCTCGTACGAATTGCGGATTCCTAGTATATCCAATGTGTTCATCTGTGATCTGAAATGGCTATCATTGCAATATATCTATATATGATATTATTTAGGCGTTGCTTATGTTTTTCAGCCGCGCTAGCCCAGCCCCCGCTCTGTCGTTAGTTAAGTAACCTAACGGGTAATGACGGGGCCCCGTGGCGAATGCGAATGGCATAAGCGTACGTCATATTTTGGTTGTTTTCTGCAATGGTAGGATTAAATGATGGGACGCATTAAAAGAACTAATGCAAGAAAAATAAACCAAAGCAAAAGTCGTTGGAACACTTTCGAAAAACCACTCGGTTCTTTTCAAAACCAACTTTTAAATGCGGAGCTTGAGCCACACCTTTTAAAAGCTATCTCATTCCTTCGATTATATCAAGTTCACTACGTTCACGGTTTCGCCAAAACTATTCGTAGCCCTCCGTCGTTTCATATGAATATTCAATAGTATTCAAGCTATGTTTGTTGACCTTCGTCAAGGCATAGTGATTGGTAGCTGTTGGGTGTTCATATGTAGTATAGATAGATGCATTGGTTTGGGACAGTCGTATTACCTTGTTTACCTTCGTCAAGGGTATATACGGGAGGGTTCAAATTAACCTGGACAATGACGGGTAGAACTTGACATGTGACTTATGATTTGTTGACCTTCGTCAAGATCATAAGAGCATGGGGCAAAAATCCACATCGGGAGTCTCATAAGTACTGAAACTTGCTAGCGATGCATACCATTTGGAGTGTGATGATTCTGGTAGGATTCCTTCAGTTTTGTCACGCGATGATATTTGGATCCCGATCCTACTGTGAGTATATGCTACTCCTCGGGAACTTTTTCACTTAACGATCAATGCTATAAATCAAGTAGGTGTCTAGAAAGGTGTTAGCGGGGCTACGCCCACAGGGAAAAGAGGTTATTTAATTAAGGAACTTCGCGAAAGTGTTGGAAAACCCCCCTCGAAGTACCGACACTGGCCTGGCTGAACGGTTAAGCAAGTATTGTACGGTGAGATTGATCCCGACTAATTCTTCCTTTATGGTTTGAGGAGGGATTCGAGAGACAGTGGGAGCCATCCTGTTTAGATAAATTAAAAACCAATCTAAACTTGCAAGAGCATCATGCTGAGTGTTTTCTTCTCTCTCTCTTAATTGCAGCGACCCTGTGACCACACCTAGGTTACATCTAGATAATAAAATGACTGAATCTGACTGTTATGACTGGCAAAAGTCTGTCCAGATGTCCATTGCCCATGACAAGCTGGAACACCTCTTGACTAATCCAACCCCTGCTGTCTCAGGTCCAGTTTCCCCTGTCACGGATATTCATATCCGCAAGACATCGGAAAAGGAATGCGCGAAATCTAAGTGCCTCGTGTTAGCCTCAGTTGATGGTAAATGCCAGAGGCAGCACGAGAAGATGGACTTAGTATCTATCTTCCTCCATAACAAAGATTTATATGGAAAGCAATCTCGTATCGCAAGATATGAGACCTCGAACGAATTGCTTCAAGAGAGGTTGGCTATCGGGTCATCTATAGGGGGCAAAGTCCGTACAGAGACCAGCTATTTTGAGCTCACGGACCTGAAGACCACATTGAAGAACGGGTCAGGTGTTGACTTAGTTCTACAGTCTCTACCTACTACCCTGAAGGAAATCAGGGAAGTAGAAAGAAAGGGAAAGGCAGAAGTTTCAGGACTGGATATAGTAGAAGAGGGACGTCCCTATTGTTGCGGGAATGAACATTGACAGAAAGATTGCAGGGCTAGCATAGCCAGTAGCCAGAATTCGAAGCATGTTGTGGCTTCGGCTTCGGGTGTGTTTGTAATAGAGAACTGTATGTCAGTTAACCCTACTTCCTGGGTATTGGATACCGGATCAGGATCTCATATCTGTAATTCGTTACAGGCTCTGAGAAACCGTAGGGTTATCAGGAAAGGTGATATGACTCTCAGGGTTGCTAACGGAATGAGCATGGATGCTGAATCCGTAGGGGAATATCACCTTGGACTGACAACTGGGCAGATATTGATTCCGAGTGACTGTTTGTATGTACCAGGTGCGACTTGTAATATCATATCTGTATCCTTACTTTCTAAGGAAGGATATGATTTTACTTTTGTAAGCGATGTAGTAAACATCCACCTAAATCAAGTTCTGATTGGGTCAGGTACATTAAATAACGGTATATACGTATTGAATCAAGCTCAGATATTCAGTGTCCAGAACACACTTAAAAGAAAGTCTCCGGAATTAAATCAGGCTTTCTTATGGCATTGTAGACTGGGTCACATCAATGAGACAAGGTTAATAAAGTTAGATAAAGAAGGATACTTGGATCCGTTCAAGTACCAGTCTTATGCCACTTGTGAATCTTGTCTCATGGGAAAGATGACAAAGACTCCGTTCACTGGACACGGAGTAAGAGCGAGCGAGCTCTTAGGACTCATACACAGTGACGTGTGTGGTCTAATGTCTACACATACGCGAAGCGGTTATTCATACTTCATTAATTTCACAGATGATTTCTCTAGGTATGGACATGTCTTCTTAATGAAGCACAGATCCGAGGCCTTTGAGAAATTTCGGGAATACAAGAATGAAGTTGAAAAACAAACAGGCAAAAGTATAAAGACACTGAGATCTGATCGAGGTGGTGAATACTTGAGTGCCGAGTTTCTGGACTACTTAAAAGAGAATGGAATTCTCTCTCAGCGTACTCCTTAATACACACCACAACACAACGGTGTATCGGAAAGGCGGTATCGAACCCTATTGGATATGGATCGTTCCATGATGAGAAAGGCTGAGTTACCGCGATCTTTCTGGGGTTATGCACTAGAAACAGCTGCATATCTCTTGAACAAAGCTCCAACCAAGACTGTGCCTACCACCCCATATCAGATGTAGAGTGGGAAAAAACCCTGTCTTAAGTATCTTAAGACATGGGGATGTCCAGCTTTTTTAAAAAAGCAGCATGCGGACAAGCTCGAGGCACGTTCAGTACAGTGTAAATTTGTGGGATACCCAAAGAACTCCAGGGGGTATCTTTTCTATTCCACAGAGGAACAAAAAGTTTTTGTTTCTCAACATGCCCGCTTCTTGGAAAATGAGATTTTGGAAAACCAGATAAGTGGGAGTGCAATAGAACTGGAAGAAATTCCAGAACCACAAGCTATTACTGAAAGCTTGGAAGAGCCAGTAGTTTCAGGAGAACCGGACATTCCTGCGCTACTCCGCAGGAGTTGTAGGCAGTCTCATCCGCCCGAGAGATACTACGGTTTTCTCATAGACGGGGATAGAGAGGATTGCACCATGGATTATGGTGAGCCTACTAGCTTCCAGCAAGCCATTCAGAGCGGTGACTCGGTAAAATGGTTGGATGCAATGCGGACCGAAATGGAGTCCATGTACACCAACAAAGTTTGGACTTTGGACTTTGCTTCAGAAGGGGTAAAACCCGTAGGCTGCAAATGGATCTTCAGAAAGAAGATTGGTGTTGATGGGCAGGTTGAAACCTATAAAGCTAGGCTCGTTGCAAAGGGGTTTCGTCAAAGACCTGGTTTGGACTATGACGAGACCTTTTCTCTGGTAGCCATGCTCAAATCCATTCGGATCCTTCTTGCCATTGCTGCCTTCCACGATTATGAAATCTGGCAGATGGACGTAAAAACGGCTTTTCTAAATGGTAATTTAGAAGAGTGCGTCTATATGGATCAGCCAGAGGGATTCATTCAGAGTGGGAGCAGCGGTAAGGTGTGCAAGTTGCTCAAGTCCATTTATGGACTGAAGCAGGCATCGCGGAGTTGGAACATCTGCTTTGATGATACTGTCAAGGAATTTGACTTTATCAAAAATCCAGATGAACCATACATCTACAGTAAGGTTGTAGGGAGAACTGTGGTATTCCTCGTCTTGTACGTGGATGACATTCTCCTAATAGGAAATGATATTCCTATGATACAGTCAGTCAAAGGATTCTTGTCGCAGAGGTTCTCCATGAAGGACCTGGGCGATGCTAACTACATTCTGGGGATCCAGATCTATCGTGATAGATTTAAAAGGATGTTGGGACTTTCAGATTCCAGGTACATTGACACCATACTGAAAAGATTCAGTATGGAAGATTCCAAGCGCGGTAATTTACCGGCTTGTCATGGGATCACCCTCTCCAATGAGATGTCTCCCAAGACTGATTTGGAAAGGGATCGCATGTCTATTATACCCTACGCTTCTGCGGTAGGCTCTATAATGTATGCGATGTTATGTACCAGACCAGATGTAGCATACGCATTGAGCGTTGTAAGCCGGTATCAGTCGGACCCAGGGGAGAAACACTGGATAGCGGTAAAGAACATTCTCAAGTACCTGAGAAGGACTAAGGAGATGTTCTTGGTGTATGGCGGAAAAGACCTCCAGATCGAGGCCTTTGCTGACTCCAGCTTCCAGAGTGACAAGGATGACTCCAAGTCCATGTCGGGTTATGTATTTACCCTCAATGGAGGGGCGGTTTGCTGGAAGAGTTCCAAGCAGGGGACCGTTGCTGACTCAACTATGGAAGCGGAGTACATAGCTGCTTGCGATGCCGCAAAGGAAGCTGCCTGGATGAAGAAGTTCCTCACGGAGCTTCAGGTGGTTCCTACCATTGTTGATCCAATACCGCTGTATTGCGACAACAACGGCGCTATAGCTTTAGTGAAGGAAACCAGGTCCCATCAGAAGTCCGGCACATTTTGAGGAGGTTCCACCTGATCAGGGAGATCATTGATCGCCAGGAGATCGAGGTAAAGAGAGTAAATTCAGAAGATAACACTGCAGATCCACTCACGAAGGCCCTACCCCAAACTCAGTTCGAGCGGCTGATCGAGATGATAGGTCTTCGATACGCCAGTACATGGCCTTAGTGCAAGTGGGAGATTGTTAGTGTATATGCCCTAGAGGTCATTACTGTATCATACTAGTTTGTATATTACTTAATGGAAGCTTGGGATATTCACAGTTGTATAGAAAATCTTGCTCAAAATGGTAGTATGCTACTTGGTTTGTTTCTACTTTAATGTGTACATGTGTTTATTTTATTATATCACCTATACGCATTAGTGGAGCCCTTGGGATCTTTGCTTGATTACCAGCGTTGTGATGGCAGTCACACTCGTGGGGGCTGGGTAATCCATAAGCACATCCTTATACAGGTCCCTAGTCGCAGGACTATCGAGACAGGGTATCGATACTCCGGAGTAGACTAGCGTGTGCGCTTCTCATCCCAGCAGGGGAGACGGTCTGTCCCACAGCCGTCAGTACGTCGAACTTGAGATAGTATGCGGGTGCTCGTTAGGTTACGAGTACACTAGACAGGACTCGTCGGGAACTGATTGGTTGGTATTATACCTATCGTCAGTTATCAGTTCCCAGGTGACATGAGTACGGCTTAGTCCGCTGACTTGACACTGTCACTTCTCCTCGAGTGTGTTCCCACTGTACTTTGATTACTACCCTACCACGGCTCAAAGGAGTCGTGCAAACAAGTAGTACTTGGGTGCAGTCCCGAAGCACTTAGAGGCAGTGACGGTTAGACAAGATTCGTCTCTCTCGGTATTGGGGGTTGACATCGCGCTGTGTCTAGGAGAGCCATTACACGAGTAGTCCCTGGCCAGGGGAAGCGAGATATACTGGTAGGCTTCCAGTGTTATCTCAGGGTGTTCTGGGCTTCACTCCGACACGACTTGTACCGCTTTTAGGGGACTGACGTTTACCGCCCCCTAGGCCCGCCATGCGATGTATCAGACGAACAGACCGGACTGTACGGAGATTGTCACATTCAGGCTCAGTAGGAGTTCAGATGGGTTTCACCTCGTCAGTCTTCTTGTCGGCATCTACCCGGGGGCCGTTACGCCCAGCTAGTGCCGCTTGCGGTCTGTGGTTAAACCCACTGCCAGCGTAGTGTCGAGTCTTTAGAGTCCCACACAGAAAGCTATTCGCCTTTAGGCAAAGGAGTAGAGGTCGCATGGTTTTGCGACAGGGTTCGGTCACATCCGTGCACTTGTGCACGTTTAGTGTCCGGACAGTTAACACTGGCGGGCTTTGGTTTAAGGCAGATCCTAGTGTACGTTTTGGGATTGGTTTTATCTCGTTTGTATTCATGTTCCTCAGAACGCGGATGCGGGTGTGTATGCACAGTTGACAGAGAGACAGAGGCAGAGGATTCTCATTGGGGTTGTTAACTGTTGACTGTTGACCATTGACTTTTTGCTAAACCCTAATGAGAATAAGAAATATGATTAGCAATAATATTAATTAAGTATTATAGTGACATGGTTGTTGAGGGGTTGACTTTGTTTACTTGTTGACTTTGTTGACCGGTTGAATAGGTTGGACTAGTTGACCATCATCATTACAATGGTTGTCATTTTCATGCAAAGACTTTTGCTTGCTTGTTGTGGTTTGCAAAATGAGTGCATGAAAATGATATTGCCTTTGATATGATATGAACCATAACATAATACTTGATTATTATTATGGCTCATGATGCTTTTGGATTATGAGAGGTTGGATGAAAAAAAGAGTTGCTCATTCTTTCATTTGCTTTCTCGCTCTTGCTTGAGCTCTCTCATTCTCTAGCTCTCACCCTCTTCCTCTTGCTCTCTCTACCTTAAGGCAAACCATTCTCATGTGTTGAGACTCATTGCCCTGGAGATAAAAAAGACACCAAAATAATCCTCTACTCACTCTAGTTCACAAGGTTTAGCAAACCGAGTGAACTAGTTTCTTCAAAGTTCGAAGAAGAAGCCAAAGGTAGAAGCTTTCGGGTGGATCGATCTTCGGCGCAAGGAGACGACGGGGTGAAGCCGATCCGCACACCATCAAGAGTTGAAGACGAAGGAGTTCAAGAAAGGTATAACCCCCTAACCGAGTAGTTAACAACTCCTAATTAGGTTGTTAGGTAGATAGTTTAACAAAGATCCGTTTTGAGTCCATGTTACCGCCTCTAGAAAATTATTTTTCATCATTTCCGCAAGTCCGTAAGTACAGGGAGAGGTAACATGGACTTACAGCAATATCAAATGTACATAATAAACCAAACTATACTACCATTGCATCCAGGCTATCCACCACGAAAAATCCGCAACATCACAGCACAACACAGAACATCAACGTGACTGTCACGTTCACAAATCCGTCTAAAAGGGCTATAGCAGTTAGACAGGATTTACCGATCTAATGACATTCACGGTCGCAGATATAATGTAAATACTGTGAAATAACATATTTAAAATTTTCGATCGATCAAAATTCCCGAAGTGGGCCCCAAGCACAACTGTAGCACTCAAAGGAAATCTGGGCCCAAACAGAACATTCCAAAAACCCCATTTCCAACACAGAAGCCCACTGTAAAAATTTGGTGCTATGAATAGTTAAAGTGGCGGCGGAACTGCGGCCAATGCGTGGGTTTGGCCGCGGTTCCGCGGTGGAACAGTGACGTCACGCGACCAAATTTTCACAGAATGCTTAGAAAACCTTGCTCTTAATTTTACAATGTACCAAATAATTTTTAGAGCACGGGAAAAATTCAACAGAAATTGTGCTTGAAAATACGGTTTTTGGAAAATCCGTTCGATCGAACTTGTAAACACTTTAGAGCAAGCTAGACTAGGTTAATGGCGTGGCTCTGATACCAGTGTGAGTGCACTGCAGTGCCCCGGCCGTCAATCCGACGCCGGAATGCGGAAATGAAACTTTTACGAAACTTGTAAACCGGCACTACCGCGCACTATAAACCCGGATCGGGCCATTAACCTAATGCTAACTAACTAAAGAAAGGGTAGAAAGCTATACCGAGCGATCCGTGTCCTTCGGTCTTCGGCCTCCACTCTGATCTCCTCACGGAATCTCTGGTCTTCATCTCCTCCTCAGCTACACCTAGTGAGTAAGCTACATCTGGTCTGGTACATAACATTGCATACATGATTCACCCGTCTGCCAAAGCATAGGGTATCCCTTGAATGCGAGCCCTCTCCAAATCAGTCTTAAGAGACATCTCTTTGGAGAGAGTGATTCCTGAACAGCGGGTACATTACCACGCTTAGAATCATCCATACTAAACCCCTTTAGCATGGTGTCTATGTACCTGGATTGGGAAAATCCCAAATCTATTTAGATCTATCTCTATAAATCTATATCCCCAGTATGTAGGAGACATAATTTAGATCTTTCTTGGAGAACCATGTGATAAGGGGTGCTTGACCGAGTGTAGCATAGGAACACCCTTTCCAATCAAGAGTATGTCATCCGCGTACAATACGAGGAAGACAACCATACTCTCTACAACAAGTCTTATTTATACATGGTTCATTTACCTTTTTGATGAAGTCAAACTCTTTGACAGTTCATTAAAACAGATGTTCCATCTCCGCGATGCCTGCTTCAACCCGTAGATGGATTTAAGAAGCCTGCACATGCTTCCGGTGCTCCCTCTGTCTACGAAGCCCTTTGGCAGTGTCATATACACGCTCTCTTCTAAATCACCATTTAGAAAAGCAGTTTTGACGTGCAGTCTACCAGATATCGTAGTCATGGTATGCAGCAATGGCAAGTAGTATCCTGATAGACTTTGTAGGGTTCCTAGGCACACTAATGAGGTCTCATAAGTGATCAAACATGCCCAATTCAAAAAATTTCATGTGCCTACAAACCCTAATACGGATCGTTAACTAGATTTATAGGTGATGCGATGCAAGTTAATGACTTTAACTAAAAGGGAAGGGGCTACAACCTTTGTAGATCCGGTCCTCCACCTCCATAGCTCCGTGATGAAGTCCCTCCGCTGTACCCATCGGATCTCGGACTCTCGCGGTGGTTTCATCGAAGAATTGATCGGGCTAGGTCGTCGACCTCGATGCCGAAGATGATCTACGTCGAGGCAACTCAAGATCAAACTCCAACTTCACCAAGTCATGAAACTTGTGAAGAAAACACCCTATACTACTTGGCAAGTGGTAGAGGATGAAGAAATAGGAAGTGGGTTCACTTTAGAATTGGATTTCTCACTCTTTTTCTCAAGTTTCCATTGATGGAGGCAAGTTTTTCTTCTTGTTGAAGATGAAGAAGAAGAATAAAGAATATATGATAAGTATTTTCCAAATAGAAAATAAAATGAATATTTATCATATAGCAACCATAGTTAGGTGTAGAGAATAAACTATAGTTAGGTTGAATGGTTAGGGTTAAGTAAACAAACAAAATGGTCAAGCTTTCAACACTTCATGAAGCTTCATGAAAGAAACAAAATAAGCCACCATTCTATTTATCTTTCAAAGATGAATAAATAAATAAAAGAAATAGTTAAGAAAATGAAAACCCTAACCATTACATAACAATGGTTTAATCTTAACATACACCCTAACATTCATGTATCATCAAACATGATACAATCATGTGCACAAAAAATATATCACATATACAATGTGCATTTCAAGTGAGAAAATCCATTTAAAGTGAACCAATACTAGTTAATGCAAAGTAATATATCAAATATATAATTATGCATTAAATCAATACTTGATTTAACGATCCGGTCATATCGCATATAACCGACTAGTATCAAATGTATCAGCTTATCGAATCAATCTTTGATTCGATAACTAGGTTATATCGCATACAACCATTCGATACATTCATCGCGAGAATAGAATACGGTATCACATACACGCATTATTCTCGGTCCCTCACATATCTCATATGCGCACCTATTTCGTTTCGCTTGAGCCAGGAAACCTCTGTGTAGGACTCTAAAGACTCGTCAATACGCCGGCAGCGGATGATGATCATATCAAACACGCACAAGCCGCAAGCGGTCTGCTAAACGTAACGGCCACCCGGGTATTGAGCGATCAGAAGATCGACGAGCAAGCCCGCTCACACTCCTGTGAATCCAACCAGTAACACTTACCGTACAGTCCGGTCTGTTCGTCTGATATGTCGCATATCTCGCCTAGGGGTGGTAAACGCCAGACCCCAGTAGCTTGATAAGTCATGCCGACGTAAGGTCCATAACATTCGTGAAACTACTGATAACTCTTACCAGTATATCACTGCAACCCTGGCCAGGGATTTCCTGTTATGGCCAGTCGTGCATAGCGCAACATCAACCCCCAATACCGGGAGAGACGAATCCCCTCCTATCGCTCATTGCGTCCATGTGAATCGGGACTGTACCCAAAAACCATCTGTTTTCACGACTCAGTAGACCGTGGTAGGGTGGAAATCAAAGCACAGTGGGAGACACACAAGACTCTATGACGATCTCGGGTCAACAGACCAAGCTGCACCAGTGTCACCAGAGAACTGCCATCTTACGTGAGGTATAATACCATCTGGGAGTTCTCGGCGAGTCCGTTCAGTGTACCCAGTCTCCACTGAGCACCCGCATACCATCTCCGATGTCAAACACCAATGGATATGGTATCATCCATTGCCCATCACATGGGTCGAGAAGATATACGCTAGTCTACTCTGGAATATCGATGCCCCGTCTCGATATTCCCACGACTAGGAACAATGAAGGATGTACTCATTGACTACCCAGGCCCCACTAGTATGATCTACATCGTATTCCTGGAAGTCGAGTACACATCCTAAGGGCTTTATCAACATGTAACAGAGAGACAGAAAGTATACATGTTAAGATAAAGAGCAACCAGATAGCGTACTATCATGTCGAGCAAGAAAGTCCTACCTATATATGACCCAGCATCCACTACAATATACATCCAATGTACAGTAATGGCCTCTAGGGCATACATATAACTAACAATCTCCCACTTGCACTAGGGCCATCTGTAGCAGTAGTTGTAGTATCTAATACTCAACCATCCCCTAAAATTCTCTCTTTGGGAAAAGGCCTTCGTGAGTGGATCCGCCGTGTTATCCTCTGAGTCTACTCTCCTAAACTCGATCGCCCTGGAGATCATCTATCTCCATGATCAGGTGATGCTGCCTCAGAATATGTCTGGGTCACTGATGGGACCAGGGTTCACGGGCCAAAGCCACACTTCCATTGCCACACAATGGTAGGAACCCAGTTCATCTTATGAACCAATATACACCCAAACTGCCACTTTGGTAGTATCTTTAATAGCGATGTTACCAGCCTTTATCGTCTAGTTTGCCACGGCATCTAGCTTGGAACTCTTTCAACATACCGTCCCTCCACTGAGGGTAAAGACAATGCCTGTGACTGACATTCAGTCGTCTTTATCACCCTGGAACCTTTCCAGTGATTCTCCTCAGGATCGATTGATACTATATCACTACAGCTAGTGAAAATCCTAACATCCATTTAGATCTATCTCATAGACCCGAATCCCAGGATTTAGGAGGTATCAATTTGATCCTGCATGGAGAATCCTTGTGATAAGTGGAGATTGACCGATCGTAGTATAGGAAACTCTTTTCCTATCAAGAGTATGTCGTCCACGTACAATACGAGGATGACCACCTTACTCTCTACTACCTTTTTGTACATACAAGGTCTATCTATTATTTTGATGAAGTCAAACACTTTGACTACCACATCAAAACAGACGTTCCAACTCCGCGATGCTTGCTTTATTCTGTAAAGCAACTTGCACACGTTTCCGCTGATCCCACTGTTTACGAAGCCCTCTGGCTGTGTTCTTATAGACGTTCTCTTCTAAATCATTATTTAGAAAAGTAGTCATGGCACCCAACCACCAGATATCGTAGTCATGGTATGTAGCAATGGCAAGTAGGATCCGGATGGACTTAAGCATAGTCCCTGGAAAAGGTTTCATCATTATCCATGCCTGGTCGATGACGAAAACCTTTAACAAGTCTAGCTTTGAAAGTCTCAACCTTTCCATCCACACCAAATAATCTTCTCAAGATATACTTACTCCTGATGGGGATTTAACCCTTCAGATATAGCAGCTATAGTCCATACTTTGCTGGTGTACATGGATTCCATCTCAGATCGCTAAGCATCCAGCCATTCTTACAGAGCCCCTACTCTTGATGGCCTGCTCGAAACTAGTTAGGCCATCATCTCATGATGCAATCCTCGCTCCCACTGTCATCGAGAAACCGAAGTATCTCTCAGGCAGGTGAGGAACCCTGCTAGATCGGCGGAGAGGCTGAGGTTCGTTGGAGACTTTTGAATCCTTTGGTTCTGTCAAATCATCAGCAGTTTTGTATAGCTGGAACCTTTCCAATTCTACAGAACTGTCCTTGCCTCGATCTTGTCCGGATTTTTCTTTAGACATATGCCGGACAATCCTAAATCTTAACTTACTTAAGAGATAGGCTCTTCCCATACCATATCTTATATGGAGTGGTAGGCACTGATTTGATTCGAACCTAATTCAATAGGTATGCAGCTTCTCAAGTGCACAACCCCAAAAGGAAATAGGTAACTCAGTAATACTCATCATAGAGCACACCATATCTAATATTTTGCGATTGCTCCACCCCGATACACCGTTGTGTTGTGGTGTATTCAGAGGAGTAATACTGAGTGAGAATCTCATTTTCCTTTAAAATAATTCAGGAATTCTATGCACAAGTATTCTCCTCCCTGATCTTATCATAGGACATAATACTTATACCCTTATTGATTCCCTACTTCTAGCTTATATTCTGTGAATATCTCAAAAGGTTCGGACTCATGTTTCAACAGGAATATATGACTGAATCTTGAGAGATCATCAGAGAACGTAATGAAGTATAAAGAACCGGTCCTGGCATGTGTAGACAGGGGAGTTTACATACATCATCATATATCATTCCCAAGAGTTTACTACCTCTTTCTCTGTTTCTAATAAACAGAGCTATGGTCATCTAATCTTTGTGACATGACTGGCAAGTTTCATAAGATGTAAATTCAAACTGATTTAAATATGCATCTAAAATGTAACTTCAGCTAGTCGGGGCGCATTGATATGACCTAGTCTACAATGCCTCAAGAAAGAATCGTTCATTTCTGAACTCTTCCTCTTGTGTGTGTTCTGTATACTAAGAACTGTAGTTTGATTTAGAACGTCAATGCTTTTAGATAACATGCCTGAACTGATCAACTTTTGATATAGGAAATGTTCAAAACATTATCCATCGATACAAAATTTTATCATTTCTTTAATAAATAAAGAGATTGATATGATTTTGTATATCAGGTTCGGTATCTAATAGCATTTGTTCAGAATCAATGTATTGGTAATACAGGGTGACAGTGACCAACAGACTTGGCTGCAACACTTGCCCCGTTTTCTGTCTCATGAAACTTATCACCCGTTCTCAGTTTTCTACCTTTTTGTAGCCCTATGTAACAGATTACATATCTAGGATCCTGATCCGGTATCAAATACCCAGGATTCAAAGGATACTGAGAAACAGTTCTTTATAATGAACACACCCGAAGGAGATGCGTCTCATGCACTTTCTTCGTTTGGGCGGCATATGAATTCTGGTATTCCCTATTTCCTGCTCTGTCTTATAACAATTATAAGTTGGAGCGGGACCAACTTGCCCCAGCTCAGTATAACAAGCGTGTTCGGTCAATACATCCATATTATTATCTTAATTAAGGCGTGATATGGTCGCTACCTGGAGAGAGAGAGAAGAAAACACTCTGCGTGCGCTCTTGCAAGATTAGATTGGTTATATATTTTATCTAATCAGGATGGCTTCCACTGTTTTTATCAAATCTTCCATCAAACCTTAAAAGGAAATACTAGCAATGATTAATTGCACTCTACAAGTTCGCCAATCTTTCAGCCAGGCCAGTGTCGGTACTTTGAGGGAGGTTCCCCGTGCTTTCGCACGGACCTAATTACAGTAAACCTCGTTTTCCCAGAGGCGTAACCCCGTTGACACCTTTCTAGACACCAACTTGATCGGCTAATTGCAAAGTGCAAAACTCTCCCAGGAGTAACAATTACTCGCAGTGGGTATCGGGATCCAACTATCATATAGAAGGTATGCAATCTCATTGCAAATTTCAACACTTGAAACTCCCGATAATGGTTTTTATCCCTAGCACCTATGACCTTGGCTAAGGTCAACAAATCATAGGTACTAGTCAAGTTCTACCCGTCGTTTCGTGATTAATTAGACCCACCCATATGACCCTTAGCTAAGGTCAACAAAGCACAGTGGGAGACACACAAGACTCTATGACGATCTCGGGTCAACAGACTAAGCTGTACCAGTGTCACCAGAGAACTGCCATCTGACGTGAGGTATAATACCATCTGGGAGTTCTCGGCGAGTCCGTTCAGTGTACCCAGTCTTCACTCAGCACCCACATACCATCTCTGATGTCAAACACCAATGGCCAACCCGGTATTGAGCGATCAGAAGATCGACGAGCAAGCCCGCTCACACTCCTGAGAATCCAACCAATAACACTTATCGTGCAGTCCGGTCTGTTCATCCGATATGTCGCATATCTCGCCTAGGGGTGGTAAACGTCAGACCCCAGACCCCTAGACCCCTACGAGAGCGGCAAGCAACCCTACCAATTCTAGGGTTAGGAGACCCGGACTCGACTCCTCGAGATGGTCTCCCACTGGACCCCAGAACCCGGTTACTTTTGCTCCCTTCCTTGGGTCTATCCTAATGCAGAAAAGTAAATAATATACAAATGGTGACATCTTCCGCAACCTGGAAGTGCCCCAATAAAAGAATATTACATATAAGTTTTTACATGAATGAAAATGAAAAACACTCATCTCACATAAAAAAAACCCGGCTATTCGAGCACGACGATCCAATATAACATATCCAGCAACACATAACATCACATGTCATCAACGTAAGTAAATATGCACATCCCAATTGTCGTTGACATATAGCAACGAAACCGGCGATATCACATATTACACTTACGGTCACAGAAAAGAAAGTGTAAAACTACAACAGTTGGAATCCGCAACCTCTTTAGACATCGCATGTCTAATCAAATGAAATACTTAGACATCGCATGCCTAACAATTATAAACCCTGCATTTTAGTCTCATTTGTTAGTTGTATGTATGCCCTAGAGGCCAGTATTGTACAGATGATGTATATTATATTGGATGCTTGGACATATATAGAGATGACTTTCTTGCTCGATATGATAGTATGCTATCTGGTTACCCTTTATCTTAACATGTACACTTGTCTCTTTAAACTGTCATATAGTTACTTGCTGGTAAAGCCCTTAGGATGTGTACTTGACTACCTGGACTGTGATGCAGATCATACTAGTGGGGACATGGTAGTCCATAGGTACATCCTTCAAGGTCCCTAGTCGTGGGTGTATCGAGACGGGGCATCGATATACCAGTGTAGACTAGCGTATACGGTTCTCGATCCATGAGATGGGCGATGGATGATCCCATATCCATTGGTGTTTGATATCAGAGATGGTGTACGGGTGCTCAGTGGAGACTGGGTACACTGGACGGACTCGCCGAGAACTCCCAGATGGTATTATACCTCACGTCAGATGGCAGTTCTCAGGTGACACTTGTGCAGGTTAGTCTGTAGACTCGAGATCGTCATAGAGTCTTGTGTGATTCCCACTGTGCTTTGATCTCCACCTTACCACGTCCATGAGGGCATGCAAAACGGTGGTCTTTGGGTACAGTCCCGAGTCATATGGAGGCAATGAGCGATAGGAGGGGTTTCGTCTCTCCCGGTATTGGGGGTTGATGTTGCGCAGTGCTCGATTGGCCGTAACAGGGAAGTCCCTGGCCAGGGCTGATCAGAGATATGCTGGTAAGTGTTACCAGTAGTTTCTCGACCCGTTATGAGCCTCTCATCGGCACGACTTATCGGTTATTGGGGTCTGACGTTTACCACCCCTAGAATTGATATGCGACATATCAGACGAACAGACCGGACTGTACGGTAAGTGTTACTGGTTGGATTCACAGGAGTGTGAGCGGGCTATCTCGTTGATCTTCTGATCGCTCAATACCCGGATGGCCGTTACGTTTAGCAGACCGCTTGCGGCTTGTAGGTGCTTGATATGATCATCATATGCTACCGGCGTATTGACGAGTCTTTAGAGTCCTACACAGAGGTTTCCTGGCTCAAGCGAAACGAAATAGAAGCGCATATGAGATATGTGCAGGACCGAGAATAATGCGTGTATGTGATACCGTATTTCATTCTCGCGATAGATGTATCGATTGGTTATATTCGATATAACCTAGATATCGAATCAAGGATTGATTCGATAAGCCGATACATAGGATACTAGTCGGTTATATGCGATATGACCGGATCGTTAAATCAAGTGTTGATTTAATGATTTAATGTATAATTATATATTTGATATATTACTTTGCATTAGCTAGTATTAGTTCACTTTAAATGGATTTTCTCACTTGATGTGCAAGTTGTATATGTGATATACTTTTGTGCACATGATTGTATCATGTTTGATGATACTTGCTCATTTGGTTAAGTGTAAAGAATTAAACCTTGGTTAGGGTTTTTATTTATTCATTCTTTTATTTTCTTTTTATTTGGATTAAAAAGAAATGGCAAAAGAATACAAAATGGTTTCTTTCTTTCATGAAGCTTGTTGAAGCTTCATGAAGCTTTGACCAATGTGACCATTTTGTCTTCATGCTTAACCCTAACCATTCTCACTTGATCATGGTCTATTCTCTACACCTAACCAAGGTTAGAAGATGATAAGTAATGATTTTATTATTCATTTAACACAACACTTATCATATTCTATCTTCATTCTCTCCTTCTTCTTCAAGAAAGAAAATAAGACTCCATCAATGGAAACTTGAGTTCTAAAGTGAGAAATCCAATTCTAAAGTGAACCCACCTCCTATTTCTTCATCCTCTATCTCTTGCCAAGTTGTCTTGGGTGTTTTCTTCACAAGTTTCACAACTTGGTGAAGTTGGAGCTTGAACTTGTGATGCCTCGACGTAGATCTTCTTCGGCACGAAGCCGACGACCTTGCCCGCCCATTTCTTCGATGAAGCCGATGCTTGAGTCCGGGATTCGAGACGGACAGCGAGAGAACGACTACATGGAGCTAAGGAAGTGGATAACCGGATCTACAAAGGTTGTTGCTCTCTTCTTTTAGTTAAGATGTTAACTAGTTTACTGTTTCGCCTAAATTTCTAGTCGACGATCCGTATTAGGGTGTCTCGACACCCATAAAATTTGAAATTGGCATGGTTGATGCCTTGTGAGATCTCATTAGAGTGCCTAGGAACCCTACAGTGGTATCAGAGCCTAGCTAGAGCCTTAGGCGAAGTCTAGACGATGTTTGAAACCCGATCGAACCGAAACCCTAAAACCCAAAATGCTCTCTGGAAATTTTCTGAAAATTTGGATTTTTGTCAATTAAAAATATGCAGAAAAATAAGCAGGGTCTTATTTGAATTACTGTGAAATACGAGGGCCTAAATCGATTTTTCCACCGCGGAACCGCGGCACGAGCTAAGCATGTGCGGCGGTTCCGCGGCCGTACTGTCCCCTTGTCTGATGATCTCTGCACAGTAACTCATATAATTTAATGCTATATTTTATGGGTATTTTTATTGTGACTCTACAGATGAGTATTCTGGGGTTGTATTGGAATCAAAGATTCGATCGGATTTTCAAATTTTGTCTGTGTGGTTTTCCGGATAATTTTCGAATATGTTAAAAAGTTCGACCGGATATAAATACCCAACTTTTCCCCTGCCGGAAAATTTCCAAGTGTTGGATTTTTCCATGGTTTAAAGACGTTCTAAGTAGTGCAAGTAACGCGATGGTCCCTCTAGAAGACAACAAACCTTAACTCGATTATGTGACCGTCTTGAACTACCCTTTGAACCTTCGGGTTTGGGGCAGTACGGCGTGCTACATGTGAGGCGTTGGCTTGACCCTTCTACGGCTGGACCGTTGGTACTGAGGCATGAAATGAATGTCTTTGAACTTATTTCATATGTTGATCAGAGTCGGGAAAACTTGGGTGTTCGAATGTTCGATCGGAAAGTTTAATATTTTCTATTTATCTGGATTGGGATACAATAATTGGAATTCACAAACAGTTATGAGATAACTGAATGAATGTTATAAATCTAGCGGTTTAGTCTCACTTGATATTGAAAAGAGTTTTCGATAATGAGACTAAAATGCGGGGTTTATAATTGTTAGGCATGTGATGTCTAAGTATTTCATTTGATTAGGCATGTGATGTCTAAACAGATTGCGGATTCCAATTGTTGTAGTTTTACACTTTCTTTTCTGTGACCGTAAGTGTAATATGTGATATCGCCGGTTTCGTTGCTATATGTCAACGACAATTGGGATGCGGATATTTACTTACGTTGATGACATGTGATGTTATGTGTTGCTGGATATGTTATATTGGATTGTCGTGTTTGAATAGACGGGGGTTTTTATGTGAGATGCGTGTTTTTCATTTTTCATTCATGTAAAAACTTGTATGTAATATTCTTTTATTTGGGGCACTTCCAGGTTGCGGAAGCTGTCACCCTTTGTATATTATTTACTTTTCTGCACTAGGATAGACCCAAGGAGGGGAGCACAAGTAACCGGGTTCTAGGGTCCAGTGGGAGACCATCTCGAGGAGTCGAGTCCGGGTCTCCTAACCCTAGAATTGGTAGGGTTACTTGCCGCTCTCGTAGGGGTCTAGGGGTGTGGGATTGGCTATTCATCACGACCGTGGAATCCGTGTTTTATACTGGCTTGTATTGAAAACACGGACGTCCTAGTATATCCAATGTTTCATATGTTTCTTCTGCTGTGATATCTGTGATGTGATCATGTGATGTTCTCTGATAGATACTTTATATAGTATATATGATATATTATATAGACGTTACTTATGTTTTACACCCGCGCTAGCCCTGCCCTGCTCTGTCGTTAGTTACCTAACCTAACGGTGCACGAGGGGACATCGAGGCGAATGCGGATGGCATAAGTGTACGTCGTATTTATCTGTGATGTTTAGGTATTTAAATGATGGGACTTCATTAATGTGATTAATGAAATAAAAGAAACCAAAAGATGTTGTAGAATCAAATTTTAAACAAAACAGGTAGCTATAGTTCTTGCTTTGCATAGCGGTATATATGATATACCCTGCACCTTATTCGATGAGGAAAGGACCGAGATCCCTTCACCGGGAGTGACTCCTTTAGCAACAACTGGCAGATGCTACACACTCGGTTTGTTTTTTGATTGCTTCTATAGTTTCTGCTTTGCACAGTGATATATATAATATATTCCGCACCTCATTCGACAAGGAAAGGGCCGACGATCCCTTCACCGGGAGTGACCCCTTCAGCAAAACTAGAAAAGCCTCAAAATCACTCCATTTCAAAACTTCACTTGATTCTACAACGATATCAAGTTCTTTACGCTCATGGTTTTTCTGAAAAACCTGCGTAGCCCTCCGTCATTTCAGATAGATATTATTTAGTATTCGTACTATGTTTGTTGACTTAGTCAAGGCATAGTGTACGGTAGCTAAATAATGTTTATCTGTTACAACATGAGATGTGATTGGATTAGGGCATTCGCACGGCCTTGTTGACTCAGTTAAGGGTCGTACGGGTGGGTTTAATTCAATCGAGAAATGCACGGGTTGAACTTGACTAGCGATTTATGGTTTGTTGACTTAGTCAAGGTCATAGATCGCTAGGGGCAAAAGCATTATTGGGAATTTCAAGTGTTGAAATTTGCAATGAGATTGCATACCTTCTATGAGATAGTTGGATCCCGATACCCACTGCGAGTAAGAGATACTCCTGGGAGAGTTTTACACATTACAATTAGCCGATCAAGTAGGTGTCTAGAAAGGTGTCAACGGGGTTACGCCTCTGGGAAAACGAGGTTTACATTAATTAGGCTCATGCGAAAGCACGGGGGACCTCCCTCAAAGTACCGACACTGGCCTGGCTGAAAGATTGGCGAACTTGTAGTGTGTAATTAATCCCGGCTAGTCTTTCCTTTTAGGGTTTGAAGGAAGATTTGATAAAAACCAGTGGGAGCCATCCTGATTAGATAAGATAATAACCAATCTGATCTTGCACGAGCTTACGCTAAAGTGTTTTCTTCTCTCTCTCTCCAGGTAGTGACCATGTCATGCCCTAATAAAGATAATAATATGGATGTATTGACCGAACCCGCATGTTATACTGTGCAGGGGAAAGTTGGACCCGTTCTTTCTTATAAGAGTTATAAGACTGAACAGGGAATAGGAGAATATCTAGATTCTCAAGCCGTCCAAAAGAACATGCATGTTGATGCATCTTCTTTGGGTGTGTTAGTTATTGAGAACTGTTTTTCAGTTCACCCTACGTCCTGGGTATTAGATACCGGATCAGGATCCCACATATGTAAGCAGTTACATGGGCTACGGAAAGGTAGAGAACTGGGTAAAGGTGATCATTCCGTTCAAGTAGGGAATGGGGCAAATGTTGCAGCCAAAGCTGTTGGCATATATCACCCGGTATTACCAAATGGTGATACACTAGTTCTGAATGAGTGCTATTATATACCGAACAAGATGTGCAACATTATATCAGTCTCTTTATTAAGTAAAGAAGGATATAATTTTGTAGTAAAGGATAATGTTATGAACATATTCCTAGATCAAAAGTTGATTGCATCAGGCTCGTTACATAATGGCATATTCATTCTCAATCAAAATACAGTCCTCAATATACAAAACACACATAAAAGGAAAAGCTCAGAAATGAACGAATCCTTCTTGTGGCACAGTAGACTTGGTCATATCAATGAGACACGACTAGCTAAGTTACATAAGAATGGATATTTGAATTCATTCGAATTATCATCTTATGACACTTGCCATTCATGTCTCAAAGGAAAGATGACCAAAACTACGTTTACGGGACACGGAGAAAGAGTTACTGAACTCTTGGGACTGATACATAGTGATGTATGCGGTCCTATGTCTACACATGCCAGAAATGGTTCTTCCTACTTTATTACATTCACTGACGATCTCTCTAGATACGGGCATGTGTTCCTGTTGAAACACAAGTCTGAAGCTTTTGAGAAATTCAAAGAATATAAGCACGAGGTAGAGAACCAAACGGGCAAAAGTATTAAGATTCTTCGATCTGATCGAGGAGGTAAATACTTAAGCATTGAATTCCTAGATTATCTAAAAGAGAATGGGACTCTCTCTCAGCTTACTCCTCCTTATACACCACAGCACAACGGTGTATCAGAACGAAGGAATCGCACCCTATTAGATATGGTGCGCTCAATGATGAGCAATGATGAGTTACCTATTTCTTTTTGCGGGTATGCGCTTGAGACAGCCATATACCTATTGAATCTGGTTCCGTCTAAATCTGTACCTACCACACCATATGAGATATGGAGTGGGAAGAGACCATATTTTAAACGAATTAAGATATGGGGTTGTCCGGCCTATGTCAAAAAGCAAAATCCGGACAAACTCGAGGCACGATCAGTTCTTTGCAAGTTTGTGGGATATCCAAAGAATTCTCAAGGATATTTTTTCTACCAAGCTGAGGAACAAAGAGTGTTTGTTGCTCAACATGCCACCTTTTTGGAAAGGGAATTTCTCGCAAAAGAAATTAGTGGCAAAGAGGTAGAGCTGGAAGAGGTTCCAGCACCACAAACTACAACTAATGATTTAGTAGAACCAGAGGATTCAGTAGTACCCGACGAACCCCAGCCTCTCCGCCGATCTAGTAGGGTTTCTCGTCCACCTGAGAGATACTACGGTTTTCTCATTGACGGTGGAAGCGAAGATTGCATCATGGAGGATGATGACCCAACTAGCTTTGACCAGGCCATCACGAGTAGGGGCTCAGTGAAATGGCTGGATGCAATGCGGTCCGAGATGGAATCCATGTACACCAACAAAGTATGGACTTTGGAAGTTGCTCCTGAAGGGGTAAAACCCATTGGGAGCAAGTGGATCTTCAAGAAAAAACTTGGTGTAGATGGGAAAGTGGAGACTTTCAAAGCTAGACTTGTTGCAAAAGGTTTTCGTCAAAGACCAGGTGTAGACTATGACGAAACCTTTTCTCCAGTGGCTATGCTTAAATCCATCCGGATCATGCTTGCCTTCGCTGCATATCATGATTACGAAATCTGGCAAATGGATGTTAAGACCGCCTTTCTAAATGGTGATTTAGAAGAGTGCGTGTACATGACTCAGCCAGAGGGCTTCGTAGACAGTGGGAGCAGCGGGAAGGTTTGCAAGCTGCTTAAATCCATTTATGGATTAAAGCAAGCATCGCGGAGTTGGAACATCTGCTTTGACGTCGTTATCAAAGAGTTTGATTTCGTCAAAAACCCAGATGAACCTTGTATCTACAAGAAGGTAGCAGAGAGTAAGGTTATCTTCCTCGTATTGTATGTGGACGACATACTCTTGATAGGAAATGATATTCCTATGCTGCAATCGGTCAAGCTCTTCTTATCACAAAGATTCTCGATGAAAGATCTTGGTGATGCCTCCTGCATATTGGGAATTAGGATCTCTAGAGATAGATCCAAACGGATATTGGGATTGTCCCAATCCAGGTACATTGACACCATACTAAAAAGGTTTAGTATAGAAGATTCCAAGCGTGGGAACTTGCCCACGATCTCTGGAATCACTCTCTCCAAAGAGATGTCTCCCAAGACTGATTTGGAGAGAGCTCGCATGCAAGGGATACCCTATGCTTCGGCTGTAGGCTCTATCATGTATGCGATGCTATGTACCAGACCCGATGTAGCATACTCACTAAGTATAGTGAGCAGGTATCAAGCTGATCCTGGAGAGAGTCACTGGACAGCTGTGAAGAGCATTCTCAAGTACTTGCGAAGGACTAAAGAGATGCTCTTGGTGTATGGTAATGGAGAACTCCAAGTGGAGTCCTTTACCGATTCGAGCTTCCTGAGTGATAAGGACGACTCTAAGTCGCAGTCGGGCTTTGTCTTTACCTTTACGGAGGGGCGGTTAGCTGGAAGAGTTCCAAGCAGGAAACCGTGGCAGACTCGACGATGGAGGCTGAATCCATCGCTGCCAACGATGCTGCTAAAGAGGCTGTCTGGATCAAGAAGTTCATTATTGAACTTGGAGTGGTTCCATCCATTGAGCATCCAATACCTTTGTATTGCGATAACAATGGAGCGGTGGCTTTGGCCAAGGAACCTAGGTCCCATCAGCGATCCAGGCATATTCTGAGGCGGTATCACCTGATCCGGGAGATAGTTGATCGCCGGGAGATCGAGGTCAGGAGGGTTGACACGAAGAACAACACGGCGGATCCACTCACGAAGGCCATTCCCCAGATACAGTTTGAGAGACTCTTCGGGATGCTCGGTATGCGATACTACAGCAGCTGGCTCAAGTGCAAGTGGGAGACTGTTAGTTGTATGTATGCCCTAGAGGCCAGTATTGTACAGATGATGTATATTTTATTGGATGCTTGGACATATATAGAGATGACTTTCTTGCTCGATATGATAGTATGCTATCTGGTTACCCTTTATCTTAACATGTACACTTGTCTCTTTAAACTGTCTTATAGTTACATGTTGGTAAAGCCCTTAGGATGTGTACTTGACTACCTGGACTGTGATGCAGATCATACTAGTGGGGACATGGTAGTCCATAGGTACATCCTTCAAGGTCCCTAGTCGTGGGTGTATCGAGACGGGACATCGATATACCAGTGTAGACTAGCGTATACGCTTCTCGACCCATGAGATGGGCGATGGATGATCCCATATCCATTGGTGTTTGACATCAGAGATGGTGTACGGGTGCTCAGTGGAGACTGGTTACACTGGACGGACTCGCCGAGAACTCCCAGATGGTATTATACCTCACGTCAGATGGCAGTTCTCAGGTGACACTTGTGCAGGTTAGTCTGTAGATCCGAGATCGTCATAGAGACTTGTGTGATTCCCACTATGCTTTGATCTCCACCTTACCACGTCCATGAGGGCGTGCAAAACGGTGGTCTTTGGGTACAGTCCCGAGTCACATGGAGGCAATGAGCGATAGGAGGGGTTTCGTCTCTCCCGGTATTGGGGGTTGATGTTGCGCAGTGCTCGATTGGCCGTAACAGGGAAGTCCCTGGCCAGGGCTGATCAGAGATATGCTGGTAAGTGTTACCAGTAGTTTCTCGACCCGTTATGAGACTCACATCGGCACGACTTATCGGTTATTAGGGTCTGACGTTTACCACCCCTAGACTTGATATGCGACATATCAGACGAACAGACCGGACTGTACGGTAAGTGTTACTGGTTGGATTCACAGGAGTGTGAGCGGGCTAGCTCGTCGATCTTCTGATCGCTCAATACCCGGATGGCCGTTACGTTTAGCAGACCGCTTGCGGCTTGTAGGTGCTTGATATGATCATCATCTGCTACCGGCGTATTGACGAGTCTTTAGAGTTTACACAGAGGTTTCCTGGCTCAAGCGAAACGAAATAGGAGCGCATATGAGATATGTGCAGGACCGAGAATAATGCGTGTATGTGATACCGTATTTCATTCTCGCGATGGATGTATCGATTGGTTATATTCGATATAACCTAGATATCGAATCAAGGATTGATTCGATAAGCCGATACATAGGATACTAGTCGGTTATATGCGATATGACCGGATCGTTAAATCAAGTGTTGATTTAATGATTTAATGTATAATTATATATTTGATATATTACTTTGCATTAGCTAGTATTAGTTCACTTTAAATGGATTTTCTCACTTGATGTGCAAGTTGTATATGTGATATACTTTTGTGCACATGATTGTATCATGTTTGATGATACTTGCTCATTTGGTTAAGTGTAAAGAATTAAACCTTGGTTAGGGTTTTTATTTATTCATTCTTTTATTTTCTTTTTATTTGGATTAAAAAGAAATGGCAAAAGAATACAAAATGGTTTCTTTCTTTCATGAAGCTTGTTGAAGCTTCATGAAGCTTTGACCAAAGTGACCATTTTGTCTTCATGCTTAACCCTAACCATTCTCACTTGATCATGGTCTATTCTCTACACCTAACCAAGGTTAGAAGATGATAAGTAATGATTTTATTATTCATTTAACACAACACTTATCATATTCTATCTTCATTCTCTCCTTCTTCTTCAAGAAAGAAAATAAGACTCCATCAATGGCAACTTGAGTTCTAAAGTGAGAAATCCAATTCTAAAGTGAACCCACCTCCTATTTCTTCATCCTCTACCTCTTGCCAAGTTGTTTTGGGTGTTTTCTTCACAAGTTTCACAACTTGGTGAAGTTGGAGCTTGAACTTGTGATGCCTCGACATAGATCTTCTTCGGCATGAAGCCGATGACCTTGACCGCCCATTTCTCCGATGAAGCCGATGCTTGAGTCCGGGATTCGAGACGGACAGCGAGAGGACGACTACATGGAGCTAAGGAAGTGGATAACCGGATCTACAAAGGTTGTAGCTCTCTTCTTTTAGTTAAGATGTTAACTAGTTTACTGTTTCGCCTAAATTTCTAGTGGACGATCCGTATTAGGGTTTCTCGGCACCCATAAAATTTGAAATTGGCATGGTTGATGCCTTGTGAGACCTCATTAGAGTGCCTAGGAACCCTACATCATTATCGAAAACACTTTTCAATATCATGTCGGGCAATTCAACAGGATTCCCGACATTCTGATCGAATACTCGTTGCAAACTTTAGTAGGCGGCTGCACCCCCGATACCGTCGACGAAGTGCACCAAGGCAGAACACCGCTACCGCGAGCACCCAAACGGATGCTTTCGGCAACGGGGTTCTCCTACAGTCACTTAGTCGACGCTATGGGGTGAGGCTATCTATTAAGTTTACCCGGCGAGTATCCGCGTACGCTGCGTGATTGCGACAGACTTTTGATCTCATCAAAATTCCGTGGCAACCGATCAAGTGAGACTAAACCGCTAGATTTATAACAATCATTCAGTTATCTCATAACTACTTGTGAATTCCAATTATTGTATCACATTCCGGATAAGATAGAAAATGTTAAACTTCCGATCGAACAATCGAACACCTAAGTTTTCCCGAAACAGCTCAGCACATGAAATAAGTTCAAAGACATTCACTTCATGTCTCAGTACCAACGGTCTAGCCGTAGAAGGGTCAAGCCAACGCCTCACATGTGGCACGCCGTACTGCCCCAAACCCGAATGTTCAAAGGGCAGTTCAAGACGGTCACATAATCATGTTAAGGTTTGTTGTCTTCTAGAGGGACCATCGCGTTACTTGCACTACTTAGAACGTCGTTAAACTACGGAAAAATCCAACAGTTGGAAATTTTCCGACAGGGGAAAAATTCGGTATTTATATCCGGTCTAACTTTTTAACATATTCTAAAATTACCCGGAAAACACAGACAAAATTAGACAATCCGATCGAAACACCGAGTCCCCAATACAACCCAGAAAACTCAACTCTTGAGTCAGATTTAAAAATTCCCAGAAAATACAGCAACAAAATATAAGAATTACTGTGCAAAGATCAATGGGAGAAGCGACAAAGTTGCCGTGGAACCGCCGCATTAGCCATGCTAAAGCCGCGGTTCCGCCGCTCTTTGATCGAATCAGGTGCTCGAAATTCACAGTAATTCTTAGATATTCCTGATTATTTTTCTGCATATTTTTAATTCTCAAAAATCCAAAAAACCAGAAAATGTCCAGAGAGCCGTTTTGAATTAAGGTTTCGGGTCGATCGGACTTCTAACTCCGTCTACGCACCTCGCATCATGAGATGATGGCCTAACTAGTTTCGAGCAGGCCATCAGACTTAAGCTTAGCGACAAGTCTAGCTTTGAAAGTCTCAACTTTTCCATCTACACCAATTGATCTTTCTCAAAGATCCTCTTGCTCTTAATGGGTTTTACCCTTTTAGGAGCAACACGCAAACTCAAAACTTTGCTGGTATATATGTATTCCATCTCAGATCGCATAGCATCCAGCCATTTCATATAGTCTCCACTTGTGATGGCCTTCTCGAAACTAGTTGGGTCATCATCTACATGATGCAATCCTCGCTCCTACCGTCTACGAGAAAACCGTAGTATCTCTCGGGTGGATGAGGAACCCAACTAGATCTGCGGAGTGGCTGCAGTTCGTCGTGGACTATTGAATCCTCCGGTTCCACCAAATCGTCAGTTATAGTTTGCTTTGCTGGAACGTCTTCCAGTTCTACCTCATCACCACTAATTTCTTCCACAAGAAATTCCTTTTCTAATAAAAAAGGTGGCATGTTGAGAAACAAAACATCTTTTGTTCCTCAGTATGGTAGAAGATATACCCTCACGAATGGTTAGGATATCCTACAAACATGCACAGAACTGACCTTGCCTCGAGCTTGTCTGGATTTTGCTTTTCAACATAGGCTGGACAACCCATATCTTAACTCATTTAGGAGATGGTCTCTTCCCATTCCATATCTCATATGGAGTGGTAGGCAACGGATTTGATCGGAACTCTATTCAATAGGTATGCATTTTCTTAAGTGCATGTTCCTGAAAGGAAATAGGTAACTCAGCAGTACTCATCATAGAACTCACCATATCTCATAAGGTGAGATTCCTCCACCCCAATATACCGTTGTGCTGTGGTGTATACGGAGGAGTAAACTGAGAGAGAATCTCATTCTCTTTTAAATAGTCTCGGAATTCCGTGCTCCAGTATTCTTCTCCACGATCATATCGATGGATTTCAATACCTTTACCCATCTGGTTCTCAACTTCGTACTTATATTCCTTGAAGTTCTCAAATGATTTTTTATGTTTCAACAAGAACACATGCCCGTACCATTAGAGAATATCGATGAATGTAATAAAGTACGCGGAACCATCCCTGGCATATGTAGACATAGGACTGCATACATCACCATGTATCTGTCCAAGAGTTCAGTAGTTCTTTCTCCGTTTCCTGTAAAAGGAAATTTGGTCACCTTGGTCTTTGAGACATGACTAGCAAGTTTCATAAGATGTAAATTTGAACGGATTAATATATGCATCCATAAAGAACTTAAGCTAGTCTTGTTTCATCGACATGACCTAGTCTACAATGCCACAAGAAGACTTCGTTCATTTCTGAACTATTCCTCTTGTGTCTGTTCTGTACGTTTAGAACTGTGGTTTGATTCAGAACGTGTACACTGTTATACAACATACCTTACCCAATCCACACTTGATTTAGGAAAATATTCACAATATTATTGGTACGAAATAACAGTCGCTAAGAATCAATGTATTACCAGTTGTTAACACTAGGTGATATCTGCCAATTCTCTACTACTAAAGACATATCACCCTTTCCCAGTTCTCCACCTTTCTATAGCCCATGTAAAAAATTACATGTGTGTGATCCTGATCCGGTATCCAATACCCAGGACGTAGAGGTAACTGAGAAACAGTTCTTGGTTATGAACACACCCGTAGACAATGCATCAACATGCTTATTCTTCGTTTGGGTGGCGTGGGAATCCGTATATTCCCCTATTCCTTGCTCAGACTTATGACAATCATAAGATAGAGCGTAACCTAGCACAGTATAATAAGTAGGTTCGGTCAATACATCCATATTATTATCTTGATTAAGGCATTTCATTGGTCGCTACTAGGAGTGAGAGAAGGATAATCAATTTGCGTGCGCTCTTTGCAAGATTAGGTTAGTTATTTTATCTAATCAGGATGGATCCCACTGTTTTTATCAAATCTTCCTTCTAACCCTAAAAGGTAAGATTAGCCGGGGTTAATTACACCCTACATGTTCGCCAATCGTTCGGCCAGGCAGGTATCGGTACTCCGAGGGAAGTTTCCCGTGCTTTCGCACGGACCTAATTATAATAAACCTCGTTTTCCTATAGGCACAACCCCGTTGATATCTTTCTAGACACCTACTGGATTAGCTAATTGTAAGTGCAAAATTCACCCAGGAGTAACTCTTACTCGCAGCGGGTATCGGGATCCAACTATCATATAGTTGGTATGCAATCTCATTGAAAATTTCAACACTTGAAATTCCCGATAATGGTTTTTACCCCTAGCATCTTATAACCTTGGCTATGGTAAACAAATGATAAGTGCTAGCTAAGTTCAATCCGTCATTTCTTGATTGAATCAAACCCACCCATGTGACCCTTGGCTAAGGTCAACAAAGCCGCGCGACTACCCTAATCCAATCGCATCACATGCTGCAAACAAGCACTAATTAGCTACCGCACACTACGCCTAGGCTATGGTCAACAAACACAGCATGAATATTAAAAAGTACTTATCTGAAATGACGGAGGGTACGCAGATTTTTAAGAAAACCATGAGCGTAATGAACTTGATATCGTTGTAGAATCTAATGATTTTATAAAGGAGTGTTTTTAGGCTTTTCTAGCTTCGCTAAAGAGGTCACTCCCGGTGAAGGGATCTCGTCTCTTTCCTCATCGAATGAGGTGCTGGATAATGAATACCAATATGCAAAGCAAGAACTAGAGAAGCAGTCAAAAGACAAAACCGAGTGGGTTGTACCAATTGCTAGTTTCGCTAAAGAGGTCACTCCCGATGAAGGGATCTTGACTCTTTCCTCATCGAATGAGGTGCTGGATATTCATGAAGGAATACCACTATGCATAGCATAAACTAGAGCTACCCTTTTTGAAAATTTTATTCTACAACATATTTTGGTTTATTTCTTTTCATTAATCTCATTAATGAAGTCCTATAATTTAATGTTTCCTAACCATTACAGAAAAATGAAACGAAAATAGAACGTACGCTTATGCCATCCGCTTTCGCCACGGGGGCCCGTCATGCACCGTTAGATTACTTAACTACCGGCAGAGCGGGAGCTGGACTAGCGCGGGTGCAAAACATAAGCAACATTTATTATATATCATATATATAATATTAGATTCGTCTCACGCGGTTATATGATCAACATCACAAAATTAAGCAGCAGAAGAAACATATGAAATATTGGATATACTAGGATGTTCGTGTTTTAAATTTAGCCAGTAATGTAAAACACGAATTCTCCAGTCGTGATGAATAGCCAAACCTACAACCCTAGACCCCTACGAGAGCGGCAACTAACCCTGCTAATTCTAGAGTTAGGAGACCCGGTCTTAACTCCTTGAGATGGTCTCCCACTGGACTTTAGACCCCGGTTACTTATGCTCCCCGCCTTGGGTATAACCTAATGCGGAAGAGTAAATAATATACAACAGTGGTGACATCATCCTCAACCCGGAAGTGCCCCAATAAAATAATACTACATACAGATTTTATATGAATGAAAATAAAAACCCTCATCTCACATAAAACCCCCCGGCTATTCTTTCACGACGATCCAATAAATCATATCAACAGCAACACATGATATCACATATCATCAACCTAAGAAAATATGCGTATCTCTAAAACTCGTTGACATATAGCAACGAGATTAGGATACCCCATATATTACACTTACGGTCGCAGAAAAGAAAACAGAAAACTACAATAATTAGAATCCGCAATTTCCTTAGACATCATAAACCCGGAATATCTCATATTCCGGATTTCATGCCTAACTTATAAAACTTGCATTTTAGTCTCAAATTGAAAACACTTTTCAATTTTTTGTCGGGTAATTAAACAAGATTCCCGGCTTAGTGATCGCGTACAATACGCAATTGCAACGGAGTTTTGACCCGAATCAAAACTTCGTGGCAATCGATCCATTGAGACTAAACGGCTGGCTTTACAAAATACTAATTAGTTTTCATAAAAACTAATTAATTCGGATCCTAATAATTGTATCACACAAATGACAAAGCTTGTAAAGTAACCGCAACATTATAATTCCGCACGCAATTATCAAACTTAATCAAGCATGAAAAATCCAGTGAACTAAAGTTCCAAAACCGATCATTTTAAGCCAATCCGGGAGTCGAAACGAACTCGAAACCCGCCCGAATTTTCGCGGGGGAGAAGATCCTAAAATTAACTATCGAATGGAGGGCCTAAAGGGGGTACCCCACCCCCGAGGCCACCACGAGGAGGCCAGGGGGTGAGGCAGACCCGAAACTGCCTAAGGTGGGGCAGTTTCGGGTCACCACCGCCAAGATCACCTTGTGGAGGTCTTGGGAAGTGGGCCCAACCATTCGGTTCCCCGGGGGTGTCCCTGGGGTGAGAACACTCTTCCTCACGGCTTCTCGGTTCAAACCGTGAACCCGCGGGGTTTGCAAACTGTTAGTGTATATGCCCTAGAGGACATTATTGTATCATACTAGTTTGTATATTACTTAACGGAAGCTTGGGATATTCACCTTGTACAGACAATCTTGCTCAATATAGTAGTATGCTACTTGGTTTGTTTCTACTTTAATTTGTACATGTGTTTATTTTTGTATATCACCTATACACATTAGTGGAGCCCTTAGGATCTTTGCTTGATTACCAGCGTTGTGATGGCAGTCACACCCGTGGGGGATGGGTAATCCATAAGCACATCCTTATGCAGGTCCCTAGTCGTAGGACTATCGAGACAGGGCATCGATATTCCGGAGTAGACTAGCGTATGCGCTTCTCATTCCAGTGGGGGAGACGGACTGTCCCACAGCCATCAGTACGTCGTACTTGAGATAGTATGCGGGTGCTCGTTAAGTTACGAGTACACTGGACATGACTCATCGGGAACTGTTGGTTGGTACTATATCTATCATCAGTTATCAGTTCCCAGGTGACATGTGTACAGCTTAGTCCGCTGACTTGACACTGTCACTTCGCCTCGAGTGTGTTCCCACTGTACTTAGATTACTACCCTACCACGGCTCAAATGAGTCGTGCAAACAGGTACTAGTAGGGTGCAGTCCCGAAGCACTTGGAAGCAATGATGGTTAGACAGGATTCGTCTCCCTCGGTATTGGGGGTTGATATCGCGCTGTGTCTAGGAGAGCCATTACACAAAGTCCCTGGCCAGGGCAAGCGAGATATATTGGTAGGTTTCCAGTGTTATCTCAGGGTGTTCTGGGCTACACTCCGACACGACTTGTACCGCTATTAGCGGACTGACGTTTACCGCCCCCCTAGGCCCGCCATGCGATATTCTCAGACGAACAGACCGGACTGTACGCAGATTGTCACATTCAGGCTCAGTAGGAGTTCAGATGGGTTTCACTTCGTCAGTCTTCGTATCGGCATCTACCTGGGGACCGTTACGCACAGCTAGTGCCTCTTGCGGTCTGTGGTTAAACCCACTGCCAGCGTAGTGTCGAGTCTTTAGAGTCCCACACAGAGAGCTATTCGCCTTTAGGCAAAAGAGTAGAGGTCGCATGGTTTTGCGACAGGGTTCGGTCACATCCGTGCACTTATGCACGTTTAGTGTCCGGATAGTTAACAATAGCGGGCTTTGGTTTAAGCCAGATCCTAGTGTACGTTTTGGGATTGGTTTTATCTCGTTTATATTCATGTTCCTCGGAACGCGGATGCGGGTGTGTATGCACAGTTGACAAAGAGACAGAGGCAAAGGATTCACATTAGGGTTGTTGACTATTGACTGTTGACTTTTGCTAAACCCTAATGAGAATAAGAAATATGATTAATGATATTATTAATTAAGTATTATTGTGTCATGGTTGGGATGAAGGGTTGACATTGTTGACTGGTTGACTAGGTTGGACTAGTTGACCACCATCATTACAATGGCTATCATTTCATGGCAAAGACTTTTGCTTGCTTGTTTCTTTTTGCTAAATGAGTGCATGAAATGATATGGCCATTTTGACTTGAACCATCACATAATACTCAATTACTATTTTGGGTTATGATTATTTTGGATTATGAGAGCAAGGATGGAAAAAGGATTGCTCATTCTTTCATTTCCTTTCTCTCTCATGCTTGAGCTCTCCCTCTTCCTCTTGCTCTCTCTCTAGTCTATGGTTCACTTGTCTCATGTGTTGACAAGCAAGAACCACAGAGATAAATCCCAACACACTCCTCTATTCATCCTAGTTCACAAGGTTTAGCAAACCAAGGGTTCTAGTTTCTTCTAGTTTGAAGTGAAGCCAAAGGTAGAAGTTTTCAGGTGGATCCATCTTCAGCACAAAGAGACGACGAGGAGAGAACCATCCGACCACCACAAGGAGACCAAGAGAAGGAGTTCAAGTTAAGGTATAACCCCTAACCGAGTAGGTAAAACTCTTGTTAGTATTGTTAGATAGTTGTTTAACAAAGATCCGTATTTTGAGTCCATGTTACCACCCTAAGAAAAATCGTTTTTCATCATTTCCGCAAGCCCGTAAGTACCGGGAGAGGTAACGTGGACTTACAGTGGTATCAGAGCCTAGTTAAACACTATCTAACATGTTAGCAAAGTAACTAGACGTTCGATCGGAGAAAAAGTCGCGAAACATGCCCGAAAAATCAAGTTTCTGCCGATTCTGTTTTCTGTGCAAAAAGTAATTAATCTTACACTAAAAATCGGCTCAGGCTTTTTAGAACACACTGTAGAAAAATGGTCCATCGACTCGGTCAAAGTGCCGCGGAACCGCGGTAGGGGCATGCTCCAGTCGCGGATCCACGGCTGAGTTGACTCGGCCGTGGGCGATTTTTCCTGCAGTTTGTTCAGTGGGGTGTTTTGGGATTTTTACAATATGTTTTTCTTGCCCAGATTTTCCAGAAAGCAAAATTTGTTTTTGGGGCCTAAAAATCCGTATTTTGATCGAACTTCTAAAGACTTAAGCTAACGGGTTATATCTGTGATGTGATATATGTATTGAACGTCTGCTAATCGCTATACGTCGATTAGTGGGGGTTATACATATTTGTGATCTGTAATGTTGATGGTATGTGTATATGAATTCATTGGATTGTCGCGGATGAATAGCCCGGGGGTTGTGAGATGAGAGTTTTCTTTTTCTTTCAATTCATGTAATTTGTAATTGATGTATTATTATTTATATGGCCGCACAACCGGGATGGGGTTGTAGCCGTCATTGTATAATTTCTTTTACTGTTTTTGCTCCTGGGATAGACCCATGGTGGGGTGGACAAACTACCGGGTATCTCGAAGTGCCGAGTGGCCTACTCACGGTGTTGAGGGAGGTTGCTTTGCTTCGGGTACTTGGCGGGTAGTTTGCCGTACCCGTAGGGGTCTAGGGTGGGGTCTTGGTTATTCATCACGACCGTGTAATCCGCTCTTCGTTACAGGCTCGTACGGATTGCGGATTCCTAGTATATCCAATGTGTTCATCTGTGATCTGGAATGGGTATCATTGCATGCGACGAATGTGTATATTTATATATGATATCTATTTAGGCGTTGCTTATATTTTGCATCCGCGCTAGTCCAGCCCCTGCTCTGTCGTTAGTTAAGTAACCTAACGGGTAATGATGGGGCCCCGTGGCGAATGCGGATGGCAAAAGCGTACGTCATATTTTCGTTGTTTTTTGCAATGGTAGGATTAAATGATGGGACACATTAAAATTAATGCAAGAAAATAAACCAAGTAAAGTCGTTGGAACAATTTCAAAACCAACTCGGTTTCTTTTCAAAAATAACTTTTAAACGCGGAGCTTAAGCCACTCCTTTTAAAAGCTATCTCGTTCCATCGATTATATCAAGTTCACTACGTTCACGGCTTCACCAAAACCATTCGTAGCCCTCCGTCGTTTCACATGGATGGTCAATAGTATTCAAGCTATGTTTGTTGGCCAAAGTCAAGGCATAGTGATTGGTAGCTATTGGGTATTCATGTGCAGCATAGATAGATGTGTTGGTTTGGGACAGTCGTACTACCTTGTTGGCTAAAGTCAGAGGTAGGTACGGGTGGGTTCAAATTAACCGGGAGAATGACGGGTAGAACTTGACATGTGACTTATGATTTGTTGGCCAAAGTCAAGGTCATAAGAGCATGAGGCAAAAATACACATCGGGAGTTTCAAAAGAACTGAAACTTGCTAGCGGTGCATACCATTTGGAGTGTGATGATTCTGGTAGGATTCCTTCTGTTTTATCACGCAATGATATTTGGATCCCGATCCTACTGTGAGTATATACTACTCCTCGGGAAATGTCTCACTTAACGATCAATGCTATAAACCGAGTAGGTGTCTAGAAAGGTGTTAGCGGGCCTACGACCACAGGGAAAAGAGGTTATTTAATTAAGGAACTTCGCGAAAGCGTTGGAAAACCTACCTCGAAGTACCGACATCAGCCTGGCTGAACGGTTAAGCAAGAATTGCACGGTGAGATTGATCCTGACTAATTCTTCCTTTTTGGTTTGAGGAGAGATTCGAGAGACAGTGGGAGCCATCCTGTTTAGAAAAATTAGAAACCACTCTAAACATGCAAGAGCATCATGCTATAGTGTTTCTTCTCTTTTTCCTAACTGCAGCGACCAAACATCATGACTGGACTTAAGTTACTACTAGATAAGAACATACTGACAGGGCCAAACTACAAAGATTGTCTCAGGAATGTCAAAATGGCAACCACTTATGACAAGTTGGGGTATCTCCTTACCACCAAAGCTCCCCTTGTCCCAGGTCCTAAAACCAGCGTCACGGATAGGAAAATCTGTAAGACCTGGGAAATCGATTGCGAGAAGGCCAAGTGCCTCGTGCTTGCCTCTATGGACAATGAACATCAGAGGAGGCACGAGAATATGGACCTTGAATCCATATTTCTCCATACAAAAGAACTGTATAGAGAGCAATCCCGTATCGCCAGATACGAAGTCTCGAAAAAGCTGTTTTCGGCGAGATTGGCCGTCGGATCATCGGTAGCGGAACACATGCTTAAGATGATTGGCTTCATTGAGGAGCTCGCGGACCTTGGGACCACGTTAGAGAACGAGCCCTACACGGACTTGATTCTCCAGTCACTTCCTTCCACTTACGCCCAGTTTATCCTGAACTTCAACTTGCAAGAAAAAGAAGTTGAACTTTCAGAACTCCTCAACATGCGGAGGAGTGCAGAGGGCACCCTACAGAAAGGTAGGGAAACATCCACTTTGTTTGTAGGAGAATCTTCCTCTTCTAGGTCTAAGGCGAGAGCCAATGGAAAGAAGAAGAAAGCCCCCGCCAAACCAAAAGGCGGTGTTAGTAAAGTGGATACGAAGGGAAAGACAAAGGCCACAAAGGTAGTGGGAAAGCTTGTAGGAAAGGAAGAATGATTTTACTGTCAGAATAGTGGACACTGGAAAAAGGATTGCAGGGCTTGGAAGGCCAGAACCCAGGATCTGAAGCAAGTTGCGGCTTCAGCTTCAGGTGTGTATGTTATTGAAAACTGTCTATCAATAAACTCTACATCCTGGGTATTGGATACCGAATCAGGATCTCATATCTGTAATTCTTGACAGGCACTGAGAAGGCGTACGGTTTTGAAGGCAGGTGATATGACCCTCAGAGTTGCAAACGGAGCTGGGAAGGATGCTGAGTCCGTGGAGGACTATCACCTGGGGTTGTCAGATGGACACGTTTTGGTTTTGCGTAATTGCTATTTTGTACCCAATGCAACTTGTAATATCATTTTTGTATCTTTATTATCTAAAGAAGGTTATGAATTTGCATTTGTAAGCAATGTTGTGAACATTCACCTTAATCAAGTTCTGATTGGGTCAGGTACATTAAGCAATGGTATATACGTATTAAACCAACAACTGATTTTCAATGTCCAGAATACACATAAAAGAAAGTCTCCAGAAACAAACCAGGCTTTCTTATGGCATTGTAGACTGGGTCACATCAATGAGAGAAGGTTGACGAAGTTACATACGGAAGGATATTTGGATCCGTTCGAATAACAATCGTATGCCACTTGTCAATCCTGTCTCAAAGGAAAGATGACAAAGACTCCGTTCACTAGACACGGAGTAAGAGCGAGCGAGCTCTTGGGACTCATACATAGCGACGTGTGCGGTCCAATGTCTACGCATGCACGAAGCGGTTATTCTTACTTCATTACTTTTACGGATGACTTTTCAAGGTACGGATATATCTTCTTAATGAAACATAAATCCGAAGCCTTTGGAAAATTCCAGGAATATAAGAATGAAGTAGAAAAACAAACAGGCAAAAGTATCAAGACACTGAGATCTGATCGAGGTGGTGAATACTTAAGTGCCAAGTTCCTGGATTACTTAAAAGAGAATGGAATTCTCTCAGCTTACTTCTCCATACACTCCGCAACATAACGGTGTATCGGAGAGACGGAACCGAACCCTATTGTATATGGTATGGTCCATGATGAGTAACGCTGAGTTACCATGATCATTCTGGGGCTATGCACTAGAATCAGCTGCATACCATTTGAACCGAGTTCCAACTAAGACTGTGCCTACCACACCATATCAGATGTGGTGTGGGAAGAAACCCTATCTTAAGCACATTAAGACATGGGGATGTCCAGCTTTTGTCAAAAAGCAGCATGCGGACAAACTCAAGGCACGCTCAGTACAGTGTAAGTTTGTGGGATATCCAAAGAACTCCGAAGGATATTTTTTCTATTGCAAAGAGGAACAAAAGATTTTTGTTTCTCGTCATGCCCACTTCTTGGAAACAGAGTTCTTGGAAAATCAGATAAGTGGGAGCGCAATAGAACTGGAAGAAATTCCAGAACCACGAGCTATTACTGAAAGCTTAGTAGAACCAGAGGGTTCGAAAGATCATGACATTCCTGCGCCGCTCCGCAGGAGTAGTAGGCAGTCTCATCCACCCGAGAGATACTACGGTTTTCTCATAGACAGGGTTAGAGAGGATTGCATCATTGATAGTGATGAGCCGACTAGCTTCCAGCAGGCCATTCAGAGCGTTGACTCGGTAAAATGGCTGGATGCAATGCTGACCGAAATGGAGTCCATGTACACCAACAAAGTATGGACGTTGGATGTTGCTCCAGATGGGGTAAAACCCGTAGGATGCAAGTGGATCTTCAAAAGAAAGATTGGTGTAGATGGACAGGTTGAGACCTATAAGGCTAGACTTGTTGCAAAGGGTTTTCGTCAATGACCTGGTTTGGACTATGAAGAAACCTTTTCTCTAGTGGCTATGCTGAAATCCATTCGGATCCTTCTTGCCATTGCTGCCTTCCACGATTATGAGATTTGGCAGATGGACGTAAAGACCGCTTTTCTGAATGGAAATTTAGAGGAGTGTGTCTATATGGACCAGCCAGAGGGTTTCATTCAAAGTGGGAGCAGCGGAAAGGTGTGCAAGTTGCTTAAGTCCATCTATGGACTAAAGCAGGAATCGCGGAGTTCGAACATGTCACGACCTGAAAGAGCACGTGACTGGCCCTTGAACCATATGAAGTCTATAGGACTCCATCTGATCCAAGTAAGCAAAAAGCCCAGAAATCTAAAACCATTTTAAGAGTAAAGAAAAATATCTTGTAAATTATTTTCCCTTGAGGCATTTTATCTAACACTTACCACGCATAAACAAAGAGCACAACCCACACAAGCAATATAATATACAACGCCGAAGGGCGAGGATCAAACCCAAAAGAAACTCACAGTAACATGAAAACCTTAACACTACTAAGCGCGACTCTAAGGTCGAAATAATACATCACTAGTGTCTGAGTCTGAAACAATATACAAGTTTTTGGTTGATGGAACTTCTAGATACAATGAATAATACAAGTACAATGGTGATTCTTGATGCAAAAGAATCCACCTGCCAAATACAATTCACCCGCAAGGAAGCAGTCTGCCAGAAGTGCCGCTATAGAACCTGTACGGCAAACCCTGCAAGAACTGTGGCACAACGGGGGTGAGTTGCCAACTCGTGAATAGAAAATATCTACAAGCAGAAATCGAATACAAGACATAATCCTAGATCAAACAATCAGATATAATATAAACCTCAAATGAATAAGTTTAAAGCATTGTAAAGTGGCAGTGTAATATCTGAACATAAGTGTTGTGCCAAGTACTCGTGCCAGTGCCTCACGTAACAATATATCATAAATATGATGTATGTATGCGGTAAAATGAAAAAAGGAGATATCGTGAATGAAATCATCAGAAAATCAACGTCGAGCATTGACACAACCTATATATCTCAATATCAAGTGAAACCCATATATCATGTATCCGACATGTATGCAGCATTCATGAAGGTACTCTATCAGGTACTACTAATATGTGATGCAATGCATATACAATAAATGTGGGGTAGGGGAGATATAATATACCATCGACTATAAAGGCCCCGAGCACATAGGCTCCTCTCAAATCGAGCTCATAGGCTCCGAGCACATAGGCTCCTCTCACATCGAGCTCATAGGCTCCGAGCACATAGGCTCCTCTCACATCGAGCTCATAGGCTCCGAGCACATAGGCTCCTCTCACATCGAGCTCATAGGCTCCGAGCACATAGGCTCCTCTCACATAATGCATATGTAAATTTGCATAGATCATCATGATGATATATTAAGTATGAGTATATATATATCAGCATCCCATACCACTAATATATATATAGTCTATGGGTATACATATATATTTCAGCGTCCCATACCACTGATATATACGCAGGAGTAAAACAATCCAGAATCATCATATGCAACCATATCGCAGTGCGAAATCCATGAATTATAATACATGCAACAAGAACACTAATATAAGCATGCAACTATGTAAAGGCATATGCACAAGGAATATGAATCAATAACATATGAGCATGCAATGCAATGCGAGCCGTAGAATAAATGGTAAGTGAATAATAATGCAGCTTGCCATTTGAAATAAGACAAATCAGGGTTTTTGTAATAGGTATGACTTGGGTCTAGTCTGACATCTATTATACAAACCACAGATCTAAGTATCAAGTCAACCGGGAAGGGTATGGAATCCACCTAAATCTAAGTCGATATAAATATATATATACATATAATAGTCAGTGATCCAGCATCAATAGTATCGCGTACAATACAGTATATCATATGACAATCCTCAAGTCATGAGTGCGGATCTATCATCAATATAAAGCTCGTACGGTAAATAGTCGTACGGCATCCCAATAGCTGGATACTGGTCAATATCACATTATATCATCAAGTATCTGATATTCTTATCATCAAAACACATAATCTGGGATACTGAATCTAAGTCTAGTACAAATCGATACCATTTATATAACTATGAATGCGGGGGTAAAACACATGCCCAAAGGCCCGCTAAGAATCACATATCGTATCCCAAATATGAATCATATCAAATCACCGATCTCATGGCACCATGCCCAATATCATCGACCCATCTCCAAAGTCATCCAATATCATCATCAACGCAGTGTAAGTATAGTGAATATGAGAGGGGGTGCGTGTGGGTGTAAACCTATTCTAGGGTTCGTGGTTATGAACTACACTAGTTTACTTCTAAGCCTAAACAATCCATAAAACACCTAACACAATATCCATGACACACTATAATTATCATATATAGTATATCAACTACGGACTGCGGGGTGCTATACGTCATCCCCCGACTTCCCCCTGTAGATATAATCTACTCACCTTCTTCATTGTCGCCGTCACCACGCGTTTGCTTGTCGTCCCGAAATCTTCATGGGGTACCTACACATTAACGTATCGCAAATGCGTATCAAAACCAATTCCGAACTAAAACGGCATACGAATCTCAAAATGATACGCTAAGATCTATAGGTTAGAACCTATGGACAACGCCTTCCAAACCCATGAACAACCCTCGATATCATCGTATAAACGCCAAATAGTCGAGGTAAAACACAATACACAAATTCAGAATTAAAAATACGGAATACGGAAACACGAATCCAAAACAGCAACTTATGAAATATGTCCCAGATTTCATCCTAGGTCAATTTATACAATTCTATATATACCAGGGGTCTACCATGAACATGTAGGAGCTACAGAACCAATACGAGCCAAAATAGTGGGACCCAGGCTGCAATTGGCGGCCAAAGTGAATAAATTGGCGGCCTGGAAAGGGAATTGGGGGCTAGGGCTTTGGTGGTAGCTTCCTGGGTGCCTGCACATATCTCTGTAAACTCAATTTTATTTTCAGAGTCTCGGGGTAAAAGCAGATTCAATATACACTACACAGATTTCATAAATTCCCCGATATCGGTTTCTAAAATCCGTATTCTGTGTTTAAGTTTCAGGTTAGGGTCTCAATTCGTGCACTAGGGTGTTAGTACAACCTCTACTGAGCTCAATTTCACCATACAACACAAAGTTCCCACAAACCCTAACTTGGTTATCCTCAAGTCCGTAATATCACACAATATCGATTCAATCTAAACATGGGGGCATAAGTAATGCTAAAATTAAGTTGATGATCCAGAAATTACCTCATTTGGCAACTCAAGAATTTTCTTGTGTTGCCCCTAGTAGCCAAAATCCTTGTTTCTTTAGCTCCAAGTGTAGATCTAGGGATTGTGCACACTTTTAATGAAATGAGTGTGTGGTTTTAGGGTTGTTTTAGAGGTGTTTTAAGGGGTTGAAGAGGGGAGGGAGATGAAGTGCAGGAGCAGCAGCAGTAGAAGGAGGGAGAGGGAGGGAAATGAGGGGAAAAATGGCTAAGGGTTTTGGTCAAATGAAGCCCGTACCTCACTCTCTCACCTACCCTCAATTCTTTATTCCCTTCTCTTTTCTTTTCCTTATTTTCTTTTCTTTTAAAACTCTTCTCACTCAAATAGTAACCCCAAAACAACCATGGCAATAAAAATGTAATACAAGTGTGAAAAAGTGATATGTGCATGTTTTGCACAAAAATACTAAAACCCGATTAGCGATTTTTAATCACGATTAGCACTAAATTAGCATATAACAAATCAATTAGACTTAGAGATGGCATAATTCTCTAATTTACCCTATTTTAGAATTTTCCATAATTTTTCTAACATTTTTCCTATTTATTTGTATTTAATAATACCCAAAATATTAAAATATTGAATAAAATAATATTAAATTATTAAAAATTCCCAAAAATTAATATTTTATCTTTTTGAAATGTTACAGAACATCTGTTTTGATTAGACGGTCAAAGAATTTGGCTTTATCAAAAATCCAGATGAACCATGCATCTATAGTAGATTTGTAGCAAGAACTGTCGTATTCCTCGTTTTGTACGTGGATGACATTCTTTTGATAGGAAATGACAATCCTATGCTACAATCTGTCAAGGGGTTCTTGTCGCACAGGTTCTCCATGAAAGACCTGGGTGATGCCTCTTACATTCTGGGGATCCGGATCTACCGTGACAGATCCAAGAGGATATTAGGACTTTCACAGTCCAGGTACATCGACACCATACTAAAAAGATTCAGTATGGAAGATTCCAAGCGCGGTAATCTACCGGCTTATCACGGGATCACCCTCTCCAAAGAGATGTCTCCCAAGACTGATTTGGAAAGAGATCGCATGTCTATTATACCCTACGCTTCTGCGGTAGGCTCTATAATGTATGCGATGTTGGTACCGGACCAGATGTAACTTATGCACTGAGTGTGGTAAGCCGATATCAGTCAAACCCTGGGGAGAAGCACTGGATAGCGGTAAAGAACATTCTCAAGTACCTGAGAAGGACTAAGGAGATGTTCTTGGTGTATGGCGGAAAAGACCTCCACATCGAGGCCTTTGCTGACTCCAGCTTCCAGATTGACAAGGAAGATTCCAAGTCCATGTCGGGTTATGTCTTTACCCTCAATGGAGGGGCGGTGTGTTGGAAGAGTTCCAAACAGGAAACCGTTGCTGACTCGACGTTGGAAGCGGAATATATCGCTGCTGCAGATGCCGCAAAAGAAGCCGTCTGGATAAGGAAGTTCTTAACGGAACTTCAGGTGGTTCTGTCCATTGTTGATCCAATACCGCTGTATTGTGACAACAACGGGGCTATAGCTTTAGCGAAGGAACCCAGGTCCTATCAGAAGTCCAGACAAATCTTGAGGCGGTATCACCTGATCAGGGAGATCGTGGGTCGCCAGGAGATCGAGGTCCGGAGAGTTGCTACGGAAGATAACACTGCTGATCCACTCACGAAGGCCTTACTCCCAGACTCAGTTCGAGCGGCTGATCGAGTTGATAGGTCTTCGATACGCCAGTACATGGCCTTAGTGCAAGTGGGAGATTGTTAGTGTATATACCCTAGAGTCCATTACTGTATCATACTAGTTTGTATATTACTTAATGGAAGCTTGGGATATTCACCTTGTACAGACAATCTTGCTCAATATAGTAGTATGCTACGTGGTTTGTTTCTACTTTAATGTGTACATGTGTTTATTTTTGTATATCACCTATACACATTAGTGGAGCCCTTAGGATCTTTGCTTGATTACCAGCGTTGTGATGGCAGTCACACCCGTGGGGACTGGGTAATCCACAAGCACATCCTTATACAGGTCCCTAGTCGTAGGACAATTGAGACAGGGCATCGATACTCCGGAGTAGACTAGCATATGCGCTTCTCATCCCAGTGGGGGAGACGGTCTGTCCCACAGCCGTCAGTACGTCGTACTTGAGATAGTATGCGGGTGCTCGTTAGGTTACGAGTACACTGGACAGGACTCGTCGGGAACTGTTGGTTGGTACTATACCTATCGTCGGTTATCAGTTCCCAGGTGACATGAGTACAGCTTAGTCCGCTGACTTGACGCTGCCACTTCGGCTCGAGTGTGTTCCCACTGTACTTAGATTACTACCCTACCATGGCTCAAAGGAGTCATGCAAACAGGTAGTAGTTGGGTGCAGTCCCGAAGCACTTGGAGGCAGTAACGGTTAGACAGGATTCGACTCTCCCGGTATTGGGGGTTGATATCGCGCTATGTCTAGGAGAGCCATTACAAAAAGTCCCTGGATAGGGTAAGCGAGATATACTGGTAGGCTTCCAGTGTTATCTCAGGGTGTTTTAGGCTACACTCCGACACGACTTGTACCGCTATTAGGGGACTGACGTTTACCGCCCCTTAGGCCCGCCATGCGATATTCTGAGACGAACAGACCAGACTGTACGCAGATTGTCACATTCAGGCTCAGTAGGAGTTCAGATGGGTTTCACCTCGTCAGTCTTCTTATCGGCATCTACCTGGGGACCATTACGCACAGCTAGTGCCGCTTGCGATATGTGGTTAAACCCACTGCCAGCGTAGTGTCGAGTCTTTAGAGTCCCACACAGAGAGCTATTCGCCTTTAGGCAAAAGAGTAGAGGTCGCATGGTTTTGCGATAGAGTTCGGTCACATCCGTGCACTTGTGCACGTTTAGTGTTCGGACAGTTAACACTAGCGGGCTTTGGTTTAAGCCAGATCCTAGTGTACGTTTTGGGATTGGTTTTATCTCGTTTGTATTCGTGTTACTCGGAACGCGGATGCGGGTGTGTATGCACAGTTGACAGAGAGACAGAGGCAGAGGATTCTTATTGGGGTTGTTGACTGTTGACTTTTGCTAAACCCTAATGAGAATAAGAAATATGATTAATGATATTATTAATTAAGTATTATTGTGTCATGGTTGGGATGAAGGGTTGACTTTGTTGACCTGTTGACTTTGTTGACCGGTTGACTAGGTTGGACTAGTTGACCACCATCATTACAATGGCTATCATTTCATGGCAAAGACTTTTGCTTGCTTGTTTCTTTTTGCCAAATGAGTGCATGAAATGATATGGCCATTTTGAATTGAACCATCACATAATACTCAATTACTATTATGGGTTATGATTATTTTGGATTATGATAGCAAGGATGGAAAAAGGCTTGCTCATTCTTTCATTTCCTTTCTCTCTCATGCTTGAGCTCTCCCTCTTCCTCTTGCTCTCTCTCTCTAGTCTATGGTTCACTTGTCTCATGTGTTGAGAAGTAAGAACCATAGAGATAAATCCCAACACACTCCTATACTCATCCTAGTTCACAAGGTTTAGCAAACCAAGTGTTCTAGTTTCTTCTAGTTTAAAGTGAAGCCAAAGGTAGAAGCTTTCAGGTGGATCCATCTTCGGCACAAAGAGACGACTAGGAGAGAACCATCCGACCAACACAAGGAGACCAAGAGAAGGAGTTCAAGTTATGGTATAACCCCTAACCGAGTAGGTAAAACTCTTGTTAGGATTGTTAGATAGTTGTTTAACAAAGATCCGTATTTTGAGTCCATGTTACCACCCTAAGAAAAATCGTTTTTCATCATTTCCGCAAGCCCGTAAGTACCGGGTGAGGTAACGTGGACTTACACAAACAACTCAAAACATCATTTTTGAAACTGTTTTTATCGGCAGTTTTTGCGCGATAAAAACGGCGGATTTCTAACGTCGCTATAAGTTACCCTAATGTTCTAGCATTGCTCTGATACCATGAAATTCATCCTTAGCACCACCTTGAGGTTCTAGAGGCATCAACCATGGCAAATTTTATTTTTATTATGTGCTAAGTTAGACTAACAAGATCTTTACTAGATTATTAGGGTTTGCCTTTGTGATGTGATGAACTAAAGAGAAGAAAAGAGCATACAACCTTTGTAGTTCGAGACTTTCTCTTCTAAATCTCCCGGTTGAAGTCCACGTGACTCTACAGGGCTCCTCTTCGAGTTGAAGCAACCTCCTTCGTGATCTTCATGCAAAAGAAGATCCACCCGAAGTTCTTCTAGTCCAAGCTAACTCTACACTAAACTCCTTTAGTGTAAGAAACACACCACACCAAATTTCTAGTTTGGTGTGGGATTGTGAAGTAGGGGATGTTAAAGCTCACATGTTTGTGTTCAAGCTTCATGATTCACATCTCATGTGAGGGTTGAAGCTTGAATAATGGAAATTGAGGAAGAAGAAGAAGCTAGAGAGCAACCATGGGAGAAACTCATGAAAATGGCTAAGAGTTGAGAATGAGACTAGAATGAATGAAAAATCTTGACCCCCACACATTCAAGCATAGAATTTTGCAATATAAAATTGCAACCATACTTGAATAGTGAGTCAAGATGAATAAACAAAAGTAAATCCCATGCTTGCAACAATGCTCTCATTTTCCACCTCATTTCTATTTTCACAAAATAGAATTTTATGCCATGCTTCATTATATATATATATATAATATATATTATGAAGCATAATTAGTGAGCTAATGATATTAGTTAAGATATAATTATATCACATATAATCTATATCATATTATTAAATCAACACTTGATTTAATAATCCGGTTATATTACATATGACCGACTAATATCATTTATCTGTATATCACATTATCAAATCAACACTTGATTCGACAATCTGATTATATCACATATAACCGAACCGATAACAGATAATTGCCAGATTACAATACGGTATCACATACACCTATTTAATCAGGCACACACACATATCACATATGTGTCCTACTTCGTTTCGCTTGAACCAGCGAACTTCTGTTTGGGACTCTAAAGACTAGTCAATACGCCAGCAGTAGGTGATGATCATATCAGTCACCTACAAGCCGTCAGCGGTACTAGCTGGACATAACGGCAATCCGGGTATTGAGCGATATGAAGATCAACAAGCAAGCTTGTCCATAGTCTCCATGAAGCCTATTAGTAACACTACCGTACAGTCCGGTCTCTTCGTCTAATATGTCGCATATCATGTCTAGGGGTGGTAAACGTCAGACCTCAGTAACCTGATAAATCATGCCGATGTCTGGCCTATAACGGTTTGAGAAACTATAGATAACACTTATCAGTAAATCTCATAAGCAGCCCTGGCCAGGGACTTCCAGTTATAGCCAATCGAGCATAGCGCACCATCAACCCCCAATACCGGGAGAGACGAAACCCCTCCTATCGCTCATTGCCTTCGTGTGACTCGGGACTGTACCCAAAATTCACCTGTTTGCACGTCTCCTTTGAGCGTGGTATGCAGGAAATCAAAGCACAATGGGAGCTGCACAAGACTCTATGATGATCTTGGGTCTATAGACTAACCTGTACCAGTGTCACCAGAGGACTGCTATCTGACGATAGGTATACTACCACATAGGAGTCCTCGGCGAGTCCTGTTTGGTGTACCCATTCTCTAATGAGCACATGTGTACAATCTTTGATGTCACACACCAAGGGTTGTGGGATCAACCATCGCGCTCTAAGGAACATGAAACATACATACTAGTCTACTCTGGAATATCGATGCCCTAGTCTCGATATTCCCACGACTAGGAACTGATTAAAGGATGTACTTTTGGACCACCATGGCACCACTAGTCTGATCTCATCATAGTCCTGGTAGTCAAGTACATATCCTAAGGACTTTATCAACATGTAAGAGGCAGACAGTATAAATACCAGTCTGCATGTTAAGATAAAGGTAACCTGATAGCATACTATCTTGTCGAGCAAGAAAGTCCTCTATATATATGTCCAAGCATCCACTAAATCATCAATAATGGCCTCTAGGGCATACATATTCCTAACATAATCGACGTATAGCAATTAGTCGATGTTTCCAAACACATATACACTTCACAAAGCTTGTAAAGTAATTGCGACATTAGAATTCCGCACACAATTAGCAAACTAAACCAAATTTTCCAAAACTTGAAAAATTCAGTGAGCTAAATTTCCAAAACCGATCGTTTTAAGCCAATCCGGGAGTCGAAACGAAGTCGAAACCCGCCCGAATCTTCGCAGAGGCGAAGATACCAAAATTAACTATGGAATGAGGGCCTCAGGGGGGGTACCTACCCCCGAGGGCCACCGCGAAGTGTCCCCCTATGGTAGGCAGACCAGAGAGCACCATTCTTGGGTGCTCTCAGGTTACCACCCCTCAAGGACACCTTGTGGTGGCCTTGGTGGGTGGGACAGGACGTTGGTCCCTCCAAGTATATCCCCGGAGTGCGTACGCTCTACCACGCTGTTTCTCGGTTCAATCCGTGAGCCTTTGGGCTGTGCAAACAACTCAAAACATCATTTTCGGAAACTGTTTTTGTCGGCAGTTTTTGCGCGACAAAAACGGCTGATTTATAACGTAGCTACAAGCTATCTGAGGTTTATGAGGGGCTTTGATACCACTGTATGTCGATGTAGCACACCCCGCGTGTTGGCGAGGAGGCGAAAATAGCGAAATATAATTTTTTTTGGCTTCGCAACACCGACATGAACCAAGGATCGATCATAAACCATAGCTAGCATACTACTTGAGGTTTAACTACTCGGATGAATGTTATACCTCGTAGTATCGTGTCATTCTAGTCTTCTTGCTTTCCTCTTCCTCTTCGTGATCTCCATGGAGTGAAAATGGATCGCGCCTCCTCGTCGGCTTCTCGAAGTCGAAGATGATCCACCCAAGAGTACCAACCTTGAGCTTTAACCTCCAAGATGAGATAACTAGGATACTTGGTGTGCTATACTAAGTAGCCTAGAGTGAGTAGAGAGTTATAAAGGATTTAGTTGTCACACAAACCCTAGGATTCTCAACTTATGAGACAATTAGGGTTTTTGAGAGAGATGAAGAGAGCTTGAGAGGAGAGAGAATCTATTTGTGATAATGAATAAAGAATATGACTCATGTGAAGACTAAATGGCAAATGAAAATATCTCACACCAATATCTCACAAATATCTCAAAATATCTAAGTCTTCATTTACCACAAACGAGTACAAGAAAGACAACAAGATGCCATGTTCAATTTCACTAAAATACCATAATGTTATCCACCTCATAATCCACCTCATTAAGAATTTAACTTAAATGCTAAACTAAATATTGAGGTGTACTAATCTAGATGAAAACTTGAGTAATTACAAGAATACCCCTCGCATCCGTATATACATACCCGTATTCGTATTCCGAGAAACACGAATAAAATGAGACAAAACTAATCCAATAATTGAATATTAGGATCCGGCTTAAACCAAAGCCCACTAGTATTGTACGCCCGAACATCATACACGCACAAGTACACTTATGTGATCGAACCCGGTCATAAAACCATACGGCCTCTACATTGTTTCGCCCGAAGCAGGGAAACCCTAAGTGTGGGACTCTAAAGACTCGATGGTACGCAGGCAGTAGGTTTAGCCACAAGCATATCAGCAGTACTAGCTGCACGTAATGGCTACCAAAGTATCTGTCGATAAGAAGGCCAATGAGAAAACTTATCCGAACTCCTACTGAGTCTGTCTGTGGAAATCTCCGTATAGTCCGGTCTGTTCATCTAAGAGTATCGCATATCGGGCAATGGGGCGGTAAACGTCAGACCCGTAATAGCGCAATAAGTCGTGTCAGAGTGCAGCCCAAAACACCCTGAGAAACTACTGGAGTACCTACTAGTAAATCTCGCTTGCCCTGGCCAGGGACTTTGTGTAATGGCTTTCCGAACACAGCGTGACATCAACCCCCAATACCGGTAAAGACGAATCTTATCTAACCACCAGTGCTTCGGGACTGCACTCAACTACTACCTGTTTGCATGACTCAATAGAGCCGTGGTAGGGTAGTAATCTAAGAATGGTAGGAATGTACGGTTACTTAGGCACACTAACAAGGCTCTACAAGGCATCGACCATGCCCGTTTAAAAAATTTATGTGCCTAAAAACCCTAAGCAAGATCTTATACTAAAGTTTAGGCGAATCTAAAGGCAAGTAAACATCTTTACTCTAAAGGGAACACGAAATACAACCTTTGTAGATCGGTCCTCCATTTCATTTGCTCCTTGTTGAAGTCCCTTCGCCGCGATCAAGGTTCTCCCGGGCTCTTGCATGGCTTCACGACGCGAAGGATGCGACCTTGCTTGAAGTCTCCGAGGCCGAAGATGATCTACGTCGAGGGAATTCCGACTCAAGCTCCTACTTCACTAACTAGAGAATTAGTGAAGTAAACACCCTAAACTAAAGTACTAGTCTAGTAGAGGATGGAGAAATAGGAAGTGTGTTCTCTTTGGATTTTTGTTTCTCACAATCTTTCTCACTTTGGATCAAACCCTAGTTTTCTTTTTCTCTTGTTCAATGAAGAAGAAGATGAACAAAAGAAAGTGAAGAGGATAATGATGAAGTAAGAAGGGTAACCATGGTAGTGAGTATTATATACTAACCCTTGTAGAGCCATAACCATAGCTAATTGATTATGGTTGGGTTAAAAGGAATCTAAGTTAAAGACAAAGCTAGTAGACTTTGTGAAAGCAAAGTAAGCTTCTACAAGCTTCATGCTCATTCCAAAACTCCACTAATTTTGTAATTATCTTAAATAAACATAACCCACCATAATACCTAGAATGGTGTATGTCTCATACACCTTGAATGTTGTATCATCAACCATGATACAATATGATAACACATTTTAACATATATCATATATATGTTAATGTAGTGTACATGTGAGGAAAAAAACCCTAAGTGAACAAGTGTTAGCAAGTGTAAATTAGTATATCTAATATACAATTATACACTTAATTATTAAATCAACACTTGACTTAATAATCCGGTCATATTTCATATAACCGGCTAACATCCTTTGTATCGACTTATCGAATCAACACTTGATTCGATAACCCGGTCATATCATATATAACCGACCGATACAAAAAGTCGCGAGAATAGAATACAGTATCACATACACGCATTTATTCTCGTTCTCGCACATATCACATATGTGCTCCTATTTCGTTTTGCCTGAGGCAGTAAAACCTCTGTGTAGGACTCTAAAGACTCGTCAATACGCCGGCAGTAGGTGATGATCACATCACGCACCCACAAGACGTCAGCGGTACTAGCTGGACGTAACGGCTACCAGGGTATTGAGCGATCAGAAGATCAGCAAGCAAGCCCGCTCTAACTCCTGTAAAAGCCTGCCGGTAACACTTCCCGTACAGTCCGGTCTCCTCATCTAATATGTCGCATATCTAGTCTCGGGGTGGTAAACGTCAGACCCCAATAATCGATAAGTCGTGCCGATGTGAGGCTCATAACGGGTCGAGAAACTACTAGTAACACTTACCAGTAAATCTCTAAATCAGCCTTGGCCAGGGACTTCCCTGTCACGGCCAATCGAGCACAGCGCAACATTAACCCCCAATACCGGGAGAGACGAAACCCCTCCTATCGCTCATTGCCTCCATGTGACTCGGGACTGTACCCAAAAACCACCGTTTTGCATGCCCTCATGGACGTGGTAAGGTGGAAATCAAAGCACAGTGGGAATCATACAAGACTCTATGACGATCTCGGGTCTATAGACTAACCTGCACAAGTGTCACCAGAGAACTGCCATCTGACGTGAGGTATAATACCATCTGGGAGTTCTCGGCGAGTCTGTCCAGTGTACCCAGTCTCCACTGAGCACCCGTATACCATCTCTGATGTCAAAAACCAATGGATATGGGATCATCCATCGCCCATCTCATGGGTCGAGATGCGTATACGCTAGTCTACACTGGTATATCGATGCCCCGTCTCGATACACCCACGACTAGGGACCTTGAAGGATGTACTTATGAACTACCATGTCCCCACTAGTACGATCCGCATCATAGTCTAGGTAGTCAAGTACATATCCTTAGGGCTTTACCAACATGTAACGATATGACAGTATAAAGAGATAAGTATACATGTTAACATAAAGTGCAACCAGATAACATACTATCATATCGAGCAAGAAAGTCCTCTCTATATATGTCCAAGCATCCAATATATTATACATCATCTGTACAATACTAGCCTCTTGGGCATACATACAACTAACAATCTCCCACTTTCACTAGGGCCAGCTGCTGTAGTATCGCATACCGAGCATCCCGAAGAGTCTCTCAAACTGTATCTGGGTAATGGCCTTCGTGAGTGGTTCCGCAGTGTTGTTCTTCATGTCAACCCTCCTGACCTCGATCTCCCGGCGATCAACTATCTCCCGGATCAGGTGATACCGCCTCAGAATATGCCTGGATCGCTGATGGGACCTGGGTTCCTTGGCCAAAGCCACCGCTCTATTGTTATCGCAATACAAAGGTATCGGATGCTCAATGGATGGAACCACACCAAGTTCAGTAATGAACTTCTTGATCCAGACAGCCACTTTGGCAGCATCGTTGGCAGCGATGTATTCAGCCTCCATCGTCGAGTCTGCCACGGTTTCCTTCTTGGAACTCTTCCAGCTAACCGCCCGTCCGTAAAGGGTAAAGATAAATCCCGACTGCGACTTAGAGTCGTCCTTATCACTCTGGAAGCTTGAATCGGTAAAGGACTCCACTTGGAGTTCTCCGTTACCATACACCAAGAACATCTCTTTAGTCCTTTGTAAGTACTTGAGAATGCTCTTCACAGCTGTCCAGTGACTCTCTCCAGGATCAGCTTGATACCTACTCACTACACTTAGTGAGTATGCTACATCAGGTCTCGTACATAGCATCGCGTACATGATAGATCCTACTGCCGAAGCATAGGGTTGTAAGTCCATGCTACCTCTCCCGGTACTTTCGGGCATGCGGAATTTGATAAAAAACAATTTTCTTAGAGGTGGTAACATGTACTTAAAACCCGGATCTTTGTTAAACATCTAACTAACAACCTAACTAGGAGTTGTTAACTACTCGGTTAGGGGGTTTATACCTTTCTTATCTTGAACTCCTTCGTCTTCAAACCTCGATGGTTGTCCGAATTGGCTTCTCCCTGTCGTCTCCTTGCGCCGAAGATCGATCCACCTGAAAGCTTCAACCTTTGGCTCCTTCTTCGATCTTTGAAGAAACTAGTTCACTCGGTTTGCTAAACCTTGTGAACTAGAGTGAGTAGAGAAGAGTTTTGTTGGGATTTTATCTATGGTTCTTGGTTCTCAACACATGAGACAAGTGAACCATAGACTCAAGAGAGGGAGAGCAAGAGGAGGAAGATGAGAGCTCAAGAACAAGAGAGAGAATGAGAATGATAGAATGAGAGAAGTCTTTTCTCATTTGGCACTCATAATCCATAACCATCATAACACATCATAGCAATCAAGTATTATGTGATGGTTTAAGCAACAATAGCCATATCATTTCATGCACTCATTTTGCACAAGAGAGCAAGCAACCAAAAGTCTTTGCCATGAAATGATAGCTATTGTTATCATGATGATCAACTAGTCAAGCCTAGTCAACCGGTCAACAAATTCAATAAGTCAACAAAGTCAACCCCTCAACAACCATGTCACCATAATACTTAATTAATATAATTGTTAATCATATATCATATTCTCATTAGGGTTGAGCAAAAAGTCAATAGTCAACAGTCAACGGTCAACAACCCTAATGAGAATCCTCTGCCTCTGTCTCTCCGTCAACTGTGCATACACACCCGCATCCGCGTTCCGAGGAACACGAATACAAACTGGAAAAAACCAATCCCAATACGTACACTAGGATCTGGCTTAAACTAAGGCCCGCTAGTGTAAACTTTCCGGACACTAAACGTGCACAAGTGCACGGATGTGACTGAACCCTGTCGCAAAACCATGCGACCTTTAGTCTTTTGCCTAAAGGCGAATAGCTTTCTGTGTGGGACTCTAAAGACTCGACACTAAGCTGGCAGAGGGTTTAACCACAGACCGCAAGCGGCACTAGCTGTGCGTAACGGTCCCTAGGTAGATGCCGACAAGAAGACTGACGAGGTGAAACCCATATGAACTCCTACTGAGCCTGAATGTGGCAATCTCCGTACAGTCCGGTCTGTTCGTCTGATACATCGCATGGCGGGCCTAGGGGCGGTAAACGTCCATCCCCTAATAGCGGTACAAGTCGTGTCGGAGTGAAGCCCAAAACACCCTGAGATAACACTCGAAGACTACCAGTATATCTTGTTTGCCCTGGCCAGGGACTACTCGTGTAATGGCTCTCCTAGACACAGCGCGATGTCAACCCCCAATACCGGGAGAGACAAATCCTGTCTAACCGTCATTGCCTCCAAGTGCTTCGGGACTGCACCCAACTACTACCTGTTTGCACGACTCCTTTGAGCCGTGGTAGGGTAGTAATCAAAGTACAGTGGGAACACACTCGAGGCGAAGTGACAGTGTCAAGTCAGCGGACTAAGCTGTACTCATGTCACCAGGGAACTGATAACTGACGATAGGTATAATACCAACCGGTCAGTTCCCGACGAGTCCTATCCAGTGTACTCGTAACCCAACGAGCACCCGCATACTATCTCCAGTACGACGTACTGATGGCTGTGGGACAGACCATCTCCCACTCTGGGTTGAGAAGCGCATGCGCTAGTCTACTCCGGAGTACCGATGCCCTGTCTCGATAGTCCTGCGACTAGGGACCTGCATAAGGATGTGCTTATAAATTACCCAGCCCTCACTAGTGTGACTGCCATCACAACGCTGGTAATCAAGCAAAGATCCTAAGGGCTCCACTAATGTGTATAGGCGATATACTAAAATAAACACATGTACACATTGAAGTAGAAACAAACCAAGTAGCATACTACTATTTTGAGCAAGATTGTATATACTAGGTGAATATCCCAAGCTTCCATTAAGTAATATACAAACTAGTATGATACAGTAATGGCCTCTACGGCATATACACTAACAATCTCCCACTTGCACTAAGGCCATGTACTGGCGTATCGAAGACCTATCATCTCGATCAGCCGCTCGAACTGAGTCTGGGGCAAGGCCTTGGTGAATGGATCTGCAGTGTTATCTTCTGAAGAAACCCTCCGAACCTCGATCTCCTGGCGATCCCCGATCTCCCTGATCAGGTGATACCGCCTCAAGATGTGTCTGGATCTCTGATGGGACCTGGGTTCCTTCGCTAAAGCTATAGCCCCGTTGTTGTCGCAATACAGAGGTATTGGATCAACATTGGATGGAACGACCTAAAGTTCTTTCAAGAACTTTCTCATCCAGACAGCTTCTTTTGCGGCATCAGATTCAGCGATGTATTCCGCTTCCATTGTCGAGTGTGCAACGATTTCCTGTTTGGAACTCTTCCAACACACCGCCCCTCCATTGATGGTAAAGACAAAACCCGACATGGACTTGGAATCATCCTTGTCACTCTGGAAGCTGGAGTCAGCAAAGGTCTCGATCTGGAGGTCTTTTCCGCCATACACCAAGAACATCTCCTTAGTCCTTCTCAGGTACTTGAGAATGTTCTTTACCGCTATCCAGTGTTTCTCCCCGGGGTTTGACTGATACCGGCTTACTACACTCAGTGCATAAGCTACATCCGGTCTGGTACAGAACATCGCATACATTATAGAGCCTACCGCAGAAGCGTAGGGTATAATAGACATGCGATCCCTGTCCAAATCAATCTTGGGAGACATCTCTTTAGAGAGGGTGATCCCATGACAAGCCGGTAGGTTACCGCGCTTGGAATCTTCCATACTGAATCTTTTCAGTATGGTGTCGATGTACCTGGACTGCGAAAGTCCTAATATCCTCTTGGATCTATCACGATGGATCCGGATCCCTAGGATGTATGAGGCATCACCCAGGTCTTTCATGGAGAATCTGTGTGACAAGAACCCCTTGACAGATTGTAGCATAGGAATGTCATTTCCTGTTAAGAGAATGTCATCCACGTGAAAAACGAGGAATACAACAGTTCTCGCTACAAATCTACTATAGATGCATGGTTCATCTGGATTTTTGATAAAGCCAAATTCCTTGACCGTCTCATTAAAAAACAGATGTTCCAACTCCGCGATGCCTGCTTTAGTCCATAGATGGACTTAAGCAACTTGCACACTTTTCCACTGCTCCCACTCTGAATGAAACCCTCTGGTTGGTCCATATAGACACACTCCTCTAAATTTCCATTTAGAAAAGCGGTCTTCACGTCCATTTTCCAGATCTCATAATCGTGGAAGGCAAGCAATGGCAAGAAGGATCCGAATGGATTTCAGCATAGCCACTGGAGAAAAGGTTTCTTCATAATCCAAGCCAGGTCTTTGACGGAAACCCTTTGCAACAAGTCTAGCTTTATAGGTCTCAACCTGTCCATCTACACCAATCTTCCTTTTGAAGATCCACTTGCATCCTACGGGTTTTACCCCGTCTGGAGCAATATCCAACGTCCATACTTTATTGGTGTACATGGACTCCATTTCGGTCCGCATTGCATCCAGCCATTTTACTGAGTCTACGCTCTGAACGTCCTGCTGGAAGCTAGTAGGCTCATCATAATCTATGATGCAATCCTCTCTATCCCCGTCTATGAGAAAACCGTAGTAGCTCTCGGGCGGATGAGACTGCCTAATACTCCTGCGGAGCGGCGCAGGAATGTCCTGTTCTTTTGAACCCTCTGGTTCCACTAAGCTTTCAGTAATAGTCCGTGGTTCTAGAATTTCTTCCAGTTCTACTGCGCTCCCGCTAATTTCCTTTTCTAAGAACTGGTGTTCTAGAAAGTGGGCATGACGAAAAACAATAATCTTTTGTTCCTCTTCGCAGTAGAAGAAATATCCCTTGGAGTTCTTTGGATATCCCACGAACTTGCACTGTACTGAGCGTGCCTCGAGCTTGTCCGCATGCTGCTTTGTGACAAAAGCTGGACTTCCCCATGTCTTAATGTGATTAAGATGGGGCCTCTTCCCACACCACATCTCATATGGTGTGGTAGGCACAGTCTTAGTGGGAACTCGGTTCAAATGGTATGCAGCTGATTCTAGCGCATACCCCCAGAATGATCGCGGTAACTCAGCGTTACTTATCATGGACCGTACCATATCCAATAGGGTTCGGTTCCGTCTCTCCGATACACCGTTATGTTGCGGAGTGTATGGAGGACTAAGCTGAGAGAGAATTCCGTTCTCTTTTAAATAGTCCAGGAACTCGGCACTCAAGTATTCACCACCTCGATCCGATCATAGGATCTTGATACTTTTGCCAGTTTGTTTTTCTACTTCATTCATATATTCCTGGAATTTTCCAAAGGCTTCGGACTTATGTTTCATTAAGAAGACATAACCGTACCTTGAAAAGTCATCCGTAAAAGTAATGAAGTAAGAATAACCGCTTTGCGCATGTGTAGACATTGGACCGCACACGTCGCTGTGTTCGAGTCCCAAGAGCTCGCTCGCTCTTACCCCGTGTCCAGCGAACGGAGTCTTTGTCATCTTTCCTTTGAGACAGGATTGACAAGTGGCATACGATTGATATTCGAACGCATTCAAATATCCTTCTGTATGTAACTTCGTCAACCTTCTCTCATTGATGTGACCCAGTCTACAATGCCACAAGAAAGTCTGATTTATTTCCGGAGACTTTCTTTTGTGTGTATTTTGGACATTGAAAATCTGTGGTTGGTTTAATACGTATATACCATTGCTTAATGTACCTGACCCAATCAGAACTTGATTAAGATGAATGTTTACAACATTACTTACAAACGCAAATTCATAACCTTCTTTAGAAGTCAAAGATACAGAAATGATATTACAAGTTGCATTGGGTACAAAAAAGCAATTACGCAAAACCAAAACATGTCCATCTGACATTCCCAGGTGATAGTCCCCCACGGCCTTAGCATCCATGCTAGCTCCGTTTGCAACTTTGAGGGTCATGTCACCTGCCTTCAAAACCCTACGGTTTCTCAACGCCTGCAAAGAATTACAGATATGAGATCCTGATCCGGTATCCAATACCCAGGAAGTAGAGTTTATTGAAAGACAGTTTTCAATAACTTACACACCTGAAGCTGAAGCTGCAACCTGCTTCAATTCCTGTGTCCTGGCTTTCCAAGCCCTGCAATCATTCTTCCAATGTCCTTTCTTATGACAATAGAAGCATTCTTCCTTATCCACAAGCTTCCCCGCTTTCTTTGTTGCTTTTGCCTTTCCCTTCGTATCTACTTTACTAACACCGCCCCTTGGTTTGGCGGGGGCTTTCTTCTTCTTTCCCTTGGCTTTCGCCTTGGACCTAGAAGAAGATGATCCTCCTACAAACAAAGTGGATGTTTCCCTACCTTTCTGTAGGGTGCCCTCTACGCTCCTCAGCATATTGAGAAGCTCTGAAAGTTCAACTTCTTTTTCTTGTAAGTTGAAGTTCAGTATGAACTGGGCGTAAGTGGAAGGAAGGGACCGGAGAATCAAGTCCGTATAGAGCTCATTCTCCAATGTGGTCCCAAGGTCCGCGAGCTCCTCAATGTAGCCAATCATCTTAAGCACGTGTTCCGCTACCGATGATCCGACGGCCAATCTTGCCGAAAACAACTTCTTCGACACTTCGTATCTTGCGATACGAGATTGCTCTCCATACAGTTCTTTTGTATGAAGAAATATGGATTCCAGGTCCATATTCTCGTGCCTCCTCTGATGTTCATTGTCCATAGAGGCGAGCACGAGGCACTTGGCCTTCGCGCAGTCTAGTTCCCAGGTCTTACGGATTTCCTTATCCGCGACGCTGGTTTTGGGACCTGGGACAGGGGGAGCTTTGGTGGTAAGAAGATACCCCAGCTTGTCGTAAGTGATTGCCATCTTGACATTCCTGAGCCAATCTTTGTAGTTTGGCCCTGTCAGTATGTTTTTATCTAGAAGTAACTTAAGTCCAGTCATGTCGATTGGTCGCTGCAATTAGGAGAGATAAGAAACACTGAGCTTGATGCTCTTGCAACTTTAGAATGGTTTTTAATTTGTCTAAACAGGATGGCTCCCACTGTTTCTCGAATCCCTCCTCAAACCAAAAAGGAAGAATTAGTCAGGATCAATCTCACTGTACAATACTTGCTTAACCGTTCGGCCAGGCTGGTGTCGGTATTTCGAGGGAGGTTTTCCAATGCTTTCGCGAAGTTCCTTAATTAAATAACCTCTTTTCCCTGTGCGCGAAGCCCCGCTAACACCTTTCTAGACACCTACTTGGTTTATAGCATTGATCGTTAAGTGAGAAATTTCCCGAGGAGTAGCATATACTCACAGTAGGATCGGGATCCAAATATCCTCGCATGACAAAACTGAAGGAATCCTACCAGAATCATCACACTCCAAATGGTATGCAAATCTAGCAAGTTTCAGTACTTATGAAACACCCGATGTGGATTTTTGCCCCATGCTCTTATGACCTTGACTTTGGCCAAAATATCATAAGTCACATGTCAAGTTCTACCAGTCATTCTCCAGGTTAATTTGGATCCACCCGTACCTACCCTTGACTTTGGCCAAAATGGCAGTACGACTGTCCCAAACCAACGCATCTATCTATGCTACACATGAACACCCAATAGCTACCAATCACTATGCCTTGACTTTGGCCAACATACATAGCTTGAATACTATTGACTATTTATGTGAAACGACGGAGGGCTACGAATGGTTTTGGCGAAACCGTGAACGTAGTGAACTTGATATAGTCGATGGAACGAGATAGCTTTTAAAAGGAGTGGCTCAAGCTCCGCATTTAAAAGTTGGTTTTGAAAAGAACCGAATGGTTTTTCGAAAGTGTTCCAACGACTTTTACTTGGTTTATTTTCTTGCATTAGTTCTTTTAATGCGTGATATTCTTGCATTAGTTCTTTTAATGCGTCCCATCATTTAATCATACCATTGCAGAAAATAACCAAAATATGTCGTACGCTTATGCCATTCGCATTCTCCACGGGGCCCCGTCATTACCCGTTAGGTTACTTAACTAACGACAGAGCGGGGGCTGGGCTAGCACGGCAGTAAAACATAAGCAACGCCTAAATAATATCATATATAGATATATTGCAATGATAGCCATTTCAGATCACAGATGAACACATTAGATATACTAGGAATCTGCAATTCGTACGAGCCTGTAACGAAAATCAGATTACACGGTCGCGGTGAATAGCCAATACCCCACCCAAGACCCCTACGGGTGCGGCAAACTACCCGCCAAGTACCCGAAGCGAAGCAACCTCCCTCAACTCCGTGAGTAGGCCACTCGGCACTTCGGCATACCCGGTAGTTTGTGCACCCCCTCCATGGGTCTATCCTAGGAGCAAAAACAGTAAAAAGAAATTATACAATGACGGCTACAACCCCGACCCGGTTGTGCGGCCATACAAATAATTATTACATCAATTTACAAATTTACATGAATTGAAAGAAAAGAAAACTCTCGTCTCACAACCCCCGGCTATTCACCCGCGACAATCCAATGAATTCATATACACATTCCAATAATATTACAGATCACAGATTTGTATAACCCCCACTAATCGACATATACCGATTAGCAGACGTTCAATACAAATATCACATCACAGAAAAACCCGTCAGCTTAAGTCGTTTAGAAGTTCGATCAAAAATACGGATTTATAGGCCCCAAATACAAAATTTTCGTTCTGGAAAATCTGGGCAGAAAATACATATTCCAAAAATCCCAAAACAACCCCAGAAATACTCTGCACCAAATTTGGACCTCGGCCGAGTCAACTCGGCCGCGGAACCGCGGCGGGAGCGTGGTCCCGCCGTGTTTCCGCGGCTCTTTGAACGGTTCGTGGGACCAAATTTGGTGGTTATTCAAACAAAAGCTTGAGCCGATTTTTAAGATGAAAATTATCAACTTTTGAACAGAATAAAAATCGGCAGAAACTTGACAACTCGGGTTCGTTTCGTGACTTTTTCTTTGATCGATCTTCTAGTTACTTTCTAACATGTTAGATAGAGTTTAACTAGGCTCTGATACCACTGTAAGTCCATGCTACCTCTCCCAGTACTTTCGGGCATGCGGAATTTGATAAAAAACAATTTTCTTAGAGGTGGTAACATGTACTTAAAACCCGGATCTTTGTTAAACATCTAACTAACAACCTAACCAGGAGTTGTTAACTACTCGGTTAGGGGGTTTATACCTTTCTTATCTTGAACTCCTTCGTCTTCAAACCTCGATGGTTGTCCGAATCGGCTTCTCCCCGTCGTCTCCTTGCGCCGAAGATCGATCCATCTGAAAGCTTCAACCTTTGGCTCCTTCTTCGATCTTTGAAGAAACTAATTCACTCGGTTTGCTAAACCTTGTGAACTAGAGTGAGTAGAGAAGAGTTTTGTTGGGATTTTATCTACGGTTCTTGGTTCTCAACACATGAGACAAGTGAACCATAGACTCAAGAGAGGGAGAGCAAGAGGAGGAAGATGAGAGCTCAAGAACAAGAGAGAGAATGAGAATGATAGAATGAGAGAAGACTTTTCTCATTTGGCTCTCATAATCCATAACCATCATAACACATCATAGCAATCAAGTATTATGTGATGGTTTAAGCAACAATAGCCATATCATTTCATGCACTCATTTTGCACAAGAGAGAAAGCAAGCAAAAGTCTTTGCCATGAAATGATAGCTATTGTTATCATGATGGTCAACTAGTCAAGCCTAGTCAACCGGTCAACAAAGTCAACAAGCCAACAAAATCAACAAAGTCAACAAAGTCAACCCCTCAACAACCATGTCACCATAATACTTAATTAATATAATTGTTAATCATATATCATATTCTCATTAGGGTTGAGCAAAAAGTCAATAGTCAACAGTCAACGGTCAACAACCCTAATGAGAATCCTCTGCCTCTGTCTCTCCGTCAACTGTGCATACACACCCGCATCCGCGTTCCGAGGAACACGAATACAAACTGGAAAAAACCAATCCCAATACGTACACTAGGATCTGGCTTAAACCAAAGCCCGCTAGTGTAAACTGTCCGGACACTAAACGTGCACAAGTGCACGGATGTGACTGAACCCTGTCGCAAAACCATGCGACCTCTACTCTTTTGCCTAAAGGCGAATAGCTTTCTATGTGGGACTCTAAAGACTCGACACTACGCTGGCAGTGGGTTTAACCACAGACCGCAAGCGGCACTAGCAGTGCGTAACGGTCCCCAGGTAGATGCCGACAAGAAGACTGACGAGGTGAAACCCATCTGAACTCCTACTGAGCCTGAATGTGACAATCTCCGTACAGTCCGGTCTGTTCGTCTGATACATCGCATGGCGGGCCTAGGGGGCGGTAAACGTCAGTCCCCTAATAGCGGTACAAGTCGTGTCGGAGTGAAGCCCAAAACACCCTGAGATAACACTGGAAGCTTACCAGTATATCTCGTTTGCCCTGGCCAGGGACTACTCGTGTAATGGCTCTCCTAGACACAGCGCGATGTCAACCCCCAATACTGGGAGAGACGAATCCTGTCTAACTGTCATTGCCTCCAAGTGCTTCGGGACTGCACCCAACTACTACCAGTTTGCACGACTCCTTTAAGCCGTGGTAGGGTAGTAATCAAAGTACAGTGGGAACACATTCGAGGCGAAGTGACAGTGTCAAGTCAGCGGACTAAGCTGTACTCATGTCACCTGGGAACTGATAACTGACGATAGGTATAATACCAACCGGTCAGTTCCCGACGAGTCCTGTCCAGTGTACTCGTAACCCAACGAGCACCCGCATACTATCTCCAGTACGACGTACTGATGGCTGTGGGACAGACCATCTCCCACTCTGGGATGAGAAGCGCATGCGCTAGTCTACTCCGGAGTACCGATGCCCTGTCTCGATAGTCCTGTGACTAGGGACCTGCATAAGGATGTGCTTATAGATTACCCAGCCCCCACTAGTGTGACTGCCATCACAACGCTGGTAATCAAGCAAAGATCCTAAGGGCTCCACTAATGTGTATAGGTGATATACTAAAATAAACACATGTACACATTGAAGTAGAAACAAACCAAGTAGCATACTACTATTTTGAGCAAGATTGTATATACAAGGTGAATATCCCAAGCTTCCATTAAGTAATATACAAACTAGTATGATACAGTAATGGCCTCTAGGGCATATACACTAACAAGGGTATCCCTTGCATGCGAGCTCTCTCCAAATCAGTCTTGGGAGACATCTATTTGGAGAGAGTGAGCCCTGAAATCGTGGGTAAAAACCCATGTTTGGACTCTTCCATACTAAAGCTCTTTAGTATGGTGTCAATGTTCCTGGATTGGGACAATCCCAATATCCTTTTAGATCTATCTCTATAGATCATTATTCCCAATATGCAGGAGGAATCACCAAGATCTTTCATTGAGAATCTTTATGATAAGAAGAGCTTGACTGATTGCAGCATAGGAATGTCATTTCCTATCAAGAGTAAGTCGTCTACGTACAATACGAGGAAGACAGCCTTACTCTCTGCCACCTTCTTGTAGATACAAGGTTCATCTACGTTTTTGACGAAATCAAACTCTTTGATAACGACGTCAAAGCAGATGTTCCAACTTCGCGATGCTTGCTTTAATCCATAAATGGATTTAAGCAGCTTGCACACCTTCCCGCTACTCCAACTATCTATGAAGCCCTCTGGCTGAGTCATGTACACGCACTCTTCTAAATCACAGTTTAGAAAGGCGGTCTTAACATCCATTTGCCAGATTTCGTAGTCATGATATGCAGCGATGGCAAGCATGATCCGGATGGATTTAAGCATAGCCACTGGAGAAAAGGTTTCGTCATAGTCCACACCTGGTCTTTGACGAAAACCTTTTGCAATAAGTCTAGCTTTGAAAGTCTCTACTTTCCCATCTACACCAAGTTTTTTCTTGAAGATCCACTTGCTCCCAATGGGTTTTACCCCTTCAGGAGCAACTTCCAAAGTCCATACTTTGTTGGTGTACAAGGATTCCATCTCGGACCACATTGCATCCAGCCATTTCACCGAGTCCCCACTCGTGATGGCCTGCTCGAATCTAGTTGGGTCATCATCAACCATGATGCAATCCTCGCTCCCACCATCCATGAGAAAACCGTAGTATCTCTCAGATGGGTGAGGAACCCTACTAGATCTGCGGAGTGGTTGGGGTTCCTTCGTTCAGATACACCGTTTTGCTGTGGTGTATAAGGAGGAGTCAGCTGAGAGAGAATCCCATTATCTTTTAGGATGTCCAGGAATGCATTGCTCAAGTATTCACCTCCTCGATCAGATCGAAGGATTTTAATACTTTTCCCGGTTTGGTTCTCGACTTCTTGTTTTTATTCTCTAAATTTCTCAAAAGCTTCTGATTTGTGTTTCATCAGGAACACATATTCGAATCTAGAGAGATCGTCAGTGAATGTAATGAAGTACGCAGAACCATTCCTGGCATGTGTAGACATGGGGCCGCATACATCACTATATACCAGTCCCAAGAGTTCCGTAACTCTTTCTCCGTGTCCCGTAAACGGAGTTTTGGTCATCTTGCCTTTTAGACATGACTGGCAAGTGTCATAAGATGAAAATTCAAACGGATTTAAATATCCATCCTTATGCAACTTAGCTAGTCATGTCGCATTGATGTGACCCAGTCTACAATGCCATAAGGAGGATTCGTTCATTTCTGAACTCTTCCTCTTGTGTGTGTTTGTTATGCTCAGAACTGTTGATTGATTTAGAACATAAATTCCATTGCACAACGTGCCTGATCCAACCAACTTTTGGTTTAGAAAAATGTTCATAACATTATCCTGTAATACAAAATTATATCCCACTTTACTTAACAAAGAAACCGATATAATGTTGCATATCAGGTTCGACGTGAAATAGCATTCGTTCAGAATCAATGTATTACCAGTTGGGAATACAAGGTGATATTCCCCGACGGTTTTAGCTGCAACAGTTGCACCATTTCCAACCCTTATGTCTTTATCACCTTCTCCAAGTTCTCTACCTTTCCTAAGCCCATGTAACTGATTACATATATGGGATCCTGACCCGGTATCTAATACCCAGGACGTAGAGAAAATGGAGAAACAGTTCTCTGTAACTAATACACACGAATAAAATGCATCAACATGTACTTTCTTCATACGGGTGGCATGGGAATCCTGGTATTCCCCTATATCCTGTTCAGTCCTATAACTCTTATAAAAAAGAACGGAACCAACGTTCCCCAGCACAGTATAACATGCGGGTTCGGTCATTTCATCCATATTATTATCTTGATTAAGGCATGATATGGTCCCTACCTGGAGAGAGAGAGAAGAAAACCCTTTAGCGTATGCTCTTGCAAGATCAGATTGGTTATTATTTTATCTAATCAGGATGGCTCCCACTGTTTTTATCAAATCTTCCTTCAAACCCTAAAAGGAAAGACTAGCCGGGATTAATTACACTCTATAACATCGCCGATCTTTCAACCAGGCCAGTGTCGGTACTTTGAGGGAGGTTCCCCGTGCTTTCGCACGGACCTAATTAAAGTAAACCTCGTTTTCCCAGAGCCGTAACCCCGTTGACACCTTTCTAGACACCTACTTGATCGGCTAATTGTTCTGTGTAAAAGTCTCCCGGGAGTAACAATTACTCGCAGTGGGTATCGGGATCCAACTATCTCATAGAAGGTATGCAATCTCATTGCAAATCTCAACACTTGAAATTCCCGATAATATTTTGCCCCTAGCGTCCCATGACCTTGACGAAGGCCAACAAACCATAGTGCGCTAGTCAAGTTCAACCCGTCATTTCTTGATTGAATTAAACCCACCCGTACGACCGTTGACGCAGGCCAATAAAGTCGCACGACTACCCAAATCCAATCTGTATCATATGGATAAGCAGATAAATACTAGTTAGCTACCGCACACTACGCCTTGACGCAGGCCAACAAACGTAGTACGAATACTAAGTAGAACTTATCTGAAATGATGGAGGGCTACGACAGGTTTTTCTGAAAACCTATTGCGTAATGAACTTGATATCGATGTAGAATCATGTGAATTTTGAAATGGAGAGATTTTGAGGCTTTTATTAGTTTTGCTAAAGAGGTCACTCCCGGTGAAGGGATCTCGGCTCTTTCCTTATGGAATAAGGTGCGGGATATATCATATAAATCACTATGCAAAGCAAAACTCCAAAAGCAATCAAAAGAAAACCGAGTTTTGTAGCATCTGCCAGTTTTTCTAAAGCGGTCACTCCCGGTGAAGAGATCTCGGCTCTTTCCCCATCGAATAAGGTGCATGATATATCATATATACCGCTATGCAAAACAAAACTGTAGCTACCCTTTTTATTTGAAAATTTGATTCTACAATATCTTTTAGGTTTCTTTTCTTTCATTAATCACATTAATGAAGTCCCATCATTTAAGTCACCTAAACATCACAGATAAATACAGCGTACACTTATGCCATCCGCATTCGCCTCGATGTCCCCTCGTGCACCGTTAGGTTAGGTAACTAACGGCAGAGCGGGGCAGGGCTAGCGCGGGTGTAAAACATAAGTAACGCCTATATAATATATCATATATACTATATACAGTATTTATCACAGAACATCACATGATCACATCACAGATATCGCAGCAGAAGAAACATCTGAAACATTGGATATACTAGGACGTCCGTGTTTTATTTTGAGCCTCTATAAAACACGGATTCCACGGTCGCGATGAATAGCCAAACCCACACCCCTAGACCCCTACGAGAGCGGCAAGAAACCCTACCAATTCTAGAGTTAGGAGACCCAGACTCGACTCCTCGAGTTGGTCTCCCACTGGACTCCAGAACCCGGTTACTTGTACTTTCCTCCTTGGGTCTATCCTAGTGCAGAAAAGTAAATAATATACAAAAGGTGACATAAACCTCATCCCGGAAGTGCCCCAATAAAAGAATATTACATACATTTAAATTTTACATGAATGAAAATAAAAACTCTCATCTCACATAAAAAAAACCGGCTATTCAAAACGTGACGATCCAATGTAACATATCCAGCAACACATAACATCACATATCATCAGCGTAAGTAAATATGCGTATCCCAATTGTCGTTGACATATAGCAACGAAACCGGCGATATCACATATTACACTTACGGTCACAGAAAAGAAAATGTAAAACTACAACATTTGGAATCCACAATCTCTTTAGACATCGTAAATCCGAAATATCACATATTTCGCATTTCATGCCTAACTTGTATGAATTCCACATATTGTATCACATTCCAGATAAATAGACAGTATTAAACATTCCGATCGAAAAATCAAATACTCAATATTTCCATAATAGCTCAACACTTGAGCGGAGTTTAAAGATTCCAGAATACGTCACAGTAGCAACGGTCCAGCCGTAGAAGGGTCAAGCCAACGCCTCACATGTGGCACGCCGTACTGCCCCAAACCCTAAGGTTCAAAGGGCAGTTCAAGACGGTCACAAAATCGAGTTAAGGTTTGTTGTCTTCTAGAGGGTCCATCACATCACATGCAAGTTTTTCCAAAATATTTAAAACCAAGAAAAATTCAACACTTGAATGTTTTTCTTGCCGGGAAAAATTGAGTTAATGATATCCGTTCAAACATTTTAGTACTTTCTAAATTATCCGAAATAACAGAACAAAATTAAATTCTCCGATCGAATCGACGATTTCAAAATAAACCCCAAAATCACTCAACACTTGAGTCAGATATAAAATACCCATAAAAATCAGTAAACAAATAGGAACTTTACTGCGCAAAACGACAAGGGTGACGTCACCATATGGCCGCGGAACCGCCGCATGAGCCATGCTCGTACCGCGGTTCCGCGGCGCTTTGGGCGCCAATCTTTGTCGTTATGCACAGTTTTCCTTTTATTTTCCTGCTGATTTTTTTAAGCATTTTTAATTTGGAAAAATATCAGATTTTAAAAAATGTAAAGAGAGGGGTTGCTTTCGACGTTGTCGGGTTCGTTCGGAGTTTTAACTTCGTTAACACATCGCCTAATGCTCTAGCTAGGCTCTGATACCACTGTAGGATTACTTAGGCACACTAACAAGGCTCTACAAGGCATTGACCATGCCCGTTTAAAAAATTTATGTGCCTAAAAACCCTAAGCATGATCTTATACTAAAGTTTAGGCGAATCTAAAGGCAAGTAAACATCTTTACTCTAAAGGGAACACGAAATACAACCTTTGTAGATCGGTCCTCCACTTCATTTGCTCCTTGTTGAAGTCCCTTCGCTGCGATCAAGGTTCTCCCGGGCTCTTGCATGGCTTCACGACGCGAAGAATGCGACCTTGCTTGAAGTCTCCGAGGCCGAAAATGATCTACGTCGAGGGAATTCCGACTCAAGCTGCTACTTCACTAACCAGAGAATTAGTGAAGTAAACACCCTAAACTAAAGTGCTAGTCTAGTAGAGGATGGAGAAATAGGAAGTGGGTTCTCTTTGGATTTTTGTTTCTCACAATCTTTCTCACTTTGGATCAAACCCTAGTTTTCTTTTTCTCTTGTTCAATGAAGAAGAAGATGAACAAAAGAATGTGAAGAGGATAATGATGAAGTAAGAAGGGTAACCATGGTGAGTGAGCATCATATACTAACCCTTGTAGAGCCATAACCATAGCTAATTGATTATGGTTGGGTTAAAGGGAATCTAAGGTAAAGACAAAGCTAGTAAACTTTGTCAAAGCAAAGTAAGCTTCTACAAGCTTCATGCTCATTCCAAAACTCCACTAATTTTGTAATTTTCTTAAATAAACATAACCCACCATAATACATAGAATGGTGTATGTCTCATACACCATGAATGTTATATCATCAACCATGATACAATATGATAACACATTTTAACATATATCATATATATGTTAAAGTAGTGTACATGTGAGGAAAAAACCCTAAGTGAACAAGTGTTAGCAAGTGTAAATTAGTATATCTAATATACAATTATACACTTAATTATTAAATCAACACTTGACTTATAATCCGGTCATATCTCATATAACCGGCTAACATCCTTTGTATCGACTTATCGAATCAACACTTGATTCGATAACCCGGTCATATCATATATAACCGACCAATACAAAAAGTCGCGAGAATAGAATACGATATCACATACACGCATTTATTCTCGGTCTCGTACATATCACATACGTGCTCCTATTTCGTTTTGCCTGAGGCAGTAAAACCTCTGTGTAGGACTCTAAAGACTCGTCAATACGCTGGCAGTAGATGATGATCACATCACGCACCCACAAGCCATCAGCGGTACTGGCTGGACGTAACGGCTACCCAGGTATTGAGCGATCAGAAGATCAGCAAGCAAGCCCGCTCCAACTCCTGTAAAAGCCTGCCGGTAACACTTCACGTACAGTCCGGTCTCTTCATCTGATATGTCGCATATCAAGTCTAGAGGTGGTAAACGTCAGACCCCAATAACCGATAAGTCGTGCCGATGTGAGGCTCATAACGGGTCGAGAAACTACCGGTAACACTTACCAGTAAATCTCTAAATCAGCCCTGGCCAGGGACTTCCCTGTCACGGCCAATCGAGCACAGCGCAACATCAACCCCCAATACCGGGAGAGACGAAACCCCTCCTATCGCTCATTGCCTCCATGTGACTCGGGACTGTACCCAATAACCACCGTTTTTCATGCCCTCATGGACGTGGTAAGGTGGAAATCAAAGCACAGTGGGAATCACACAAGGCTCTATGACGATCTCGGGTCTACAGACTAACCTGCACAAGTGTCACCAGAGAACTGCCATCTGACGTGAGGTATAATACCATTAGGGATTTCTCGGCGAGTCCGTCCAGTGTACCCAGTCTCCACTGAGCACCCGTATACCATCTCTGATGTCAAAAACCAATTGATATGGGATCATCCATCGCCCATCTCATGGGTCGAGATGCGTATACGCTAGTCTACACTGGTATATCGATGCCCCGTCTCGATACACCCATGACTAGGGACCTTGAAGGATGTACTTATGAACTACCATGTCCCCACTAGTACGATCCGCATCATAGTCCTGGTAGTCAAGTACACATCCAAAGGGCTTTACCAACATGTAACGATAAGACAGTATAAAGAGACAAGTATACATGTTAAAGTAAAGTGCAACCAGATAGCATACTATCATATCAAGCAAGAAAGTCCTCTCTATATATGTCCAAGCATCCAATATAATATACATCGTCTACATAATACTGGCTCTAGGGCATACATACAACTAACAAGGAAAACTCTTAAGGCGAAGTAGCAGTGTCAAGTCGACGGACTAAGCTTTACTCATGTCACCTGGGAACTGCTACCTGACGATAGGTATAGTACCTGTTAGTTATATGTATTCCCTAGAGGCCATTACTATACATAGGATGTATATTGTAGTGGATGCTTGGACATATATAGGGATGACTTTCTTGCTCGATATGATAGTATGCTATCTGGTTACACTTTACCTTAACGTGTATACTGATTGTCTCTCTGTTACATGTTGGTAAAGCCCTTAGAATGTGTACTTGACTCCCTGGACTATGATGTGGATCATACTAGTGGGGACGTGGTTGTCCATAAGTACATCCTTCAAAGTCCCTAGTCGTGGGTGTATCGAGACGGGGCATCGATATACCAGAGTAGACTAGCGTGTAGCATCTCGACCCATATAGATGGGCGATGGATGATCCCATATCCATTGGTGTTTGACATCAGAGATGATATACGGGTGCTCAGTGGAGACTGGGTACACTGGACGGACTCGCCGAGAACTCTCAGATGGTATTATACCTTACGTCAGATGGCAGTTCTCTGGTGACACTGGTACAGGTTAGTCTGTATACACGAGATCGTCATAGAGTCTTGTGTGATTCCTACCGTGCTTTGATTTCCACCCTACCACATCCAAGAGGGCATGCAAAACGGTGGTTTTTGGGTACAGTCCCGAGTCACATGGAGGCAATGAGCGATAGGAGGGGTTTCGTCTCTCCCGGTATAGGGAGTTGATGTTGCGCTGTGCTCGATTGGCTATAACAGGAAGTCCTTGGCCAAGGCTGCTTTAAGGATTTACTGGTAAGTGTTACCAGTAGTTTCTCGACCCGTTATGAGCCTCATATCGACACGACTTATCGAGTTATTGGGGTCTGACGTTTACCACCCCTAGACGAGATATGCGACATATCAGACGAACAAACCGGACTGTACGGTAAGTGTTACTGGTTGGATTCACAGGAGTGTGAGCAGGCTTGCTCGTTGATCTTCTGATCGCTCAATACCCGCGTGGCCGTTACGTTTAGCAGACCGCTTGCGCCTTGTGGGTGTTTGATATGTTCATCACCTAATGCCGGCGTATTGACGAGTCTTTAGAGTCCTACACAGGGGTTTCCTGGCTCAAGCGAAACGAAATAGGAGCGCATATGAGATATGTGCGGGACCGAGAATAATACCAGTATGTGATACTGTATTCTATTCTCATGATTTGTGACATTAATCGGATGTATGCGATATAGCCGGGTTATTGGATCAAGTGTTGATTTGATAAGTTGTTACTATTGATATTAGTCGGTTATATGAAATATGACCGGATCGTTAAATCAAGTGTTGATTTAATGATTTAATGTATAATTATATATTTGATATATTACTTTACATTAACTAGTATTAGTTCACTTAAGATTGATTTTCTCACTTGAATGTGCACATTGTTTATATGTGATATATGCAAGTGTACATGTTTGTATCGTGCTTGAAGATACAAACAAGTTGTGTGTATGAGACTTGAACCAAATCAAGGTTAAATTAGGGTTTACTATTTTCCTAACAAATAACAAAAGAGTGAGACTTTGGTCAAAGTTATCAAGCTTCATGAAGCTTGATAAACATTGACAAAGTCGACTCTTTTGTCATTTGTTTAAAGATATTAGTTAACACAACCTTTAACCTAAAGCTTTGGTTATTTCTCTACATGAGTTAAGCATGAGGGCTTAACTCAACCATGGTGCCATAATTGAAAGGAGAAGTTTCATTTGGATTCATTTTATTATTCCTATGATTCTTTTTCTTCTTCTTCTTCTTCATCAAGCTCCACAAAAGCTTGCTAGCTCCAATGGTGCCATGAGAAAAAGAGTGAGAAATCCAATTCTAAAGTGAACCCACTTCCTATTTCTTCATCCTCTACTACTTGCCATGTAGTATTGGGTGTTCTCTTCACAAAGTTTTTGACCAAGTGAAGGAATAGCTTGAGTTTGAGTCTCCCCGACGTAGATCATCTTCGGCCTCGAAGTCAACGACCTAGCCCGATTATTTCTCCGACCAAACCATCAGTAGAGTCCAGGATTCCGTTGATCGCAGCGGAGGGACGTCAACACGGAGCTAAAGAAGTGGAAGACCGGATCTACAAAGGTTGTGATTCCTTTCAGTTGTAGTTAAGTTGTTAACTTGCATGTTCTTTCGCCTATCCTCTAGTTAACGATCAATATTAGGGTTTCTCGGCACCTAAAGCTTTGAATTTGGCATGGTTGATGCCTTGTGGAACCTCTTGAGTGTGCCTAGTAACCCTACAGTGGTATCAGTGTTGGAGATAGTGCCCTCAGAGTCAATTATTGGATCACAGGTACGTGATTGCAATGATTGAGGGAGGACCTATCCCGGTAGGACAGTCTTACTCGAGATGATAGTATGCTATCTGGTTTACCTTTATCATCGTGTACTGTTTTAAGTGACCTGACACGTCGCTATTACACGTTGATAGAGCCCCTAGGATTCTTGCTTGACCACCAGCAGTATGAGGGCGATCATATAAGTGGGAGCTGGGGGTCTATAAGCATATCCTTAAAAGGTCCCTAGTCGTGAGAGTTTCGAGACAGGGCATCGATTCTCCATAGTAGACTAGTGTATACAGTCGAGACCCCGACGAGGGGCGGTGGCCGGTCTCACAAGCCACTGGTGTCAGTTGGATCACCTAAGATGTATACAGGTGCTCATTGGATTATGAGTACACCGGACAGGACTCGCCGGGAACATGCTAGTTGGTCATATACCAGACGTCAGATGGCAGTTCCCTGGTGACATGTGTGCAGGTTAGTTCATCGACCTGGGGATCGTCATTTGTCTCGTGTGAGTTCCCACTGTACTTTGATTACTACCCTACCACGGCTCAAAGGAGTCGTGCAAACAGGTTTTAGTTGGGTACAGTCCCGAGCCACATGGAGGCAGTGAGCGTATCTTCAGGGGTTCGTCTCTCCCGGTATTGGGGGTGAGGTCGTGCTGTGTCTAGGAGAGCCATTACACGAAGCCCTCGGCCGAGGCAAGGAGATTTACTGGTAGGTATTCCAGTAGTATCTCAGGGTGTTCTGGGCTACACTCCGACACGACTTGTACCGCTTTTGGGGGTCTGACTTTTACCAATCCCCTAGGTCCGCCATGCGATGCTCATAGACGAACGGACCGGACTGTACGGATATTGTCACTGACAGGCTCAGTAGGGAGTCAGGCTGAGTTCGCTCACAGACGTCCCTTTTGGTCAATACCTGGTAGCCCGTTATGTATTGGCTTATACCTCTAACGTGCTAGTGGTTAAATCCACAACCAAGGTGTTGATGAGTCTTTAGAGTCCCCCACATTTCAGTTACTCAGCTTTCGGGCGAAAGGTTGTAGAGGCCGTATGGAGATATGGCAGGGTCCGATCAGATACGTGCGGTATTGCACGGATCAGGATCGGACAGTTTGTACTATAGGCCGTATGGTTATATGGCAGGGTTCGATCAGATACGTGCGGTATTGCACGGATCAGGATCGAACGGATATTACTAGCCGGTTTTGGTATAAGCCGGATCCTAGCATAGTACAGTGTAGAGTTTGTCTCATTGCATTTGTATTTCGGTCGAAATACAGATGCGGGTGTGTATGCACTGTATCGGGGTTTTCCTGTAATTTATTACGGGACCAGTTTTCTGGAGTTGCCAGTTTGCTTTCCGTTTAGGCTGATTTCCATTGTTCCGTTCATTGGCCGAAGATTGGTGGAGGAGGGCTTATTTACATTGTTGCAAATAAGTATTTGTGGAGGGGGCTTTTGCTTTTTGTTGCATCATGATAGCCATTCTTTGACCTTGACTTCTTGTCTTCATCATGACTTGACTTTTGTTTTCATGAAGGATGTTGATGATGGTAGGTTTGAGTGTTGGATTTGTTGTGATGATGTTTCTTTTGTATGATAGCTTTCTCTCTCTCTCTCCATTGGATAATTAGATGGCTCTCTCATTATCCATGAGACCACACTCTCATTTCTCTCCTCTCAATTATCTTGGCCGGCCACTCCCATTTGGGGGCTGTCCAAAATTTGTGGTGTGGGTTTTTAGCTCATTTCATGTTGCAAAAATCCCACTTGATCAATCCATAAAGCTCCAAGTTCAATCCCTCCACCAATGGCAATTCCTACAACCCCAAAGTGAGACTTGAGGACTACATATTCTACAGCGAACCTTGGGCACGTCGAGTAGCCGGCTTCGTGCCCGAGTTGCCTCGGCATTAAGGTGGGAGCCCGTAAAAGAAGTAGGCGATGTGGTGCACTTCCGGCGACGAGGAGGAGACGGGACATTCCGCAGGAGATCGGGACGATGACGAGAAGACCGGAGGACTTGGATCGTCGGTATATCTCTTTCCCATCTTATTGTTAGCTAGGACTAGTTAGTGGTTCGATCCGGGTATTAGTGCGCGGCGGTTTGCCAGTTCAAGAAAATCAAAGTTTATCACCGCTTCCGCATTTGGCCGTCGGATTGACGGCCGGGGCGCCGCCGTGCACTTACAGTGGTATCAGAGCCTCGCCATTAACTTAGTCTAGCTTTGTGTAATGTGTTTGCATTTCCGATCGATGAAAAAGTTCCAAAACCATGTTTTTCAAAGTGACAGTTTTCTGTTGAAATTTTTTAGTCTCCAAAAATTTTTCAGGTTGTATAAAATTGATGTACTGGAGATTACAAGAATACTGTAGAAATTCGACAGGGTCAGTCGACAGTGTAGGCGCGGAACCGCGGCCAAAACCCCCTTTGGGCCGCGGTTCCGCCGCGCACTGTGCAGATCACTGCACTGAATTTCCACAGTGTCTTTGTGGGCTTAAAATATGGGTTTTGGAATATTAATATTGGGCCTAGAAATTCTTGATGTGCTGCAGTAACACTTGGGGCCCACTTGTTATATTTTGATCGATCGGATATTTTTAAACACATTATTTCACAGTATTTACATTATATCTGCGACCGTGAATGTCACTCGATCGGTAAATCCTGTCTAACTGCTATAGTCCGGTTAGACGGATTTGCGAACGTGACTTTCACGTTGATGTTATGTTTTTGCTGTGATGTTGCGGATCGGTCGTGGGGGATAGCCTGGATGCAATGCTAGTACAGTTGTGATTGTATTATGTACATTTGATATTGCAGGGCGAGCGTCCGACATGTGGACTGCCGTCACTGCCTGTTTGTATTATTATTTTGGGGCACGGCCAGGTTGCGGTCGATGTACCCGTTGTATGTATATTTTACTTTCTGTACTAGGATTGCCCCGCGGAGGGTTGCACGGATAGCCGGGTTCTAGAGGGCAACAAGCCCGCATCTCATGGCATTGAGAGGGAGGGGGCTTCACTCTAGGATTGGCGGGCTATTCGCCGCACTCGTAGGGGGTACAGGTTGACCCAGGAGGGGTGCCCAAGTTACCGGATTCCGTGAAGTGCTGGGTGGTCCATTCACGGCGCTGAAAGGGGCTGCCTCGCTTCAGGTTTTGGCGGGTGACTTGCCGCGCCCGTAGGGGTATAGGTTCTCATTGCACAGGCTATCCACACGACCAGGGGAACGTCGGGTTTCAGCGGCTCTGTGAAACCCGAGGATCCCAGATATCTGTATTGTTTCTGTGATGCTGTACATTTCTGTGATGTTGCATTTCTTTCACGCCTTGAGCGAAATATAATATATTGGTATATATATTAGTAGATGTTGTATATGTTTTGCATCCGCGCTAGTCCAGTCCCCGCTCTGTCGTTAGTTAGCTAACCTAACGGGTAATGACGGGACCCAGTGGCGAATGCGGATGGCATATACGTACATCAGTATTATTTTCGTTCTTTGTGGTGTGATCAATTGATGGGACTGCATTGATTCGGATCAATGCAAGTTAAAAACAAACCTAATCTGATGTTGTTGGAACACTTTTTCAAAAAGCTGTTATTGCAAGGACGTTCACTTTTGTTTTGCATCGTGGTATTCATTTGGAATATCCTGCTCCTCAGTCGACGAGGCAAAGGCCGAGATCCCTTCACCGGGAGTGACCCCTTCGACAAAAAGTTTGCGTCAGGGCATTAACTTCACTATAGCCGATTACTTTTGCTTTGCACCGTGGTATTCAGTTGGAATATCCTGCACCTCATTCTACGGGGAAAGAGCCGAGATCCCTTCACCGGGAGTGACCACTTTAGCAATGGTTTTCGTCACTATATTTTCAAAAAGCTATCCGTTCCTTCAACGATATCAAGTTCACGACGTTAAAGGTTTTCGCCAGAAACCATTCGTAGCCCTCCGTCGTTTCAGACGGGTAGCACGTAGTATTCATGCTATGTTTGTTGGCCTTCGTCAAGGCATAGTGTATGGTAGCTGCTTGTTGCCTTTCTGCAGCATAGATAGATGCGTTGGTTTGGGACAGTCGTATAGCCTTGTTGGCCTTCGTCAAGGGCTTGTGCGGGTGGGTTCAAATCAACCTGGAGAATGACGGGTAGAACTTGACATGTGACTTATGATTTGTTGGCCTTCGTCAAGGTCATAAGAGCATGGGGCAAAAATCACATCGGGAGTTTCAAAAGAACTGAAACTTGCCAGATATGCGCATACCTTCTGGAGTGTGACACTGTGAGCGGATTCCGTCACGTTGTCATGCGATGAGAGTTGGATCCCGATTCCTACTGATGAGTTAGTTTACTCCTCGGGTGACCGCGACTAATTCTTCTTTCAGGTTTGGAGGAGAATTTGAGGTACAGTGGGAGGATTCCAGATTAGATAAATTGGTAACCATTCTGATCTAGGTTAGAGTGCACGCTGAGTGTTTCTTTTCTCTCTCTCTTTGGCAGCGACCATTGACCCGACCCTAAGACTATGACTCAGTGACCAAGTTGACCGAACCTTCTTTAACACTGGCTTTTGGATTGTCAGAGTTGCAAACCTCATTGCCACTCCTACTTTTACCCTTTTCTCCAGGACACCCCGTATTACTACGAACGTCCACTTCCATTGGACAAAACCATCGTATGGTTAGATACGAACTCGAAGGGATTTATTCGAGGATGGTTTCCGGTTCTGGAGAAAACGGATAGGATTATTCAGTTGTCTTTTCCTTTTTCCTTCTCTCAACTTGCGAGTACTCCTTGGTTTAGGAGTAGTACACCTGTAACGCAAATTGGATAGTCTTCTTCCAAACCTTAGGCTGGTGCCGACCGGCAGGGAATGAAGAAAACCAATTAGCCTAACGATGGTGTACAGAAGGTATTAGGTTAAGACAAAGCAAGGGATTAATAAGATGGCAAAGTAAATTGCGACAGATATTCATGACCAAACCAAGTATCTCTTCGCCAATCCTAAATCACCTTTGTATTTCTCCAGGACACTCCGTATCACTACGAAGATCCACAGTTTATTGGATACTCCATCGTATGGTTATATACGAACTCGAAAGGAACTTGTTCCAGTTCGGGGATGGATTCTGGTTCAGGAGAAATAGGAATTAAGTTCATTCGGTTGTCTTTTATCCTCACCTTCTCTCGCATTGCGAGTGTTCCTAGGATTAGGACAGTACACCCATTATGCTTATTGGATAGTCTTCTTCCAAACCATAGGCTGGTGCCGAACGGTAGGGAAGGAAGAAAACCATTTGGCCTAAAGGGGTGTACAGAAGGTAAAGACTAAAGACATATGAAGGGATTTGGAGAGGTGGCAAAGAACTATACGGTTACAGTCGTGAATCTGGAAGAGGCATTACTAGGAATACCAGAATACCCCATCGGAACATTTCAATGTTTCAGTTTCACTGTGTACTGTTAAAGGAAAACTGATTTCCCAATTAGATACTTACTCCAGGGTATGTATTTACCAGGTACGATTCTCACATCTGTATGGTTTTACAGATGATGAGTGGGAGTAAGTTATTGGGAATTGGGTGATTATCCTCATTATATCGGGATTCGTTGTAATCGGTGATATTTGAGGAAGTCACCTGGGCTGTTTGCCGGTTGGCAAATATTTGGTTTTGAATATCCGCTGTTGTGCACCAATTTCAAATTGATATATCTGTACGTCTATTTTCATAGAGTGAGATATACCTTTCTGAAATTATGTCTACGACATTTACCTATATCAGTGGATGGTTAGGTAAGGAGCATTAAGCAGCGGTGTAATTCTTCTTGACCATAAGTACAGTTTTCAACCTACGACACACAGTGAATGAGTTAACAGACTCAAGGGACTTGTACAGAGTATTGTATGATGTCCAGGGTCCATCTGGACAGAGGGGTTGGTCCTCGTACTATATTCGGTTTACTTATGACTTCTCTAGTTTTTAGACAGGTGTTTCGTGGAAACACAGGGTCCGAATTTTGAGAAGTTATAGGTATTTGAGTAAAGTAGAGAACCAGGTGTTGCAAGTATCGGGATTCTTCAAGGAGATCGAAGATGTAGATACTTGTGAATGGTATTCAGTTGATTGTAATGGTTAAGAGAACTTGCTTCTCTTTCAGGTTACTCATAATTGGAAGTATTCCTAAGTTGAGTAACGCTGATCGGCCTCTCTCCATTTAGTTGACATGCACTGGAGACAGTTGCATGATTTGGATCTGGTTCAATTAAATCAGTGCCTCTGGTTCTATATTGGATATAGAACAGTTCATATCTTAACGATGTTAAGGTACGGGGAGTTGTCCGGTTTATGATTAAAACCAGACACTGGACAACTCAAGGCACGTTTCTGTAATGGCTGTTTGTGGGTTGACCTAGGCTATGACGAGGGTTGACTTTCTACCATCTGGATGAACAATAGCAATATTGTTCTAGACTCGCCACAGTTTTATTAAAAATGGATTTTTTCAGAAAACAGTAGTGGGAGTATGGTAGAACTGGAAGTGATTCCAGAACCACAAACGATTACTGAAGATTTGATAAGGAACCTTAAGATTCAATCCGGTTTGACATTCCATTGGCCACTCCGCAGATACGGTGGGTAACTTCAGGCACCCGAGAGGTACTACGGTAGCCTCAAGGACGGTGACAGGGAAGTTCTTGTTTACCCACAATTACCATTGCTGTTGTTCCAGGCTGCGAGACCCGGAGGGAGGATGAGTATAGCGTCGTTCTAAACTAGTTTTAGAAGTGTACGTGTATATGACTCTGCCAGAGGGTTGTCGTAGTCAGTGGGAGCAGCGGAAGCATTGGTGGACAGGTAGCTTATGTCTATTTATAGACTGAAGCACAAGTAGCGGAGATAGATCATCTATTTCGGACGTGACAGTCATAGGTTTGACTTCATCAGAATAGGGGATGGATCTGTTGAGAAGGTAGTAGGGTGTGATATCCTGGTATTTGGATGACATACACAGAGTAGGAAAGGAAACTCCTATACTACAATCGGTTATACTTTGGTCGTCACACAGTGGTTTCTCCACACAGGACTTGGACATTATATCAGACATACTGGTTACTGGATCTATGGTATTAGATCTAGATTTGGGTGGTTTCCCAATCAGGGTACTTGACAGCATTCTAAGAGTATTTAGGATGGACGACTCCTGGCACGGTAGTATACCTGCAGGTGATGGAGTCACCCTCTCTAAAGGTGTCTTACAGACTAAAGGGGAGAGGGATGTGTATGATTGGCAGATCACTTGCTCAGGCAATTGAGTCAATCATGAGATGTCAAGTACCACACCAGACATTGTTCTTGCACTAGATGCAATAAGTTGACATTAATCCTGCAGGGTTCCTAGGCACACTAGTGAGGTCTCCCAAGCCATCAACCATGGCAATTTCAAAAATTATGGTGCCTACAAACCCTAAACTACGGATCGATAACTAGATGTCTAGGCGAACAATGAACTAGTTAACAATTAACTAAGGGAATACGGAAATACAACCTTTGTAGATCCGGTCCTCCACCTCCACGGCTCCGCAACGAGGTCGTCTCCGCTGTCCAAATCTAATCCGGGCTCTAGAGTCGGCTTCGTCGGAGAATGGGCAAGCTAGGTCGTCGATGTCCATGCCGAAGATGATCTACGTCGAGGCATCGCTAGATCAAGCTCACAACTTCACCAAGTCATGAAACTTGTGAAGTAAACACACTCTACTACTTGGCAAGAGGTAGAGGATGAAGAAATAGGAAGTGGGTTAACTTTAGATTTGGATTTTGCTCACTAGAACACAAGTTGCCATGAATGGCATCAAGGTTGCTCACTTGAAGAAGAAGAAGAAGATGATGAGCATAGAATTATGATAAGTTCTTAGAAAATAGAAAAAATAGAATACTTATCATAATTCTAACTATGGTAAAGTGTAGAGAGTTAACCAAGGTTAGTTGTATGGTTAGGGTTAAGAATGAGATAAGAATGGTGGACTTAGGTCAAAGCTTCATGAAGTTTCAACTAAACAACAAAAGAAGCCACCATTCTTTTTCTCATTTTCTTTTCTCACTTTCTTTTATTCATTTATCAAAAAGAATAAATGAATAATTAAGAAAATAAAATAAAACCCTAAACATAAACACAACCATGGTTCAAACTTTACACTTAACCAAAGTGGTATGCATCATCAAACATGATACAAACATGTGCACATAAACATATCGCATATACAATGCGCACACCCGAGCGAGAAAATCCATCTTAAGTAAACCGATACTAGTTGATGCAAAGCAATATATCAAATATATAAATATGCATTAAATCATTAAATCAACAGTTGATTCAATGATCCGGTCATGTTGCACACAACCGACTAGTATACAATGTATCGGCTTATCGAATCAACGCTTGAATCGATAACTAGGTTATATCGCATACAACCATTCGATACATTCATCGCGAGAATGAAATACGGTATCACATACACGCATTATTCTCGGTCCCGCACATATCTCATATGCGCTCCTATTTCGTTTCGCTTGAGCCAGGAAACCTCTGTGTAGGACTCTAAAGACTCGTCAATACGCCGGCAGCGGATGATGATCATATCAAACACCCACAAGCCGCAAGCGGTCTGCTAAACGTAACGGCCACCCGGGTATTGAGCGATCTGAAGATCGACGAGCAAGCCCGCTCACACTCCAGTGAATCCAACCAGTAACACTACCGTACAGTCCGGTCTGATCGTCTGATATGTCGCATATCTCGCCTAGGGGTGGTATACGTCAGACCCCAATAGCTCAATAAGTCGTGTCGATATGAGGTCTATAACTGTTCGAGAAACTACTGGTAACACTTACCAGTAAATCTCAGCAACCCTGGCCAGGGATTTCCTGTTATAGCCAATCGAACACAGCGCAACATCAACTCCCATATACCGGGAGAGACGAATCCCCTCCTATCGCTCATTGCCTCCATGTGACTCGGGACTGTGCCCAAAAACCACCGTTTTGCACGCCCTCTTGGACGTGGTAAGATGGAAATCAAAGCACAGTGGGAACCACACAAGACTCTATGACGATCTCGGGTCAACAGACTACTCTGTACCAGTGTCACCAGAGAACTGCCATCTGACGTGAGGTATAATACCATCTGGGAGTTCTCGGCGAGTCCGTCCAGTGTACCCAGTCTCTACTGAGCACCCGTATATCATCTCTGATGTCAAACACCGATGGATATGGGATCATCCATCGCCCATCTGTATGGGTCGAGAAGGTATACGCTAGTCTACTCTGGTATATCGATGCCCCGTCTCGATACACCCACGACTAGGGACTGTGAAGGATGTACTTATGGACTACCATGTCCCCACTAGTATGATCCGCATCATAGTCCAGGTAGTCAAGTACAGATCCTAAGGGCTTTACCAACATGTAACAGAGAGACAGTCAGTATACACGTTAAGGTAAAGTTCAACCAGATAGCATACTATCATGTCGAGCAAGAAAGTCCTCCCTATATATGTCCCAGCATCCACTACAATATACATCCTATATATAGTAATGGCCTCTAGGGCATACATATAACTAACAATCTTCCACTTGCACTAGGGCCATCTGTAGCAGTGGTTTCAAGTATCTCATACTCAACCATCCCATAAAAGTCTCTCTCTGGGAACAGGCCTTTATAAGTGGATCCGCTGTGTTGTCCTCTGAGTCTACTCTCCAAACCTCGAACACTTTGGAGATCAACCATCTCCATGATCAGGTGATACTGCCTTAGAATATGTCTGGATCACTGATGGGACCGGCGTTCCTTGGCATAAGCCACAACTCCATTGTCACACAATGGGAGGAACACAGTTCATCTCATGAACCAATATACACCCAAACAGCCTCTTTGGTAGCATCTTAAGTAGCGATGTATCCAGCCTTTATCGTCTAGTATGTCACGGTATCTAGCTTGGAACTCTTCCAACATACCGTCCCTTTACTGAGGGTATAGACAATGCCTGTGACTGACATTCAGTCATCTTTATAACCCTGGAACCCTTCCAGTGATTATCCCTTGGATCGATTGATACCATCTCACTACTACTAGTGAGATACCTAACATCCAATTAGATCTATCTCATAGATCCAAAATCCAGGATTTAGTAGGTATCACTTTAATCCTATATGGAGAATCTTTGTGATAAGCGGAGATTGATCGAGCGTAGCATAAGAAACTCCTTTCTTATCAAGAGTATGTCATCCACGTACTCTACGAGGATCGTCACCATACTCCCTACTACCTTTTTGTTTATACAAGGTTCATCTACCATTTTGATGATGTCAAACTCTTTGACTAATTCATCAAAACATATGTTCCAACTCCGCGATGCCTGCTTTATCCTATAAAGCATCTTGCACACGTTTCTGCTGCTCCCACTGTCTACGAAGCCCTCTGGCTGTGTACTTATAGACGCACTCTTCTAAAACTTTATTTAGAAAAGCAGTCATGACACCCAACCACCAGATATCGTAGTCATGGTATGTAGCCGTGGTAAGTAGGATCTGGATGGACTTAAGCATAGCTACTTGAAAAGGTTTCATCATTATTCACACCTGGTCGATGACGAAAAGCTTTAACAAGTCTAGCTTTGAAAGTCTCAACTTTTCCATCTACACCAAGTAATCTTCTCAAGATATACTTGCTCCTGATGGGATTTAACCCTTCAGATATAGCAACCAAAGGCCATACTTTGTTGGCGTATAAGGATTCCATCTCAGATCGCTAAGCATCCAGCCATTCTTACAGAGTCTTACTCTCGATGGCCAGCTCGAAGCTAGTTGGGTCATTATCTCATGATGCAATCCTCGCTCCCACTGTCATAGAGAAAACAAAGTAACTCTCAGGTGGGTGAGGAACCCTACTAGATCGGCGGAGAGGCTGAGGTTCGTTGGTATCTACTGAATCCTTTGGTTCTTTCAAATCATCAGCTGCAGTTTGTATAGCTGGAACCTTTCCAGTTCTACTTTACAGTCTTTGCCTCGAGCTTGTCCAGATTTTGCTTTTAGACATAGGCCAGTCAACCCTAAATCTTAACTAGCTTAAGACATGGGCTCTTCCTTTTCCATATCACATATGAAATAGTAGGCAACTGATTTGATTGGAACCCTACTCAATAGGTATGCAGCTTCTCAAGTGCATAACTTCCAAAAAGGAAAAAGGTAACTCAGTAGTACTCATCATGGAGCACACCTTATCATATAGGGTGTTATTGCTCCGCCCCGATATACCATCGTGCTATGGTGTATGCAGAGGAGTAATACTGAGAGAGAATCTCATTCTCCTTTAGAATAGTCCAGTATTTCCGTGCTCAAGTATTCTCCTCCTTGATCTCATCAAAGGACATAATACTTATACCCTTATATCTGGTTCTCTACTTCTCGCTTATATTCTGTGAATATCTCAAAAGGTTCGGACTTGTGTTTCAACAAGAACATAGGTCTGAATCTTGAGAGATTATCAGAGAATATAATGAAGTAGAAAGAACCAGTCCTGGCATGTGTAGACAGGGGACCTAACATACATCAACATGTATCATCCCAAGAGTTCACTAACTCTTTCTCTGTTTGTTAGTAAACAGGGCTATGGTCATCTTATCTTTGTGACATGATTGGCGAGTTGCACAAGATGTAAATTCAAACTGATTTAAATATGCATCTATATGTAACTCTAGCTAGTCGGGTCACATTGATCTGACCTAGTCTACAATGCCTCAAGAAGAATTCGTTCATTTCTGAACTCTTCCTCTTGTGTGTGTTCCGTATACTTAGATCTGTAGTTTGATTTAGAACATCAATGCTTTTAGATAACGTGCCTGAACCGATCAACTTTTGATATAGGAAATGTTCAAAACATTATCCAACAATACAAAATTTTATCATTTCTTTACTGATAAAGAGACTGATATGATTTTGTATATCAGGTTCGGTATCTAATAACATTCGTTCAGAATCAATGTATTGGTAATACAGGGTGACAGTGACCGACAGACTTGGTTGCAACACTTTCCCCGTTTTCTGCCTCATGAAACTTATCACCCGTTCTCAGTTCTCTACCTATCTGTAGCCCTATGTAACAGATTACATATCTGGGATCCTGATCTGGTATCACATACCCAGGACGTAGAGGATACTGAGAAACAGTTCTTTGTAACGAACACACTCGAAGATGATGCATCAGCATGCACTCTCTTCGTTTGGGCGGCACGGGAATTCTGGTAATCCCCAATTTCCTGCTCTGTCTTATAACAATTATAAGTTGGAGCGGGACCAACGTTCCCCAGCTCAGTATAACAAGCGGGTTCGGTCAATAATCCGTATTATTATCTTGATTAAGGCGTGATATGGTCGCTACCTGGAGAGAGAGAGAAGAAAACACTCAGCGTGCGCTCTGCTAAGAATAGATTGGTTATTATTTTATCTAATCAGGATGGCTCCCACTGCTTTTTATCAAATCTTCCTTCAAACCCTAAAAGGAAAGACTAGCCGGGATTAATTACACACTACAAGTTCGCCAATCTTTCAGCCAGGCCAGTGTCGGTACTTTGAGGGAGGTCCCCCGTGCTTTCGCACGAACCTAATTAGTGTAAACCTCGTTTTCCCAGAGGCGTAACCCCGTTAACACTTTTCTAGACACCTACTTGATCGGCTAATTGTAATGTATAAAACTCTCCCAGGAGTAACACTTACTCGCAGCGGGTATCGGGATCCAACTATCTCATAGAAGGTATGCAATCTCATTGCAAATCTCAACATTTGAAATTCCCGATAATATTTTGCCCCTAGCTCGCTATGACCTTGACGGAGGCCAAACAACCCATAGTCCGCTAGTCAAGTTCAACCCGTCATTTCCTGATTGAATTAAACCCACCCGCACGACCCTTGACGGAGGCCAAACAACGCCGTACGAATACCCTAATCCAATCGCATCATATGCTAGCAGATAAGCACTAGTTAGCTACCGTACACTACGCCTTGACGGAGGCCAAACAACCGCAGCACGAATACTAACTAGTACGTATCTGAAATGACGGAGGGCTACGACAGGTTTTTCTGAAAACCTATTGCGTAATGAACTTGATATCGTTGTAGGATCGAATGAATTTTGAAATGGAGTGTTTTTGAGGCTTTTCTAGTTTTGCTAAAGGAGTCACTCCCGGTGAAGGGATCGTCGGTCCTTTCCTTGTCGAATGAGGTGCGGGATATATCATATATATCACTGTGCAAAGCAAAAACACTTAAAAGCAATCAAAAGACAAACCGAGTGTGTAGCATCTGCCAGTTATTGCTAAAGGAGTCACTCCCGGTGAAGGGATCTCGGTCCTTTCCTCATCGAATAAGGTGCAGGATATATCACATATACCGCTATGCAAAGCAAGAACTGTAGCTACCTGTTTTATTTTGAAATTCGATTCTACAACATCTTAGGTTTCTTTTTATTTCATTAATCTCATTAATGAAGTCCCATCATTTAATTACCTAAACATCACAGGTAGATATGACGTACACTTATGCCATCCGCATTCGCCTCGATGTCCCCTCGTGCACCGTTAGGTTAGGTAACTAACGACAGAGCGGGGCAGGGCTAGCGCGGGTGTAAAACATAAGTAACGTCTATATAATATATCATATATACTATATACTGTATCTATCACAGAACATCACATGATCACATCACAGATATCGCAGCAGAAGAATCATATGAAATATTGGATATACTAGGACGTCCGTGTTTTCAATACGAGCCAGTATAAAACACGGATTCCACGGTCGCGATGAATAGCCAAACCCACACCCCTAGACCCCTACGAGAGCGGCAAGCAACCCTACCAATTCTGGAGTTAGGTGACCCGGACTCGACTCCTCGAGTTGGTCTCCCACTGGACTCCAGAACCCGGTTACTTGTGCCCTCCTCCTTGGGTCTATCCTAGTGCAGAAAAGTAAATAATATACAAAAGGTGACAACTCCCGCAACCTGGAAGCGCCCCAATAAAAGAATATTACATACAAGTTTTTACATGAATGAAAATGAAAAACACTCATCTCACATAAAAACCCCGGCTATTCAAACACGACGATCCAATATAACATATCCAGCAACACATAACATCACATGTCATCAACGTAAGTAAATTTGCGCATCCCAATTGTCGTTGACATATAGCAACGAAACCGGCGATATCACATATTACACTTACGGTCACAGAAAAGAAAGTATAAAACTACAACAGTTGGAATCCGCAACCACCTCAGACATCACATGCCTGACCAAATGAATTACTTAGACATCGCATGCCTAACAATTATAAACCCCGCATTTTAGTCTCAAAATCGAAAACACTTTTCAATATCAAGTCGGGCAATTCAACAGGATTCCCGACATCCTGATCGAATGCTCGTCGCAAACTTCTGTAGACGGCCGCACCCCCGATACCGTCGACGAAGTGCACCAAGGCGGAACACCGCTACCGCGAGCACCCGAACGGATGCTTTCGGCGACGGGGTTCTCCTACAGTCACTTGGTCGGGGCTATGGAGTGAAGCTGTCTATTAAGTTTACCCGGCGAGTATCCGCGTACGCTACGTGATTGCGACGGACTTTTGATCACATCAAAATTCCGTGGCAACCGATCAAGTGAGACTAAAGTGCTATGTTTATAACATTCATTTAGTTATCTCATAACTTTTGTGAATTCCAATTATTGTATCCCATTCCAGATAAACAGAAAATGTCAAACTTTTCGATCGAACAATCGAACACCCAAGTTTTCCCGAAACTAATCAACACATGAAACAAGTATAACAACATTCCGTTCGTGCCTCAGTACCAACGGTCCAGCCGTAGAAGGGTCAAGCCAACGCCTCACATGTGGCACGCCGTACTGCCCCAAACCCGAAGGTTCAAAGGGCAGTTCAAGACGGTCACATAATCGAGTTAAGGTTTGTGTCTTCTAGAGGGACCATCGCGTTACTTGCACTACTTAGAACGTCGTTAAACTACGGAAAAATCCAACACTTGGAAATTTCCCGACAGGGGAAAAGTTGGGTATTTATATCCGGTCGAACTTTTTAACATATTCTATAATTTATCCGGAAAGCCACACAGACAAAATTTGATACCCCGATCGAAATACCGAATCCCCAAATCAACTCAGAAAAATTCAACTCTTGAAAACATATTAAAAATACCCAGGAATACCAGCACCGAACAATATGAATTACTGTAGAAATTAGGATGCCAGAAACGACAAAATGGCCGCGCTTGCGCCGCACGAGCCAAGCTCGTGCCGCGGAACCGCGGCGCACTGTTCGAATTAGGCATCCGAATTTTACAGTCTTTCTTAGAATTTCCTGCTGATTTTTCTGAATATTTTTAATGTTGAAAAAACCCAGATTTTAAAAATTGTACAGAGAGCAAATTTGAATCGGGGTTTCGGGTTCGTTCGGACTTCAATTTCCGTCTGGACTTCGCCTAAGGCTCTAGCTAGGCTCTGATACCACTGCAGGGTTCCTAGGCACACTAGTGAGGTCTCCCAAGCCATCAACCATGGCAATTTCAAAAATTATGGTGCCTACAAACCCTAAACTACGGATCGATAACTAGATGTCTAGGCGAACAATGAACTAGTTAACAATTAACTAAGGGAATACGGAAATACAACCCTTGTAGATCCGGTCCTCCACCTCCACGGCTCCGCAACGAGGTCGTCTCCGCTGTCCAAATCTAATCCGGGCTCTAGAGTCGGCTTCGTCGGAGAATGGGCAAGCTAGGTCGTCGATGTCCATGCCGAAGATGATCTACGTCGAGGCATCGCTAGATCAAGCTCACAACTTCACCAAGTCATGAAACTTGTGAAGTAAACACACTCTACTACTTGGCAAGAGGTAGAGGATGAAGAAATAGGAAGTGGGTTAACTTTAGATTTGGATTTTGCTCACTAGAACACAAGTTGCCATGAATGGCATCAAGGTTGCTCACTTGAAGAAGAAGAAGAAGATGATGAGCATAGAATTATGATAAGTTCTTAGAAAATAGAAAAAATAGAATACTTATCATAATTCTAACTATGGTAAAGTGTAGAGAGTTAACCAAGGTTAGTTGTATGGTTAGGGTTAAGAATGAGATAAGAATGGTGGACTTAGGTCAAAGCTTCATGAAGTTTCAACTAAACAACAAAAGAAGCCACCATTCTTTTTCTCATTTTCTTTTCTCACTTTCTTTTATTCATTTATCAAAAAGAATAAATGAATAATTAAGAAAATAAAATAAAACCCTAAACATAAACACAACCATGGTTCAAACTTTACACTTAACCAAAGTGGTATGCATCATCAAACATGATACAAACATGTGCACATAAACATATCGCATATACAATGCGCACACCCGAGCGAGAAAATCCATCTTAAGTAAACCGATACTAGTTGATGCAAAGCAATATATCAAATATATAAATATGCATTAAATCATTAAATCAACAGTTGATTCAATGATCCGGTCATCTTGCACACAACCGACTAGTATACAATGTATCGGCTTATCGAATCAACGCTTGAATCGATAACTAGGTTATATCGCATACAACCATTCGATACATTCATCGCGAGAATGAAATACGGTATCACATACACGCATTATTCTCGGTCCCGCACATATCTCATATGCGCTCCTATTTCGTTTCGCTTGAGCCAGGAAACCTCTGTGTAGGACTCTAAAGACTCGTCAATACGCCGGCAGCGGATGATGATCATATCAAACACCCACAAGCCGCAAGCGGTCTGCTAAACGTAACGGCCACCCGGGTATTGAGCGATCTGAAGATCGACGAGCAAGCCCGCTCACACTCCAGTGAATCCAACCAGTAACACTACCGTACAGTCCGGTCTGATCGTCTGATATGTCGCATATCTCGCCTAGGGGTGGTATACGTCAGACCCCAATAGCTCAATAAGTCGTGTCGATATGAGGTCTATAACTGTTCGAGAAACTACTGGTAACACTTACCAGTAAATCTCAGCAACCCTGGCCAGGGATTTCCTGTTATAGCCAATCGAACACAGCGCAACATCAACTCCCATATACCGGGAGAGACGAATCCCCTCCTATCGCTCATTGCCTCCATGTGACTCGGGACTGTACCCAAAAACCACCGTTTTGCACGCCCTCTTGGACGTGGTAAGATGGAAATCAAAGCACAGTGGGAACCACACAAGACTCTATGACGATCTCGGGTCAACAGACTACTCTGTACCAGTGTCACCAGAGAACTGCCATCTGACGTGAGGTATAATACCATCTGGGAGTTCTCGGCGAGTCCGTCCAGTGTACCCAGTCTCTACTGAGCACCCGTATATCATCTCTGATGTCAAACACCGATGGATATGGGATCATCCATCGCCCATCTGTATGGGTCGAGAAGGTATACGCTAGTCTACTCTGGTATATCGATGCCCCGTCTCGATACACCCACGACTAGGGACTGTGAAGGATGTACTTATGGACTACCATGTCCCCACTAGTATGATCCGCATCATAGTCCAGGTAGTCAAGTACCGATCCTAAGGGGTTTACCAACATGTAACAGAGAGACAGTCAGTATACACGTTAAGGTAAAGTTCAACCAGATAGCATACTATCATGTCGAGCAAGAAAGTCCTCCCTATATATGTCCCAGCATCCACTACAATATACATCCTATGTATAGTAATGGCCTCTAGGGCATACATATAACTAACAAATCCAATCCTGGAGAAACAGTCGGAAGCAGTTTTAGAACATAAGTGGATGTTCTAGGGATATGATAACGACAGCCTCATTCGGGAAACAGTTATCATTCCAGGCTTCCAAGGTGACATGGACGACAAGGAGGTTGTCAGAGCTATAGTTTTCCTTCTGATGAGGGGCAGTATTTTGGACAGGTGGTCCAAGGCAATACTGAGGGTGGCATGGCGCAGGATATTGATTAAGTTCAGTTGACGATACAGTCTAAGAAGTTTGGATTTGGAGCTCATTTATGAGCTATGTCCATCAGACATCCAGACACATTCTAAGACAGGTATTGCTCATTTCGGGACATGGGTTTCTCCGCGAACTTGAGATAAAGAGAGACATAGAAAGAAACAACAAAGCGGATCCACTCACTGAGACTATTCCTCGAACGCAATAGTTTCGCAAACGAGCTTTGTGAGACTGACTAGTAGAGGAGTTGGGTGTTCGGTATCACACGGGCTGTGAGTATGCGACATCGTAATAATTAGCCTTGAGTGCAAGTGGGAGATTGTTGGAGATAGTGCCCTCAGAGTCAATTATTGGATCACAGGTACGTGATTGCAATGATTGAGGGAGGACCTATCCCGGTAGGACAGTCTTACTCGAGATGATAGTATGCTATCTGGTTTACCTTTATCATCGTGTACTGTTTTAAGTGACCTGACACGTCGCTATTACACGTTAATAGAGCCCCTAGGATTCTTGCTTGACCACCAGCAGTATGAGGGCGATCATATAAGTGGGAGCTGGGGGTCTATAAGCATATCCTTAAAAGGTCCCTAGTCGTGAGAGTTTCGAGACAGGGCATCGATTCTCCATAGTAGACTAGTGTATACAGTCGAGACCCCGACGAGGGGCGGTGGCCGGTCTCACAAGCCACTGGTGTCAGTTGGATCACCTAAGATGTATACAGGTGCTCATTGGATTATGAGTACACCGGACAGGACTCGCCGGGAACATGCTAGTTGGTCATATACCAGACGTCAGATGGCAGTTCCCTGGTGACATGTGTGCAGGTTAGTTCATCGACCTGGGGATCGTCATTTGTCTCGTGTTAGTTCCCACTGTACTTTGATTACTACCCTACCACGGCTCAAAGGAGTCGTGCAAACAGGTTTTAGTTGGGTACAGTCCCGAGCCACATGGAGGCAGTGAGCGTATCTTCAGGGGTTCGTCTCTCCCGGTATTGGGGGTGAGGTCGTGCTGTGTCTAGGAGAGCCATTACACGAAGCCCTCGGCCGAGGCAAGGAGATTTACTGGTAGGTATTCCAGTAGTATCTCAGGGTGTTCTGGGCTACACTCCGACACGACTTGTACCGCTTTTGGGGGTCTGACTTTTACCAACCCCCTAGGCCCGCCATGCGATGCTCATAGACGAACGGACCGGACTGTACGGATATTGTCACTGACAGGCTCAGTAGGGAGTCAGGCAGAGTTCACTCACAGACGTCCCTTTTGGTCAATACCTGGTAGCCCGTTATGTATTGGCTTATACCTCTAACGTGCTAGTGGTTAAATCCACAACCAAGGTGTTGATGAGTCTTTAGAGTCCCCCACATTTCAGTTACTCAGCTTTCGGGCGAATGGTTGTAGAGGCCGTATGAAGATATGGCAGGGTCCGATCAGATACGTGCGGTATTGCACGGATCAGGATCGGACAGTTTGTACTATAGGCCGTATGGTTATATGGCAGGGTTCGATCAGATACGTGCGGTATTGCACGGATCAGGATCGAACGGATATTACTAGCCGGTTTTGGTATAAGCCGGATCCTAGCATAGTACAGTGTAGAGTTTGTCTCATTGCATTTGTATTTCGGTCGAAATACAGATGCGGGTGTGTATGCACTGTATCGGGGTTTTCCTGTAATTTATTACGGGACCAGTTTTCTGGAGTTGCCAGTTTGCTTTCCGTTTCGGCCGATTTCCATTGTTCCGTTCATTGGCCGAAGATTGGTGGAGGAGGGCTTATTTGCGTTGTTGCAAATAAGTATTTGTGGAGGGGGCTTTTGCTTTTTGTTGCATCATGATAGCCATTCTTTGACCTTGACTTCTTGTCTTCATCATGACTTGACTTTTGTTTTCATGATGGATGTTGATGATGGTAGGTTTGAGTGTTGGATTTGTTGTGATGATGTTTCTTTTGCATGATAGCTTTCTCTCTCTCTCTCCATTGGATAATTAGATGGCTCTCTCATTATCCATGAGACCACACTCTCATTTCTCTCCTCTCAATTAGCTTGGCCGGCCACTCCCATTTGGGGGCTGTCCAAAATTTGTGGTGTGGGTTTTTAGCTCATTTCATGTTGCAAAAATCCCACTTGATCAATCCATAAAGCTCCAAGTTCAATCCCTCCACCAATGGCAATTCCTACAACCCCAAAGTGAGACTTGAGGACTACATATTCTACAGCGAACCTTGGGCACGTCGAGTAGCCGGCTTCGTGCCCGAGTTGCCTCGGCATTGAGGTGGGAGCCCGTAAAAGAAGTAGGCGATGTGGTGCACTTCCGGCGACGAGGAGGAGACGGGACATTCCGCAGGAGATCGGGACGATGACGAGAAGACCGGCGGACTTGGATCGTCGGTATATCTCTTTCCCATCTTATTGTTAGCTAGGACTAGTTAGTGGTTCGATCCGGGTATTAGTGCGCGGCGGTTTGCCAGTTCAAGAAAATCAAAGTTTATCACCGCTTCCGCATTTGGCCGTCGGATTGACGGCCGGGGCGCCGCCGTGCACTTACAATCAGAGCCTAGCTAGAGCTTTAGGCGAAGTGTAGACGATGTTAGAAATCCGATCGAACCCCGAAACCCTAACTTTTAACCCTTTCTGTACATTTTCTGAAACAGTGGATTTTTCCTAATTAAAAATTGTCAAAAAATTCAGCAGGGTTTTGTAAGAGTTACTGTGAAGCACGTTATCCTAAATCGACTATTACGCCGCGGTACCGCGGCCCCACCCTGGCTTGGGCGGCGGTTCCGCGGCCATAGTGGTGAATTATGCCACGTGCTTTCAACAGTAATGTCCGTCTGTACATGTTGTATTTTATGGGAATTTTTAATTGATACTCAACAGTTGAGTTTTTCTGGGTTGTTTTAGGGACTCGATGATTCGATCGGATTGTTTAATTTTGTCTATGTGTTTTTCCGGATAATTTAGAATATGTTAAAAAGTTCGACCGGATATAAATACCCAATTTTTCCCCTGCCGGGAAATTTCCAATTGTTGGATTTTTCCGTAGTTTAATAACGTTCTAAGTAGTGCAAGTAACGCGATGGACCCTCTAGAAGACAACAAACTTTAACTCGATTATGTTACCGTCTTGAACTGCCCTTTTAACCTTAGGGTTTTGGGCAGTACGGCGTGCCACATGTGAGGCATTGGCTTGCCCCTTCTACGGCTGGACCGTTGGTACTGTGGCATGAAGTGAATGTGTTTTAAACTTATTTCATGTGTTGTGCTGTTTCGGGAAAACTTGGGTGTTTGAATGTTTGATCGGAAAGTTTAACATTTTCTATTTTTCTGGAATGTGATACAATATTTGGAATCCACATGAAGTTATGAGTTAACTGAATGAATGTTATAAACATAGAAGTTTAGTCTCACTTGATCGGTTGCCACGGAATTTTGATGTGATCATAAGTCCGTCGCAACCACGTAGTGTACACGGATACTTTGCGGGTAAACTTAATAGACAGCCACACCCTATAGCCCCGACCAAGTGACTGTAGAAGAACCCCGTCGCCGAAAGCATCCGTTCGGATGCTCGCGGCAGCGGTGTTCCGCCTTGGTGCAGTTCGTCGACGGCATCGGGGGTGCGGCTGCCTACTAAAGTTTGCGACGAGCATTCGATTAAAATGCCAGGAATCTTGTTGAATTGCCCGACTTGATATTGAAAAGAGTTTTCGATAAATGAGACTAAAATGCGGGGTTTATAATTGTTAGGCATGCGATGTCTAAGGAATTCATTTGGTTAGGCATGCGACGTCTAAAGGGGTTACGGATTCCAACTGTTGTAGTTTTACACTTTCTTTTCTGTGACCGTAAGTGTAATATGTGATATCGCCGGTTTCGTTGCTATATGTCAACGACAATTGGGATGCGCACATTTACTTACGTTGATGACATGTGATGTTATGTGTTGCTGGATATGTTATATTGGATCGTCGCGTTTTGAATAGCCGGGGGTTTTATGTGAGATGAGAGTTTTTATTTTCATTCATGTAAAATTTAATTGTTTGTAATATTCTTTTATTGGGGCACTTCCGGGTTGAGGTTTATGTCACCATTTGTATATTATTTACTTTTCCGCATTAAGATAGACCCAAGGAGGAGAGCACAAGTAACCGGGTTCTAGAGTCCAGTGGGAGACCAACTCGAGGAGTCGAGTCCGGGTCTCCTAACTCTAGAATTGGTAGGGTTGCTTGCCGCTCTCGTAGAGGTCTATGGGTGTAGGTTTGGTTATTCATCGCGACCGTGGAATCCGTGTTTTATACAGGCTCGTATTGAAAACACAGACGTCCTAGTATATCCAATGTTTCATATGTTTCTTCTGCTGCGATATCAATGATGTGATCATTTGATATGTTATGATAGATACTGTATATGATATATATGATATATTATATAGACGTTACTTATGTTTTACACTCGCGCTAGCCCAGCCCCGCTCTGCCGTTAGTTACCTAACCTAACGGTGCACGAGGGGACATCGAGGCGAATACGGATGGCATAAGTGTACGTCGTATTTATCTGTGATGTTTAGGTGATTTAAATGATGGGACTTCATTAATATGATTAATGAAATAAAAGAAACCTAAAAGATGTTTTGGAATCGAATTTTCAAAAACATGTAGCTACAGTTCTTGCTTTGCATCGCGGTGTTCCTTGTAGAACATCCTGCACCTTATTCGATAAGGAAAGGGCCGAGATCCCTTCACCGGGAGTGACCCCTTTAGTAATGACTGGCAGATGCTACACCACTCGGTTTGTCTTTTGATTGCTCCTATAGTTCTTGCTTTGCACAGCGGTATATATGATATATCCTGCACCTTATTCGATGAAGAAAGGGCCGACGATCCCTTCACCGGGAGTGACCCCTTTCGCAAAACTAGAAAAGCCTAAAAACACTCCATTTTAAAATCATTTGATTATACAACGATATCAAGTTCATTACGCAATAGGTTTTCAGAAAAACCTGTCGTAGCCCTCCGTCTTTTCAGATAAGTTGTATATAGTATCCGTGCTACATTTGTTGGCTTTCGTCAAGGTGTAGTGTGCGGTAGCTATATGCTGCTTATCTGCTGCATACGATGCGATTGGATTAGGATAGTCATACGGCTTTGTTAGCTTTCGTCAAGGGTCGTGCGGGTGGGTTTAATTCAGTCAAGAAATGTACGGGTTGAACTTGACTAGCGGGCTTTGGATTGTTGGCTTTCGTCAAGGTCATAGCACGTTAGGGGTAATATTATCGGGAATTTCAAGTGTTGAAATTTGCAATGAGATTGCATACCTTCTATGAGATAGTTGGATCCCGATACCCACTGCGGGTAATTGTTACTCCTAGGAGAGTTTTACACATTACAATTAGCCGATCAAGTAGGTGTCTAGAAAGGTGTCAACGGGGTTACGCCTCTGGGAAAACGAGCTTTACTTTAATTAGGTCCGTGCGAAAGCACGGGGAACCTCCCTCAAAGTACTGACACTGGCCTGCCTGAAAGATTGGCGAACTTGTAGCATGTAATTAATCCCGGCTAGTCTTTCCTTTTAGGGTTTGAAGGAAGATTTGATAAAAACAGTGGGAGTCATCCTGATTAGATAAAATAATAACTAATCTGATCTTGCAGGAGCGCACGCTGAGTGTTTTCTTCTCTCTCTCTCCAGGTAGCGACCATATCACGCCTTAATCAAGATAATTGTCACGTCCCGAAAGTACGGAATATGACCGGCACTTAAACTACGAACGTCTCGAGGCTTACGTAATCTAAGTAAGCCGAAAACTCAGAAATCCTAATCAAGAAAAGTAGTAGAGTGAAGGAAAACCAATTTAAATCAAGTAGTTTTAATAACATAAGCCGAATTATGCGGTTTAAAAAAAACATCAAATATTTCCTGAAAATTTCGGCAGAGTCTCATTTGTAAAACTGGCCCCCAAACGGGATACAACATGAATAGTATACGAAATCAATAAAAAGGAATCCCCAAGCGGGAGCTAGCTCTTCGTCAATCGACGGTCACAACTACACAAGCAAAAAAATATACAACGCCGACAGCGAGGATCAAAATTCAAAAGGAAACTCAACCCACAAGAAAACCACAGAAATATAACGCGCGACTCTAAGGTCGAAGGAATAACATCACTGGTCTCTATGTCAAAATAATTACATGTTTGGTTGATGGAACTTCTAGATACAACTGAATAATAATATACAAGATATAATGATGGGTAAGATACAAATAACCTACCTACTAGCAAGCCACCCAGAAATGGAAATAGTGCCAGCAAAGCCGTAATAAAACCTGTACGGCGAAACCTGCAAGAACTGTGGCACAACGGGGTGAGTTGCCAATTCGTGAGTAGAAAAACATCTGCGCACAGAAATCGCATAAATAACGCAATCCTAGGTCAATGATCATAATATATCCTCAAAAATGTATAAACATGCAGCCTATAACAATGGCTAGGGTAAATATCTAACCCGAGTGTAAACTCATGTGCCCGTGTCAGTGCCTCAGGTAGCAATATATCATATGAATGAGGTATGAATGCATGTAAACAGAAAACATGTAAATGAAGAAACTGTTTTCATAGTTTAGTGAGATTTCCTTTGTATTTTTAAAATGAGGTATCATAATGAAATCAGCATAAAACAGTGCCTAGCATCGGCACAAAACGTAATCCCAATATCTCGATATCTCTGTATCACTGTCTCTGTACCTCAATATCTCGAAATCTCAATGTCTCAATCACAATATCTAAGGCGCCGTCAGTCCAGACCGGCCCCTACCATCCATCTCAAGACCACGACGGTATCCTCCGGATATCCGACGCGTCGGGTAATATCACCGGTAGGTAGTGCTCCCCTGCCAGGCTCACATCGTCATCATCACGCGCTTCTTGCCTCGGGGTACCTTACCGGGTCCACCATGTACCCGAAACGGTTCATCCGTCTCCTCGAATCGGGTCTCGAAATCCATCAGCAAACTCATGGTGGACGACTCATACATCATGGGAAAAACCGCACTTTTTATTTTAAAAGAGAGAAAAGGTTTATTTATGTTTTTGCGGTTTTTCCCCCCAAATCCAGAAAATCTCATGGAAATCCGAATCCAAATCATCAATAGCATGTAAAACCATGAATGCGGCATAACAATGAATAACAGTATGCATGAAGTGACAAGTAATAACTATAATGTTAAGCTGGCATATGTAAAGCAGGTACACTAATATCATGTCAAATTACTAACTAACAAGCTAAGTCAAGCAATAATATTTTCTAAGGTGTACGTGACATGGCAATTACCGATGAAGATGTGTGTGAGCCGGCAAGTAAGTGTACGTGGTACATATGCATCATCGGTAATGGTGCTGGTGTCCTAACAGCATAATATCAACAATGCAATATGAAATAACAATGTAAGTATGCGATGCGGAGCGAGCAACCATAATGAGCGGGAGCTAAATACTAAACAATGGTGCCATTTGAAATAACATGAATTGTGGGGTTTTGAAAATAAGGGCTACGGTGATTTTTAGAAAGGATACGTCTTTTGAAATATCCGTAGATCCCTTGACCTGTCTTTTAAAATACCCACGATCCGCAAGTTTTGAAATAGGTAGGAGTCTAATCTAATCTAACAACTACACTAAACTATACGGCTGAACTAACAAGCTGAACTATAGGTAAGGAAACCGCCTATCATCTGAGTCGATACATATACATACATGTATATGTATAGTCGGTGATCCCGCCTCAATAATATCACTTCCGATAACATATCTATAGTAGGACATCCCAAGTCAAGAGTGCGGATCAATCATCAATATATATAGCTCGTACGTAACTCCGTCGTACGGCATCCTAAATCTGGGCATGGGTCAATATCACTTTCGTCATACTATTCATCTGGTATCCTCTTTATCAAATATCATGATCGGGGTACTGACCTACGTCTAGTACAATACTGATACCACCTACGTATGGATGCACGTATGTGAAACACTACGTCAAAGGACCCTCTACAACGTCATGTCATATCTCAAATACGAACCCTGCCAGATCACCGATCTCACGGCCTCAAATCAAATCTCATCGACTCAGCTCAGATCCCAAGTACTATCCTCAAATCCAGTATATGAACACATAGTCCCATACCTATGTGAACACATAACTATATAACCCCATATAAGCACATATGAAGAAAAATGTATGCAAGTATGGGTGTGTATAAATGTGGTGCAACCTCTACTCTAGGGTCTCGCAACACTAAACCTATCTATTCACACCTAAAATCTATCTTTATCATCAATAACCTCAATAATAAATAATCAATATATATGTGTGTATACGTATTCGTATACATCACCACGGACTGCGGGGGTGCTATACGCCATCCACCCTACTTCTCCCCGTAGATATAAATCTACTCAACTGGTCCTCGCTAGCCGGTGTCGACGTCGCCACGCGCTTGCTTGTCGTCTCGAAGTCCACATGGGTTACCTACATATCATAACGCACCGTATCGCATTAAAATCCGACTCAAGAACAAAACGACTCACGAATCCCACATAGGTCAAAACCTATGGTTGCTTTCACAAATCAACCAAAAAACCCTCGACGTCGGCGTACAAACGCCAAACCATCGAGAAAAACCCAAATACACTCATTTGCACATTCACGAACACTAATTTTAATATAAAAATAGGTTAAAACTCACAAAAACCCCAATTTCACTTAAAAATTCTTTTTTTCCGAAAATCTAGCAAGCACAATTCGCCGTATTTGTACAAAACATGATGTTTAAATGAATGTAGCGGCCAATATACTTATTAAATATCTTAAATAAGTCATAGAAACAATTTCCGGAATTTAATCTCATTAAATTCCAAAACCCTAATATTCTAGTTTACAAAATACCCTTTTTAACAATTTCATAGCAAAAATGCACAAACTACAATTTAGGTTGGATTTCCATGAACTAAAGTGTTAAACTACACTTAATAGAGTTAATAATATGATAAAAACCCTAACCATAATTTTAATCTCATATTTTGAAATAAATCAAAAAAACTAGTTTGCAACAAAAAGCTTAATTTTGACATTTTTCAAGTAACAACTTGTAATTAACAACTAAATTAGTTTTCTACAAAACTAAATATGTTAATCCACATCACTAAACCACGCACCATCAAACACAACTCATTTCCACAACAAACCCTAACTTGAAATCGTTAATCATGCAATTAAACTCACATAATCCAAATTAACACTTAATTAACTTAGCTTTAAGAAATTAAGTAACAAACTAAGCAAAAAAGTTTAGAATTATACCCAAAAACATTTGAAGATCCACAAGCATCCATGGCCCTCCAAAATGCTCTCTTTTCACAAGAATCCATGCTATACGGGCTAAACTAAAATGGGTAGGAGTCGGATTTGGGTTTTGGGATTTTTTTGATGGATTTTGGGGCAATTTTTGATGAAGTTTTGAAGAGAAAAGAGAAGGGAAATGGGGGGGGCTGCTGCTGCTGTAGGAGAGGGGGGTCGGCTGGAATGGGACGGGGAGAGGAGAGAGAGGGAGGTAGAGAAAGTGGGGGGAGAAAGTCAAGGTCAATCCAAAGTCAAAAGTCCACCTCATTCATCCATTTTCTTTTCTTTTCTTTCATTTCTTTCCTTTGAAATTCAAGTGCGGAAAAAGATGGGGGCTGCTGAATTCAGCCAAGGGGAGAAGTGAATGGGGGTGTGTGGGTGTGGGTACGGGTGTGGGGTGATGAAAAATGATAAATATAATACCCCAAACATCCATTTACGCCCAAAAAAAAAGCTTTTTTTCTTCAATAATTTCTAAACCGTTTCGGCAAATGATTTCGTTCCAAAAACCACATGATAAAATTTTATTTAATGTTTTATGATGCACAAAATTTGTTTCAACTCATTCCAATTTGTAATTTTCCCTAATTAAATGTATTAGTGACGGCTTAAAATAATAATAAAATAATATTTTATTTTGAAAATTTGAAATTTCACCAGCGGCTCAATAAACACCAAATAATAGCAATTACATAGCTAGAATATGTATATTTAATTTTTATAATAAGATATTTGTATTTTGACTTTTTACAGAAAACCCCCTTATTTTACCGATTTTTTCGAAATTCACCGAAACGATTTTCAAAACGGTACAATCTTCCCCCCTTAAAGAAATTCGGTCCCCGAATTTAAATTCAAACTCCCCCAAATACTAAAACATCTAAGAAAACCCATCAAGTCGTCGGGGCTCCAAAATTGTAAATACATAAAACAAATCGTCGCGCAGCGCATGCGCTTGAAAAATGAGCATATAACTCAAATCAAAACTCCGTCAGGCATCCCGCAATCATCGGAGTCATGGAGAAGACATCAATGCCAAATCCAAATCAAACCAATATGATATAACTCGAAACTATACATGTAAACATCGAATCTATATCTGTAAGTATCTGAAAGAAATGCATGCCAATCTCTTTAAGTCGCTGTGCAACGCGTATAACACTGCACAGTGGCGGACGCCTATCATAAGAAAATAACTATATACATATATACCTTTGTTTGAAAGGTACGTTCCGCCGTTTTGGGAAACAATTTAGAAGGGTTTTCCTTGTTTTAAACGTTTCGCGTCATATCAGACACGTAGGTAAATACTGAGACTATAGCTTGCTTTTTGGAATTCTCTTCAATAGCTATCAATGCATGCAAAATACATTCAGGTACTGTCCTCTGACTAGTCCTGCTTAGTACGAAAACACATCGCAGTTATCATAAAAAAAACGTACTGCTCTATAAGAAATCAATCCCAAAATACGCGTATGAATACTACGTGCGTCTGGTGCGCACGATGATCAAAATCCATATACGTGCCATACAAGTGCACAGAAACAAGATCTAAGTGCATCGGGTGTGCACAAAGCATCTGTCGTAGGCAACGTGTGTGCCTGACAGCAAAATCAGGTGCATCTGACATGCACGAAAAATCTCGATTTAGTGCATCTGGTGTGCACAAAAATCACATCTCAAAACATGCGCGAAAATCCAAGGTAGGTGCATCTATCATGCACGAAATCATGAAATCCAATATCAAGCGCCGAACATACGCAAAATCAAATCAGGTGCACAAAGTGCACAAAACAAATATCGAGTATCACAATCGAAATCGAAGTCCAGTGCATCTAAGTGCACAAAAGGCGTATCACTGCACTGCAAGCATATATAAACTATACAGAGTGCAGGAACCAAATCGTGTGCGTGCATACGCACAAAATCAACTCAAATGTCTAAAACCGTAAAATCACAAACATATGAAACCAAAGCATGAAAACGATATCAAGTGCAACACTGTGCAAAGATCGTAAATTCTCAATCATCAAAATCAAATCAAGCGAATAAATCACCCAAAACATTGAAATCAATAATGGCGGAATAGTACCGCTCAAGCGCATCCTCTAAGAATCTTGTCCCAACTGTCACGGTCACTAGTGGGACGTCTCGTCGATAATCATGAACTCTGGCCTACTGGTGTGCGTAACAATGACCACTCCTGGGTCAAGGTCTTCACTATGAATTACCAATCTCTCGGTCCATTGGCTCATCGGCCCTGTCAGGTATGCTAACGGGGATGATCCCGTTCTGGCACTTCTCTGGTCATCTCTCGGTCAATCATCGCGACCACTCGTAAGACAGCATATCACTGGCGTCGGCCTCTGGCTCTCTGAATGTACGTGACACATCTGATCCTGGGTTCAAGTATCATTGCAGCAGTGTCCCGGAAGGAATCCTGCTCACGGTCTCTTCCACGTCTCGTCTCTGCCAACTGTCTGGAAGTCATCGTCCCTTACTAGATCTGTTCTCTTTCCGGAAGGGCTGCATACTCATCGCGACTCCTTATGGAAGGTATATCCAAGTACAATGCCTCGGCATACGTATTGCATCCCTGATGTCGGCGGAGGGGAACGTCATCATATCCAGATCTTGTACGAACCTCATACTTCACTTTTCTCTAATGTCGTCTACTTTGGACTCGTCTCGTTGCGGCTGCATGGACTGAGCTCCAACGGTTATCCTCGTATCTGGAGTCTCCCAAGGATGCATCTCACCACCTAGCATCCGAATTAAGTCAAGCCATCCGATCGAGTCGTCAAAACCTCATAATCCCCGAAGAGCTCAACATCTTGGGCACAGTTTAATAGTATCGGGTACATACCACATCATCGGCGGTCCTGCCGTAGAAGGGCAAACCCAAGCCTCACTAATGGCGCCGTAGAACTGCCGGAAACCCGAAGGTTCAAAGGCTTTCACACGGTCATTAAGTCGAGTTAAGGTTTCATTCTTCTAGAGGGACCATAGAATTGCCTGCATGTCTTTCCGACTACTTTAAACTTGGAATAATAGGTTTCTGACATTCGATCGTCTCTGTCGACCCTTACGTCTCTGCGTGAAGTCGTCTCTAGCTGGAAGCAATCTATCTGATGACCTCGCATCGGGGTAGGCGAACGAACCACCTGTCCTAGTCATTCATCATCGGGTGACTAGCGACCTTCTATCATTTATTCGTACAACTCGCCCCGCAATAGCTCCAACACATGGGGCGATATCTCGTCGCTCGCAACAACAACTGGCTCGCTCGTCTGCACGCTGAACAGTGCCTCAATCATCAGGAGTAAGCAACACACCAACGGTCATCAAAATCTGGCTGGCTTCCATCATTGGCTCAATTCTCTAGTGTCGATCAACACATCCGAGTAACCTCATAAAGGCGATCCGCCAAACGCTCGTGGCACGGAAACACAGTAAAAAGACACATCTCTGCAATCGTGTGTCGCCGGAATTTCGCCCGGGTCAGTCCTCGTTCGTGACGAGCTTGTGCTGACCGCAACTCTAGCCGTAGCTCTCCCTGCCCGTAACCGTAGCAGCAAAACCAAACTGGTACCGATGAGACTAGATCAGGAAGGAATATAATACTGAACAAGGAAATGTACATCCTAAGGCTTCATAAGTGGAGTGGCGTGTCGTAAATATGCCGCGGAACATACCAACGGTACGTCACTCTACTTTAGTCACCTATTCCATCAACCAAGGGTCATCCTACGCTCCGAAGGTTAAAACCTAACGCTTTGATACCAACTTTGTCACATCCCGAAAGTACGGAATATGACCGGCACTTAAACTACGAACGTCTCGAGGCGTACGTAATCTAAGTAAGCCGAAAACCCAGAAATCCAAACCAAGAAAAGTAGTAGAGTGAAGGAAAACCAATTTAAATCAAGTAGTTTTAATAGCATAAGCCGAATTATGCGGTTTAAAAAAAACATCAAATATTTCCTGAAAATTTCGGCAGAGTCTCCTTTGTAAAACTGGCCCCCAAACGGGATACAACATGAATAGTATACGAAATCAATAAAAAGGCATCCCCAAGCGAGAGCTAGCTCTTCGTCAATCGACGGTCACAACCACACAAGCAAAAAAATATACAACGCCGACGACGAGGATCAAAATTCAAAAGGAAACTCAACCCACAAGAAAACCACAGAAATATAACGCGCGACTCTAAGGTCGAAGGAATAACATCACTGGTCTCTATCTCAAAATAATTAAATGTTTGGTTGATGGAACTTCTAGATACAACTGAATAATAATATACAAGATCTAATGATGCGTAAGATACAAATAACCCACCTACTGGCAAGCCACCCGGAAATGAAAATAGTGCCAGCAAAGCTATAATGAAACCTGTACGGCGAAAACTGCAAGAACTGTTGCACAACGGGGTGAGTTGCCAACTCGTGAGTAGAAAAACATCTACGCACAGAAATCGCATAAATAACGCAATCCTAGGTCAATGATCATAATATATCCTCAAAAATGTATAAACATGCAGCCTATAACAATGGCTAGGGTAAATATCTAACCCGAGTGTAAATTCATGTGCCCGTGTCAGTGCCTCAGGTAGCAATATATCATATGAATGAGGTATGAATGCATGAAAACAGAATACATGTAAATGAAGAAACTGTTTTCATAGTTTAGTGAGATTTCCTTTGTATTTTTAAAATGAGGTATCATAATGAAATCAGCATAAAACAGTGCCTAGCATCGGCACAAAACGTAATCCCAATATCTCGATATCTCTGTATCACTGTCTCTGTACCTCAATATCTCGAAATCTCAATGTCTCAATCACAATATCTAGGGCGCCGTCAGTCCAGACCGGCCCCTACCATCCATCTCAAGACCACGACGGTATCCTCCGGATATCCGACGCGTCGGGTAATATCATCGGTAGGTAGTGCTCCCCTGCCAGGCTCACATCGTCATCATCACGCGCTTCTTGCCCCGGGGTACCTTACCGGGTCCACCATGTACCCGAAACGGTTCATCCGTCTCCTCGAATCGGGTCTCGAAATCCATCAGCAAACTCATGGTGGACGACTCATACATCATAGGAAAAACCGCACTTTTTATTTTAAAAGTGAGAAAAGGTTTATTTATGTTTTTGCGGTTTTTCCCCCCAAATCCAGAAAATCTCATGGAAATCTGAATCCAAATCATCAATAGCATGTAAAACCATGAATGCGGCATAACAATGAATAACAGTATGCATGAAGTGACAAGTAATAACTATAATGTTAAGCCGGCATATGTAAAGCCGGTACACTAATATCATGTCAAATTACTAACTAACAAGCTAACTCAAGCAATAATATTTTCTAAGGTGTACGTGACATGGCAATTACCGATGAAGATGTGTGTGAGCCGGCAAGTAAGTGTACGTGGTACATACGCATCATCGGTAATTGTGCTGGTGTCCTAACAGCATAATATCAACAATGCAATATGAAATAACAATGTAAGTATGCGATGCGGAGCGAGCAACCATAATGAGCGGGAGCTAAATACTAAACAATGGTGCCATTTGAAATAACACGAATCGTGGGGTTTTGAAAATAAGGGCTACTGTGATTTTAAGAAAGGATACGTCTTTTGAAATATCCGTAGATCCCTTGACCTGTCTTTTAAAATACCCACGATCCGCATGTTTTGAAATAGGTAGGAGTCTAATCTAATCTAACAACTACACTAAACTATACGGCTGAACTAACAAGCTGAACTATAGGTAAGGAAACCGCCTATCATCTGAGTCGATACATATACATACATGTATATGCATAGTCGGTGATCCCGTCTCAATAATATCATTTCCGATGACATATCTATAGTCGGACATCCTAAGTCAAGAGTGCGGATCAATCATCAATATATATAGCTCGTACGTAAATCCGTCGTACGACATCCCAAATCTGGGTACGGGTCAATATCACATTCGTCATACTATTCATCTGGTATCCTCTTTATCAAATATCATGATCGAGGTACTGACCTACGTCTAGTACAATACTGATACCACCTACGTATGGATGCATGTGTGTGAAACACTACGTCAAAGGACCCTCTACAACGTCATGTCATATCTCAAATACGAACCCTGCCAGATCACCGATCTCACGGCCTCAAATCAAATCTCATCGACTCAGCTCAGATCCCAAGTACTATCCTCAAATCCAGTATATGAACACATAGTCCCATACCTATGTGAACACATAACTATATAACCCCATATAAGCACATATGAAGAAAAATGTATGCAAGTATGGGTGTGTATAAATGTGGTGCAACCTCTACTCTAGGGTCTCGCAACACTAAACCTATCTATTCACTCCTAAAATCTATCTTTATCATCAATAACCTCAATAATAAATAATCAATATATATGTGTGCATACGTATTCGTATACATCACCACGGACTGCGGGGGTGCTATACGCCATCCACCCGACTTCTCCCCGTAGATATAAATCTACTCACCTGGTCCTCGCTAGCCGGTGCCGTCGTCGCCACGCGCTTGCTTGTCGTCTCGAAGTCCACATGGGTTACCTACATATCATAACGCACCGTATCGCATTAAAATCCGACTCAAGTCAAAAACGACTCACGAATCCCACATAGGTCAAAACCTATGGTTGCTTTCACAAATCAATCCAAAAACCCTCGACGTCGGCATACAAACGCCAAACCATCGAGAAAAGCCCAAATACACTCATTTGCACATTCACGAACACTAATTTTAATATAAAAATAGCTTAAAACTCACAAAAACCCCAATTTCACTTAAAAATTCTTTTTTTCCGAAAATCCAGCATGCACAATTCGCCGTATTTGTACAAAACATGATGTTTAAATGAATGTAGCGGCCAATATACTTATTAAATATCTTAAATAAGTCATAGAAATAATTTCCGGAATTTAATCTCATTAAATTCCAAAACCCTAATATTCTAGTTTACAAAATACCCTTTTTAACAATTTCATAGCAAAAATGCACAAACTACAATTTAGGTTGGATTTCCATGAACTAAAGTGTTAAACTCCACTTAATAAAGTTAATAATATGATAAAAACCCTAACCATATTTTTAATCTCATATTTCGAATTAAATCAAAAAAACTAGTTTGCAACAAAAAGCTTAATTTGGACATTTTTCAAGTAACAATTTGTAATTAACAACTAGATTAGTTTTCTACAAAACTAAATATGTTAATCCACATCACCAAACCATGCACCATCAAACACAACTCATTTCCACAACAAACCCTAACTTGAAATCTTTAATCATGCAATTAAACTCACATAACCCAAATTAACACTTAATTAACTTAGCTTTAAGAAATTAAGTAACAAACTAAGAAAAAAAGTTTAGAATTATACCCAAAAACATTTGAAGATCCACAAGCATCCATGGCCCTCCAAAATGCTCTCTTTTCACAAGGATCCATGCTATACGGGCTAAGCTAAAATGGGTAGGAGTCGGATTTGGGTTTTGGGAATTTTTTGATGGATTTTGGGGCAATTTTTGATCAAGTTTTGAAGAGAAAAGAGAAGGGAAATGGGGGGGGGCTGCTGCTGCTGTAGGAGAGGGGGGTCGGCTGGAATGGGAGGGGGAGAGGAGAGAGAGGGAGGTAGAGAAAGTGGGGGGAGAAAGTCAAGGTCAAACCAAAGTCAAAAGTCCACCTCATTCATCCATTTTCTTTTCTTTTCTTTCATTTCTTTCCTTTGAAATTCAAGTGGGGAAAAAGATGGGGGCTGCTGAATTCAGCCAAGGGGAGAAGTGAATGGGGGTGTGTGGGTGTGGGTATGGGTGTGGGGTGCTGAAAAATGATAAATACAATACCCCAAACAGCTATTTACGCCACAAAAAAAGCCTTTTTTCTTCAATAATTTCTAAGCCGTTTTGACAAATGATTTCGTTCCAAAAACCACATGATAAAATTTTATTTAATGTTTTATGATGCACAAAATTTGTTTCAACTCATTCCAATTTGTAATTTTCCCTAATTAAATGTATTAGTGACGGCTTAAAATAATAATAAAATAATATTTTTTTTTGAAAATTTAAAATTTCACCAGCGGCTCAATAAACACCAAATAATAGCAATTACATAGCTAGAATATGTATATTTAATTTTTATAATAAGATATTTGTATTTTGACTTTTTACAGAAAACACCCTTATTTTACCGATTTTTTCGAAATTCACCGAAACGATTTTCAAAACGTTACAATAATAATACGGATGAATTGACCGAACCCACTTGTTATACTGAGCTGGGGAACGTTGGTCCTGCTCCAACTTATAATTGTTATAAGACAGAGCAGGAAATTGGGGAATACCAGATTTCCCGTTCCACCCAAACGAAGAAAGTGCATGTTGATGCATCATCTTCGGGTGTGTTCATTACAGAGAACTGTTTCTCAAATTTCCTTTACGTCCTGGGTATATGATACCGGATCAGAATCCCACAAATGTAATATATTACATGGGCTAAAGAAAGGTAAAGAACTGAGAACGGGTGATAAGTTTCATGAGACAGAAAACGGTGCAAGTGTTGCAGCCAAATCTGTTGGTCACTGTCACCCTGTATTCCAAATACATCGATTCTGAACGAATGTTATTAGATACCGAACCTGATATACAAAATCATATCAGTCTCTTTATTAGTAAAGAAATGATAAAATTTTGTATTGTTGGATAAAGTTTTGAATATTTCCTATATCAAAAGTTGATCGGTTCAGGCACGTTATCTAAAAGCATTAATGTTCTAAATCAAACTACAGTTCTTAGTATACAGAACACACACAAGAGGAAGAGTTCAGAAATGAACGAATCCTTCTTGAGGCATTGTAGACTAGGTCATATCAATGCGACCCAACTAGCTGAAGTTACATTAAGATGCATATTTAAATTAGTTTGAATTTACATCTTGTGAAACTTGCCAGTCATGTCACAGAGATAAGATGACCATAGCTCTGTTTATTGAAAACAGAGAAAGAGTTAGTGAACTCTTGGGATGATACATATTGATGTATGAAGGTACCCTGTCTACACATGCCAAGACCGGTTCTTTGTACTTCATTACCTTCTCTGATGATCTCTCAAGATTCAGACATATGTTCCTGTTGAAACACAAGTCCGAACCTTTTGAGATATTCACAGAATATAAGTTAGAAGTAGAGAACCAAAAACGGGTATAAGTAATATGTCCTTTGATGTGATCAAGGAGGAGAATACTTGAGCACGGGATTCCTGAACTATTCTAAGAATAAGATTCTCTCTCAGCATTACTCCTCCGTATACACCATAGCACGATGGTATATCGGGGCGGAGCAATAGCACCCTATGTGATATGGTGTGCTCTATGATTAGTACTACTAAGTTTCCTATTTCCTTTTAGGGAGTTATGCACTTATGAAGTTGCATACCTATTGAATAAGGTTCCGATCAAATCAGATGCCTACCATTTCATATGAGATATGGAAAGGGAAGAGCCCATCTCTTAAGTCAGTTAAGATTTAGGGTTGTCCGGCCTATGTCTAAAAGCAAAATCCGGACAAGCTTAAGGCAAAGTCAGATCTGTGGAAGTTTATTGGATATCCCAAGCATACGCAAGGGAATATCTTCTACCTAACTGAGGAACAAAAATGTTTTGTTTCTCAGCATGCCACCTTTGTGAAAGGGAATTTCTTTTGAAGAAATTATTGGTCATGAGGTAGAACTGGAAAGAGTTCCAGCTATACAAACTGCAGCTAATGATTTGGTAGAACCAAAGGATTCTATAGCATCCAACGAACCTCAGCCTCTCTGCCGATCTAGTAGGGTTCCACACCTACCTGAGAGATACTTCGGTTTCTCTATGACAGTGGGAGCGAGGATTGCATCATGGGATGATGACCTAACTAGTTTCTAGATGATTTGGTAGAACCAAAGGATTCTATAGCAACCAACGAACCTCAGCCTCTCCGCCGATCTAGTAGGGTTCCTCACCTACCTGAGAGATACTTCGGTTTCTCTATGACAGTGGGAGCGAGGATTGCATCATGGGATGATGACCTAACTAGTTTCTAGCTGGCCATCAGGAGTGGGACTCTGTATGAATGGCTGGATGTTTATCGATCTGAGATGGAATCCTTTTACACCAACAAAATATGGACTTTGGTTGCTTTATCTGAAGGGTTAAATCCCCATCAGAAGCAAGCATATCTTGAGAAGATTACTTGGTGTACATGGAAAAGTTGAGACTTTCAAAGCTATACTTGTTAAAGGTTTGCATCAATGACCAGCTATGGATTGTGATGAAACCTTTTCTAAGTACCTATGCTTAAGTCCATCCAGATCCTACTTGCCACGGCTACATACCATGACTACGATATCTGGCGGTTGGGTGTCATGACTGCTTTTCTAAATACTCATTTAGAAGAGAACGTCTATGAGTACACAGCCAGAGGGCTTCGTAGACAGTGGGAGCAGCGGAAACGTATGCAAGATGTTTTATGTGATAAAGCAGGCATCGCGGAGTTGGAACATCTGTTTTGATGTGGTAGTCAAAGAGTTTGACATCATCAAAATGGTAGATGAACCTTGTATATATAAAAAGGTAGTAGGGAGTATGGTGGTGATCCTCGTAGAGTACGTGGATAGCATACTCTTGATAGGGAAGAAGTTTCCTTTGCTACGCTCGGTCAATCTCCACTTATCACAAGGATTCTCCATATAGGATCAAAGTGATACCTCCTAAATCCTAAGTTTGGATCTATAAGATAGATCTAAGTGTGTTACTGTATATGCCCTAGAGGCCATTACTGTATCATACTTGTTTGTATATTACTTAATGGAAGCTTGGGATATTCACCTTGTATAGAAAATCTTGCTCAATATAGTAGTATGCTACTTAGTTTGTTTCTACTTCAATGTGTACATGTGTTTATTTTAGTATATCACCTATACACATTAGTGGAGCCCTTAGGATCTTTGTTTGATTACCAGCGTTGTGATGGCAGTCGCACTAGTGGGGGCTGGGTAATCTATAAGCACATCCTTATGCAGGTCCCTAGTCGCAGGACTATCGAGACAGGGCATCGATACTCCAGAGTAGACTAGCGTATGCGCTTCTCGTCCCAGTATGGGAGACGGTCTGTCCCACAGCCGTCAGTACGTCGTACTTGAGATAGTATGCGGGTGCTCGTTAGGTTATGAGTACACTGGACAGGACTCGTCGGGAACTGTTGGTTGGTACTATACCTATCGTCAGTTATCAGTTCCTAGGTTACATGAGTACAGCTTAGTCCGCTGACTTGACACTGTCACTTCGCCTCGAGTGTGTTCCCACTATACTTAGATTACTACCCTACCACGGCTCAAAGGAGTCGTGCAAACAGGTAGTAGTTGGGTGCAGTCCCGAAGCACTTGGAGGCAGTGACGGTTAGACAGGATTCGTTTCTCCCGGTATTGAGGGTTGACATCCCGCTGTGTCTAGGAGAGCCATTACACAAGTAGTCCCTGGCCAGGGAAAGCGAGATATACTGGTAGGTTTCCAGTGCAATCTCAGGGTGTTCTGGGCTACACTCCAACATGACTTGTACCGCTATTAGAGGACTGACGTTTACCGCCCCCTAGGCCCGCCGTGCGATGTATCAGACAAACAGACCAGACTGTATAGAGATTGTCACATTCAGGCTTAGTAGGAGTTCAGATGGGTTTCACCTCGTCAGTCTTCTTGTCGGCATCTACCAGGGGACCGTTACGCACAGCTAGTGCCGCTTGCGGTCTATGGTTAAACCCACTGCCAGCGTAGTGTCGTGTCTTTAGAGTCCCACACAGAAAGCTTTTCGCCTTTAGGCAAAAGACTAGTGGTCGCATGGTTTTGCGACTGGTCGCATGGTTTTGCGACAGGGTTCAGTCACATCCGTGCACTTGTGCACGTTTGGTGTCCGGACAGTTAACACTAGCGGGCTTTGGTTGAAGCCAGATCCTAGTGTACGTTTTGAGATTGGTTTTATCTCGTTTGTATTCGTGTTCCTCGGAATGCGGATGCGGGTGTGTATGCACAGTTGACAGAGAGACAGAGGTAGAGGATTCTCATTGGGGTTGTTGACTGTTGACTGTTGACTATTGACTTTTGACTAAACCTTAATGAGAATAAGATATATATAATTAACATTAATATTAATTAAGTATTATAGTGACATGGTTGTTGAGGGGTTGACTTTGTTGACTTGTTGACTTTGTTGACCGGTTGATTAGGTTGGACTAGTTGACCATCATCATGACAATGGCTATCATTCCATGGCAAAGACTTTTGCTTGCTTGTTTGTTTTTTCAAAATGAGTGCATGAAATGATATAGCCATTTTGACTTAAACCATCACACAATACTTGATTACTATTTTTGTTATGATGGCTTTGGATTATGAGAGCAAGGATGGCAAAAGAGTTACTCATTCTCTCATTTTATTTCTCTCTCTTGCCATCACTTGCTCAAGCTCTCCCTCTTCCTCTTGCTCTCTCTAGCTCAAGGCAAACCATTCCTATGTGTTGAGACTCATTGCCTTAGAGATAAAAAGTCACCAAAACAATCCTCTACTCATTCTAGTTCACAAGGCCTAGCAAGCCAAGTGTTCTAGTTACTTCAAAGTTCGAAGAAGAAGCCAAATGTAGAAGCTTTCGGGTGGATCCATCTTCGGGGCAAGGAGACGACGAGGTGAGACCGATCCGTACACCGGGAGGAGTCGAAGACGAAGGAGTTCAAGAAAGGTATAGCCCCCTAACCGAGTAGGTAAAACTCAAGTTAGGTTGTTAGTTAGTTATTTAACAAAGATCCGTATTATGAGTCCATGTTACCACCCTCTCGAAAAATCGTTTTTCATCACTTCCGCAACCCCGTAAGTACCGAGGAAGGGTAGCATGGACTTACAGTGGTATCAGAGCCAGGTTAAACACTATCTAACATGTTAGCAAAGTAAGTAGAAGTTCGATCGGAGAAAAAGTCACGAAAAACACCCGGAAAATCAAGTTTCTGTCGATTCTGTATTCTGTTCAAAAATTGATAAATCATACTCCAAAAATCGACTCAGGCTTTTTAAAAGACACTCCAGAAATTTGGACTAGAGAACCGTTCAAAGCGCAGCGGAACCGCTGCGGGAGCACGCTCCTGCCGCGGATCCGCGGCCGAGTTGAGTCAGTCGTGGCTCAAATTTCTTGCAGTGTGTTTCTGGGGGTATTTTGGGATTTTTACAATATGTTTTTTCTGCCCAGGTTTTCCAGAAAGAAAAATTTGTTTTTGGGGCTTGAAAATCCGTATTTTTATCGAACTTCTAAAGACTTAAGCTTACGGGTATATATCTGTGATGTGTTATATGTATTGAACGTCCGCTAATCGCTATACGTCGATTAGTGGGGGTTATATATATCTGTGATCTGTAATGTTGATGGTATGTGTATATGAATTCATTGGATTGTCGCGGATGAATAGCCGGGGGTTGTGAGATGAGAGTTTTCTTTTCTTTCAATTAATGTAATATGTAAATTGATGTAATATTATTTTTGGCCGCACAACCGGGTCGGGGTTGTAGCCGTCATTGTATAATTTCTTTTTACTGTTTTTGCTCCTAGGATAGACCCAAGGTGGGGTGCACAAACTACCGGGTATCTCGAAGTGCTGAGTGGCCTACTCAAGTCGTTGAGGGAGGTTGCTCCGCATCGGATATTTGGCGGGTAGTTTGCCGCACCCTTAGGGGTCTAGGGTGGGGTATTGGCTATTCATCGCGACCGTGTAATCCGCTTTTTGTTACAGTCTCGTACAAATTGCGGATTTCTAGTATATCCAATGTATTCATCTGTGATCTGAAATGGCTATCATTGCAATATATCTATGTATGATATTATTTAGGCGTTGCTTATGTTTTGCATCCGCGCTCTGTCGTTAGTTAAGTAACCTAACGGGTAATAACAGGGCCCCTTGGCGAATGCAGATGGCATAAGCGTACGTCATATTTTGGTTGTTTTCTGCAATGGTATGATTAAATGATGGGACGCATTAAAAGAACTAATGCAAGAAAATAAACCAAGTAAAAGTCGTTGGAACACTTTCAAAACCACTCGGTTTCTTTTCAAAATAACTTTTAAACGCGGAGCTTAAGCCACTCCTTTTAAAAGCTATCTCGTTCCATCGATTATATCAAGTTCACTACGTTCACGGTTTCGCCAAAACCATTCGTAGCCCTCCGTCGTTTCACATGGATGGTCAATAGTATTCAAGCTATGTATGTTGGCCAAAGTCAAGGCATAGTGATAGGTAGCTATTGGGTATTCATGTGCAGCATAGATAGATGTGTTTGTTTGGGGCAGTCGTTCTACCATTTTGGCCAAAGTCAAGGGTATGTGCGGATGGGCTCAAATTAACCTGGAGAATGACGGGTAGAACTTGACATGTGACTTATGATATTTTGGCCAAAGTCAAGGTCATAAGAGCATGGGGAAAAAATCCACATCGCGAGTTTCAAAAGAACTGAAACTTGCTAGCGATGCATACCATTTGGAGTGTGATGATTCTGGTAGGATTCCTTCAGTTTTGTCATGCAATGATATTTGGATCCCGATCCTACTGTGAGTATATGCTACTCCTCGGGAAATTTCTCACTTAAACGATCAATGCTATAAACCAAGTAGGTTTCTAGAAAGGTGTTAGCGTGACTACGCCCCCAGGGAAAAGAGGTTATTTAATTAAGGAATTTCGCGAAAGCGTTGGAAAACCTCCCTCGAAGTACCGACACCAGCCTGGCCGAACGGTTAAGCAAGTATTGTACGGTGAGATTGATCCTGACTAATTCTTCCTTTTTGGTTTGAGGAGGGATTCGAGAGACAATGGGAGCCATCATGTTTAGACAAATTAAAAACCACTCTAAACTTGCAAGAGCATCATGCTAATGTGTTTCTTCTCTCTCTCCTAATTGCAGCGACCAACATCATGATCGGACTTAAGTTATAACTAGATAAAAACATACTAACATGGCCATACTACAAAGATTGGCTCAGGAATGTCAAAATGGCAATCACTTATGACAAGTTGGGGTATCTCCTTACCACCATAGCTCCCCCTGTCCCAGGTCCCACCTCCAGCATCGCGGATAAGGAAATCCGTAAGACTTGGGTGATCGATTGCGCGAAGGCCAGGTGCCTCGTGCTTGCCTCTATGGACAACGAACATCAGAGGAGGCACGAGAATATGGACCTTGAATCCATATTTCTCCATACAAAAGAACTGTATGGAGAGCAATCTCGTATCGCAAGATACGAACTGTCGAAGAAGTTATTTTCGGCATGGTTGGCCATTGATTGCACGCCGAGAGCGTGTCGGATGTTCAAAGTTCTAAAGTTATAACCGCGATCAGGACGGTGTCACTTTGTAGCTAGCCGGTTGAGCACGGGTCGATCCACAGGGAGATGGTTGTATGTCCTTTCTTGTTTTAGACGAGTCAATAAAGAATTTGTATGTGTTTGTTCGATCTAACCTATGTGTATTATTTGCAAGTTTAAAGTTGTTAAGAAAAAGATACGAAATTGTAAGCTAAAGAAATCCGCACTCAAAACCTTTGAGCCGAGTCTTGACCAATTGAAGCTAGAGCAATTGGCAACAACGTGGATTAGGGGATTTAAGCACGGTATTCGTGGAATCCGGCTTATTTACCCTTGTCCTTCCGTTCTTGTCTCTTGCATTCGCCTCCGGCCAAACCGAACGCAACCGGTCGCGGTTAGGAATCACCGTTACCTTGTTAGGGTAGGGTGCCTAACGGAGCACTTGCGTATCGTTTGGGCGGAGTTCAATGGAAAATAACGGGAAATGGAAATGAGCAAAGAAACGTTAACTTACAATATCGTATTGATTCTTAACAACAACAATAATTACAACCATTCACAAAAACAACCAAAAAGAGCAAAAGAAAAGAAAAGATTACAAGTACGTAAGTGCATGGAATTTAAAGTGCAAGAAAGTAAAGCAAGATAATAAAAAGCAAGTAATAAAAAGCAAGTAATAAAAAGCGAGAAAGAAAACTAGAAACTAGAACTCAAGACGAGCATGGGATCAATAGCCAACCCTTAAACTTGCAAGCTCAATCAAGAGGTTGCAAGATCAAGAGAAGGGTAAAGAACGTATGTGAAATGAAGAACTAATTCCATAAGAAAATACAACCCTTGAGATCAATAACTAACCCTTAACCTTTCAAGCTCAATGAAGAGGTTGAAAGATCAAGAGGAAGCAAAAATCTCAAGAGGAAGCTAACAAATAAGAATGATACAAAAACCCTCATCTTCATTGATCATCCACTCAATGCTCTCACTACATTTTCATGGAGGAAAGATGAAGAAGAAGAAGAAGAAGAAGAACAAAACTACACTAAAACATACAAAAGAGGCACAAAGAATGGACCATTGGCTTGGCAAATTCTAGGGTATTTATAGGCAGGAAACAGAGAACCTAGGGCAACATTCAGGCACTATAGGAAGTTACAAAAAAGCCCCCAGAAGATGACCTTATGCGGAGCCCACATGGCCGCGGTTCCGCAGCCTAAGCGCGCTTATGCCGCGGAACCGCGGCCTTATTGGCGACTTAGGCCATGAGATTTGGTGGGTTTTCCTGGTTTGTTGTCCTCTTCAGTGTGGTATAGTACTTTTCTCAGAAACTCTTCACAATTATTCCAGAATTTGAGTAGAACAAAAGGTGATGTGATGTGGATCTTTTGCCATGATTTCCTCGAGCTCCGCGTAGATTTCTTGGATCTTGTGTTGACATTGAGCTTTGTGCATGACATGACAATCGATTTGCCATTTTGTCCCTTAAACTGGTATGTGGCAACACACGGATAGAGAGCGGAGACCCGTGTTTTATCTGTTGTTGGCAGTAATCCAGACTTTGTCGTTCTTTTCCATGATATTCATTGTTTAGAGCTGAGACTAGTATCCTGCAATTATGTAGCAAACACTGATAAAAAGCACCTGCCTATAAACAAACGAGCGTAAGAATGGGCGGTATAAAATGCAATATTCTGGTATGAACAAATACCCCCAAACTTAACTTTTGCTCGTCCCGAGCAAAACCAATTATTCACAAAAATAAAATCCTAACCGCACTTTCGCAGGGAACGCGATTGCACTGAGCACGTGCAACAAGCCGTTAAACCTCTAGGTGTCCCTAGTAGGAGGAGTGTTGTCTCCTGAGGGTTTTCAGCGGATTACACCCACAAAATCCCGTCAAGCTAGTGTCATAAGTTAACATCGATTCTACTCCTACAGTTTAGTATTTACGTTAGAAATTCTATCATCCTAAATTAGAAATATCCAACCCTTATGTTTCACACCTCCTATCTGTTTTAACTTTAGATCCTATACGTTCCAAAAAAGTTTAGAAAGATGTTGGTTCTCCTGAGTTTTCTTTCTAAAGTGCGGCCTCAAATCAGGGATTTTTATCAACTTTACAGAAAACACAAGTCTTATTCTTTATTTCTATCTCTTATCCAAACGTCAATTGTATACCCCTACGTGTGTGTATATTTGCACCCCTACACTTGAGAATTCAATTCAAGCTATAATACCCTTGCCCTAATACCTAATACTACTTCTTTTCATTAAGGATGGACGGATTTGCTCACACACCTTTCATACGACTATTAATGCTTCTTGAGGCACTAACGACCGATTACTGAATGTGTGAACTTTAAAACGTAAATAGCAGTTTCCAGGTCTTGACTTTATTCTATTTTTTTCTTTTTCTTTTTCTTTTTCTAGACCGGATATATTTTTCACATGCTCTTTTGGTGTTTGGCTTTAAATACCGTTTTTTCTTTCATACTAGGCTTTCAGGCAAGAGTATTTCTAGGTATCCTCTACTATCCCAAGTTTCAAGGTGCGTGTAAGTGCAATTTGTAGGGTATATACTTTCTGAATTTGAACTCAAGAAAAGAAACTATTTTTCAGACTTATCCTCCAGTAAAGCTTCAATACTTTCCCCTCATTTTGACTTAACTCAAGAACTGAACTCAAGATTACCTATATCTCAAAAAAAACTGTAAGGACGTATACTTACCAAAGTTAGATAGAATGAGGGTTATTTTTAGGGTTTTCAATCCCTAAGCCTAGAATTTAGTTATTTCTATCATATCAACTAAACTTTCGGAATAAAGATCTAAGTTACCCTATTAGCTAACTTGAGGACAAAGTTTTTATATTTTTTGGAAAATTTTCAATTTTTGTGGGTTTTTAATAAGGTATGCAAATGCAAAATATACAAATGAATGCGAAGGAAGAAAGCTTACCGAGCACACCCCCAAACTTAAACTTGACAGTGCCCTCACTGTCAGGCTACACCAAGAGGGTCAAAAATGTCGGCGCTCCCTAGAAACAAATTATATACAAAACAAAAAGGAAAACAAAAAAATATATATACAAAAAAGGAGTCCCCCCCCAAACTTAAGTAAAACAGTGTTTTCACTGTTAAGTATTGAAGTTCAGGATTAGGGGGGAAAGAGAATGGTATCAAGTTATACAAGGCCTTACACAGGCCAAAAGAGAGCACCAACCATTCAAAGATTTTATCTCTATAATGTGCTGGTTGGTGAAAAAATGCGGAGAGGTAAGAAATGGAGAATACGCGAGACCGTATTGAGATAGAAGCGGGATACGGTCTCGGTATATGAGAAGAAGAATGGCGGAAGGGAGAGAGAAGTGGAATACGAACTTGAGGGTGGAAATGGATTGAATAAATTAATACAATCTGTAATGATCGATGTGAAAAGATGGATTGTACTAATCTATCAATATGGCGAGAAATTGGGTCAAATCCCTCAAGATTCGTGAGAAACCATGGGTACGCCGAACTTGGTAAACCAGAAATATGAAATGAAAGTGAGACGGTTTCTTGCAAGGTCGGAACGATGGAAAGGATGGAGGTAGGTGATTGAGGAAGGTTATCGGTTAAAGGTTCCAGAGGGTGTACACAGTAAATGAAAGGAACAGGATGAATTGGAAAATCCGACTCATTAATTAAAACTGGTTCATCCTCAAAAATATCCTCAAAAGTTTCCTCAAAATTCAGCCTATCCATGCAAATTTCATCAAAATCAAGACGCATATGGGGTTCGGGAAAAACAGTTAATGACTCGGGATGATGAATTGGAGAGAAAAACTCTGCCAAATCTACAGGTTCATCATCCAAAATATTCCCGGCGTTAATATCCTCAATCAAGTGAAAATCAATATTCTCAGACACCTCAACAAAAGCATGGATATTAATCAATTCAGGTTCTAGAGTGGAGGTGTAGAGGTCAAAAGGATTGGGTGTGGTTTCACTTGAAAGGGACCCTTCACAATCGGGCAAATCAAACACTACAAAGTCACACAACTCATTATCTGTTCTATCTTTAATCAATGAATCGTTTGGAACACTAGATAGACATTCAAAACTGGAGTTGTGGGATTCAAATTGAAATGGGTAGGTCTGATTTGGAAGGGTGTACAGCTTACTCTTTCCGCACAAATTCTCAACCTGTCCTACTGCCTCTTCATACATTGGAAAATTTGGAGCTAGTTGAAAACTAGCTACCGGGTCACTAGGTTGTATGAGGGCGGCCATGGACGCATTCAAATCCATCATCTGTTGGTACGACGTTACCCTAAAGTCTTCCAAAGACTGTTCCAGACTAGACATGGGTTGTGAAGGGGTTTTAGTAAAAGATTCAAAGTTGTTTCGGTACTGGAAACTCCCAAATGACGGTTCAGAAACAATGTCTAGGGAAGGTGCAAAAGTCGGGTAGGACTGGTAGGAATTGAATGGCTGGACAGGAACAGGATCAACATTTGGATAAGAAGGTGAATGGAATTGTTGATCCCAAGAATCTGTAGTGGTGAAAGGAGTGAAAGATCGGCTACAGGATTGTTCAATATGTTCAGAGATGGACAAAGGACGACTTGCAAAAGGGGTATCAACATAAGAGGGTGGGGGAAGTTGAAAAGGTTGATACAAAGTGGATTGCGGAGGGCAAGTGTTTGTCCTATACGCGTCTATCCGATCTTTCAAAGAGATTTTGGGCATGGAGGGATCGTTCGACGTTCGGCCAAAGCAAGAACCGTAAGAAGTAATGTCTGGTTGTGGGTACCAAAGTTCGGCAAATGTTTTGCGAGGTGGGGTACCCATGATAAGAAGAGAGGGAGAAAGAAAGGCAGAGAAAAGGAGGAGAAAAAGGATGTGATGAATTTTTTTTAATTTTTTTAGATATTAACAAAAGAATGAAATATACACACAAAAAAGAATATGGACAAAAACAATCACGACACAAAAATACCACACACCTAATCGTTCTAGGGTTCACCTAGGTCAACTAGACCTGCTCCAAAACTTGATTGTCAAAATAAAACTGTGTCGAGAAACGGGCTCAAGATACACTGATCACGAGGCCAGGTAAGTGCAGAGATAAGGGGAGGTTTTCCAACGCTTTCGCGAAGTTCCTTAATTAAATAACCCTTTCTCTTTTGGCGGTTTCACCGTTAACACTTTCCTAGACACCCCGTAAACAATATACCGTTAAGCGAGGTTCTAAACACAGTTAACTTCTCCTAGTGAGCGCGAAGTCCTTAAGGCTTAAAGTCTAGTTTCTTTTAAATTTTGTGCGGGTAAACGTTATGCTCAAGTTCGTGATTTGTGGGCCACGGAAAAGGTGATGAAATCCTTTACCGTATATTGTAGGGTTCGCTTGCCCTTAAGTCCGTATTAATGTATGCAATGCGCAATTCAATAAAATTTTTATAAAGAATCAAACAATCGTTTTTTAGTTTAAGCACGGCACTGCAATAAATACGGGTTAGTCAATTTTTAGCGTTTGCTAGCGAACTTGCAAAGAATCCTGCAAAGAATAGTATATTGGATGCGTCGGATTTGAGAAGAAGGTGTTAGTAAAGTACGTACCGTTAAGTTTTTTGGGTTAGGAAACCCACGTTGAATCAAATCTGGTAAGCTTGAAAAGTTCGCTTGCACGGGTCAAACTACCCGGATCTTTGGCACTGTACTTTGCAATCACCTTAGCCTTGAACGTACACTTTGCTCCCCACAATCGCAGTTTGCAAATCTGCAAAAATCTGCACTCTTGCCCACAAAAATGATCAAAAATAACAAAAAGATTTTTTTTATAAATATATACAAAAAGAATATTAACCCGAATAACAAGAAAGAAAATACGCTACCGTCTCCCCGGCAACGGCGCCATTTAATCGCATGGCGAGAGCGTGTCGGATGTTCAAATCCCCAGCACGCCGAGAGCGTGTCGTTGTAGTATAGTGGTGAGTATCACCGCCTGTCACGCGGGTGACCCGGGTTCGATCCCCGGCAACGGCGCCATTTGATCGCACGCCGAGAGCGTGTCGGTTGTTCAAACTTCTAAAGTTATAACCGCGATCAGGACGGTGTCACTTTGCAGCTAGCCGGTTGAGCACGGGTCGATCCACAGGGAGATGGTTGTATGTCCTTTCTTGTTTTAGACGAGTCAATAAAGAATTTGTATGTGTTTGTTCGATCTAACCTATGTGTATTATTTGCAAGTATAAAGTTGTTAAGAAAATGATACGAAATTGTAAGCTAAAGAAATCCGCACTCAAAACCTTTGAGCCGAGTCTTGACCAATTGAAGCTAGAGCAATTGGCAACAACGTGGATTAGGGGATTTAAGCACGGTATTCATGGAATCCGGCTTATTTACCCTTGTCATTCCGTTCTTGTCTCTTGCTTTGGCCTCCGGCCAAACCGAACGCAACCGGTCGCGGTTAGGAATCACCGTTACCTTGTTAGGGTAGGGTGCCTAACGGAGCGCTTGCGTATCGTTTGGGCGGAGTTCAATGGAAAATAACGGGAAAAGGAAATGAGCAAAGAAACGTTAACTTACAATATCGTATTGATTCTTAACAACAACAATAATTACAACCATTCACAAAAAGAACTAAAAAGAGTAAAAGAAAAGAAAAGATTACAAGTAAGTAAGTGCATGGAATTTAAAGTGCAAGAAAGTAAAGCAAGATAATAAAAAGCAAGTAATAAAAAGCGAGAAAGAAAACTAGAAACTAGAACTCAAGACGAGCATGGGATCAATAGCCAAACCTTAAACTTGCAAGCTCAATCAAGAGGTTGCAAGATCAAGAGAAGGGTAAAGAACGCATGTGAAGTGAACAACTAATTCCATAAGAAAATACAACCCTTGAGATCAATAACTAATCCTTAACCTTTCAAGCTCAATGAAGAGGTTGAAAGATCAAGAGGAAGCAAAAATCTCAAGGGGAAGCTAACAAATAAGAATGATACAAAAACCCTCATCTTCATTGATCATCCACTCAATACTCTCACTACATTTTCATGGAGGAAAGATGAAGAAGAAGAAGAAGAAGAACAAAACTACACTAAAACATACAAAAGAGGCACAAAGAATGGACCATTGGCTTGGCAAATTCTGGGGTATTTATAGGCAGGAAACAGAGAACCTAGGGCAACATTCAGGCACTATAGGAAGTTACAAAATAGCCCCCAGAAGATGACCCAGTGTGGAGCCCACATGGCCGCGGTTCCGCGGCCTAAGTGCGCTTATGCCACGGAACCGCGGCCTTATTGGCGACTTGGGCCATGAGATTTGGTGGGTTTTCCTGGTTTGTGGTCCTCTTCAGTGTGGTATAGTACTTTTCTCAGAAACTCTTCACAATTATTCCAGAATTTTAGTAGAACAAATGGTGATGTGATGTGGATCTTTTGCCATGATTTCCTCGAGCTCCGCATAGATTTCTTGGATCTTGTGTTGACATTGAGCTTTGTGCATGACATGACAATCGATTTGCCATTTTGTCCCTTAAACTGGTATGTGGCAACACACGGATAGAGAGCGGAGACCCGTGTTTTATCTGTTGTTGGCAGTAATCCAGACTTTGTCGTTCTTTTCCATGATATTCATTGTTTAGAGCTGAGACTAGTATCCTGCAATTATGTAGCAAACACTGATAAAAAGCACCTGCCTATAAACAAACGAGCATAAGAATGGGCGGTATTAAATGCAATATTCTGGTATGAACAGCCATCGGATCATCGGTAGCCGAACACGTGCTTAAGATGATTGGCTTCATTGAGGAGCTCGCGGACCTTGGGACCACGTTGGAGAATGAGCTCTGTACGGACTTGATTCTTCAGTCCCTTCCTTCCACTTACGCCCAGTTCATCCTGAATTTCAACTTGCAAGAAAAAGAAGTTCAACTTTCAGAGCTCCTCAACATGCTGAGGAGTGCAAAGGGCACCCTACAGAAAGGTAGAGAAACATCCACTTTGTTTGTAGGAGGATCTTCATCTTCTAGGTCCAAGGCAAAAGCCAAGAGAAAGAAGAAGAAAGCCTCCGCCAAACCAAGGGGCGGTTTTAGTAAAGTGGATACGAAGGGAAAGGCAAAAGCAACAAAGATAGTGGGGAAGCTTATAGGGAAGGAAGAGTGCTTTTTCTTTCATAAGAGTGTGCGCTGGAAGAAAGATTGCAGCCAGAACACAGGATCTGAAGCAAGTTGCGGCTTCAGCTTCAGGTATGTATGTTATTGAAAACTGTCTATCAATAAACTCTACTTCCTGAGTATTGGATACCGGATCAGGATCTCATATCTGTAATTCTTTGCAGGCGTTGTGAAACCGTAGGGTTTTGAAGGCAGGTGACATGACACTCAAAGTTGCAAACGGAGCTAGCATGGATGCTAAGGCCATGGGGGACTATCACTTGGGGTTGTCAGATGGACACGTTTTAGTTTTGCGTAATTGCTATTTAGTACCCAATGCAACTTGTAATATCATTTCTGTATCTTTATTATCTAAAGATGGTTATGAATTTGCATTTGTAAGTAATGTTGTAAACATTCACCTTAATCAAGTTCTGATTGGGTCAGGTACATTAAGCAATGGTATATATGTATTAAACCAACCACAGATTTTCAATGTCCAGAATACACACAAAAGAAAGTCTCCGGAAATAAATCAGACTTTCTTATGGCATTGTAGACCGGGTCACATCAATGAGAGAAGGTTGACGAAGTCACATACAGAAGGATATTTGAATCCGTTCGAATATCAATCGTATGCCACATGTCAATCCTGTCTCAAAGGAAAGATGACAAAGACTCCGTTCACTGGACACGGAGTAAGAGCGAGCGAGCTCTTGGGACTCGTACACAGCGACGTGTGCGGTCCAATGTCTACACATGCGCGAAGCAGTTATTCTTACTTCATTACTTTTACGGATGACTTTTCATGGTACGGTTATGTCTTCTTAATGAAACATAAGTCCGAAGCCTTTGGAAAATTCCAGGAATATAAGAATGAAGTAGAAAAACAAACCGGCAAAAGTATCAAGACACTAAGATCGGATCGAGGTGGTGAATAATTGAGTGCCGAGTTCCTGGACTATTTAAAAGAGAATGGAATTCTCTCTCAGCTTACTCCTCCATACACTCCGCAACATAACGGTGTATCGGAGACACGGAACCGAACCCTATTGGATATGGTACGGTCCATGATGAGTAACGCTGAGTTACCGTGATCATTCTGGGGATATGCACTAGAATCAGCTGCATACCTTTTGAACCGAGTTACATCTAAGACTGTTCCTACTACACCATATCAGATGTGGTGTGGGAAGAGACCCTATCTTAATCACATTAAGACATGGGGAAGTCCAGCTTTTGACAAAAAGCAGCATTCAGACAAGCTCGAGGCACGCTCAGTACAGTGCAAGTTTGTGGGATATCCAAAGAACTCCAAGGGATATTTCTTCTATTGCGAGGAGGAACACAAGTTTTTTGTTTCTCGGCATGCCCACTTCTTAGAAACTTAGTTTTTGGAGAATCAAATAAGTGGGAGCGCAATAGAACTGGAAGAAATTCCGGAACCACGAGCTATTACTGAAAGCTTAGTAGAACCAGAGGGTTCGAAAGATCAGGACATTCCTACGCCGCTCCGCAGGAGTAGTAGGCAGTCTCATCCGCCCGTGAGATACTACGGTTTTCTCATAGACGGGGATAGAGAAGATTGCATCATTGATTATGATGAGCCGACTAGCTTCCAGCAGGCCATTCAGAGCGTTGACTCGGTAAAATGGCTAGATGCAATGCGGACCGAAATGGAGTCCATGTACACCAACAAAGTATGGACGTTGGACGTTGCTCCAGATGGGGTAAAACCCGAAGGATGCAAGTGGATCTTCAAAAAGAAGATTGGTGTAGATGGACAGGTTGAGAGCAATAAAGCTAGACTGGTTGCAAAGGGTTTTCGTCAAAGACCTGGTTTGGAATATGACGAGACCTTTTCTCCAGTAGCTATGCTGAAATCCCTTCGGATCCTTCTTGCCATTGCTGCCTTCCACGATTATGAGATTTGGCAGATGGACGTAAAGACCGCTTTTCTAAATGGAAATTTAGAGGAGTGTGTATATATGGACCAGCCAGAGGGTTTCATTCAGAGTGGGAGCAGCGGAAAGGTGTGCAAGTTGCTTAAGTCCATCTACGGACTAAAGCAGGCATCGCGGAGTTGGAACATCTGTTTTGATGAGACGGTCAAAGAATTTGGCTTTATCAAAAATCCAGATGAACCATGCATCTGTAGTAGATTTGTAGCGAGAACTGTTGTATTCCTCGTTTTATACGTGGATGACATTCTCTTAATAGGAAATGACATTTCTATGCTACAATCTGTCAAAGGGTTCTTGTCACACAGGTTCTCCATGAAAGACCTGGGTGATGCCTCATACATTCTGGGGATCCGGATCTATCGTGACAGATCCAAGAGGATACTGGGACTCTCACAGTCCAGGTACATCGACACCATACTGAAAAGATTCAGTATGGAGATTCCAAGTGCGGTAATCTACCGGCTTGTCACGGGATCACCCTTTCCAAAGAGATGTCTCCCAAGACTGATTTGGAAAGGGATCGCATGGCTATTATACCCTACGCTTCTGCGGTTGGCTCTATAATGTATGCGATGTTGTGTACCAGACCAGATGTAGCTTATGCACTGAGTGTAGTAAGCCGGTATCAGTCGAACCCTGGGGAGAAACACTGGATAGCAGTAAAGAACATTCTCCAGTACCTGAGAAGGACTAAGGAGAAGTTCTTGGTGTATGGCGGAAAAGACCTCCAGATCAAGGCCTTTGCTGACTCCAGCTTCCAGAGTGACAAGGATGATTCCAAGTCCATGTCGGGTTATGTCTTTAGCCTCAATGGAGGGGCGGTGTGTTGGAAGAGTTCCAAACAGGAAACCGTTGCTGACTCGACGATGGAAGCGGAATATATCGCTGCTGCAGATGCCGCAAAAGAAGCTGTCTGGAAAAGGAAGTTCTTAACTGAACTTCAGGTGGATCCGTCCATTGTTGATACAATACCGCTGTATTGCGACAACAACAGGGCTATAGCTTTATCGAAGGAACCCAGGTCCCATCAGAAGTCCAGACACATCTTGAAGCGGTATCACCTGATCAGGGAGATCATAGGTCGCCAGGAGATCGAGGTTCGGAGAGTTTCTACGGAAGATAACACTACTGATTTACTCACAAAGGCCTTACCCCAGACTCAGTTCGAGCGGCTGATCGAGATGATAGGTCTTCGATACGCCAGTACATGGCCTTAGTGCAAGTGGGAGATTGTTAGTGTATATGCCCTAGAGGCCATTAATGTATCATACTAGTTTGTATATTACTTAATGGAAGCTTGGGATATTCACCTTGTATAGACAATCTTGCTCAATATAGTAGTATGCTACTTGGTTTGTTTCTACTTCAATGCGTACATGTGTTTATTTTAGTATATCACCTATACACATTAGTGGAGCCCTTAGGATCTTTGTTTGATTACAAGCGTTGTGATGGCAGTCGCACTAGTGGGGGCTGGGTAATCTATAAGCACATCCTTATGAGGTCCCTAGTTGCAGGACTATCGAGACAGGGCATCGATACTCCGGAGTAGACTAGCGTATGCGCTTCTCATCCTAGTGTGGGAGACGGTCTGTCCCACAGCCGTCAGTACGTCGTATTTGAGATAGTATGCGGGTGCTCGTTAGGTTACGAGTACAATGGACAGGACTCGTCGGGAACTGTCGGTTGGTACTATACCTATCGTCAGTTATCAGTTCCCAGGTGACATGAGTACAGCTTAGTCCGCTGACTTGACACTGTCACTTCGCCTCGAGTGTGTTCCCACTGTACTTAGATTACTACCCTACCACAGCTCAAAGGTGTCGTGCAAACAGGTAGTAGTTGGGTGCAGCCCCGAAGCACTTAGAGGCAGTGACGGTTAGACATGATTCGTCTCTCCCGGTATTGGGGGTTGACATCACGCTGTGTCTAGAAGAGCCATTACACGAGTAGTCCCTGGCCAGGGCAAGCGAGATATACTGGTAGGTTTCCAGTGCTATCTCTGGGTTTTCTGGGCTACACTCCGACACGACTTGTACCGCTATTAGGGGACTAACGTTTACCGCCCCCTAGGCCCGCCATGCGATGTATCAGACGAACAGACCGGACTGTATAGAGATTGTCATATTCAGGCTTAGTAGGAGTTCAGATGGGTTTCACCTCGTCAGGCTTCTTGTCGGCATCTACCTGGGGACCGTTACGCACAGATAGTGCCGCTTGCGGTCTGTGGTTAAACCCACTGCCAGCGTAGTGTCGTATCTTTAGAGTCCCACACAGAAAGCTATTCGCCTTTAAGCAAAAGAGTAGTGGTCGCATGGTTTTGCGACAGGTCGCATGGTTTTGCGACAGGGTTCGGTCACATCCGTGCACTTGTGCACGTTTGGTGTCCGGACAGTTAACACTAGCGTGCTTTTGTTTAAGCTAGATCCTAGTGTACGTTTTGGGATTGGTTTTATCTCGTTTGTATTCGTGTTCCTCGCAACGCGGATGCGGGTGTGTATGCACAGTTGACAGAGAGACAGAGGCAGAGGATTCTCATTGGGGTTGTTGACTGTTGACTGTTGACTGTTGACTATTGACTTTTGACTAAACCCTAATGAGAATAAGATATATACAATTAACATTAATATTAATTAAGTATTATACTGACATGGTTGTTGATGGGTTGACTTGTTGACTTTGTTGACCCGTTGACTAGGTTGGACTAGTTGACCATCATCATGACAATGGCTATCATTCCATGGCAAAGACTTTTGCTTGCTTGTTTATTTTTGCAAAATGAGTGCATGAAATGATATAGCCATTTTGACTTAAACCATCACACAATACTTGATTACTATTTTTGTTATGATGGATTTGGATTATGAGAGCAAGGATGGCAAAAGAGTTACTCATTCTCTCATTTTATTTCTCTCTCTTGCCATCACTTGCTCAAGCTCTCCCTCAATCTCTTGCTCTCTCTAGCTCAAGGAAAACCATTCTCATGTGTTGAGACTCATTGCCGTAGAGATAAAAAGACACCAAAACAATCCTCTACTTATTCTAGTTCACAAGGCCTAGCAAGCCAAGTGTTCTAGTTTCTTCAAAGTTCGAAGAAGAAGCCAAAGGTAGAAGCTTTCGGGTGGATCCATCTTCGGCGCAAGGAGACGACGAGGTGAGACCGATCCGTACACCGGGAGGAGTTGAAGGCGAAGGAGTTCAAGAAAGGTATAGCCCCCTAACCGAGTAGGTAAAACTCAAGTTAGGTTGTTAGTTAGTTGTTTAACAAAGATCCGTATTATGAGTCCATGTTACCACCCTCTCGAAAAATCGTTTTTCACCACTTCCGCAACCCCGTAAGTACCGGAGAAGGGTAGATTGGACTTACGAAGTGGACCTTAGGATCTTCACTAGCTGTAGTGAGAAGGTATCAATTGATCCTGGGGAGAATCACAGGAAAGGTTCCAGAGTGATAAGGATGACTGAATGTCAGTTACAGGCATTGTCTTTACCCTCAGTAAAGGGACGGTATGTTGGAAGAGTTCCAAGCTAGATACCGTGTCATACTAGACGATAAAAGCTAGATACATCGCTACTAAAGATGCTACCAAAGAGGCAGTCTGAGTGTATATTAGTTCATGAGATGAACTTCGTTCCTCCCATTGTGTGACAATGGAGTTGTGGCTTTCGCCAAGGAACGCCCGTCCTATCAGTGATCCAGACATATTCTTAGGCAGTATCACCTGATCTAGGAGATGGTTGATCTCCAGGGGATCGAGGTTAGGAGAGTAGACTCAGAGGACAACACGGCGGATCCACTTACAAAGGCCTTTTCCCAGAGAGAGACTTTTATGGGATGGTTGAGTATGAGATACTACAACCACTGCTATCAGATGGCCCTAGTGCAAGTGGGAGATTGTTAGTTATATGTATGCCCTAGAGGCCATTACTATACGAAGGATGTATATTGTAGTGGATGCTTGGACATATATAGGGATGACTTTCTTGCTCGATATAATAGTATGCTATCTGGTAACACTTTACCTTAACGTGTATACTGATTGTCTCTCTGTTACATGTCGGTAAAGCCCTTACGATGTGTACTTGACTACGTGGACTATGTTGTGGATCATACTAGTGGGGACGTGGTAGTCCATAAGTACATCCTTCAAAATCCCTAGTCGTGGGTGTATCGAGACGGGGCATCGATATACCAGAGTAGACTAGCGTGTAGCTTCTCGACCCATATAGATGGGCGATGGATGATCCCATATCCATTGGTGTTTGACATCAGAGATGATATACGGGTGCTCAGTGGAGACTGGGTATACTGGACGGACTCGCCGAGAACTCCCAGATGGTATTATACCTTACGTCAGATGGAAGTTCTCTGGTGACACTGGTACAGGTTAGTCTGTATACCCGAGATTGTCATAGAGTCTTGTGTGATTCCCACTGTGCTTTAATTTCCACCTTACCACGTCTAAGAGGGCGTGCAAAACGGTGGTTTTTGGGTACAGTCCCGAGTCACATGGAGGCAATGAGCAATAGGAGGGGTTTCGTCTCTCCCGGTATAGGGAGTTGATGTTGCGCTGTGCTCGATTGGCTATAACAGGAAGTCCTTGGCCAAGGCTGCTTTAGGGATTTACTGGTAAGTGTTACCAGTAGTTTCTCGACCCATTATGAGCCTCATATCGACACGACTTATCGAATTATTTGGGTCTGACGTTTACCACCCCTAGACGAGATATGCGACATAACAGACGAATAAACCGGACTGTACGGTAAGTGTTACTAGTTGGATTCACTGGAGTGTGAGCGGGCTTGCTCGTTGATCTTCTGATCGCTCAATACCCGGGTGGCCGTTACGTTTAGCAGACCGCTTGCGGCTTGTGTGTGTTTGATGTGATCATCACCTACTGCCGGCGTATTGACGAGTCTTTAGAGTCCTACACAGGGGTTTCCTGGCTCAAGCGAAACGAAATAGGAGCGCATATGAGATATGTGCGGGACCGAGAATAATACCAGTATGTGATACTGTATTCTATTCTCTCGATTTGTGACATTAATCGGTTGTATGCGATATAGCCGGGTTATCGGATCAAGTGTTGATTCGATAAATTGTTACTATTGGTATTAGTCGGTTATATGAAATATGACCGGATCGTTAAATCAAGTGTTGATCTAATGATTTAATGTATAATTATATATTTGATATATTACTTTACATTAACTAGTATTAGTTCACTTAAGATTGATTTTCTCACTTGAATGTGCACATTGTTTATATGTGATATATGCAAGTGTACATGTTTGTATCATGCTTGATGATACAAACAAGTTGTGTGTATGAGACTTGAACCAAATCAAGGTTAAATTAGGGTTTACTATTTTCCTAAGAAATAACAAAAGAGTGAGACTTTGGTCAAAGTTATCAAGCTTCATGAAGCTTGATAAACATTGACAAAGTCAACTCTTTTGTCATTTGTTTAAAGATATTAGTTAACCCAACATTTAACCTAATGCTTTGGTTAATTCTCTACATGAGTTAAGCATGAGGGCTTAACTCAACCATGGTGCCATAATAGAAAGGAGAAGTTTCATTTGGATTCATTTTATTATTCATATGATTCTTTTTCTTTTTCTTCTTCTTCATCAAGCTCCACAAAAGCTTGCTAGCTCCAATGGTGCCATGAGAAAAAGAGTGAGAAATCCAATTCTAATGTGAACCCACTTCCTATTTCTTCATCCTCTACTACTTGCCATGTAGTATAGGGTGTTCTCTTCATAAAGTTTTTGACCAAGTGAAGGAATAGCTTGAGTTTGAGTCTCCCCGACGTAGATCATCTTCGGCCTCGAAGTCAACGACCTAGCCCGATTATTTCTCCGACGAAACCATCACTATAGTCCAGGATTCCGATAATCGCAGCGGAGGGACGTCAACACGGAGCTAAAGAAGTGGAGGACCGGATCTACAAAGGTTGTAATCCCTTTCACTTGTAGTTAAGTTGTTAACTTGCATGTTCTTTCGCCTATCCTTTAGTTAACGATCTATATTAGGGTTTTTCGGCACCTAAAGCTTTGAATTTGGAGTGGTTGACGCCTTGTGGAACCTCTTGAGTGTGCCTAGTAACCCTACAGTACCAACCAGCAGTACCCTATGAGTTCGTCCAGTGTACTCATAACCCAATGATCACCTGCATACTATCTCCAGTACGACGTACTGATAGCTGTAGGACAGACCATATCCCCTGCTGGGATGAAAAGCGTATATACTAGTCTACTCTAGAGTATCGATTCCCTGTCTCGATAATCCTACGAATAGGGACCTATATAAGGATGTACTTGTAGACTACCCATTCCCCACTAGTGTGACTGCCATCACAACACTGGTAGTCAAGCAAAGATCCTTAGTTCTCTACCAATATTTATTAGCGATACTGTTGGATATGTATGCCCTAGAGGCCATTATTGTATATGGATGCTTGGACATATATATGTACAAGAAAGTCTTGCTCGATATGATAGTATGCTATCTGGTTTGTCTTTATCTTAACATGTGCATGTTTTACTTGCTATTACATATCTTTTATACATGTTGATAAAGCCCGTAGGAACATTGCTAGAATACTTGCGTTGTGATGGCGGTCATACTTGTGGGAGCTGGATAGTCATTACGCACATCCTTAAATGGTCCCTAGTCATGGGAGTATCGAGACTGGGCATCGATATTCCGGAGTAGACTAGTGTATGCGTTTCTAGACCCCGACGATGGGCGATGGTTTAGTCCCGCAACCATTGGTCTTTAGACCTAAGATCATATACATGTGCTCACTTGGGGTGAGTACACCGAACGGACTCGCCGAGAACTTCCAGATGGTTCTATACCTATCGCCGGATGGATTTTCTCAGGTGACATGAGTACAGGTTAGTCCTTAGACCTAAGATCGTCATTTGTTTCGTGTGAGTTCCCAATGTGCTTTGATCACTACCCTACCACGGCTCTTCTGAGTCGTGCAAACAGCTTTTGGTTGGATACAGTCCCAAGCCACATGGAGGCAATGAGCGATTGTCGGGGATTCGTCTCTCCCAGTATTGGGAGTCGATATCGCACTGTATTAGATTGGTCAGGACCATAAGACCTTTGCCAAGGCAGTTAGGATTTGCTGATAGACTGATCAGTAGTTTCCCGGATTGGTCCTGAGCTACATCAGCACGAATTACCAGGTTATCGGAGTCTGACATTTACCAACTCCTAGAACAGATATGCGATACTCTAAGATGAAGACACCGGATTGTACGGAGATTATCACAGATAGGCTCAGTAGGGATCGGGATGAGTTTGTCCGTCGGCCATCCTTTTCGACAGGTAACCGGGTAGCCGTTACGTACAGCTTGTTAGTTGTATGTATGCCCTAGAGGCCAGTATTGTACAGATGATGTAAATTATATTGGATGCTTGGACATAAATAGAGAGGACTTTCTTGCTCGATATGATAGTATGCTATCTGGTTGCTCTTTACCTTAACATGTATACTTCTCTCTTGGTACTGTCTTATAGTTACATGTTGGTAAAGCCCTTAGGATGTGTACTTGACTACCAGGACTATGATGCAGATCATACTAGTGGGGCCATGGTAGTCTATAAGTACATCCTTTAATGTCCCTAGTCGTGGGTATATCGAGACGGGGCATCGATATACTAGAGTAGTCTAGCGTATACGCATCTCGACCCATGAGATGGGATATGGATGATCCCATATCCATTGGTGTTTGATATCAGAGATGGTATACGGGTGCTCAGTGGAGACTGGGTACACTGGACGGACTCGCCGAGAACTCCCAGATGGTATTATACCCCACGTCAGATGGTAGTTCTCTGGTTACACTTGTGCAGGTTAGTCTGTAGACCCACATCGTCATAGAGCCTTGTGTGATTCCCACTGTGCTTTGATTTCCACCTTACCACGTCCAAGAGGGCGTGCAAAACGGTGGTTTTTAGGTACAGTCCCGAGTCACATGGAGGCAATGAGCGATAGGAGGGGTTTCGTCTCTCCCGGTATTGGGGGTTGATGTTGCGATGTGCTCGATTGGCCATAACAGGGAAGTCCCTGGCCAGGGCTGATTTAGATATTTACTGGTAAGTGTTACCAGTATTTTCTCGACCCGTTATGAGTCTCACATCGGCACGACTTATCGGTTATTGGGGTCTGACGTTTACCACCCCTAGATTTGAAATGCGACATATCAGACGAGGAGACCGGCCTATGTGGCATGTGTTACCGTCAGGCTTTCACAGGAGTTGGAGCAGGCTTGCTTGCTGATCATCTGATCGCTCAATACCCGGGTAGCCGTTACGTCCAGCTAGTACCGCTGACGGCTTGTGGGTGCCTGATATGATCATCACCTACTGCAGACGTATTGACGAGTCTTCAGAGTCCTACATAGAGGTTTTACTGGCTCAGGAAAAACGAAATAGGAGTGCATATGTGATATGTGCGGGACTGCGAATAATGCGTGTATGTGATACTGTATTCTATTCTCTCGACCTTTTGTGTCGGTCGGTTATATGTGATATAGCAGGGTTATCGAATCAAGTGTTGATTCGATAAATCGATACATTGGATGTTAGACGGTTATATGAGATATAACCGGATTATTAAGTCAAGTGTTGATTTAATAATTTAGTGTATAATTGTATATGTTATATACCAATTTACATCAACTAACATTTGTTCACTTAAGGATTTTTCTCACATGTGCACAACTTTAATATATATGTGATATATATTAAAATGTGTTTTCATTTGGTATCATGGTTATTGATACATCATTCATGGGTGTGTAAGACATACACCATTCTATTTATTATGGTGGGTTATAATTATTTAAGGTAATTAAAAAATTAGTGGAGATTTGGAAAGAGCAAGAAGCTTGTAGAAGCTTGCTTTGCTTTGACAAAGTCCACTAACTTTGTCTTTACTTTAGATTTTTTGTTAACTTAAACATTTGGATTAGCCATTGTTATGTCTCTACATGAGTTAGTATATGATACTCACTCACCCATGGTTAGCTCACTCACTTGATCATTATCCTCATCTCATTATTTGTTCATTTTCTTACTTGAGCTCAAAAGCTCTCTAGGTTTTGATTAAGTGAGATAAATAATTCTAATGTGTACCCACTTCCTATTTCCTCATCCTTTACTAGACCAGCACTTTAGTTTAGGGTGTTTGCTTCACTAATTCTCTAGTTAGGGAAGAAGAAGCTTGAGTTCGTATTTCCTCAACGTAGATCATCTTCGGCCTCGAAGACTTAAAGCAAGGACGCTTTTTTCGCCTCGTGAATCCATGCATGAGCCCGGGAGAACCATGATTGAAGCGAAGGGACTACAACAAGGAGCTTTTGAAGTGAAGGACCGATCTACAAAGGTTGTATTTTCTTCTTCAGTTAGATTGTAAATGGTTTTGTATCTGTTTCTGTATTGTATTCTAGCCAACGATTCTAGTTTAGAGTTCCTTTTCACGGCAAAATTTTTAAAATGGCATGGAAGATGCCTCCCGAAACCTTGCTGCTGTCGAAGGGATCCCTACAGTAGTATCAGAGCCAAGCTAGAGTATTAGGCGACATGTATACGAAGTTAAAACTCCAATCGAACCCCGAAACATCGAAAATGACCCCCTCTCTGGAAATTTTGTAAAAATGTGATTTTTTCTGCATTAAAAATACTCAAAAAAATCAGCAGGGAATTCTAAGAGTTACTGTAAAACGCGACATCCTAATTTCCCTAAAGAGCTGTGGACCCGCGGCAATACCTTGCTTGCGTGGCGGTTCCGCGGCGGAACAGCAGAATTAGGGTTAGTGTTTTGTGCAGTAATATCCGTAGGTACTTGTACATTCTTCTGGGTATTTTTAATCTGACTCAAGTGTTGAGTGTTCTGGGGATTATTTTGGATTCGTTGATTCGATCGGAAAGTTTAATTTCGTTCTTTTTTTTCCGGATAATTTAGAAACTGTTAAAATGTTCGAATGGATATCATTAACTCATTTTTTCCCGGCACGAAAAACTTTCAAGTGTTGAATTTTTCTTGAGTTTAAATCTTTCGGAAAAACGTGCAAGTAACGCGATGGACCCTCTAGAAGAACACAAACCTTAACTCGATTATGCGACCGTCTGAACCGCCTCTAAAGCTTAGGGTTTGGGGCAGTACGGCGTTGCCACATGTGAGGCGTTGGTTTGACCCTTCTACGGCTGGACCATTGGTACTGTGACGTATTCTGGAATTTTTAAACTCTGCTCAAGTGTTGAACTATTAAGGAAATCATGGGTATTTGATTATTCGATCGGAAAGTTTAATACTATCTATTTATCTGGAATGTGATACAATATGTGGAATTCATATAATTAGGCATGAAATGCGAAGTATGTGATATTTCGGATTTACGATGTCTAAAGAGATTGTGGATTCCAAATGTTGTAGTTTTACACTTTCTTTTCTGTGACCGTAAGTGTAGTATGTGGTGTATCGCTGGCTTCGTTTCTATACATCAACGACAGTCGGGATACGCATGCTTGCTTACGTTGATAATATGAGATATTATGTGTTGCTGCGATATGTTATATTGGATCGTCGTGTTCTGAATAGCCGGGGGTTTTATGTGAGATGATGATTTTTATTTTCATTCATGTAAAATTCATTGTATGTAATATTCTATTATTGGGGCACTTCCGGGATGAGGATGATGTCACCATTTGTATATTATTTACTTTTCCGCACTAGAATAGACCCAAGGAGGAGAGCACAAGTAACCGGGTTCTAGAGTCCAGTGGGAGATCAACTCGAGGAGTCGAGTTCGGGTCTTCTAACTCTAGAATTGGAAGGGTTGCTTGCCGCTCTCGTAGGGGTCTAGGGGTGTGGGTTTGGGTATTCATCGCGACCGTGGAATCCGTGTTTTATAGAGGCTCAAAATAAAACACGGACCTCCTAGTATATCCATTATTTCATATGTTTCTTCTGCTGTGATATCTGTGATGTGATCATTTGATATGTTGTGATAGATACTGTATATAGTATATATGATATATTATATAGACGTTACTTATGTTTTGCACCCGCGCTAGCCCTACCCCGCTCTGCCGTTAGTTACCTAACCTAACGGTGCACGAGGGGACATCGAGGCGAATGCGGATGGCATAAGTGTACGTCGTATTTATCTGTGATGTTTAGGTGACTTAAATGATGGGACTTCATTAATATGATTAATGAAAGAAAAGAAACCTAAAAGATGTTGTAGAATCAAATTTTCAAAAAAGGGTAGCTACAGTTTTTGCTTTGCATAGCGATATATAAGATATATCCTGCACCTTATTCGATGAGAAAAGAGCCGAGATCCCTTCACCGGGAGTGACCTCTTTAGCAAAACTGGCAGATGCTACAACACTCGCTTTGTCTTTTGATTGCTTTTGGAGTTTTTGCTTTGCATAGCGATATATATGATATATCCTGCACCTTATTCCATAAGGAAAGAGCCGAGATCCCTTCACCGGGAGTGACTTCTTTAGCAAAACTAATGAAAGCTCAAAATCACTCCATTCCAAAATTCACTCAATTCTACAACGATATCAAGTTCATTACGCAATAGGTTTTCAGAAAAACCTGTCGTAGCCCTCCGTCATTTCAGATAAGTTGTATATAGTATTCGTGCTGCATTTGTTGGCTTTCGTCAAGGTGTAGTGTGCAGTAGCTATATGCTGCTTATCTGCTGCATATAATGCGATTGGATTAGGGTAGTCAACGGCTTTGTTGGCTTTCGTCAAGGGTCGTGCGGGTGGGTTTAATTCAGTCAAGAAATGTACGGGTTGAACTTGACTAGCGGGCTATAGTTTGTTGGCTTTCGTCAAGGTCATGGCACGATAGGGGCAAAATATTATCGGGAATTTCAAGTGTTGAAATTTGCAATGAGATTGCATACCTTCTATGAGATAGTTGGATCCCGATACCCACTGCGAGTAATTGTTACTCCTGGGAGAGTTTTACACAGGACAATTAGCCAATCAAGTAGGTGTCTAGAAAGGTGTCAACGGGGTTACGCCTCTGGGAAAACGAGGATTATTTTAATTAGGTCCGTGCGAACGCACGGGGAACCTCCCTCAAAGTACCGACACCGGCCTGGCTGAAAGATTGGCGAAATTGTAGGGTGTAATTAATCCCGGCTAGTCTTTCCTTTTAGGGTTTGAAGGAAGATTTGATAAAAACAGTGGGAGCCATCCTGATTGGATAAAATAATAACCAATCTGATCTTGCAAGAGCATACGCTAAAGTGTTTTCTTCTCTCTCTCCAGGTAGCGACCATATCATGCCTTAATCAAGATAATAATATTGATGTATTGACCGAAGACGCATGTTATACTGTGCTGGGGAACGTTGGTTCTGTTCTTTCTTATAAGAGTTATAGGACTGAACAAGATATAGGGGAATAAAAGGATTCCCATGCCACCCGAATGAAGAAAGGACATGTTGATGCATTTTCTTCGGGTGTGTTCATTATAGAGAACCGTTTCTCCATTTGCTCTACGTCCTGGGTATTAGATACCGGGTCAGGATCCCATATATGTAATCAGTTACATGGTCTTAGGAAAGGTAGAGAACTTGGAGAAGGTAATAAAGACATAAGGGTTGGAAATGGTGCAATCGTTGCAGCTAAAACCGTCGGGGAATATCACCTTGTATTACCAACTGGTAATACATTGATTCTGAACGAATGCTATTACATGCTGAACCTGATATGCAACATTATATCGTTTTCTTTATTGAGTAAAGAGGGATATAATTTTGTATTACAGGATAATGTTATGAACATTTTCCTGAACCAAAAGTTGGTTAGATCAGGCATGTTGTGCAATGGAATTTATGTTCTAAATCAATCAACAGTTCTGAGCATAACAAACACACAAAAGAGGAAGAGTTTAGAAATGAACGAATCCTTCTTATGGCATTGTAGACTTGGTCATATAAATGCGACACGGCTAGCTAAGTTGCATAAGGATGGATATTTGAAACCGTTCGAATTTTCATCTTATGACACTTGCCAGTCATGTCTCAAAGGCAAGACGACCAAAACTCCGTTTATGGGACACGGAGAAAGAGTTAGTGAACTATTGGGACTGATACATAGCGATGTATGCGGTCCCATGTCTACACATGCTAGGGATGGTTCTTCATACTTCATTACATTCACTGACGATCTCTCAAGATACGGACATGTATTCTTGATAAAACACAAGTCTGAAGCTTTTGAGAAATTTAGATAATATAAACAAGAAGTCGAGAACCAAACCGGGAAAAGTATTAAAATCCTTCAATCTGATCGAGGAGGTGAATACTTGAGCAATGAATTCCTGGACTTCCTAAAAGAGAATGGGATTCTCTCTAAGCTGACTCCTCCATATACATCACAGCACAACGGTGTATCGAAATGGAGAAACCGCACCCTATTAGATATGGTGCGCTCTATGATGAGCATGGTTGAGTTACCTATTTCCTTCTGGGGGTATGCGCTAGAGACAGCCATACATCTATTGAATATGGCTCCCACCAAATCTGTGCCTGCCACTCCATATGGGATATGGAAAGGGAAGAAACCATGTCTTAATTATGTTAAGATATGGGGTTGTCCAGCCTATGTCAAACGACAAAATCCGGACAAACTCGAGGCACAGTCTGTTCTATGCAAATTTGTAAGATATCCCAAGAATTCAAAAGGGTATATCTTCTACCACACTGAGGAACAAAGGGTGTTTGTTTCTCGGCATGCCACCTTTTTAGAAAAGGAATTTATTGCAAAAGAGATTAGTGGTCATGAGATAGAACTGGAAGAGGTTCCAGCTACAAAAGCTGCAACAGAAGTTCCGGTGGAACCAGAGGATTCGGTAGTTCCCGATGAACCCCAGCCACTCCGTCGATCTAGTAGGGTTCCTCACCCACCTGAGAGATACTGCGGTTTTCTCTTGGATGGTGGGAGTGAGGATTGCATCATGGAGGATGATGACCCAACTAGCTTCGAGCAGGCCATCACGAGTGGGGACTCAGTGAAATGGCTGGATGCAATGCGGTCCGAGATGGAATCCATGTACACCAACAAAGTATGGACTTTGGAAGATGCTCCTGAAGGGGTAAAACCTATTGGGAGCAAGTGGATCTTCAAGAAAAAAACTTGGTGTAGATGGGAAAGTGGAGACTTTCAAAGCTAGACTTGTTGCAAATGGCTTTCGTCAAAGACCAGGTGTGGATTATGACGAAACCTTTTCTCCAGTGGCTATGCTTAAATCCATCCGGATCATGCTTGCCATCGTGCATATCATGATTACAAAATCTGGCAAATGGATGTTAAGACTGCCTTTCTAAATGGTGATTTGGAAGAGTGCGTGTACATGACTCAGCCAGAGGGCTTCGTAGCTAGGGGAGCAGCGGGAAGGTGTGCAAGCTGCTTAAATCCATTTATGGATTAAAGCAAGCATCGCGGAGTTGGAACATCTGCTTTGACGTCGTTATCAAAGAGTTTGATTTCGTCAAAAACGTAGATGAACCTTGTAAATACAAGAAGGTGGCAGAGAGCAAGGTTGTCTTCCTCGTATTGTACGTAGACGACATACTCTTGATAGGAAATGACATTCCTATGCTGCAATCGGTCAAGCTCTTCTTATCACAACGATTCTCAATGAAAGATCTAGGGGATGCCTCCTACAACTTGGGGATTAAGATCTATAGAGATAGATCCAAACGGATACTGGGATTGTCCCAATCCAGGTACATTGACACCATACTAAAGTGGTTTAGTATGGAAGAGTCCAAGCGTGGGTTTTTACCCACGATCTCTGGACTCACTCTCTCCAAAGAGATGTCTCCCAAGACTGATTTGGAAAGTGCTCGCATGCAAGGGATACCCTATGCTTCGGCTGTAGGCTCTATCATGTACGCGATGCTATGTACCAGACCCGATGTAGCACACTCACTAAGTGTAGTGAGTAGGTATCAAGCTGATCCTGGAGAGAGTCACTGGACAGCTGTGAAGAGCATTCTAAAGTACTTGCGAAGGACTAAAGAGATGCTCTTGGTGTATGGTAACGGAGAACTCCAAGTGGAGTCCTTTACCGATTCCAGCTTCCAGAGTAATAAGGATGACTCTAAGTCGCACTCGGGATTTGTCTTTACCCTTTATGGAGGGGCGGTTAGCTGGAAGAGTTCTAAGCAGGAAACCGTGGCAGACTCGACAATGGAAGCTGAATACATCGCTGCCAACGATGCTGCCAAAGAGGCTGTTTGGATCAAGAAGTTTATTACTGAACTTGGAGTGGTTCCATCCATTGAGAATCCAATACCTTTGTATTGTGATAAAAATGGAGCTGTGGCTTTGGCCAAGGAACCCATGTCCCATCAGCGATCCAGGCACATTCTGAGGCGGTATCACCTGATCCGGGAGAAAGTAGATCGCCGGAAGATCGAGGTCAGGAGGGTTGACACGAAGAACAATACTGCGGATCCACTCACGAAGGCCATTCCCCAGATACAGTTTGAGAGACTCTTCGGGATGCTTGGCATGCGATACTACAGCAGCTGGCCCTAGTGCAAGTGGGAGATTATTAGTTGTATGTATGCCCTAGAGGTCAGTATTGTACAGATGATGTATATTATATTGGATGCTTGGACATTGATAGAGAGGACTTTCTTGTTCGATATGATTGTATGATATCTAGTTGCTCTTTACCTTAACAAGTATACTTGTCTCTTGATACTGTCTTATAGTTACATGTTGGTAAAGCCCTTAGGATGTGTACTTGACTACCAGGACTATGATTCAGATCATACTAGTGGGGCCATGGTAGTCCATAAGTTCATCCTTTAATGTCCCTAGTCGTGGGTATATCGAGACGGGGCATCGATATACTAGAGTAGACTAGCGTATACGCTTCTTGACCCATGAGATGGGCGATGGATGATCCCATATCCATTGGTGTTTGACATCAGAGATGGTATACGGGTGCTCAGTGGAGACTGGGTACACTTGAAGGACTCGCCGAGAACTCCCAGATGGTATTATACCTCACGTCAGATGGCAGTTCTCTGGTGACACTTGTGCATGTTAGTCTGTAGACCCGAGATCGTCATAGAGTCTTGTGTGATTCCCACTGTGCTTTGATTTTCACCTTACCACGTCCAAGTGGGCGTGCAAAACGGTGGTTTTTGGGTACAGTCCCGAGTCACATGGAGGCAATGAGCGATAGGAGGGGTTTCGTCTCTCCCGGTATTGGGGGTTGATGTTGTGCTGTGGTCAATTGGCCATAACAGGGAAGTCCCTGGGCAGGGCTGATTTAGAGATTTACTGGTAAGTGTTACCAGTAGTTTCTCGACCCGTTATGAGCCTCACATTGGCATGACTTATTGGTTATTGGGGTCTGAAGTTTACCACCCCTAGACTTGATATGCGACATATCAGACGAGGAGACCGGACTGTACGACAAGTGTTACCGTCAGGCTTTCACAGGAGTTGGAGCGGGCTTGCTTGCTGATCTTCTGATCTCTCAATACCCGGGTAGCCGTTACGTCCAGCTAGTACCGCTGACGGCTTGTCGGTGCCTGCTATGATCATCGCCTACTGCCGGCGTATTGACGAGTCTTTAGAGTCCTACATAGAGGTTTTACTGGCTCAGGCAAAACGAAATAGGAGCGTATATGTGATATGTGCGGGACCAAGAATAATGCGTGTATGTGATACCGTATTCTGTTCTCGCGACTTTTTGTGTCGGTCGGTTATATGTGATATAGCCGGGTTATCGAATCAAGTGTTGATTTGATAAGTCGATACATTGGATGTTAGTCGGTTATATGAGATATAACCGGATTATTAAGTCAAGTGTTGATTTAATAATTTAGTGTATAATTGTATATATGATATACTAATTTACATTAACTAACATTTGTTCACTTAAGGATTTTTCTCACATGTGCACAACTTTAATATATATGTGATATATATTAAAATGTGTTTTGATTTTGTAGCATGGTTATTGGTACATCATTCATGGGTGTGTAAGACATACACCATTCTATTTATTATGGTGGGTTATAATTATTTAAGGTAATTACAAAACTAGTGGAGATTTGGAAAGAGCATGAAACTTGTAGAAGCTTGCTTTGCTTTGATAAAGTCCACTTTGTCTTTACTTTAGATTTTTTGTTAACCTAACTATTTGGATTAGCCATGGTTATGTCTCTATATGAGTTAGTATATGATACTCACTCACCCATGGTTAGCTCACTCACTTGATCATTATCCTCATCTCATTATTTGTTCATCTTCTTCCTTGAGCTCAAAAGCTTTCTAGGTTTTGATTAAGTGAGAAATAAAAGTGAGATAAATAATTCTAAGGTGTACCCACTTCCTATTTCCTCATCCTCTACTAGACTAGCACTTTAGTTTAGGGTGTTTGCTTCACTAATTCTCTAGTTAGTGAAGAAGAAGCTTGAGTTCGTATTCCCTCGACGTAGATCTTCTTCGGCCTCGAAGACTTCAAGCAAGGACGCTTCTTTCACCTCATGAAACCATGCAAGAGCCCGGGAGAACTATGATCGAAGCGAAGGGACTACAACAAGGAGCTTTTGAAGTGAAGGACCGATCTACAAATGTTGTATTTTCTTCTTCATTTAGATTGTAAATGGTTTTGTATATGTTTCCGTATTGTATTCTAGCCAACGATTCTAGTTTAGAGTTCTTTTTCATGGCAAAATTTTTAAAATGGCATGGAAGATGCCTTCCGAAACCTTGCTGCCGTCGAAGGGATCCCTACACAGCTAGTCCTGCTGACGTTCTTGTGGTTATTGATTTATCCAGTAACTTACTCCCGGCGTACTGTCGAGTCTTTAGAGTCCCACACAGAGGGTTTCCCTGGTTCAGGAGAAATGATGTAGTGTAGGGTTCCTAGGCACTCTAACAAGGTTCAAGAAGGCATCAACCATGCCCGAATAAAATTTTAGACGTGCCGAACAACCCAAAGCCGGGATCTTTGCTTGATTATTAGGGTTTCACATGCAAGTAAACATCTTTACTACTAAAAGTGAGGGATTACAACCTTTGTAGTCTGCTCCTTCGCTTCATAAGCTCCGTGTTGAAGTCCCTTCGCTGCGATCATCAAGAACTCCGACTCTCATAAGGCTCCAAGAGGTGAATGATGCATCTTGCTTTAAGTCTTCATGATCTAAGATGATCTACCTTGAAGAATCTCTAACCTAAGCTTACACTTCACTAAATAACTTATTAGAGAAGTGAACACCCTAGTCTAAGTGGCTAGAATAGATGAGGATGATGAAGTGGGAATTTTGCACTCTTTTTTTTTCTATTTCTCACACTTATTCATCACAAACACAAAAGCTAGTGAAGGTTTTTTCAAGAGCTAGAAGAAGAAGAAGATAAAGCTAATCCTTTTGTGATGAATAATTAATTATAGTAGTGGTTACAAATCTAACCATGAGTTAAGCATGATAGAGTTAACTCATGTAGAGAATTAACTAGAGGTTGAGGCTTGGATTGGGTTAAATAATATCTTCACAAAATATCAAGCCAAAGACAAAGTCAAAGCTTCATGAAGCTTCATGGAAGCTTCTTGCAAAAGCTAACCCTAATCCAAACCCTAACCAAGTTTAAACCCTAAACCATTGTTAAATTTGTAACCGTAACATGTTACAATATTATATATCACATATACAATATATTTTGTAACAAGTGAAAATAATACAATTAACATATATCGCATATATATCAATGTATTATCCCGTGAGAAAATGAATCAATAAAGCGAGCTTATATTAGTTAACGTAACGTAATATATCACATATACGACTATACATTAAATTATCGAATCAACACTTGATCCGATAACTCGGCTATATTACATATAACCGACTAATACAACATGTACCAATTCATCGAATCAATACTTGATCCGATGACCCGGTTATATTACATATACCGGGCAGATATCTCATATCGCGAGAATAGAATACGGTATCTCATATCGTATTATTCTCGGTCCCGCACATATCACATATGTGCTCCTACTCCGTTTTGCCTGAGCCAGGAAACCTCCGTGCAGGACTCTAAAGAATCGTCAATACGCCGACAGTAGGTGATGATCAGATCAAACACCCACAAGATGTAAGCGGTCAGCTAAACATAACCGCCACCCAGTTATTGAGCGATCAGAAGATCAACAAGCAAGCCTGTACATTCTCCTGTGAATCCAATCAGTAACACTCCCGTACAGTCCGGTCTCTTCGTCTGATATGTTGCATATCTAGTCTAGGGGTGGTATACGTCAGACCCCGGTAACCGATAAGTCGTGTCGATATAAGACTCATAACAGGTCGAGAAACTATAGATAACTCTTACAAGCAGCACTCCATATCAGCCCTGGCCAGGGACTTCCAGTTATAGCCAATCGAACACAGCACACCATCAACTCCCTATACCGGGAGAGACGAAACCCCTCCTATCGCTCATTGCCTCCATGTGATTCGGGACTGTACCCAAAAGCCGCCATTTTGCACACCCTCTTGGACGTGGTAAGGTGGAAATCAAAGCACCGTGGGAATCACACAAGACTCTATGACGATCTCGGGTCTACAGACTACCCTGTACCAGTGTCACCGGAGAACTGCCATCTGACGTGTGGTATATCACCATCTGGGAGTTCTCGGCGAGTCCGTTCAGTGTACCCAGTCTCTACTGAGCACCTGTACACCATCTTTGATGTAAAACACCAATGGATATGGGATCATCCATCGCCCATCATATGGGTCAAGGTGCGTATACGCTAGTCTACTCTGGTGAATCGATGCCCTGTCTCGACACACCCTTGACTAGGAACAGTTATAGGATGTACTCATCGACTACCGTGGCCTCACTAGTATGATCTCATCATAGTCCCAGTAGTCGAGTACAGATCCTAAGGGCTTTATCAACATGTGAGAGTAAGACGGTAAACTAATACAAGTCAACATGTTAAGATAAAGTGAAACCAAATAGCATACTATCATGACGAGCAAGAAAGTCCTCTCTCTATATATATATCCAAGCATCCATCATAATATACATCACATGTACAACAATAGCCTCTAGGGCATATACATAACTAACATGTAGTAGCCGTATTGGATACGTGCAGGGTCTCTGGCTTTCGATCGGACAGTTGGTAATACTAGCTGGCTCGGGTTTGATCCGGATTATTAAATCAGGTATTGATTTAATAGTTTACATATATGTATTTCGATATGTATACTCTAGTATTATGTTCTTCGTGTTATTCTATCTCTTTGGGCATTCGTGTTTTTATCCGAATGCATATATGTATATACAGCAAACCGTAATCCGTATTTAATACAGATTAACTTCTAGAAGGTGGCCACCTCATTATGCTTTTTCCATTTATTTGATAAATGGAAAATGAGGTGTAAAGTGTGAGGTATGGGAGGAATGGAGATAGCCATACTTCAATATTTAACAAATGAATTTTTAATTCATTTGGAGTTACTATTGAAGTATGGTTGTTGATTGTTTATTCATGAAATTCATACACAAAACCTTTGTGTGGATTTTCTCTCTCATGGATGCTTCAATATTTTCATGAGCTCCCATTTCTCTTCATCTCCTCCCTACTCTTGATTTCCTCCACCTTCATCAACTTCCTCTTTCACTACCCTCTCATTAGTTGAGAAACAAGTGAAGAGGCAAGGTAAAGATAGTAGATCATAGAGATCTTCATAATACATCCTAGAAAACTTGGATTAGCATCCCAAGTTCTCTAGTTGCTCCTTTTGTTTTTTAGTTAGGAGCTAGAGCCATGGATCACATCCCTCGGATGGATCATCTACGACAAAGGAGGGCGGGAGAATAATCTCAATCCCGGAGGACCGATGGAGCCGGAAATTGAGATCAAACAAGTTCAAGGTGGCCACTTGGAGCACATGACGAGGAAAGAAGACAGAAGGAATTGGGTCTCTTGGTGAGAATTCTTTCCAAAGTAGATAGCACTACTTTAGTTTAGCTAGTTAGGTTTATGGTAAGATCCGGGTTAAAATTTATTCTTGTGCCATGTTCTAATCGATAGAAAAAATTTCGTTCCGCATTTGGCCACGGAAGTTGGCCGGGGCACTAGCGTAACCTTTCATGGTATCAGAGCTAGCCCATAAACCCTACACTAGCAAGTTTAAACAATGTTAAAATAACAAAATCGAAATAACTCCGTAACATTGAAACCAAATTTCTAGTTTCTGTCGATTTTTCAGAGGCTTAAAAAAAATTTTTTAGCAAGTGCAGAGTGCTCTTTACAGTGAGAGATGAACACTGACCAAAACCAATTAGTTATATGTATGCCCTACAGGACATTACTGTACATACGATGTATATTGTAGTGGATGCTTGGACATATATATAGAGGACTTTCTTGCTCGACATGATACTTTGCTATCTGGTTGTTCTTTATCTTAACATGTACTCTTATTGTCTCTATGTTACATGTTGATAAAGCCATAAGGATGAGTACTTGACTACCAGGATTATGATGCAGATCAGACTAGTGGGGACAGTTTAATCGCTAAATACATCCTTCAAATGTTCCTAGTCGAGGGTGTGTCGAGACAGGGCATCGATATACCAGAGTGGACTAGCGTATAGGTTCTCGGCCCATAAAGATGGGTGATGGATGATCCTATATCGATTGGTGCTTGACATCAGAGACACTATACGGGTACTCTGTGGAGACTGGGTACACTGAACGGACTCGCCGAGAACTCCAAGATGGTATTATACTTCATGCCAGATGGCAGTTCTCTGGTGACACTGGTACAGGTTAGTCTGTAGACTCGAGATCGTTATAGAGTCTTGTGTGATTCCCACTATGCTTTGATTTTCACCTTACCATGTTCAAGAGAACATGCAAAATGGTGGCTTTTGGGTACAGTCCCGAATCACATGGAGGCAATGAGTGATAGGAGGGGTTTCGTCTCTCCCGGTATTGGGAGTTGATGTTGCGCTGTGCTCGATTGGCTATAACAGAAAGTCCCTGGCCAGGTCTCCTTCAGAGATATACTGGTAAGTGTTATTGGTAGTTTCTCGACCCGTTATGAGCTTTATATCGACATGACTTATCGAGTTACTGGGGTCTGACGTTTACCACCCATAGACGAGATATGCGACATTTCAGACGAAGAGACCGGACTATACAGTAGTGTTACTGATTGGATTCGGAGGAGTGTGAGCAGGCTTGCTTTTTGATCTTCTGATCACTCAATACCTGGGTGGCCGTTACGTTTAGCAGACCGCTTGCGGCTTGTGGGTGTTTGATATGATCATCACCTACTGCCGGCGTATTGACGAATCTTTAGACTCCTACACAGGGGTTTCCTGGCTCAAGCGAAACGGAGTAGGAGCACATATGTGATATGTGCAGGACCGAGATTGATACGATATGATATACCGTGTTCTATTCTCACGATTTGTGACATTGGTCGGTTATATGAGATATAGCCGGGTTATCGGATCAAGTGTTGATTCGATAAGTTGTTACACATAAATTGTTGATATAGCGGGATTATTAAATCAATTGTTGATTTAATAATTTACTGTATAATTATATATTTGATATATTAATTTAGATTAACTAGTATTAACTTACTTATGATTTCTTTTCTCACTTGTTTTGTGCACATTGTATATATGTGATATATGCAAGTGTACATTATTATGTGTCATGCTTGATGATACGTGGACATGGGTGTGTGTATGACTTACACCATGCGAGGGTTTTATTTATTTAAAGTTATTCAAAAATTTGTTGGATTTTGTCATGGCAAGAAACTTTGAGATGCTTAAGGTTGCATTGACTTAGTCATCCTTTTTTGTTTAGCATAAGATATTTATAAAACCAACCATCATAGCTTGCCATGGTTAACTCTCTACATGGGTTAAAGGATGGCATATACTCACCATGGTTTATTTTCTAACCTCATGATTTTTATTTCTTTCATTCACTTGATAATCATGAGAGTTATCTTCTTCTTCTTCCTAAAAAGCTTTCTAGCTTCAATGGAGTTCTGAGAAAAATGTGAGAAAATGAAATCTAAAGTGAGCCCACTTCCAACTTCATCATCCTCTACTACTTGCCATTTACTATAGGGTGTTTGCTTCTCTAATTCCATAGTTAGTGAAGAGATAGCTTGGTTTAGTGTCTCCTCGACGTAGATCATCTTCGGTTTCGAAGACTTCGAAGAAAGCATGTTCGTTTCATCATGGGAGACTCTCTAGAGTCCGGAGTTCACGATCGCAGCTAAGGGACTACTACACGGAGCTATTGAAGTGAAGGACCGGTCTACAAAGGTTGTATTCCTTGCTCACTTTACTTGCAAAGTGTTTGCATTTACTTTTCCGTCGATTTCTAGTAGACGATTCTAGGGTTAGGGTTAGTTAGAACGGAATTTTTTTTTAATATGGCATGAGAGATGCCTCCCTAAACCTTGGTGCCGTGGTAGGTAACCCTGCAGTGGTATCAGAGCCATGCTGTAAAGTTATACGGATTTTGTTAAGATTACGAAATTGAAATACTCCGAAACTTGAAATGCGAAAATCAAGTTTCTGTCGAATTTAAAATGTTGTCAAAAATTTTTTAAAACAAGTACAGAGTGTTGTATGTAACATAATATGAACACTGTGAAAATTTGAGGGGGCTTCATGCAAATTTGGCTGGCCACCATACCCCCAATCTCGGCCAAATCCGAGCAGAACCCTCTGAATTTTTGACTGTGTTCAAGTGACTTGGTTTTGATGTTTCAGGGGTTGTTTATTTTTGCTAATTTTGCATGTGATGTAATCTTATACTATAAGCAATTCGGAGTGTTTCGTATTCATAGTATTAACATTGTTTATGGTTATTCTCATGTTGTCTAGACGAAATTAGAAAGTTCGAACGATTGTCAAAAACCCATTTTTTCAAATTTAACGTATTCGGAAAAATATGCCAGTGATTCTGTGGACCCTTTAGAAGAACGAAATCTTAACTTGATTATGTGACCATCAAAACAGCCACTAAACCTTAGGGTTTGTGGTAGTTCAGCGTTGTCACATGTGAGGCGTTGGTTTGACCCTTCTACGGCTGGTTCATAGGTACTGTGACATCTTCTGGGTATTATTGAACTGTGCTCAAGCGTTGAGCTGTCGGGAAATTGTGGGACTTTGATGAATCGATAAAAAAGTTTGACGTCGTCCGGATATTATGTTATGGGATACAATACTTGAATCAAAACTAATTTGAATTTATAAATCTAGCAGTTTAGTCTCATTTGATCGGTTGCCATGGGATTTTGATGCGATCAAAAGTCCGTTGCAATCACCTAGCGTACGCGGATACTAACCGGGTAACATTATTTGATAGCCATGCCCCATAGCCCCAACCAAGTGACTGTAGAAGAACCCCGTCGCCAAAAGCATTTATTCGGGTGCTCGCGGCAGCGGTGTTCCGCCTTAGTGCACTTCGTCGACGGCATCGGGGGGTGCGGCCGTCTGCTAAAGTTTCCAACGAGCATTCGATCAGGATGTCGGGAATCTTTTTGAATTGCCTGACCAGATATTGAAAAGTGTTTTCGAGATCGAGACTAAAATGCGGGGTTTATACTTGTTAGGCATGCGATGTCTAAGGAATTCATTTGGTTAGGCATGTGATGTCTAAGGTGGTTGCGGATACCAACTGTTTTAGTTTTTCACTTTCTTTTCTGTGACCGTAAGTGTAATATGTGGTGTATCGCCGGTTTCGTTGCTATATGTCAATGACAATTGGGATACGCATATTTACTTACGTTGATGACATGTGATGTTATATGTTGCTGTGATATGTTTTAATGGATCGTCGTGTTTTGAATAGCATGGGGTTTTATGTGAGATGAGTGTTTTTCATTTTCATTCATGTAAAATTCATTGTATGTAATATTCTTTTATTGGGGCACTTCCGGGTTGAGGATGATGTCACCATTGTATATTATTTACTTTTCTGCATTAGGAAAGACCCAAGGCGGGGAGCATAAGTAACCGGGTTCTAGCGTCCAGTGGTAGACCATCTCGAGGAGTCGAGACCGGGTCTCCTAATTGTAGAATTGGTAGGGTTGCTTGCCGCTCTCGTAGGGGTCTAAGGATATGGGTTTGGCTATTCATCACAACCATGGAATCCGTGTTTTATACAGGCTTAAAATAGAACACGGAAATCCTAGTATATCCAATATTTCATATGTTGTTTTCTGCTGCGATATTTGTGATGTGATCATTTGATATATGTTGAGATAGATACTGGATATAGTATATGCGATATATTATATAGACGTTGCTTATGTTTTACACCCGCGCTAGCACTACCCCGCTCTGCCGTTAGTTACCTAACCTAACGGTGCACGAGGGGACATCTAGGCGAATGCGGATGGCATAAGCGTACGTTGTATTTATCTGTGATGTTTAGGTAACTTAAAATGATGGGACTTCATTAATAAGATTAATAAAATAAAAGAAACCTAAAGATATTGTGGAATCGAATTTTCAAAAACAGGTAGCTCTAGTTCTTCCTTTTGCATAGCGGTATTCCTTATGGAATATCCAGCACCTTATTCGATAAGGAAAAAGCCGAGATCGCTTCACCGGGATTGACCTCCTTAGCAATAACTGGTAGATGCTACAACCCTCGGTTTGTCTTTTGATTGCTTCTATAGTTTTTGCTTTGCATAGTGGTATTTTTGAAATATCATGCACCTTATTCGATAAGGAAAGAGCCGAGATCCCTTCACCGGGAGTGACCTATTTAGCAAAACTAGTAAAAACCTCAAAAACACTCCATTTTAAATCACTCGATTCTACGACGATATCAAGTTCATTTTGCAATAGGTTTTCTTAATAACCTGTCGTAGCCCTCTGTCATTTCAGATAAGAACTACTTAGTATTCGTGCAACGTTTGTTGACTATGTTAAGGCGTAGTGTGCGGTAGCTAATTAGTACTTATCTGCTAAAACATGAGATGTGATTGGATTAGGGTAGTCATACGACTTTGTTGACTATGTTAAGGGTCGTGCGGGTGGGTTTAATTCAATCGGGAAATGACGGGTTGATCATGGCTAGCGCTTATGATTTGTTGATTATGTTAAGGTCATAAGTTGCTAGGGAAAAATATTATCGGGAATTTCAAGTGTTGAAATTTGCAATGAGATTGCATATCTCCTATGAGATAGTTGGATCCCGATACCCACTGCGAGTAAGAGTTACACCTGGGCGAGTTTTACACATTACAATTAGTCGATCAAGTAGGTGTCTAGAAATGTGTCAACGGGGTTACGCCCCTGGAAAAATGAGGTTTATTTTAAATAGGTCCGTGCGAGAGCACGATGAATCTTTCTCAAAGTACCGGCACTGGCCTGGCTGAAAGGTTGGCGAACTTGTAAGGTGTAATTAATCCCGGCTAATCTTTCCTTTTATGGTTTGATGGAAGATTTGACTAAAACAGTGGGAGTCATCCTGATTAGATAAATTAATAACCAATCTAATCTTGTATGAGCATACGCTAAGTGTTTTATTCTCTCTCTCTCCAGGTAGCGACCATGTCACGCCTTAATCAAGATAATAATATGGATGTATTGATCGAACCCGCTTATTATACTGAGCTAAGGAACGTTGGTCCCGCTCCAACTTATAATTGTTATAAGACCGAGTAGGAAATAGGTGATTACCAGGGTTCCCGTGCCGCCCAAACGAAGAAAATGCATGCTGATGCATCATCTTCGGGTGTGTTCATTACAGAGAACTGTTTCTCAGTATCCTTTATATCCTGGGTATGTGATACCGAATCAGGATCCCGCATATGTAATCAGTTACATGGGATACAGATAGCTAGAGAACTGAGAATGGGTGATAAGTTTTAAGAGTTGGAAACGGTGCAAGTGTTGCAGCCAAATCTGTTGGCAGTTATCACCCTGTATTATGAAATACGTTGATTCGGAATGAATGTTATTAGATACCGAACCTGATATACAACATCATATCAGTCTCTTTATTATATAAAGAAAGATATAATTTTGTATTGTTGGATAATGTTTTCCTATATCAAGAGTTGATCGGTTCAGGCACGCTATCTAAAAGCATATAAGTTCAAAATCAAACCACAGTTTTTTAACGTAAAGAACACACACAAGAGGAAGAGTTCAGAAATGAACAAATCCTTCTTGAGGCATAGTAGACTAGGTCATATCAATGCGACCCGACTAGTTAAGTTACATTTAGATGCATATTTAAATCTGATTGAATTTACATCTTGTGAAACTTGTCAGTCATGTCACAAAGATAAGATGACCATAGCTCCGTTTGTTGGAAAAAGAGAAAAAGTTAGTGAACTTTGGGATTGATACATGATGATGTATGTAGGTCCCCTGTCTATACATGTCAGGAATGGTTCTTTGTACTTCATTACATTTACTGATGTTCTCTCAAGATTCGGCCATATGTTCTTGTTGAAATACAAGTCTGAATCTTTTGAGATATTTAAAGAATATAAGTTAAAAGTAGAGAACCAAAACGGGTAAAAGTATGTCCTTTGATGAGATCAGGGAGGGGAATACTTAAGCACGGAATTCCTGGACTATTCTAAAGGAGAATATGATTCTCTCTCAGCATTACTTCTCAGTATACACCACATCACGTCGGTGTATCGGGGCAGAGCAATGGCACTCTATGTGATAAGGTGTGCTCTATGATGAGTACTACTGAGTTGCCTATTTCGTTTTGGGGGTTATGTACTTGTGGAGCTGCATACCTATTGAATTGTGTTCCAACAAAATCAGGTGCCTACCACTCCATATGTGATATGGTATGCGAAGAGCCCATCTCTTAAGGATGTTAAGATTTGGGGTTGTCCGGCCTATGTCTAAAAGCAAAATCCGGAAAAGCTCGAGGCAAGGTCAGTTCTGTGGAAGTTTGTTGGATATCCCAAGCATTAGCAAGGGAATATCTTCTACCACACTGAGGAGTAAAAGGTTTTTTGTTTCTCAACATAACACCTTTTGGGAAAGGAATTTCTTGTGAAGAAATTTGTGGTCATGAGGTAGAACTGGAAGGAGTTCCAGCTATACAAACTACAGCCGATGATTTAGTAGAACCGTAGGATTCAATAGTTCCCGACGAACCTCAGCCTCTCCGCCGATCTGGTAGGGTTCCTCACCTACCTGAGAAATACTTCGGTTTTCTCTATAACAGTGGGAGGAAGGATTGCATCATGAGATGATGACCCAACTAGTTTCGAGTAGGCCAATAGGAGTGGGGACTCTGTGAGAATGGCTGGATACTAAGTGATCTGAGATGGAATCTATATACACCAACAAAGTATGGACTTTGGTTGCTTTATCTGAAGGGTTAAATCTCCATCAAGATCAAGTATATCATGAGAAGATTACTTGGTGTAGATGGAAAAGTTGAGACTTTCAAAGCTAAGGCTTGTTGTAAAAGGTTCTCGTCACTGACCTGGTGTGGATAATGATGAAACCTTTTCTAGTGCATTTGCATAAGTCCATCCGGATCCTACCTGCCATTGTTACATACCATGACTACGATATCTGGCAGTTGGGTGTCTTGACTGCTTTTCTAAATAGTGATTTAGAAGAGAGCATCTATATATACATAGCCAGAGGGCTTCGTAGACAGTGAGAGCAGCGGAAACGTGTGCAAGTTGCTTTATGAGTTAAAGCAGGCATCGCGGAGATGGAACATCTGTTTTGATGTGGTAGTCAAAGAGTTTGACTTCTTCAAAATGGTAGATGAACCTTGTATATACAAAAAGGTAGTAGGGAGTATGGTGGTGATCCTCCCATTGTACGTGGATGACATACTCTTGATAGGAAAGGAGTTTCCTATGCTACACTCGGTCAATCTCCACTTATCACAATGATTCTCTATATAGGATAAGGGTGATACCTCCTAAATCCTGGGTTTTGGATTTATGAGATAGATCTAAGTGGATGTTAGGATTCTCACTAAGTGTAGTGAGATGGTATCAATCGATCCTGGGGAGAATCACTGGATAGCTTCCAGGGTGGTAAGGTCGACTGAATGTCAGTCACAGGCATTGTCGTACCCTCAGTGGAGGGACGGTATGTTGGAAGAGTTCCAAGCTAGATACCGTGGCATACTAGACGATAAAGGCTGGATACATGGTCACCATGGATGCTACCAAAGAGGCAGTCTGGATATATATAAGTTCATAAGATGAACTCCGTTCCTACAATTGTGTGATAATAGAGTTGTGGCTTATGCCTAAGATCCCCCGTCCCATCAGCGATCTAAACATATTCTTAGGCAACATCACCTGATCATGGAGATTGTTGATCCCCAAGGAGATCGAGGATAGGAGAGTAGACACAGAGGACAACAGCGCGGATCCACTCACAAAGGCCTATTTCCCAGGAGAGACTTTTATGGGATAGTTGGTTATGAGATACTTCAACCACTGCTGATTGTTGTGTATTGGATACTACAACAGATGGACCTAGTGCAAGTGGAAGATTGTTAGTTATATGTATACCCTAGAGGCCATTACTGTACATTTGATGTATATTGTGCTTGATGCTTGGACATATATATGGAGGACTTTCTTGCTCGACATGATAGAATGCTACCTGGTTGTTCTTTATCTTAACATGTACTCTGATTGTCTCTATGTTACATGTTGATAAAGCCCTTAGGATGAGTAGTTGACTACCAGGATTATGATGCAGATCATACTAGTAGGGACAGTGTAGTCGCTAAGTACATCCTTCAAATGTTCCTAGTCGAGGGTATATCGAGACAGGGCATCGATATACCAGAGTAGACAAGCGTATAGCTTCTCGACCCAAAAAGATAGGTGATAGATGATCCCATATCCCTTGGTGTTTTACATCAGAGACAGTATACGGGTGCTCAGTGGAGACTGGGTTCACCGAACGCACTCGCCGAGAACTACCAGACGGTATTATACCTCACGTCAGATGACAGTTCTTTTGTGACACTGGTACAAGTTAGTCTGTAGACCCGAGATCGTCATAGTGTCTTGTGTGATTCCCACAGTACTTTGATTTCCAATTTACCACGTTCAAGAGAATGTGCAAAACGGTGGCTTTTGGGTACAGTCCCGAATCACATGGAGGCAATGAGCGATAGGAGGGGTTTCGTCTCTCCCGGTATAGGGAGTTGATGTTGCGCTGTGCTCGATTTGCTATAACAGGAAGTCCCTGGCCAGGGCTGCTTCAGAGATATACTGGTAAGTATTATCAGTAGTTTCTCGACCCGTTATGAGCCTTATATCGACACGACTTATCGTGTTACTGGGGTCTGACGTTTACCACCCCCAGACGAGATATGCGACATATCAGACGAAGAGACCGGACTGTACTGTAGTGTTACTGATTGGATTCGCAGGAGTGTGAGCATGCTTGCTTGTTGATCTTCTGATCGCTCAATACCAGGGTGGCCGTTACATATAGAAGACCGCTTGCGACTTATGGGCGTTTGATATGATCATCACCAACTGCCGGCGTATTGACGAGTCTTTAGAGTCCTACGCAGAGGTTTCCTGGCTCAAGCGAAACGGAGTAGGAGCACATATGTGATATGTGCGGGACCGAGATTGATAAGTTATGAGTTACCGTATTCTATTGTCGCGATTTATGACATTGGTCGGTTATATGAGATATAGCCGGGTTATCAGATCAAGTGTTGATTCGATAAGTTGTTACACATGATATTAGGCGGTTATATGTGATATAGCCGTATTATTAAATCAATTATTGATTTAATAATTTAATGTATAATTATATATTTGATATATTAATTTACATTAACTGGTATTAGCTCACTTATGATTTCTTTTCTCACTAGTTTTGTGCACATTGTAAATATGTGATATATGCAAGTGTACATTATTATGTGTCATGCTTGATGATACATGGACATGGGAGTGTGTATGACTTACACCATGCTAGGGTTGATCTAGGGTTTTATTTATTTAAAGTTATTAAAAAATGTGTTGGATTTTGTCATGGCAAGAAGCTTTGAGATGCTTAAGGTTGCAATGACTTAGTCTTCCATTTTTGTATAGCTTAAGATGTTTATAAACCCTACCAACATAGCTAGACATGGTTAACTCTCTACAAGGGTTAAGGGATGGCATATACTCACCATGGTTTATTTTCTAACCTCTTGATTTATATTTCTTTCATTCACTTGATAATCATGAGAGTTATTTTCTTTTTCTTCCTAAAAAGCTTTCTAGCTTCAATGGTGTTGTGAGAAAAAAATGTGAGAAAATGAAATCTAAAGTGAGCCCACTTCCTACTTCATCATCCTCTACTACTTGCCATTTAGTGTAGGGAGTTTGCTTCACTAATTAAATAGTTAGTGAAGAGATAGCTTGGGTTAGTGTCTCCTCGACGTAGATCATCTTCGGCCTCGAAGACTTCGAAGCAAGCATGTTCATTTCTTCATGGGAGCCTCTCTAGAGTGCGGAGTTCAAAATCGCAGTGAAGGGACTACTACACGGAGCTATTGAAGTGAAGGACCGGTCTACAAACTCACTTTACTTGCAAAGTGTTTGCATTTACTTTTCCGTCGATTTCTAATAGAAGATTCTAGTGTTAGGGTTAGCTAGAACGGGAAATTTTTTAATATGGCATGAGCGATGCCTCCCGAAACCTTGTTGCCGTCCTAGGTAACCCTACAAAACCGACACGATTCCCAACACTTTTGGCCGGCCACAACCTCCTAAAAACCGAGCTCACCGGTTTTATTACGGGGAATTGCATCGAGTTTTGGCCAGTGATCTTGTGTCTTGAAGTTTGGGTTTCAGGTGTTACTAGTTTTTGCCCAAGTTTGAATTTCTGTTGTTTCAGTTCGGGGCAATTTGGAGTGTTTCGAAGTCGTTATATTTGATACTGTTTAATAGTTTACAGTACATTCACTTTTATCTGCGACCGTGAATGTCATTTGATCGGTACAACTTGTATGATTGCTTTATGTTCTTTTAGACGAATTTGCGAACGTGACATTCGCGTTGATGTTTTGTGCTTGTGCTATGATTGTGGTCGTATGGTCATGGTAAATAGCATTGTAGGGTTACCTAGGTCGAAAGAAAGGTTTCGGGAGGCATCGTCCATGGCGTTTTCAAAATTTTGCCGTACTAAAGAACCCTAACACTAGAATCATAACTAGAGATTTAAACAAACAAGCAATGCAAACAACTTTACATCTAACTGAATGAGGAATACAACCTTTGTAGACCAATCCTTCACTTCTAAAGCTCCGTGTAGTAGTCCCTTCGCTCCAAGTAGTGAACACCCAAACTCTAGTAATTATTCACATGAAGAAATGAACAAGCTTGCTCGAAGTCTTCGAGACCGAAGATGATCTTCGTCGAGGAGACACAAGCTCATGCTACTTCTTCACTAATGGTGAAATTAGTGAAGCAAACACACTAAACTAAATGGCTAATAGTATAGGATGATGAACTATGAAATGGGCTCAATTTAGATTTGTTTTTCTCACAATATTTTCTCACCTTAAGAAAACCTAGCAAGCTTTCTCAATAAAGAAGAAGATGAAGAAATCAAGATGAGAGAATGAACTCATGAGGTAGGAATAGCAACCATGGGTGAGTTAGTGTCATACACTAACTCATCTAGAGATTAAACCATGGCTAATCAATAATGGTTAGGTTAATAAATATCCACAAGTAAAACAAAATTAGTGGACTTGGTCAATAGTTCCACAAGCTTCAACCATGTGACTTATTCCATCTAATTTTGATTAACCTTAAATTAATAAAACCCTACATTATATCAAGCATGGTGTGAGTCTCATACACCCATGTAGCATGTGGCATCTTGCATGACACAATAGTTGTACATTAATATATATCACATATATAATATATGCACACAAGTGAGAAAAAGAAATGTTTAAGTGAGCTAATATTAGTTAATGTAAATTAATATATCACATATATAATTATACATTAAATTATCAAATCAACACTTGATTTAATAATCCGGCTATATCACATACAACCGACTAATATCAAATGTATCCTCTTATCGAATCAACACATGGTCCGATAACCCGGCTATATCATATATAACCGACCGATATCACATATCGCGAGAATAGAATGCGGTATCACATACGCGCATTAATCTCGGTCCCGTACATATCACATATGTTCTCCTACTTCGTTTCGCACGAACCAGGAAACCTCTGTGTAGGACTCTAAAGACTCGTCAATACGCCGGCAGTAGGTGATGATCATGTCAAACACCCACAAGCCGCAAGCGGTCTGCTAAACGTAACGGCCACCCAGGTATTGATTTATCTGAAGATCAACAAGCAAGCCTGCTCATACTCCTGCGAATCCAATCAGTAATACTACCGTACAGTCCGGTCTCTTCGTCAGATATGTCGCATTTCTGGGACTAGTGGTGGTAAACGTCAGACCCCAATAGCCTGATAAGTCATGATGATGTAAGGCTTATAACGGTTTGAGAAACTACTGGTTCCACCTACCGGTAGATCTCAGCAACCCAGGCCAGGGATTTTCTGTTATGGCCAATCAAGCATAGCGTAACATCAACCCCCAATACCAAGAGAGACGAAATCCCCTCCCATCGCTCAATGCCTCCATGTGACTCGGGAATGTACCCAAAAACCACCATTTTAAATGATCTCTTGAACATGGTAAGTTGGAAATCAAAAAACTGTGGGAATCACACAAGACTCTATGACGATCTCGGGTTGACAGACTAACGTATACCAGTGTCACCAGAGAACTGCTATCTAACGATAGGTATAATACCATATTGTTGTTCTCGGCGAGTCCGTTCAGTATACCTAGTCTCCACTGAGCACCCATATACCTTCTCTGATTTCAAACACCAATGAATGTGGGATCATCCATCGCACATCATATGGGTCAATAAGCGCATACGCTATTCTACTCTGGAGTATCGATGCCCTGTCTCCATACTCCCACGACTAGGAACATTTGAAGGATGTACTTACCGACTACACTGTCCCCACTAGTATGATCTGCATCATAATCCTGGTAGTCATGTACTCATCCTAAGGGCTTTATCAACATGTAACAGAGAGACAATAAGTGTACGTGTTAAGATAAAGAGCAACCAGATAGCACACTATCATGTCGAGCAAGAAAGTCCTCCCTATATATGTCGAAGCATCCGCTACAATATACATCACATGTACAGTAATGGCTTCTAGGGCATTCACATAACTAACAATCTCCAACTTTCACTAAGGCCATTTATTGTTGTATCTCATACTCAACGTCCTATAGAAGTCTCTCTAGGGAAAGCCCTTTGTGAGTGGATCCACTGTGTTACTCTTCGGGTATACTCTCGTAACCTCGATCCCTTGGAGATCAACCATCTCCTCGATCAGGTGATACTTGCCTCAGAATATGTCTGGATCACTGATGGGACGGGCGTTCTTAGGCCAAAGCCACAACTCTATTGTTGTCTCAATAACACTTATTGGACACTCAATAGTAGGAACCATGTTCATCTCATGAATAAGAAATGTCCAGACGGCCACTTTGGTAGTATCGTTGGTAGCAATGTATTCAGCATTTATCGTCTAGTATGCCACGGTATCTAGCTTGGAACTCTTCCAACATACCGTCCCTCTACTGAGGGTAAAGACAATGCTAGTGACTGACTCTCAGTCGTCCTTATCACTCTGGGAGCTCGAACCAAGAACTTTCTTTTAGTGTTTCTCAAGTACTTAAGAATGTCCTCCACAGCTGTCTAGTGATTCTCCCAAGATCCGATTGATTCCTGATCACTACACCTAGTGAGTCATCTACATCTGGTCTAGAACATAACATCGCATACTCTGATAGAGCCTACCGCCAAAGCATAGGGTAACCCTTGAACGCATGCTCTCTCCAAATCAGTCTTGGAAGATATCTTTTTTGAGAGATTCCTTAGTAAGTGGACGAACCACCACGCTTAGAATCCTCCATATTAAACCCCTTTAGTATGGTGTTAATGTACCTGGATTTGGGACACTCCCAACATCCATTTAGATCTATCACCATAGATCATGATCCATAAGATGTAGTAAGTATCATCCAGATCTTCCTCGGAGAATCTTCGTGATAAGAGGAGCTTGACCGAGTGTAGCATAGTAAACCATTTCCTATCAAGAGTATGTCATCTACGTACAATACGTATAAGACAACCTCACTCTCTACTACCTTCTTTTATATACAAGGTTCATCTATCTTTTTGATGAAGTCAAACTCTTTGACTGCCACATCAAAACAGATGTTCCATCTCCCCGATGCATGCTTTAATCCTGATGGACTTAAGCATAGCTTTGAAAGTCTCAACTTTTCCATCTACACCATGAAACTTCTCAAGATCCAATTTGCTCCCAATGGGTTTTACCCCTTCAGGTGCAACATGCAAAGTCATAATTTGTTGGTGTACATGGATTCCATCTTTGATCGCATAGCATCCAGCTATTTCACAGAGTCCCCACTCATGATAGCCTGCCTGAACCTAGTTGGGCCATCATCTACCATGATGCAATTCTCGCTCCCACTTTCACCGAGAAGACCGTAGTATCTCTCAAGCGGATAAGGAACCCTACCAGATTTGCGGAGAGGCTGAGGTTCGTTGGAGACTAATGAATCCTTTGGTTTCACCAAATCATAAGCTGTTAGTTTGTCTAGCTGAAACTCCTTCCAGTTCTACCTCATGACCACTAATTTCTTCACAAGAAATTCCTTTTCTAAAAAGGTGGCATTTTGAGAAACAAAACACCTTTTGCCCCTCAGTGTGGTAGAAGATATACCCTCACAAAAGTTTGGGATATCCAACAAGCTTACAGAACTGACTTTGCCTCGAGTTTGTCCAGATTTTTCTTTTCAACATAGGACGGACAACGCCATATCTTAACTCGTTTAAGAAATGGTCTCTTCCCATACCATATCTCATATGGAGTAGTAGCCACTAATTTGGATGGAACCCCATTCAATAGGTATGCTGCTTCTCAAGTACATAACTCCAAAAGGAAACATGCAACTCAGCAATACTTATCATATAGCGCACCATATCTCATAGAGCGTGATACCTCCGTCCCGATAAACCGTTGTGCTGTGGTGCATACGAAGGAGTAAGCTGAGAGAGAATTTCATTCTCCTTTTAGAAAATCCAGGAACTCCATGCCCAAGTATTCGCCTCCTCGATCACATCGAAGGACTTTAATACTTCTACCCTTGTGGTTCTTAACTTCAAGCTTATATTACATGAATTTCTCAAAAGTTTCAGACTCGTGTTTCAACAGGAACACATGTCTGAATCTTGTGAGATCGTCGATGAATGTAATGAAGTGCTAAGAACCAACCCTAGCATTTGTAGACATAGGACCGTATACTGTTGGATATATGTATGCCCTAGAGGCCATTATATGATAATGGATGTATTTATACATGTATATGTAAATATATATATTCAGTGTACATTCTTGCTCGACATGATAGTATGCTATCTTGTTCTTCTTTATCTGACATGTTGATTTGATCATGCTTTTATGCATTCACATGTTGATAAAGCCCTGAGGATATAGATTTGACTACTGTGATTATGATAGAGATCATACTAGTGGGACATTTGTAGTTTATAAGCATATCCTGGAATGTCCCTAGTCGTAGGTGTATCGAGACGGGGCATCGATATACCAGAGTAGACTAGCGTATATGATACTAGACCCATATGATGGGCGATGGATGTTCCCACATTCATCGATGTTTGACATCGAGATCGTATACGGGTGCTCAGTGGTGACTGGGTACACTGGACGGACTCACTGAGAACTCCTATATGGAATTATATCTATCGTCGGATAGCAGTTCTCAGGTTACACTGGTGCAGGTTAGTCTGTAGACCCGAGATCGTCATAGAATCTTTTGTGTTCTCCCACTATACTTTTATTACCACCCTACCACGGCTCTACCGAGTCGTGCAAACAGGTGGCCGTTGGGTACAGTCCCGAGACACACGAAGGCGATGAGCGATAGGAGGGGTTTCATCTCTCCCGGTATTGGGAGTTGATGCTGTGCAGTGCTCGATTGGCTATATCAGTAAGTCCCTGGCCAGGGCTGTTGAGATTTGCTGATAAGTGTTATCAGTAGTTTCTCGATCTGTTATAGACCATTCATCGGCACGACTTATTGAGTTATTGGGGTCGGCGTTACCATCCCTAGACTCGATATGCAACATATCTGACGAAGAGACCGGACTGTACGGTAGTGTTGCCGGTTGGCTCGACGGGAGTTGTAACAGGTTCGCTTGTTTTCTTCTGATCGCTCAATACCCGTGTGGCCGTTACGTTTAGCTGACCGCTTGCGGCTTGTAGGTATTTGATATGATCATTACCTACTGCCGGCGTATTGACGAGTCTTAGAGTCCTACAAGGAAGTTTCCTGGCTTAGGCGAAAAGATGTGGTGTGCATATGAGATATGCTCGAGGACCCGATTAAATACGGATATGTGATACCATATATTAATTGGGCATTTTCTATTGATCGGGTCGTATGTGATATGACCGGTTTGCAAAATCAAGTGTTGATTTAACAAATGACTTTTAGATTAATTCTTTAATCAAACTCTTTTCTATTTTTTGTATGCATTCATGTCTGCACATGATGATGTGCATGGATAAATACATACATACATTGTATCATGGTTGTTGATACATGTTTGGTGGCAATGCAAGACTCACATTGTAGAATTATCTATTTATTTATCATTTAGAAAAAGAAAAGGGATAATTCACACAAGGTTTATACTTATCATCTTTGACCATGCTTCAACCACCATTTAACCTTGAGTTAATTATCCTTTCAACTTTAACCCATTTGATAAAAATCTAGATGATTCTAACCATGATTGAAGTGAGAAAGGATTAAGATATATTATTCTTTTCTCATTTCAGTTATACTCACTCTCATATCATTTCTTTTGTGAAAAATCTTAGCCACCATCTTCTTCTTCCTCTCTTGATTATTTTCTTAAGTGAGGTTAATAAAAAGAAAAAGTTTTGATCAAAGAATGCAAACCACATCATCATACTACACAAATCTAGCCGGTTTGTGTACGGTGTTTGCTCAACTTCATTGACATATCGAGTAAAGCAAAGACCTTTGGGCAAAGGAGCTTCGGGTGGATCGTCGTGGACTTAGAAGACCTCAAGCGAACCTTTTTCCAACCCTCAAGTAGCCAAGGAGTCTAGCGTAGGGAGCTACAAAGGTTGTACTCTCAAAACCCAAGCCTTTATTACTTGTGATGTTGTCTTTGTAATGAAACCCTAATTTTCTAGTGATGATTCTTTGTATGTTCACTTAGCACCTTAAAAATTGGATTTTGAGACATGTGATGCTTCCAAACCCTTCATGAGGTGCTAGGTAAACCTAACATTGGTATCAGAGCAGACCTAGAGCTTTAGGCGACACTTTAGCGAAGTTAAAACTCCGATCGAACCTAAAATACGAATTTTTCAACCCTCTCTGGACAATGTTTGAAACTGTGTTATTTTCAGAATTAAAAATTCGCAAAAAATTCAGCATGGAATTCTAAGAACTTCTGTAAAAAAACGAAGCCATAAGCCGTACAAGCCGCCGCGGAACCACGGCCATACCTTTCTTGGGCCGCGGCTCCACGGCCGTACAGATGCTTTATGGCCTCGTATTTATACAGTAAAGTCTAGACCTACTTGTATACTTTTTTGGGTATTTTTAATCTGATTCAAGTGTTGAATGTTCTGGGGATTGTTTTGGATTCGGTGATTCGATCGGAATTTTAATTTCATGCCTTTTTCGGATAATTTAGAAAATATTAAAAAGTTCGAACGGATATCATTAACTCACTTTTTCCCGGCACGAAAAATTTTCAAGTGTTGAATTTTTTCTCAAGTTTAAATATTTCGGAAATACGTGCAAGTTTTTTGGTGGACCCTCTAGAAGAACACAAACCTTAACTCGATTATGTGACCGTCTGAACTGCCTCTAAACCTTAGGGTTTGGGGAAGTACGGCATGCCACATGTGAGGCGTTGGCTTGACCCTTCTACGGCTGGACCGCTGCTACTTTAACACATTCCGGGTTTTTTTTGAACACCGCTCAAGTATTGAGCTTTAGGAAATTTTGAGTATTTGATTATTCGATCGAAATGTTTAATACTGTCTATTTATCTGGAATGTGATACAATATGTGGAATTCATATAGTTAGGCATGAAATGCGAAGTATGTGATATTTCGGATTTACGATGTCTAAAGAGAATGTGGATTCCAAATGTTGTAGTTTTACACTTTCTTTTCTGTGACCGTAAGTATAGTATGTCGTTTATCGCCGGTTTCGTTGCTATACATCAACGACAATCGGGGTACGCATACTTACTTACGTTGATGATATATGATATTATGTGTTGCTGAGATTTGATGTGCAGGATTGTCGCGATTGAATAGCCGGGGGGTTTTATGTGAGATGAGAGTTATATTTTCATTCATGTAAAATTCAAATGTAATGTAATATTATTTTATTTGGGGCACTTCCGGGTTGAGGTTGATGTCACCAGTGTTGTATATTATTTACTTTTCCGCATTAGGATAGACCTAAGGAGGGGAGCACAAGTGACCGGGTTCTGGGGTTCAATGGGAGGCCATCTCGAGGAGTCGAGACCGGGTCTCCTAAACTCCAGAATTGGTAGGGTCGCTTTCGCTCTCGTAGGCATCTAGGGGTGTGGGCTTGGCTATTCATCGCGACTGTGGAATCCATATTTTCTATTATTGGCTAAATACTAAATACGGACGTCCTAGTATATCCCACATTATATCTGTGCTTCTGCTGCCTGTGTTCTGTGATATCTGAGACGAATGATATATTATATATGAGATATATAGTAAACGTTGCTTATGTTTTACACCCGCGCTAGTCCCGTCCCGGTATGCCGTTAGTTAAGTAACCTAACGGTGCATAACGGAACATTGCGGTGAATGCGGATGGCATAAGCGTACGTTGTATTTTCATTTCTTTTCTGTGATTGGCTTTAGGACTTAAATGATGGGACTACATTAATATGATCAATGTAAAGGAAATAAACCTAAAAAGATGTTGTAGAATCGGATTTAAAAACCACTCGGCTCATTATGAAAAAGCTACATTTCAAAACTGCGGAGCTCAAGCCACTCCTTTTGAAAACCATTTGATTCTACGACGATATCAAGTTCAAAGCGTTTAAGATTTTCTTAAAAATTATCTGCAACCCTTCGTCATTTTAGGAAGTAGAGTACTTAGTATTCGTGCAACGTTTGTTGACCTTAGCCAAGGCGTAGTGTACGGTAGCTAAGTGATGTCTTCCTACAATGCATATGATGCAGATTAATTAGGACGGGCATATGACTTTGTTGACCTTAGCCAAGGGTCATGTAAACGGGTCTGATTAATCAAGAAATGACGGGTTGAACTTGACTAGAGCTTGTGATTTGTTGACCATAGCCAAGGTCATGAGTGCTAGGGGTAAAAACCGCATCGGAAATTTCAGGTGTTGAGATTTGCAATGAGATTGCATACCTTCCATATGATGGTTGGATCCCGATCCCACTTTGGGCAATAGTTGCTCCCAGGAGAGTTTTGCAGTTTACAATTAGCCAACTCATTAGGTGTCTAGAAAGGTGTTAACGGGGCTACTCCTCTGGGAAGATGAGGTTTACTTTAATTAGGTCCGTGCGAAAGCACGGGGAACCTCCCTCAAGTACCGACACTGGCCTGGCTGAACGGTTAGCGAAGTTGTAGACTGTAATTAATCCTGGCTAGTTTTCTTTTTAAGTTTTGAAATAAAAACTTGATTAAAGCAGTGGGAGACATCGATTAGACAAGATAATAACCAATCTGATCTTTGCAAGAGCTTTCGCTGAGTGTATTCTTTTCTCTCTCTTAATGGCAGATACCAATGACTGGACTCAAGCTTCTACTAGATAAAAATAAACTGAATGAGACCAATTATAAAGACTGGCTGAGGAATCTGAAAATATCCATGACTTATGATAATGTATCATATGTCCTCACGGCTTCAGCCCCGCCCGTCCCAGGTCCAAAATCCTCAGTTGCGGACAAAAAAGTCCGCAAGACATGGGACGCTGACTGTGCCACGGCCAAATGCCTCGCGCTTGCATCGATGGACAACACACATCAAAAGCAGCACGAGAATATGGACATTCAAGCCATATTCCTCCATACAAAGGAGTTGTATGGAGAGTAATCCCGCGTATTACGATACGAAGCATCAAAGAAATTGTTTCAGATGCGAATGGCCCCTGCCACACCGGTAGGAGACCATGTTCTGAAGATGATAGCTTTCATAAAAAAGCTTGAGGACCTCGGATGGACGATGGACAATGAACAATATACGGATATTATTCTGCAGTCCCTCCCCTCCACCTTTGCTCAATTCATAGTTAACTTCAACATGCACAACATGGAGAGGGAACTACCTGCACTCCTTAATATGTTAAGGAGTGCAGAGAGCACACTGAAATCAGTGAAAACTCCCTTTTTGACTGTTGGACAATCTTCCTCTTCTCGTCCAAAGGCTAAGGCCAAGGGAAAGAACAAGAAGAAGCCCACCAATCCTAAGGGTGGAGTTAAAAAGGTTAAGGGGAAGGAAAAGTCCAAAGCTGGAGAATCGGGGAAAGGGGAATGTTTTCATTGCCACAAAACAGGACATTGGAAGCGCAACTGTACCGGGTACTTAAATCTCAAGAAGAAGCTTGGGGATGCTTCTGCTTCATGTGTGTTTGTGACAGAAAACTGTTTTTCAATAAACTCTGCTTCCTGGGTATTAGATACTGGTTCAGGTTCTCACATTTGCAATTCTATGCAGGGGCTGAGAAATAGCAAGGTTTTGAGGACAGGTGACCATACTCTCCGCGTTGGAAATGGTTCCAATGTACATACAGTCGCAGTGGGAGAGTATCACTTGGGGTTGCCATCTGGGTGTATATTGGTTTTGAACCCATGTTATTTTGTACCAAGTATGCTTTGTAATATAATATATGTTTCTTTGTTAGACAATGAAGGATATAATTTTGTATTGCAGAACAATGTTATGAACATTCACTTGAATCAAATGTTGGTTGGGTATGGTACGCTTAATAACGGGATATACGTCCTAAATCAACACACAGTTTTCAGCATACAACACACTAATAAAAGAAAACTTTCAGAAATAAATGAAGCTTTTCTTTGGCACTGTAGACTTGATCATATTAATGAAACAAGACTAAACAAGTTACACAAAGATAGATATTTAAGCCTTTTTGAATATAAATATTATGCGACTTTCCAGTCTTGTATCAAGGGTAAAATGACCAAAACTTCGTTTACCGGACACGGAGAAAGAGCTACCAAGCTCCTAGGACTCGTACATAGTGATGTATGTGGGCCAATGTCTACACAGGCTAGAGGCAGTTTTTCTTACTTCATTACATTCACTAACGATTTCTCAAGATTCGGTCATGTATTTTTATTAAAGCACAAATCCGAAGCTTTCGAGAAATTCACTGAATATAAACAAGAAGTAGAAAAACAAACCGGCTTGAGTATCAAGATGCTTCGATCAGATCGAGGTGGGGGGTACCTCAGTACAGAATTTGCAAACTTCCTAAAAGAGAATGGGATTCTCTCTCAGCTCACTCCTCCTTACGCACCACAGCACAACGGTGTGTCTGAACGACGGAATAGGACCCTATTAGATATAGTCTGATCCATGATGAGTGATGCTGAGTTACCTGTCTCATTTTTGGGGCATGCATTGGAAACTGCAGCGTTTCTACTGAACAGGGTTCCAACCAAAACCCTGTCTACCACGCCATATGAGATATGGCATGGGAAGAGACCATCTCTTAAGAGAATTAAGATTTGGGGTTGCCCGGCCTATGTTAAAAAGCAGAATCCGGACAAACTCGAGACACGGTCAGTCATGTGTAATTTTGTGGGATATCCAAAGAACTCTTATGGATATCTTTTCTACCACAAGGAGGAACAAAAGGTGTTTGTTTCCCAGCATGCCACATTCTTGGAAAAAGAGTTTTTCACAAATGAAACTGATGGTAATGTGGTAGATCTAGAAGAGGTTCTAGAGAAAAAAACTACAAATGACGACTTGGTTGAACCGGCTGTTGCAATAGAAACTGAGGAACCTCGGCCACTCCGTAGGTCTGGTAGGACTTCTCGCCCACCAGAGAGGTACTACGGTTTTCTCATTGATGGTGACAGAGAAGACTGCATCATGGAGAATGATGTCCTACCAGTTTTCAGCAAGCTATCACGAGTGGAGACTCTGTAAAGTGGCTGGATGCCATGAGATCCGAAATGGAGTCTATGTACACCAACAAAGTATGGACATTGGACGTTGTACCCCCCAGGGTAAAACCTGTGGGGTGCAAATGGATCTTTAAACGAAAGATTGGTGTTGATTGGCAGGTAGAGACCAATAAGGCAAGGCTTGTGGCGAAGGGTTTTCATCAAAGACCAGGTGTGGACTATGACGAGACTTTTTCGCCCGTAGCCATGCTTAAATCCATTCGGATCCAACTTGCTATTGCTGCTCACTACGACTATGAAATCTGGCAGATGGACGTTAAAACGGCATTTCAAAATGGAGATTTAGAAGAATGCGTTTATATGGATCAGCCGGAGGGCTTCATTGACAGTGGGAGAAGCGGGAAGGCATGTAGATTGCTTAAATCCATATATGGGTTAAAGCAGGCATCACGGAGTTGGAACATCTGTTTCGATGATGTTATCAAAGAGTTTGATTTCATCAAAAATCCAGATGAACCTTGTGTTTATAAGAAGGTTGTAGGGAGAGCTGTCAAATTCCTTGTATTGTACGTGGATGACATTCTTCTGATAGGAAATGACATTCCTATACTACAGTCGGTCAAATTTTTCTTATCACTAAGGTTCTCCATGAAGGACCTGGGTGATGCCACATACATTCTGGGCATAAGGATCTATAGGGATAGATCCAAGAGGTTATTGGGATTTTCCCAAACCAGGTACATCAACACCATCCTAAAAAGGTTTAGTATGGAAGACTTCAAGTGGGGTGCCTTACCCGCTTGCCATGGGGTCACTCTCTCCATGGACTCTTGCCTAAAGACCGATGAAGAGAGAGCTCGCATGAGCATTATACCCTATGCTTCGGCAGTAGGATCTATAATGTGTGCGATGTTATGTACGCGCCCAGATGTAGCTTATGCACTTAGTGTTGTAAGCAGGTATCAATCCAACCCAGGAGAGAATCACTGGATAGCTGTGAAGAACATTCTTAAGTACTTGCGAAGGACTAAAGAATTGTTCTCGGTGTATGGTAATGGAGATCTCCAAATGGAGGCCTTTACCGATTCAAGCTTGCAGAGCGATAAGGACGACAACAAATCTATCTCAGGGTTTGTATTTACCCTCAATGGAGGGGCGATAAGTTGGAAGAGTTCCAAACAGGATACCGTTGCAGACTCCACGATGGAGGCTGAGTACATTGCTGCGAATGATGCCGCTAAAGAAGCTGTATGGATGAGGAAGTTCGTCTCGGAGCTAGGAGTAGTTCCAACCATTATTGATCCGATACCATTGTATTGTGATAATAATGGGGCTATGGCGTTAGCCAAGGAGCCCAGGTCCCATCAGCGGTCCAGACACATCCTGAGGCGCTCTCATTTGATCCCGGAGATTGTAGATCGCCGCGAGATCGAGATTAGGAGAGTAGACACAAAGAATAACGCTACTGATCCACTCACTAAGGCCCTCCCTCTGCCGCAGCATGAGCGACTTTTTAAGATGTTGGGTATGAGATACGCCAATAACTGGCCTTAGTGCAAGTGGGAGATTGTTGGATATATGTATGCTCTAGAGGCCATTATATGATAATGGATGTATTTATACATGTATATATATATATTCAGTGTACATTCTTGATCGACATGATAGTATGCTATCTGGTTCTTCTTTATCTGACATGTTGATTTGATCATGCTTTTATTCATTCACACATGTTGATAAAGCCCTGACGATATAGACTTGACTACTGTAATTATGATAGAGATCATACTAGTGGGACATCTGTAGTTTATAAGCATATCCTGGAATGTCCATAGTGGTAGGTGTATCTAGACGGGGCATCGATATACCAGAGTAGACTAGCGTATATGATACTAGACCCATATGATGGGCGATGGATGTTCCCATATTCATCGATGTTTGATATCGAGATCGTATACGGGTGCTCAGTGGTGACTGGGTACACTGGACGGACTCATCGAGAATTCCTATATAGAATTATATCTATCGTCGGATAGCAGTTCTCAGGTGACACTGGTGCAGGTTAGTCTGTAGACCCGATATCGTCATAGAGTCTTGCGTGTTCTCCCACTGTACTTTGATTACCACCCTACCACGGCTCTACTGATTCGTGCAAACAGGTGGCCGTTGGGTACAGTCCCGAAACACACGAAGGCGATGAGCGATAGGAGGGGTTTCGTCTCTCCCGGTATTGGAAGTTGATGCTGTGCTGTGCTCGATTGGCTATATCAATAAGTCCCTGGCCAAGGCTGTTGAGATTTGCTGCTAAGTGTTATCAGTAGTTTCTCGATCTGTTATAGACCATTCATCGGCACGACTTATTAGTTTATTGGGGTCGACGTTACCATCCCTAGACTCGATATGCAGCATATCTGACGAAGAGACCGGACTGTACGGTAGTGTTGCCGGTTGGCTCGACGGGAGTTGTAACAGGTTCGCTTGTTTTCTTCTGATCGCTCAATACCCGGGTGGCCGTTACGTTTAGCTGACCGCTTACGGCTTGTAGGTATTTGATATGATCATTACCTATTGCCGGCGTATTGACGAGTCTTAGAGTCCTACAATGAACTTTCTTGTCTCAGGCGAAAATATGTGGTGTGCATATGAGATATGCACGGGGACCCGATTAAATACGGATATGTGATACCATTTATTAATCGGGAATTTTCTATTGATCGGGTCGTATGTGATATGACCGGTTTGCAAAATCAAGTGTTGATTTAACAAATGACTTTTAGATTAATTCTTTAATCCAACTCTTTTTCTATTTTTTGTATGCATGCATGTATGCACATGATGATGTGCATGGATACATACATACATACATTGTATCATGGTTGGTTATACATGTTTGGTGGCAATGCAAGACTCACATTGTAGAATTATCTATTTATTTATCATTTAAAAGAAAAGGGATAATTCACACAAGGTTTATACTTATCATCTTTAACCATGCTTCAACCACCATATAACCTTGAGTTAATTATCCTTTCATCTTTAACCCATTTGATAAAAATCTAGATGATTCTAACAACGGTTGAAGTGAGAAAGGATTAAGATATATTATTCTTTTCTCATTTCAATTATACTCACTCTCACATCATTTCTTTTGTGAAAAAGCTTAGCCACCATCTTCTTCTTCCTCTATTGATTATTTTCTTAAGTGAGGTTAATAAAAAGAAAGAGTTTTGATCAAAGAATACAAACCACATCATCATACTACAAACATCTAGCCGGTTTGTGTAGGGTGTTTGCTCTACTTCATGGACATATCGAGTAAAGCAAGGAGCTTTGGGCAAAGGAGCTTCGGATGGATCGTCGTGGACTTAGAAGACCTCAAGCGAACCTTTTTCCAACCCTTAATTAGCCAAGGAGTCTAGCGTAGGGAGCTACAAAGGTTGTCCTCTCAAAACCCTAGCCTTTATTACTTGTGATGTTGTCTTTGTAATGAAACCCTAATTTTCTAGTGATGATTCTTTGTATGTTCACTTAGCACCTTAAAAATTGGATTTTGAGACATGTGATGCTTCCAAACCCTTAATGAGGTGCTAGGTAAACCTACCATATACATCATCATGTATCCGTCCTAAGAGTTCAGTAACTCTTTCTCTGTATCCATTAAACGATGTGTTGGTCATTTTATCTTTGAGACAAGACTGGCAAGTATCATAAGATAAAAATTCGAACGGATTCTAGTATTCATCCTTTATGTAACTTAGCTAGTCGTGTCGCATTGATATGACCTAGTCTATAATGTGACAAGAAAGATTCGTTCATTTCTAAGCTACTCCTCTTATGTGTGTTCTATATACTTTGAACCATGGTTTGATTTAGAACGTATATGATATTATATAACGTGTCTTATGCAATCAACTCTTGATTCAGGAAAATGTTCACAACATTATCTTCCAATACAGAATTATATCCTTTCTTTAACTTAATAAAGAATCTGATGTAATGTTGTATATCAGGTTCGGTATCTAATAACATTTGTTCAGAATCAATGTATTTACCATTTGGTAATACAAGGTGATATATGCCAACTAATTTGGCTGCAACAATTGCACCATTCTCTAACACTAAGAGACATATCATCCATTCTCAGTTCTCTACCTTTCTGTAGCCCATGTAACAGATTACATATATGGGATCCTAATCTGGTATCTCATACCAAGGACGTAGAGTATACTGAGAAACTGTTCTTGGTAATGAACACACCCGAAGAATATGCATCAACATGCACTTTCTTCGATTGGGTGGCATGGGAATTAAGATATTCCCCTATTTCCTACCCGGACTGATAACAATTATAAGATAGAGCGGAACCAATGTTCCCCAGCTCAGTATAATAAGCAAGTTCGGTTAATGCATCCATATTATTATCTTGATTAAGGCGTGACATGGTCGCAACCAGGAGAGAGAGAGAGAAGAAAACACTCTGCGTGTGCTCTTGCAAGATTAGATTGGTTATTATTTTATCTAATCAGGATGGCTCCCACTGTTTTTATCAAATTTTCCTTCAAACCCTAAAAGGTAAGAATAGCCGGGATTAATTACACCCTAAAAGTTCGTCAATCTTTCGACCAGGCCAGTGTCGGTACCTTGAGGGAGGTTCCACGTGCATTCGCACGGAACTAATGAAAATAAACCTCGTTTTCCCAGTGGCGTAACCCCGTTAACACCTTTCTAGACACCTACTTTATCGGCTATTTGTAAGGTGTAAAACTCTCCCAACAATAACTCTTACTCATAGTGGGTATCGGGATCCAACTATCTCATAGAAGGTATGCTATCTCATTGCAAATTTCAACACTTGAAATTTTCGATAATATATTGTCCCAAGCGATCTATGACCTTGACAAGGTCAACAAACCATAGACCGCAAGTCAAGTTCAACCCGTCATTTCCTGATTGAATTAAACCCACCCGCATGACCCTTGACAAGGTCAACAAGGCCGCACGACTACCCTAATCCAATCGCATCATATGCTTTGCAGATAAGCACTAATCAGATACCGCACATTACGGCATGACAAGGTCAACAAACGCAGCACGAATACGAAATACTACATATCTGAAATAACAGAGGGCTACAACTGGTTTTTAAGAAAACCTTTGTGTAATGAACTTGATATCGTTGTAGAATCGAGTGATTTTGAAAAGGAGTGTTTTTTAGGCTTTTATTATTTTTGCTAAAGTGGCCACTCCCGGTGAAGGGATCTCAGCCCTTTCCTTATCGAATAAGGTGCAAGATATTTCACAAATACCACTATGCAGAGAAAAAACTATAGAAGCAATCAAAAGTCAAACCGAGTGGGTTGTAGCATCTGCCAGTTTCGCTAAAGTGGTCACTCCCGGTGAAGGGATCTCGGCTCTTTCCTTATCGAACAAGGTGTTGGAAATTCTATAAGGAATACCGCTATGCAAAGCAAGAACTAGAGCTTACATTTTTCGAGACAAGTTTCTACAACATCTTTAAGTTTCTTTTTCTTTCATTAATCTTATTAATGAAGTCCCATCAATTATGCTTCCTAAGAATCACAGAAGAAACAAAAGCAACAATAATTATTATATATCATATATATAGTATAGGCATTCGTTTCAGAATATCAAATGATCACATCACAAAATATTAGGAGCAGAAGAATCACATATGAAATATTGGATATACTAGGAATTCCGTGTTTTTGATTAAGCCAGTAAAAAACGCGGATTCTATGGTCATGATGAATACCCAAACCCACATCCTTAGACCTCTACGAGAGCGGCAAGCAACCCTCCCAATTCTAGAGTTAGGAGACCCGGTCTCGACTCCTCGAGATGGTCTCCCACTGGACCCTAGAACCCGGTTACTTGTGCTCTCCTCCTTGGGTCTATCCTAATACGGAAAAGTAAATAATATACATCAATGGTAACATCATCCTCAACCCGGAAGTGCCCCAATAAAAGAATATTACATTCAAGCTTTTACATGAATGAAAATGAAAAACTCTCATCTCAAATAAAAAACCCGGCTATTCAAAACACGACGATCCAATATAACATATCTGTCACGACCCGGAAATAGCACGTGACTGCTACTTGAACATATAAAGTATATAGGACCCCATCTAATTCAAGTAAGCTAAAAATCCCAGAAATCTAAACCATTTGAAAAGAGAGAGAAGGAAAAGTTTATTTTTAAAGAAAGAGGTTCAACAAAATAAGCCGTAGTATGCATTTTTAAAACATCAAGTCTTTTCCAAAAATTTCGGCAGAGTTTCCTTTGTAAATACTGGCCCCAAACGGGTAAAAAAATTCATAATATAAAGGCGTCCCCAAGCGAGAGCTAGCACTTCGCCAATTGGCGGACACAACTACGCAATGCAATATAATATACAACGCCGAAGGGCGATGATCAAAACTCATAAAGAATAGCAATATCCTCAAGAAAACCGAAATAATACAAGCGCGACTCTAAGGTCAAAAGAATATACACTGGTCCTCTAAGTCTATCAAATATACAAGTCTGGTTGATGGAGTTACTATATACAACTGAATATAAAATAAAATACAATGGTGGTCACGATGCGAGTGATCCCACCTACCAAAGCAATCACCCGGAAATGAGCAGTGTGCCAGCAAGCCGCAAGAAAACCTGTACGGCAAACCTGCAAGAAACTGTGGCACACCGGGGATGAATTGCCATCTCGTGAGTAGAAAAAATCACCGAGCAGAAATCGCATGTATGTCTCAATCCTAGGTCATACGATAATAATATAACCATAATAAATAACCCTGAACCATCTACACATAAGTGTAATACCAAGTGCTTGTGTCAGTGCCTCAAGTAGCAACATATCATATATGCGATGTATGAATGCATTATAAATGAAAACAGAATACATCATAAATGAGAAAACTGTTTTCTTAATTTAGTGAGATTTTTGTATATAAAAATTGAGGTATCATCAATGAAATCAACATAGAATCCGTGTCAAGCATCGACACAAAACATAAATCCCAATATCCAATATCTCGAGATCCGGAAATCCGGACTAGCCCATATCATATAATCTCAATACCTCGAAGTCTCAATATTTAGGGCTCCGGCAATCAGGACTGGCCCCTGGGCTCCGGCAATCCGGACTACCCCAAAACATCAAATCTCACGACTACGTCGGTATCCTCCGGATATCCGCTGCGTGAAAAATAACCGGGTCCACCATGCACCCGCAGACGGTTCCGCCTTCTCCTGTAATCGGGTGTATGATATCGGTCAAGAGTTGAGAAAACTCATGGTGGACGTATCTCGCATCATATCACGAGAAAACCACACTTTTTATCTTTTGAAATGAAAATGAGTTTATAAAATATTACGGTTTCTCCAAATCCAGAAATCTCATGGAAAATCCGAAATCCCAAAATGAAGTGTCAATAATAGTGATGACCGGGCTCCGGCAATCCGGACTGGCCCTATAATATTGCATGACAAATAAATATATAAACATGCATGGGTATCTAAATAAAGAATGCAATATCTAAACTAGCACAGTAATGATATATCGGAACTATCAGCTAGCAAGCGATATCAATGAAGTAATATTTCTAAAGTGTACGTGTCATGGCAATTACCGATGATGATGTGTGTGAGCCGGCAAGCAAGTGTTCGTAGACATACGCATCATCGGTAATGGTGCTGGTGTCTTGACTACACGGGTTCCTAAATAACAAGGAATTACAAGCATAAGCATGCAATGCGATATGAACAACATGAATATATAGAAAAGATGTAATAACCGCAACATATAAGAAGATACATTTATATGCACGAGTCATACAATTTGACATTTTAAATGGCACGAATCGTGGATGTTAGAAAATAGGGGCTACGGAGTTTTTAAGAAAAGGTACGTCCTTTGAAATATCCGTAGTACCCCTTGGCCTATCTTTAAAATACTCACGATTCGTTAGTTTTTAAATACGTATGACTCGAGCCCAGTCTAACATCTACTAAGTAAACTACAGGACAAGGCTGAGAGACTGATCAAAGGGTAAGGAAAACCACCTAAGTCCGAGTCGATATATATATGTAGTAGTCGGTGATCCCGCCTCAATAGCGTCACATACGATATAATAAATAATACGACATCCCCGAGTCAAGAGTGCGGATCAATCATCATATTTATACATCGTACGGTAAAATCCATCGTACGACATCCAAAATCGGGGTACGGGTCAATATAACATATAACTCATTATTTATCTGGTATCATTATACTCATATCCTGAACTAGGGGTACTGATCTAAAGTCTAGTATATTTCGATACCATCAACATATATCCACGTGGGAATAAAACACATCGCCTATCGATCCACTGTACTATCATGTAGTATAACATAACATGACCCAAATCACATCACCGATCTCACGGCATCATGCCCAATCACATCGACTCATCTCTAAGTATCCTATACTATCCTCATCACACGGGTATACGTATATGTATATATATATATATATATCTCAACACATCTACATATATATATATATATATATATATCATATATGCCAAAACATATCCCGTGTGTGCATGTGTGTGAGTGTAAACCTTATACTAGGGTTCGCGACTAAGAACTAACTAAAAACATTTCTTCGTATTACACTAAAACTAACCCATGCTCTTCTAAAGTCTTCTTGCTAATTATCCACGTTTCACAAAACACATATACAAATATATAATATATCATATGCTACACTACGAACTGCGGAGGTGCTATACACCATCCACCCGACTTCCCCCGTAAATATATATCTACTCACCTTGATCCTTGCTTGCCGAAGTCGATGTCGCTCTTCTCTTCTTCGTTATCCCGAATTTCACGCGAGGGTGCCTACATATACAAACACAAAGTATCGTAAACAGAATCACGTACGAAAACCAAAACGGCACACGAATCGCATATAGTTTAAAACCTATGGTCTACTAACGCAAAAGAGCCAAATAACCCTCGACACCGACGTACGAACGCCAATCGATCGAGACAAAACACAAACACCCAAGCTCAAATCATTAAAAGTCAGAAAACCCAAACAGCTACTCAAGAAAATGGTCCCAGATTTTAGTTTTGGTGAAATTAGCCAATTTTGTACATTGGGGAGGTCTAATTAACCGATAATGGAGCCATGGACAAAGCACGAAGCCCAGGGGACATGTCCTGGCCGCAAATTGTGGCCAGAAGCGAATAATTGGCGACCAGGGTTTGGGGTTTGGGCCTCGGGACTTCAGGACAGCTTCTGTTAGTTGTATGTATGCCCTAGAGGCCAGTATTGTACAGATGATGTATATTATATTGGATGCTTGGACATATATAGAGAGGACATTCTTGCTCGATATGATAGTATGGTATATGGTTGCTCTTTATCTTAACATGTATACTAGTCTCTTGATACTGTCTTATAGTTACATGTTAGTAAAGCCCTTAGGATGTGTACTTGACTACCTGGACTATGATGCAGATCATACCGGTGGGGCCATGGTAGTCCATAAGTACATCCTTTAATGTTCCTAGTTGTAGGTGTATCGAGACAGGGCATCGATATACCAGAGTAGACTAGCGTATACGCTTCTCGACCCATGAGATGGGCGATGGATGAACCCATATCCATCGGTGTTTGACATCAGAGATGGTATACGAGTGATCAGTGGAGACTGGGTACACTGGACGGACTCGTCGAGAACTCCCAGATGGTATTATACCTCATGTCAGATAGCAGTTCTCTGGTGACACTTGTGCAGGATAGTCTGTAGACCCGAGATCGTCATAGAGTCTTGTGTGATTCCCACTGTGCTTTGGTTTCCACCTTACCACGTCCAAGAAGGCATGCAAAACGGTGGTTTTTGGGTACATTCCCGAGTCACATAGAGGCAATGAGCGATAGGAGGGGTTTCGTCTCTCCCGGTATTGGTGGTTGATATTGCGCTGTGCTCGATTGGCCATAACAGGGAACTCCCTGGCCAGGGCTGATTTAGAGATTTACTGGTAAGTGTTACCGGTAGTTTCTCGACCCGTTATGAGCCACACATCGGCACGACTTATCGGTTATTGGGGTCTGACGTTTACCACCCCTAGACTTGATATGCGACATATTAGACGAGAAGACCGGACTGTACGGGAAGTGTTACCGACAGGCTTTTACAGGAGTTGGAGCGGGCTTGCTTGCTGATCTTCTGATCGCTTAATACCCGGGCAGCCGTTACGTCCAGCTAGTACAGCTGACGGCTTGTGGGTGCTTGATGTGATCATCACCTACTGCCGGCGTATTGACGAGTCTTTAGAGTCCTACATAGAGGTTTTACTGGCTCAGGCAAAACGAAATAGGAGCACGTATGTGATATGTGCGGGACCGAGAATAATGCGTGTATGTGATACCGTATTTTATTCTCGTGACTTTTTGTATCGGTCGGTTATATATGATATAGCCGGGTTATCGAATCAAGTGTTGATTCGATAAGTCGATATAATGGATGTTAGTCGGTTATATGAGATATGACCGGATTATTAAGTCAAGGGTTGATTTAATAATTTAATGTATAATTGTTTATTAGATATACTGGTTTACATTAACTAACACTTGTTCACATAAGGATTTTTCTCACAAGTGCACAACTTTAATATATATGTGATATATATTAAAATTGTTTTTACTTTTTGTATCATGGTTGATGATACACATGACTTGGGTGTATGAGACTTACACCATGCTATTTATTTATGTTGGGTTTTAATATTTAAAGTAATTAAAAAATTAGTGGAGGATTAGCAAAATGCATGAAGCTTGTGGAAGCTTGTGGATGCATTGACTAAGTCCACTAAGTTTGTTTTTACTATGGATATTTGTTAACCCAACCATAAGGATTAGCCATGGTTATGTCTCTACATGAGTTAGTATATGATACTCACTCACCATGGTTAGCTTTCTCACTTGATCATTATCTCTTCTCATATTATTTTCTTCATCTTCTTCCATGAGCTAAAAAGCTCTCTAGGGTTTGATCCAAAGTGAGAAACATTGTGAGAAACCAAATTCTAAAGTGAACCCACTTCCTATTTCTCCATCTTCTACTAGACTAGCACTTTAGTTTAGGGTGTTTGCTTCACTAATTCTCTAGTTAGTGAAGTAGAAGCTTGAGTTGGCATCCCATCGACGTAGATCATCTTCGGCTTCGAAGACTTCAAGCAAGGACGCTCCTTTAGCCTCGTGAAGCCATGCAAGAGTCCGGGAGAACCACGATCGCAGCGAAGGGACTTCAACAAGGAGCTAAAGAAGTGAAGGACCGATCTACAAAGGTTGTATTTCATATTCACTTAGTTGTAGATGCTAATTTCTTGCATATGAAACCCTAATTTTCTAGCAAAGATCTTGTTTAGGGTTGTTAGTGTAGGGTTCCTAGGCACTCACTAGAGGTCTCACAAGGCATCAACCATGCCAATTTCAAAAATTACGGTGCCGAGAAACCCTAGTGTACGGATCGTTGGCTAGATTTCTAGGCGAAAAGTAAACTAGTTAACACTTAACTATAAGAATACGGAAATACAATCTTTGTAGATCCGGTTCTCCACCTCCATAGCTCCGCAATGAAGTCTCCTCGCTGTCCATAACAAGTCCCGGGCTCTAGCGTCGGCTTCATCGGAGAATGGACGGGCTAGGTCATCGATGTCCATGCCGAAGATGATCTACGTCGAGGCATCGCTAAATCAAGCTCCGACTTCACCAAGTCAAGAAACTTGTGAAGAAAACACACTCTACTACTTGGCAAGAGGTAGAGGATGAAGAAATAGGAAGTGGGTAGACTTTAGAATTGGATTTCTCACTTGTTTCCATCAATCACCATTGATGGAGCTTGCTTTCTTCATGGAAGAAGATGAAGAAGAAGAAGAAAGTCTTATGATAAGTTAATTAATCATGAAAAGAAAAACAGTACTTATCATATAATGTACCATGGTCAAGTGTAGAGAGTTAATCATGGTTAAAAGGAATGGTTAGGGTTAAGCATGAGACAAAATGGTCACTTGGTCAAAGTCTTCAAGAAGCTTCAATATGAAACAAAACAAGCCACCATTTTCTTTTCATGCCCTTTATATTTGTTTCCAAAATGAATAAATAGATAAATAAATGAGAAAAGGAAATAAAACCCTAATCATAAGTTTAACCATGGTTTAATTCTTTACACTTAACCAAGTAATCATGTATCATCAAACATGATACAATAATATGCACAAAAAGTATATCACATATACAACTTGTACATCCAAGTAAGAAAATCCATTTAAAGTGAACCAATACTAGTTAATGCAAAGTAATATATCAAATATATAATTATACATTAAATCATTAAATCAACACTTGATTTAACGATCCGGTCATATCGCATATAACCGACTAGTATCCTATGTATCGGCTTATCGAATCAATGCTTGAATCGATAACTAGGTTATATCGCATACAACCAATCGATACATTTATCGCGAGAATGGAATACGGTATCACATACACGCATTATTCTCGGTCCCGCACATATCTCATATGCGCTCCTATTTCGTTTCGCTTGAGCCAGGAAACCTCTGTGTAGGACTCTAAAGACTCGTCAATACGCCGGCAGCAGATGATGATCATATCAAACACCCACAAGCCGCAAGCGGTCTGCTAAACGTAACGGCCACCCGGGTATTGAGTGATCTGAAGATCGACGAGCAAGCCCGCTCATACTCCAGTGAATCCAACCAGTAACACTACCGTACAGTCCGGTCTGATCGTCTGATATGTCGCATATCTCGCCTAGGGGTGGTAAACGTCAGACCCCAATAGCTCGATAAGTCGTGTCGATATGAGGTCTATAACAATTCGAGAAACTACTGGTAACACTTACCAGTAAATCTCAGCAACCCTGGCCAGGGATTTCCTATTATAGCCAATCGAACACAGCGCAACATCAACTCCCTATACCGGGAGAGACGAATCCCCTCCAATCGCTCATTGCCTCCATGTGACTCGGGACTGTACCCAAAAACCACCGTTTTGCATGCCCTCTTGGATGTGGTAAGGTGGAAATCAAAGCACAGTGGGAACCACACAAGACTCTATGACGATCTCGGGTCAACAGACTACTCTGTACCAGTGTCACCAGAGAACTGCCATCTGACGTGAGGTATAATACCATCTGGGAGTTCTCGGCGAGTCCGTCCAGTGTACCCAGTCTCCACTGAGCACCCGTATATCATCTCTGATGTCAAACACCAATGGATATGGGATCATCCATCGCCCATCTGTATGGGTCGAGAAGGTATACGCTAGTCTACACTAGTATATCGATGCCCCGTCTCGATATACCCACGACTAGGGACTTTGAAGGATGTACTTATAGACTATCTGTCCCCACTAGTATGATCTGCATCATAGTCCAGGTAGTCAAGTACACATCATAAGGGCTTTACCAACATGTAACAAAGAGACAATCAGTATACACGTTAAGGTAAAGTGTAACCAGATAGCATACTATCATGTCGAGCAAGAAAGTCCTTTCTATATACGTCCCAGCATCCACTACAATATACATCCTATGTACAGTAATGGCCTCTAGGGCATACATATAACTAACAATCTCCCACTTGCACTAGGGCCATCTGTAGCAGTGGTTGTAGTATCTCATACTCAACCATCCGATAAAAGTCTCTCTCTGGGAATAGGCCTTCGTGAGTGGATCCGCCGTGTTGTCCTCTTAGTCTGCTCTCCTAACCTTGATCACCATGGAGATCAACCATCTCCACGATCAGGTGATACTGCCTTAGAATATGTCTGGATCACTGATGGGACAGACGTTCCTTGGCATAAGCCACAACTCCGTTGTCACACAATGGGAGGAACATAGTTCATCTCATGAACCAATATATACCCAAACAGCCTCTTTGGTAGCATCTTAAGTAGCGATGTATCCTGCCTTTATCGTCTAGTATGTCACGGTATCTAGCTTGGAACTCTTCCAATATACCGTCCCTTTGCTTAGGGTAAAGACAATGCCTGTGACTGACATTCAGTCGTCTTTATCACCCTGGAACACTTCCAGTGATTCTCCCCAGGGTCGATTGATACCTTCTCACTACAACTAGTGAGAATCCTAACATCCATTTAGATCTATCTCATAGATCCAAAACCTAGGATTTAGGGGGTATCACTTTGATCCTATGTGGAGAGTCATTGTGATAAGCGGAGATTGATCGAGCGTAGCATATGAAACTCTTTCCCTATCAAGAGTATGTCATCCACGTACTCTACGAGGATCGTTACCATACTCCCTACTACCTTTTTGTTTATACAAGGTTCATCTACCATTTTGATGATGTCAAACTCTTTGACTAAGACATCAAAACAGATGTTCCAACTCCGCGATACCTGCTTTATCCAATAAAGCATCTTGTACACGTTTCCGCTGCTCCCACTGTCTACGAAGCCCTCTGGCTGTGTACTTACAGACGTTCTCATCTAAAACATCATTTAGAAAAGCAGTCATGACACCCAACCACCAGATATCGTAGTCATGGTATGTAGCCGTGGCAAGTAGGATCTGGATGGACTTAAGCATAGGCACTGGAAAAGGTTTCATCATTATCCATGCCTGGTCGATGATGACAACCTTTAACATGTCCAGCTTTGAAAGTCTCAACTTTTCCAAGTACACCAAGTAATCTTCTCAAGATATACTTGCTCCTGATGGGGATTTAACCCTTCAGATATAGCAACTAAAGTCCATACTTTGTTGGTGTATAAGGATTCCGTCTCAGATCGCTAAGCATCCAGCCATTCTTACAGAGTCACACTCCTGATGGCCAGCTCGAAACTAGTTGGGTCATCATCTCATGATGCAATCCTCGCTCCCACTGTCATAGAGAAACCGAAATATCTCTCAGGTGGGTGAGAAACCCTACTAGATCGGCGGAGAGGCTAAGGTTCGTTGGTAACTATTGAATCCTTTAGTTCTGTCAAATCATCTGTTGTTGTTTGTATAGCTGGAACATTTCGAGTTTTACATAACAGACCTTGCCTCGAGCTTGTCCGGATTTTGCTTTCAGACATAGGCCGGTCAACCCCAAATCTTAACTAGCTTAAGACATGGGCTCTTCCCTTTCCATATCAAATATGAAGTGGTAGGCAACTGATTTGATTCGAACCCTATTCAATAGGTATGCAGCTTCTCAAGCGCATAACTCCCAATAGGTATCTCAGTAGTACTCATTATAGAGCACACCTTATCATATAGGGTGTGATTGCTCCGCCCCGATATACCATCGTACTATGGTGTATTCGGAGGAGTAATGCTGAGAGAGAATCTCATTCTCTTTTAGAATAGTCCAGGATTTCCGTGCTCATGTATTCTCCTCCTCGATCTCATCAAAGGACAAAATACTTATACCCGTATATTGGTTCTCTACTTCTAACTTATATTCTGTGAATCTCTCAAAAGGTTCGGACTTGTGTTTCAACAGGAACATAGGTCTGAATCTCGAAAGATCATCAGAGAATGTAATGAAGTACAAAGAACCGGTCTTGGCAAGTGTAGACAGGGGACCTACATACATCAACATGTATCATCCCAAGAGTTCACTAACTCTTTCTCTGTTTCCAGTAAACAGAGCTATGGTCATCGTATCTTTGAGACATGACAGGAAAGTTTCACAAGATGTAAATTCAAACTGATTTAAATATGCATCTATATGTAACTTCAGCTAGTCTGGTCGCATTGATATGACCTAGTCTACAATACCTCAAGAAGGATTCGTTCATTTCTGAACTCTTCCTCTTGTGTGTGTTCCATATACTAAGAACTGTAGTTTGATTTAGAACATCAATGCTTTTAGATAACGTGCCTGAACCGATCAACTTTTGATATAGGAAATGTCCAAAACATTATCCAACAATGCAAAATTTTATCATTTCTTTACTAATAAAGAGAGTGATATGATTTTGTATATCAGGTTCGGTATCTAACAACATTCATTCAGAATCAATGTATTGGTAATACAGGGTGACAGTGACCAACAGACTTGGCTGCAACTCTTGCCCCGTTTTCTGCCTCATGAAACTTATCACCCGTTCTCAGTTTTCTACCTTTCTGTAGCCCTATGTAACAGATTACATATCTGGGATCCTGATCTGGTATCACATACCCAGGACGTAAAGAATACTGAGAAATAGTTCTTGTAATGAACACACCCGAAGATGATGCATCAGCATGCACTCTCTTCGTTTGGGCGGCACGGGAATTCTGGTAATCCCCAATTTCCTGCTCGGTCTTATAACAATTATAAGTTGGAGCGGGACCAACGTTCCCCAGCTCAGTATAACAAGCGGGTTCGGTCAATATTCCGTATTATTATCTTGATTAAGGCGTGATATGGTCGCTACCTGGAGAGAGAGAGAAGAAAACACTCAGCGTGCGCTCTTGCAAGAATAGATTGGTTATTATTTTATCTAATCAGGATGGCTCCCACTGCTTTTTATCAAATCTTCCTTCAAACCCTAAAAGGAAAGACTAGCCGGGATTAATTACACACTACAAGTTCGCCAATCTTTCAGCCAGGCCAGTGTCGGTAGTTTGAGGGAGGTCCCCCGTGCTTTCGTACGAACCTAATTAATGTAAAACTCGTTTTCCCATAGGCGTAACCCCGTTGGCACCTTTCTAGACACCTACTTGATCGGCTAATTGTAATGTGTAAAACTCTCCCAGGAGTAACTCTTACTCGCAGCGGGTATCGGAATCCAACTATCTCATCAAAGGTATGCAATCTCATTGCAAATTTCAACACTTGAAATTCCCGATAATATTTTGCCCCTAACCTCCTATGACCTTGACAAAGGCCAACAAACCATAGGATGCTAGTCAAGTTCAACCCGTCATTTCCTGATTGAATTAAACCCACCCGCACGGCCCTTGACAAAGGCCAACAAGGTCGCACGACTACCCTAACTCAATCTGCATCATATGCATAAGCAGATAAGCACCAGTTAGCTACCGCACACTGCGCCTTGACAAAGGCCAACAAACGCAGCACGAATACTAACTACTACTTATCTGAAATGACGGAGGGCTACGACGGGTTTTTCTGAAAACCTATTGCGTAATGAACTTGATATCGTTGTAGAATCAAATGATTTTTAAAATGGAGTGTTTTTGAGGCTTTTCTAGTTTTGCTAAAGGAGTCACTCCCGGTGAAGGGATCGTCGGTCCTTTCCTCGTGGAATGAGGTGCGGGATATATCATATATATCACTGTGCAAAGCAAAAACTCTTAAAAGCAATCAGAAAACAAACCGAGTGTGCAGCATCTGCCAGTTATTGCTAAAGGAGTCACTCCCGGTGAAGGGATCTCGGTCCTTTCATCATCGAATAAGGTGCAGGATATATCACATATACCTCTGTGCAAAGCAAGAACTGTAGCTACCTGTTTTATTTTGAAATTCGATTCTACAACATCTTAGGTTTCTTTTATTTCATTTTTCATATTAATGAAGTCCCATCATTTAAAGTACCTAAACATCACAGATAAATACGACGTACACTTATGTCATCCGCATTCGCCTCGATGTCCCCTCGTGCACCGTTAGGTTAGGTAACTAACGGCAGAGTAGGGCAGGGCTAGCGCGGGTGTAAAACATAAGTAACGTCTATATAATATATCATATATACTATATACTGTATCTATCACAGAACATCACATGATCACATCACAGATATTGCAGCAGAAGAATCATATGAAATATTGGATATACTAGGACGTCCGTGTTTTCAATACGAGCCAGTATAAAACACGGATTCCACGGTCGCGATGAATAGCCAAACCCACACCCCAAGACCCCTACGAGTGCGGCAAGCAACCCTACCAATTCTGGAGTTAGGAGACCCGGACCCGACTCCTCGAGTTGGTCTCCCACTGGACTCCAGAACCCGGTTACTTGTGCCCTCCTCCTTGGGTCTAACCTAGTGTGGAAAAGTAAATAATATACAATAACGGGTGACATCTTCCGCAACCTGGAAGCGCCCCAAATAAAAGAATATTACATACAAGTTTTTACATGAATGAAAATGAAAAACACTCATCTCACATAAAAACCCCCGGCTATTCAAACACGACGATCCAATATAACATATCCAGCAACACATAACATCACATGTCATCAACGTAAGTAAACATGCGTATCCCAATTGTCGGTGACATATAGCAACGAAACCGGCGATATCACATATTACACTTACGGTCACAGAAAAGAAAGTGTAAAACTACAACAGTTGGAATCCGCAACCACCTCAGACATCGCATGCCTGACCAAATGAATTACTTAGACATCACATGCCTAACAATTATAAACCCCGCATTTCAGTCTCATTATCGAAAACACTTTTCAATATCGAGTCGGGCAATTCAACAAGATTCCCGACATGCTGATCGAATGCTCGTCGCAAACTTCAGTAGACGGACGCACCCCCGACGCCGTCGACGAAGTGCTCCAAGGCGGAACACCGCTACCGCGAGCACCCGAACGGATGCTTTCGGCGACGGGGTTCTCCTACAGTCACTTGGTCGGGGCTATGGAGTGAGGCTGTCTATTAAATTTACCCGGCGAGTATCCGCGTACGCTACGTGATTGCGACGGACTTTTGATCACATCAAAATTCCGTGGCAACCGATCAAGTGAGACTAAACTGCTATGTTTATAACATTCATTCAGTTATCTCATAACTTTTGTGAATTCCAATTATTGTATCCCATTCCAGATAAACAGAAAATGTTAAACTTTTCGATCGAACAGTCAAACACCCAAGTTTTCCCGATACAGCTCAACACATGAAATAAGTCTAACAACATTCAGTTCGTGCCTCAGTACCAACGGTCCAGCCGTAGAAGGGTCAAGCCAACGCCTCACATGTGGCACGCCGTACTGCCCCAAACCCGAAGGTTCAAAGGGCAGTTCAAGACGGTCACATAATCGAGTTAAGGTTTGTTGTCTTCTAGAGGGTCCATCACGTTACTTGCACTACTTAGAACGTCGTTAAACTACGGAAAAATCCAACATTTGGAAATTTCCCGACAGGGGAAAAATTGGGTAATTATATCCGGTCGAACTTTTTAACATATTCTAAAAATTATCCGGAAATACACAAAGACGAAATTTGATACCCCGATCGAAACACCGAATCCCCAAAACAACTCCAGAAAATTCAACTCTTGAAAAAATATTAAAAATACCCATAAAACTCAGCTTCTGAAATAATGAATTACTGTGCAGAGAGGGGGGGGCTGACGTCATCAATCTGCCGCGGAACCGCCGCCTAAGGCAGGCTTCTTTCGCGGTTCCGCCGCAGCTTGCACTGTTCATGACCCCAATTTTGCGCCGTAATTCTTAGAATTCTCTGCTGAGTTTTCTGCATATTTTTAATTTGGAAAAATCCCAGTTTTTGAAAAAAGGACAGAGAGCTATTTTTGAGTTGGGTTTCGGGTTCGTTCGGGTTTCAAATTCCGTCTAGACTTCGCCTAAGGCTCTAGCTAGGCTCTGATACGACTGTAAGGTTCATAGGCACTCACTAGAGGTCTCACAAGGCATCAACCATGCCAATTTCAAAAATTACGGTGCCGAGAAACCCTAGTGTACGGATCGTTGGCTAGATTTCTAGGCGAAAAGTAAACTAGTTAACACTTAACTATAAGAATACGGAAATACAACCTTTCTAGATCCGGTTCTCCACCTCCATAGCTCCGCAATGAAGTCTCCTCGCTGTCCATAACAAGTCCCGGGCTCTAGCGTCGGCTTCATCGGAGAATGGACGGGCTAGGTCATCGATGTCCATGCCGAAGATGATCTACGTCGAGGCATCGCTAAATCAAGCTCCGACTTCACCAAGTCAAGAAACTTGTGAAGAAAACACACTCTACTACTTGGCAAGAGGTAGAGGATGAAGAAATAGGAAGTGGGTAGACTTTAGAATTGGATTTCTCACTTGTTTCCATCAATCACCATTGATGGAGCTTGCTTTCTTCATGGAAGAAGATGAAGAAGAAGAAGAAAGTCTTATGATAAGTTAATTAATCATGAAAAGAAAAACAATACTTATCATATAATGTACCATGGTCAAGTGTAGAGAGTTAATCATAGTTAAAAGGAATGGTTAGGGTTAAGCATGAGACAAAATGGTCACTTGGTCAAAGCCTTTAAGAAGCTTCAATATGAAACAAAACAAGCCACCATTTTCTTTTCATGCCCTTTATATTTATTTCCAAAATGAATAAATAGATAAATAAATGAGAAAAGGAAATAAAACCCTAATCATAAGTTTAACCATGGTTTAATTCTTTACACTTAACCAAGTAATCATGTATCATCAAACATGATACAATAATATGCACAAAAAGTATATCACATATACAACTTGTACATCCAAGTGAGAAAATCCATTTAAAGTGAACCAATACTAGTTAATGCAAAGTAATATATCAAATAAATAATTATACATTAAATCATTAAATCAACACTTGATTTACTGATCCGGTCATATCGCATATAACCGACTAGTATCCTATGTATCGGCTTATCGAATCAATGCTTGAATCGATAACTATGTTATATCGCATACAACCAATCGATACATTTATCGTGAGAATGGAATACGGTATCACATACACGCATTATTCTCGGTCCCGCACATATCTCATATGCGCTCCTATTTCGTTTCGCTTGAGCCAGGAAACCTCTGTGTAGGACTCTAAAGACTCGTCAATACGCCGGCAGCAGATGATGATCATATCAAACACCCACAAGCCGCAAGCGGTCTGCTAAACGTAACGGCCACCCGGGTATTGAGCGATCTTAAGATCGACGAGCAAGCCCGCTCACACTCCAGTGAATCCAACCAGTAACACTACCGTACAGTCCGGTCTGATCGTCTGATATGTCGCATATCTCGCCTAGGGGTGGTAAACGTCAGACCCCAATAGCTCGATAAGTCGTGTCGATATGAGGTCTATAACAATTCGAGAAATTACTGGTAACACTTACCAGTAAATCTCAGCAACCCTGGCCAGGGATTTCCTGTTATAGCCAATCGAACACAGCGCAACATCAATTCCCTATACCGGGAGAGACGAATCCCCTCCTATCGCTCATTGCCTCCATGTGACTCGGGACTGTACCCAAAAACCACCGTTTTGCACGCCCTCTTGGACGTGGTAAGGTGGAAATCAAAGCACAATGGGAACCACATAAGACTCTATGACGATCTCGGGTCAACAGACTACTCTGTACCAGTGTCACCAGAGAACTGCCATCTGACGTGAGGTATAATACCATCTGGGAGTTCTCGGCGAGTCCGTCCAGTGTACCCAGTCTCCACTGAGCACCCGTATATCATCTCTGATGTCAAACACCAATGGATATGGGATCATCCATCGCCCATCTGTATGGGTCGAGAAGGTATACGCTAGTCTACACTGGTATATCGATGCCCCGTCTCGATACACCCACGACTAGGGACTTTGAAGGATGTACTTATAGACTATCTGTCCCCACTAGTATGATCTGCATCATAGTCCAGGTAGTCAAGTACACATCCTAAGGGCTTTACCAACATGTAACAGAGAGACAATCAGTATACACGTTAAGGTAAAGTGTAACCAGATAGCATACTATCATGTCGAGCAAGAAAGTCCTTCCTATATACGTCCCAGCATCCACTACAATATACATCCTATGTACAGTAATGGCCTCTAGGGCATACATATAACTAACAGTTAGGCACGGCTAAAATTTTAATCGGGCATGGTTGATGCTTACTTAACCCTTGTTAGGGTACCTAGTAACCCTACAGTGGTATCAGAGCCTAGTTAGATCATTAGGCGATGTGTTTACGAAGTTAAAACTCCGATCGAACCTCGATACGATATTTTAAACCCCTGTCTGGATAATTTTTAAAAACTGTGATTTTTCAGTATTAAAAATACCTAAAAAATTCAGCAGGGCATTTTAGAAATTACTGTGAAAAACGACAAAGTAGATCGTACGGATGGCCGTGAAACCTTGGCAATACCCTCCTTGTGCCGCAGATCCGCGGCCGTACAGTGAGCATTTTCTTTGGGGTTTGCACAGTAATACTTTTATCTGGTAGTGCTATTTTATGGGTATTTTTAAACTGACTTAAGTGTTGAGTATTCTGGGGATCATTTTGTATTCGTTAATTCGATCGGAAGATTTAATTTCGTATTGTTTTCCGGATAATTTAGAAACTCATTTTTTCCCGGCACGAAAAACTTTCAAGTGTTGAAATTTTTTCTTGAGTTTAAATCTTTCGGAAAAACGTGCATGTAACGCGATGGACCCTCTAGAAGACAACAAACCTTAACTCGATTATGTGACCGTCTTGAACTACCTTTTGAACCTTAGGGTTTAGGGGAGTACGGCGTTGCCACATGTGAGGCGTTGGCTTGACCCTTCTACGGCTGGACCGTTGGTACTGTGACGTATTCTGGAATTTTTGAACTCCGCTCAAGTGTTGAGCTATTTAGGAAATCCTGGGTATTTGATAATTCGATCGGAAAGTTTAATACTGTCTATTTATCTGGAATGTGATACAATATGTGGAATTCATATAGTTAGGCATGAAATGCGAAGTATGTGATATTTCGGATTTACGATGTCTAAAAGAGAATGTGGATTCCAAATGTTGTAGTTTTACACTTTCTTTTCTGCGACCGTAAGTGTAATATGTGATATCACCGGTTTCGTTGCTATATGTCAACGACAATTGGGATGCGCACATTTCTTACGTTGATGACATGTGATGTTATGTGTTGCTGGATATGTTATATTGGATCTTCGTGTTTTTGAATAGCCGGGGTTTTTTATGTGAGATGAGCGTTTTTATTTTCATTCATGTAAAATTAAATATATGTAATATTCTTTTATTGGGGCACTTCCGGGATGAGGTTGATGTCACCATTTGTATATTATTTACTTTTCCACACTAGGATAGACCCAAGGAGGAGAGCACAAGTTAACGGGTTCTAGAGTCCAGTGGGAGACTAACTCGAGGAGTCGAGTCCGGGTCTCCTAACTCTAGAATTGGTAGGGTTTCTTGCCACTCTCGTAGGGGTCCAGGAGTGTGGGTTTGGCTATTCATCGCGACCGTGGAATCCGTGTTTTATAGAGGCTCAAAATAAAACACGGACGTCCTAGTATATCCAATATTTCATATGTTTCTTCTGCTGCGATATCTGTGTTGTGATCATTTGATATGTTCTGATAAATACTGTATATAGTATATATGATATATTATATAGACGTTACTTATGTTTTACACCCGCGCTAGCCCTGCCCCGCTCTGCCGTTAGTTACCTAACCTAACGGTGCACGAGATGACATCGAGGTGAATGCGGATGGCATAAGTGTACGTCGTATTTATCTGTGATGTTTAGGTGACTTAAATGATGGGACTTCATTAATGTGATTAATGAAAGAAAAGAAACCTAAAAGATGTTGTAGAATCAAATTTTCAAAAATGGTAGCTACAGTTTTTGCTTTGCATAGCGATATATATGATATATCCCGCACCTTATTCGATGAGGAAAGAGCCGAGATCCCTTCACCATGAGTGACCCCTTTAGAAAAACTGGCAGATGCTACAACACTCGGTTTGTTTTTGATTGCTTTTAGAGTTTTTGCTTTGCATAGCGATATATATGATATATCCCGCACCTTATTCTATGAGGAAAGAGCCGAGATCCCTTCACCTGGAGTGACCTCTTTAGCAAAACTAATAAAAGCCTCAAAATCACTCCATTTCAAAATTCACTTGATTCTACAACGATATCAAGTTCATTACACAATAGGTTTTTAGAAAAACCTGTCGTAGCCCTCCGTCATTTCAGATAGGAACTGTTTAGTATTCGTGCTGCGTTTGTTGGCCATTATCAAGGCATAGTGTGCGGTAGCTGAATTGTGCTTATCTGCTTATGCATATGATGCAGATTGTTTTGGGGTAATCGTACCACCTTGTTGGCCTTTGTCAAGGGTCGTGCGGGTGGGTTTGATTCAATCAAGAAATGACGGGTTGAACTTGACTAGCATCCTATGATTTGTTGGCCTTTGTCAATGTCATAAGGGTTAGGGGAAAAATATTATCGGGAATTTCAAGTGTTGAAATTTGCAATGAGATTGCATACCTTGTATGAGATAGTTGGATCCCGATACCCACTGCGAGTAATTGTTACTCCTGGGATAGTTTTACACAGGACAATTAGCCGATCAAGTAGGTGTCTAGAATGGTGTCAACGGGGTTACGCCTCTGGGAAAATGAGGTTTACTTTAATTAGGTCCGTGCGAAAGCATGGGAACCTCCCTCAAAGTACCGATACTGGCCTGGCTGAATGATTGGCGAAGTTGTAGGGTGTAATTAATCCCGGCTAGTCTTTCCTTTTAGGGTTTGAAGGAAGATTTGATAAAAACAGTGGGAGCCATCCTGATTAGATAAAATAATAACCAATCTGATCTTGCAAGAGCATACGCTAAAGTGTTTTCTTCTCTCTATCTCCAGGTAGCGACCATATCATGCCTTAATAAAGATAATAATATGGATGTATTGACCGAACCCGCATGTTATACTGTGCTGGGGAACGTTGGTTCCATTCTGTCTTATAAAAGATATAAGACTGAACATGATATTGGGGAATACCAGGATTCCCATGCCACCCGAATGAAGAAAGTACATGTTGATGCATTTTCTTCGGGTGTGTTCGTTACAGAGAACTGTTTCTCTATTTGCTCTACGTCCTGGGTATTAGATACCGGGTCAGGATCCCATATATGTAATCAGTTACATGGGCTTAGAGAACTTGGAGAAGGTGATAAAGACATAAGTGTTGGAAATTGTGCAATTGTTGCAGCTAAAACCATCGGGGAATATCACCTTGTATTGCCAACTGGTAATACATTGATTCTGAACGAATGCTATTACATGTCGAACCTGATATGCAACATTATATCGGTTTCTTTGTTGAGTAAAGAGGGATATAATTTTGTATTACAGGATAATGTTATGAACATTTTCCTAAACCAAAAGTTGGTTGGATCAGGCACGTTGTGCAATGGCATTTATGTTCTAAATCAATCAACAGTTCGGAGCATAACAAACACACACAAGAGGAAGAGTTCAGAAATGAATGAATCCTTCTTGTGGTATTGTAGACTTGGTCATATAAATGCGACACGACTAGCTAAGTTGCATAAGGATGGATATTTGAAACCGTTCGAATTTTCATCTTATGACACTTGCGAGTCATGTCTCAAAGGAAAGATGACCAAAATTCCGTTTACAGGACACGGAGAGAGAGTTACGGAACTCTTGGGACTAGTATATAGTGATGTATGCGGCCCCATGTCTACACATGCCAGGAATGGTTCTGCGTACTTCATTACATTCACTGACGATCTCCCTAGATTCGGATATGTGTTCCTGATGAAACACAAATCAGAAGCTTTTGAGAAATTTAGAGAATATAAACAAGAAGTCGAGAACCAAACCGGTAAAAGTATTAAAATCCTTCGATCTGATCGAGGAGGAGAATACTTGAGCAATGAATTCCTGGACTTCCTAAAAGAGAATGGGATTCTCTCCCAGCTAACTCCTCCATATACACCACAGCACAACGGTGTATCGGAACGGAGGAACCGCACCCTATTAGATATGGTGCGCTCTATGATGAGCACAGCTGAGTTACCTATTTCCTTCTGCGGGTATGCGCTGGAGACAACAGCATACCTATTGAATCAAGTTCCATCTAAATCTGTACCTACCACACCATATGAGATATGGAGTGGGAAGAGACCATGTCTTAAAAAAATTAAGATATGCGGTTGTCCGGCCTATGTCAAAAGGCAGAATCCGGACAAACTCGAGGCACGGTCAGTTTTATGCAAGTTTGTGGGATATCCCAAACATTCACATGGATATCTTTTCTACCATAGCGAGGAACAAAAGGTGTTTGTTTCTCGACATGCCACCTTTTTAGAAAAGGAATTTCTTGCAAAAGAAATTAGTGGCTACAAGGTAGAACTGGAAGAAATTCCCGGTACACAAACTCAAACTGAAGATTTAGTAGAACCGGAGGATTCGGTAGTTCCTAACGAACCTCAGCCTCTCCGCCGATCTAGTAGGGTTTCTCACCCACCTGAGAGATACTATGGTTTTCTCATGGATGGTGGGAGCGAGGATTGCATCATGGTTGATGATGACCCAACTAGCTTCGAACAGGCCATCACGAGTGGGGACTCCGTGAAATGGCTGGATGCAATGTGGTCCGAGATGGAATCCATGTACACCAACAAAGTATGGACTTTGGAAGTTGCTCCTGAAGGGGTAAAACCCATTGGGAGCAAGTGGATCTTCAAGAAAAAACATGGTGTAGATGGGAAAGTGGAGACTTTCAAAGCTAGACTTGTTGCAAAGGGTTTTCGTCAAAGACCAGGTGTGGACTATGACGAAACCATTTGTCCAGTGGCTATGCTTAAATCCATCCGGATCATGCTTGCCATCGCTGCATATCATGACTACGAAATCTGGCAAATGGATGTTAAAACAGCCTTTCTAAACGGTGATTTAGAAGAGTGCGTGTACATGACTCAGCCAGAGGGCTTCGTAGATAGTGGGAGCAGCGGGAAGGTGTGCAAGCTGCTTAAATCCATTTATAGATTAAAGTAAGCATCGCGGAGTTGGAACATCTTCTTTGATGTCGTTATCAAAGAGTTTGATTTCGTCAAAAACGTAGATGAACCTTGTATCTACAAGAAGGTGGCAGAGAGTAAGGTTGTCTTCCTCGTATTGTACGTGGACGACATACTCTTGATAGGAAATGACAATCCTATGCTGCAATCGGTCAAGCTCTTCTTATCACAAAGATTCTAAATGAAAGATCTAGGTGATGCCTGATTTGTCTTATTTCTCGTTGTCGGTTTAGAAAATGAATAGAATCACAACCAAAAATATTTGACCGCAATCAATAACGGTGTCGGTCTGCAGCGCATTAGTGAGTGCGGATCCTCCACAGGGATTGTGCGATTCGTTCGTATTTTGTTTTGTTTGAATTGAAAATTAAAAGTAAAGAAAAGCGATTCAAGATTTTTATCGATGAATTTCAAGAATCACTAAATCAAATCAAGAATCGAGAAAACGATAAACATCAAGAATCAAGAAAGATAGAATTCTAATTGATTTAGGTTTCAAGATTTGAAGTAAAGCTCGTAGGAATCGATTAGATCGTAGATGTGATGAAGATTCGAAATTATGATTTCTTATCCATTAACAAATTGATGCTAAATCGATGTAGATTCATCGAGGATCAAGGACCTTGCGAAGAATTAGGGTTTCTCATCCTATCCTTTATCCTTTCGATGAATCACATTCATTAGATAGCTTCTAGGAAATTGAATAATCAATCGTTGATCTCTAGATCGTGCGAAAAGAATCAAGAACGCGTTCGCATCGATCTAGATCATCGATCATTCGATTTTCAAGAATTTACAATTGTTATAGGACTTAAGAAAACGTTTCAAGAATTGATAATATCATCATTCTACAATCATTTCAATTCCTCCACGAGCGGAGTTTTACTCAAGCATCATCACGAAGAATACATTCAAGAATTTAATATGAATCATAATGCTCGAATTGAAATATAAGCAAGTTTAAAGAATCTTCACCTTTATTTATTTCAACAACTAGTTACAACTCTCAAGAACTACAAGAGGAAGGAACTTTGATCGTCGAATCTTGCATTGCATCGGCTCCTTGAGTCGTGGATCGGCTTGGATCTCGTGCTCTGCTGAAGTCTGGCTTCGCTTCTAAAGGTTGGTTGAAGACTTGCTCGCTAGAACTCAAAGGATCTTGAATTTGAGGTTTGGGTTAGGGTTAGGGTTTGGCACAAGTCGTGTCACTCGACTTGTGGTTAGAAGAGATGAGAGAATGAAGAACTAACTATTGATTGAAGATTAGTTCTAGGATTTAGCCCCAAGATTGATTCGCCTTTAACCCTAGATCCAGGCTCCTATTTATAGACTTCCAAAACCCTAGATCTAGGATTCAAAATTTGAATTTCCCTCCAAAAGTTTGTTAGCTAGAGAGGCTTCTAGAAGTGATTAGTTAGGGGGGAGCTTCTAGAAATAGTTTGTTAGGAGCTTAGTCAAGATTAGCTTAATTAATCATCCTTGCTGATCTGGCAGAAGCTTCGAGAATTCTCTGGAATTTGAAGTATATGTAATTAATGTGGTCCCTGAGAGAAGAGTTGTGCACTGAAAATGGGGAGCTGACGTGGCTAGGCCGCCGCGGAACCGCGGCGCAAGCTGGCTCCTGCCGCGGTTCCACGGCTCTGTTGGAGCCTCAGGGCTTCAATCTTGCAGTGTTGCTTCCTTCTATCTTTGGTATTATTCTCTGATATGTTTATTCTCTGAATGCCTTTTAGATCATTGCCAGATTCCATATCCTTGAGTTGGCGTATTTTAGCAGTGTTTGTTATGTAATTTTTCCCGATCTCTTGGAATTTCCTGCACAGACTTCGAAACACACGTTGCCATATGCAAGAATGATGCGATGCTATGAAATACAGTCAATTTCCGTTATAGTGCCGGTTTTAAAGTCTAACACATGCAATCTGATATTTTATGACTGATTTGCTAATATGTGCAATATGAATACCGAACAGCTCTAGATGAATGCAATTGATAGGGAAATTGCCGTGTTAAAGATGTAGTGTTTTCGACTGATCAAATTTCACCAAACTTATTTTCGATCGTCTCGAGCGAACTTTTATTAAAAAGATAAGGAGAAAATAAAGAAAGAGAAAAACTAACTAGCACACTTTCGCAGGCAACACGATTGCACTAAGCACGTGTAACAAGCCTTTAAACCTCTAGGTGTCCCTAATAGGAGGAATGTTGTCTCCTGAGGGTTTTCAACGGATTGCACTCACAAAATCCAATAATAAAAAGAAGATCGTGAATATTATATATAAAGAAAAGAATTGTAAAAGAAAGGCCTTGAAAATTAGGGTTTCCAACTAAGCTAGCTTTTCGGTTGTCATGAGCCATATTTTAATAGTCATGAAAAGATGTCAGAAATCACGTCCTCCCTCAATAAAACATCGTCTTATTCTTCATTCCTATCTTTCTTCCAAACATCGATCATATAACCCTGCGTGTGTGTAAAGAACATCCCTACACCCGGAGAATTCAATTCAAGCTATCATACTCTTGTCCATCCACCTCAGTACTTTTTAATTAATGAATATTTAGGATTGCTCACACACTTTCATGCGACCGTTAATACTTCTTGAGGTACTAACCGACCGATTACTCATGTGCTTGATTATTTGGTGTATTTTTCCTCGTCTTGCACCACCTAAGGCTAAACAATGACTCCCAGACCAGTTGGTCTTAGGGCACTAGGTGAAGAGGCACCCTCGCTATATTTTTTTATTGTTTCCTTGGCGATAAAAAAACCAGTGTCCATTTTTCTCACCATTTTATATTTTCTTCATTTTTTTTATTTCCTTCATACATCGGTTTTAAGACAAGAGCATTTCAAGGTATCCTCTACTTTCACGGGCTTCAAGTCGTGTGTAAGTGCGAATAGCAGGGTATCAACGTTCAAAATGTTTGGCTTCCAGAATAGAAACTATTTTTCAGACTTATTTTTATCCTCAGATTAATGACTTCCTTCATCTTACTAACCCTTGGGACAACGGCTCATAACTACTTATTACTAGTTTGTATAAGAAAACTTCTAATTTTCTTGGTTTTCTTAAATTCTTCTAATCTCATGGATGTAATTTTTCACTATCTAATCTTTTATTATCTTATTTATGTACAAAAAATGTTTATTTTTGGAAAAACAAATTTTAAGATATTTAAATTTTTATAGGTTTTGAAATGTTTTGTGCTTATGCAAAGTATGATGCAAATGATGCAAAAATAAGCACAAACCTCCCCCAAACTTGTTTTCAACAGTGTCCTCACTGTTGCCATCTGCTAAATATCGAAAAACCTGTAAGCTTGGGATGAATTTATTAGTGGGGGCAAAATATTTAAGTGAAGAACCTCCCCCAAACTTATTCTTCGCTCATCATTTTGTAAAAAAATTTCTTTTCAAGAGCCAGAAAAAATGCCCCCCCCCAAACTTGAGTTATGCAATGTTAATCTTTGAAAATCATATGAGGGGGTCAAAAATCATTGGTCGATACCAAGCTTTGCAAAGACCGAAAGTTAACACCAACCATTCAAAATTTTTATCAATGCAGTGCTCTGCTTCGTGGAAGAAGAAGTGGGGAAAGGGTAAGTGGTGGAATAGAATGTGTGTGCGTCTCATTTTGGAGAGACGATGCAGTAAATCTGATGGATTGCTCGCATTCTTTTTACAGTTCAAAAGAAGGTGTGGAGGTTCAATTTCATTGATTGGGAGATGATTCATTTCAACACCGGTGTCATTCAAAAATGCGAGTTCATCAGCGAAGATTTCCTCAAACGTCTCATCAATACCCCGAATAATAATGTCATCACAAAGCGCGGGATGATCTTCAGACTCTAAAAGCAGTTCATAATCAGTGTTAGATGTTGACCCGGACATCTCAGTGGAAGAGTCCGTATGTTTATGATACATAGTTGGGTCAAACAACAACATATGAAAAGAGTCAAGATCAGTATCAAGAGGATCATAAAATTCACTGCTGTCGACATCCATTAAGTCGACAGAACAGACCTGAGCAGTAGGTTCGGAGGGTACACTTCCCAACTTGTAAATATTCAGCTCTATTGACCTATTCCCGATGGATAGGGTCATAGAACCGTTACGACAGTTGATGATAGCGTTGGAAGTGGCCAAAAGGGGCGACCTAAAATCACCGGAATTTGATTCCGTGGGTTCGTTACAGGCTGTGTATCAATTACAATAAAGTCCACAGGGAATATATGTTAGTGTATATACCCTAGGGGCCATTATTGTATCATACTAGCATGTATATTACTTAATGGAAGCTTGGGATATTCACAGTTGTATATAACAGTCTTGCTAAACATAGTAGTATGCTACTTGGTTTGAGTCTACTTTAATATGTGCATATGTTTCTTGTAACGTATCACTTATACATATTAGTAGAGCCCATAGGATCTTTGCTTGATTACCAGCGTCGTGATGGCAATCACACAAGTAGGGGCTGGGTAGTCTGTAAGCAACATCCTATACAGGTCCCTGGTCGTTGGATTATCGAGATAGGGCATCGATATTCCGGAGTAGACTAAGTGTATACGCTTCTCATCCCAGTTGGGGAGATGGTCTGTCCTACAGCCATCAGTACGTCGTACTGGAGATAGTATACATGTGCTCGTTAGGTTACGGGTACACCGGACAGGACTCGCCGAGGAACTGATTGGTTGGTATTATACCCATCGTCAGTTATCAGTTCCCAGGTGACATGAGTACAGCATAGTCCGCAGACTTGACACTGCTACTTCGCCTCGAGTGTGTCCCACTGTTCTTAGATTGCTACCCTACCACGGCTCAAAGGAGTCGTGCAAACAGGTAGCAGTTGGGTGCAGTCCCGAGCACTTGGAGGCAGTGGCGGTTAGATAGGATTCGTCTCTCCCGGTATTGGGAGATGATATCGCGCTGTGTGTCAGAGAGCCATTACGCAAAGTCCCTGGCCAGGGCAAGCGAGATATACTGGTAGGTTCCAGTAGCTTCTCAGGGTGTAATGGGCTTCGCTCCGACACGACTTATACAGCTATTAGGGGACTGATGCTTGCCGCCTCCTAAGCATGATATGCGATAGTCTTAGACAAACAGACCGGACTGTACGGAGATTGTCACATCAGGCTCAGTAGGAGTTCGGATGATTTACCTCATCGGCCTTCTTATCGACATCTACCTGGGGACCGTTACGTACAGCTAGTGCCGCTTGCGGTCTGTGGTTAAACCCACTGGCAGCGTAGTGTCGAGTCTTTAGAGTCCCACACAGAGAGTTTCCCTGCTCCAGGAGAAACGATATAGAGGTCGTATGGTTTTATGACAAGGGTTCGAATGCGTACGTGTGTTTACGCACGTACGAGTTTTTCGGACAGTTTTTACTAGCCGGCTTTGGTTTAAGCCAGATTCTAGTATCGGGTTATTGGATTTATACAGTCTAAAGTTTTTCCGTGTTTTCATGGATAGGAGGGGCGTTCTCGTAATTGAGCGAGAAGCTTCTAGAAGATGGTGACTAAGGAGGTTTAGGTGGCATATACATTGAATGAGATTAGTGAGTCATATGGATGATTCATCCATGTCATTAATGCTTCATAATTGCTTAATGACTCATGGAGATGAATCACCATAAGATATTTATCAAGCATGGTTGTAAATCTTTTTCTTTTCATTTCTTCAAAAACAATAATGCTTGATATATATTATGATAGCTCATTTTTCTCATCTCATTATCATGTTCATCTTCTCTCTCCTCAAGCTCTCTCTCTTCAAACCCTAATCCTCCCCTCTCATGTGTTGAGTACAAGGGTTAGCTAGACTAATACATCCATAACCTCACTCTATATCACCTAGTTAGCTTAGATTAGCGATTTGAGCAAACTAGTTATCTCAAGTTTGAGATTAAGCTTGGCGTAGGAACTTTCGGGTGGATCGTCTTTGATTCGAAGAGGTCGTTGAGGTGCCGATGTTCCAAGGAGCCTACGAAGAGTGGAGGACAGCGATGAAGACCCGAAGGACATGGTTCTAGAGGTATAATCACTTCACAAAGTAGTTTAGAACTTCTATGATTGTTGTTAGTTATCGTTTAGCTTCGATTCATGCGGTTAGTCGATGTTTAAGCAAAGAACAAGATCGTTTTTCATATTTCCGCCTCCCTGCAAGTCATGGGGTGTTGCACATCGACTTGCAGTGGTATCAGAGCCTCGCTAAACAATAAATAACTCACTTGAAAAATTATATGAATTTCGAACGGAAAAAACAAACCGGAAAACCCCGATATCATGAGTTTTCTGTCGTTTTTTAAAAGAGGTCCAAAAATTTTTCAGGGACCTTCAGAAAGCCTTAAATGATAGTATAAGAACACCCAAGAAATTTGGGCTCATGAATCGACTAAAGCGCCGCGGAACCGCGGCCGATCCCACCGATCCGCCGCGATTCCACCGCGCTTTGGACGATTCATCAGTCCAGTTTTCCTTTGTGGGTCCTCTGTGATATTTGGTATTTTCTGGAATTTTTTAATTTTTTCTCGGGTTTCAGATTTACAGAGAAGTTTTGGAGCAAAATAAAATGTGTTTAATCGATCGAAATTATACGGTATTTGCTTGTTGGATTATATCTGTGTTTGTATAATGTGTTCGTAAATCTCCCCTAACTGCTAGTATGTCGGTTGGCAAGGGGTTGCACATTTCTGTAATGGATTTTATATGTTTGTGTATATGAACTGTGTTGGACTGTTGTGATGTATACCCGGGGTTATGTGATGGGTTATTGTTCAATTCATTTGATGTAAATGTAATAAGTTGTAATATTATTTTGCGGGGCACATCCAGGTTGCGGTTGTAGCCACCGTTGTATTATTTCTTTTTACTGTTTTTGCTCCTAGGATAGACCCAAGGTGGGGTGCACAAACTACCGGGTATTTTGATGTGTTGAGGCAGACCGCTTCACTTCTGGTACTTGGCGGGTAGTTTGCCGTACCCGTAGGGGTCTGGGGTGGGATTATGGCTATTCATCACAACTGTGTAATCCGTCTTTCCTTGTAGGCTCAAAAGAAACGCGGATTACTTGCATATCCAATAAAGTTTATCTGTGATTTGGAATGCTTATTATTGCGTCTGACGAATGTACAATATCTATATATGATAGCTATTAGACGCCACTTATGTTTTACACCCGCGCTAGCCCAGCCCCTGCTCTGTCGTTAGTTAAGTAACCTAACGGGTGATGACGGGACCCCGTGGCGAATGCGGATGGCATAAGAGAACGTGGTATTTTCGTTGTTTTCTGCAATGATAAGATTAAAGATGGGACGCATTATTATAATGCAAAGAAAATAAACCAAAGTTTAAATCGTTGGAACAAATTTAAAAGAAATCACTCGGTTATTTTAAAAGAGCAGAATTTTTAATTGCGGAGCTTTAACCACTCCTTTTAAAAAGCTATCAGGTTCCTTCGATTATATCAAGTTCACTACGTTCACGGTTTCGCCAAAACCAGACGTAGCCCTCCGTCATTTCTTGTGGATGGTCAGTAGTATTCAAGCTATGTATTTTGACCAACGCCAAGGCATAGTGTTTGGTAGCTGCTGGGTATTCATTTGTTACATAGATAGATGAGTTAGTTTGGGACAGTCGTATTATCATTTTGGCCAACGTCAAGGATATGTACGGATGGGTTCAAATTAACCTGGATAATGACGGGTAGAACTTGACATGTGACTTATGACATTTTGACCAACGCCATGGTCATAAGAGCATGGGGCAAAATATACACCGGGAATTTCTAAAGAAACTAAAATTTGCAGAGAGATGCATACCATTCTGGAGTTTGATGAATGTTGGTAGGATTCCTTCAACATTATCATACGATGATATTTTGGATCCCGATCCTACTGTAAGTATATACTACTTATCCGGAGATTCGTCACTTAACGATCAATGCTATAAACCAAGTACGTGCCTAGAAAGGTGTAAGCTGGGTTACGCGCCCAGAGAAAAGAGTTTATTTAATTAAGGAACTTCGTGAAAGCGTTGGAAAACCTCCCTCGAAGTATCGACGCTGGCCTGGCTGAACGGTTAAGCAAGTATTGTATGGTGAGAATTGTCCTGGCTAATTCTTCTTTTATGGTTTGAGGAAGGATTCGAGAAACAGTGGGAGCCATCCTGTTTAGATAAACTTAAAACCAATCTAAACTTGCAACAGCATCGTGCTAAAATATTTTCTTTTCTCACTCTTAATTGCAGCGACCTTGTGACCACACATAGGTTACATCTAGATAATAAATTGACTGAATCTGACTTATATGACTGGCAAAGGTCTGTCCAGATGTCCATTCCCTATGACAAGCTGGACCACCCTATTACTACTCAAGATCCCGCCGTCCCAGGTCCAGTTTCCACTGTTGCGGATATGGATATCCGTCAGACAAGGAAAAAAGATAAAGCGAAAGCTAAGTGCCTCGTGTTAGCTTCAGATGATGATGTATACCAGAAGCAGCACGAGAAGATGGACTTAGTTTCCAACTTTCTCCATAAAAAGAAATTATATGGAGAGCAATCTCATATCACGAGATATGAAACCTCGAACGAATTAATTCAAGCGAGATTGGCTGACGGGTCATCTGTAGGGGACAACGTCCTTACAATGACTAGCTATATTGATGAGCTCCAGGACCTGGAGACCACGTTGCAGAACAAGTCAAGTACTGACTTGATTCTACAGTCTCTACCTTCTACCCTGAAAGAAACCAGGGAAGTAGAAGGAAAGAGAAGGGCAAAAGTTTCGGGACTTAAAATAGTAAAAGAAGGACGTTCCTATAGTTATGGGATTGGGCATAGGCAGAATGATTGCAGGGCTTTAGAAGCCAGTAGCCAAGATACAAAGCATGTTGTGGCTTCAGCCTCAAGTATATTTGTTATTGAGAACTGTTTGTCAATTAACTCTGCTTCCTAGGTATTAGATACCGGAGCAGGATCTCATATCTGTAATTCATTACAAGCTTTGAGAAACCGTAAAGTTATAAAGGTAGGCGATTGGTCTCTCAAAATTGCAAACGGAATGACAGTGAATGCTGAATCCGTGGGAGAATATCGCCTAGGTTTGACAAGTGGGCAGATATTGATTTTACGTAACTGTCTGTATGTACCTAGTATGAGTTATAATATCATATCAGTGTCCTCACTTTCAAGAGAGGGATATAATTTTACATTCGAAAGCGATGTAGTAAACATCCACCTAAATCAAGTTCTGATTGGGTCAGATACATTAGAGAACGGCATATACGTATTAAGTCAAGCACAGGTTTTCAATATCCAGAATACACTTAAAAGAAAGTCTCCGGAATTAAATCAGGCTTTCTTATGGCATTGTAGACTAGGTCACATCAATGAAAGAAGGTTGACTAAGTTACATAAAGAAGGATATTTGAATCCGTTTGAATATCAATCTTATGCTACTTGTGAATCTTGTCTCATGGGAAAGATGACAAAGACTCCGTTTTCTGGACATGGAGTAAGAGCAAGCGAGCTCTTGGGACTCGTACACAGTGACGTGTGCGGTCCAATGTCTACACATGCGCAAGCTGGTTATTCCTACTTCATTACTTTTACGGATGATTTCTCTAAGTATGGATATATCTTCTTAATGAAGCATAAATCCGATGCTTTTGAGAAATTTCAAGAATACAAGAATGAAGTGGAAAAACAAACCGGCAAAAGTATCAAGACACTGAGATCTGATCGAGGTGGTGAATACTTAAGCGCCGAGTTCCTGGGTTACTTAGAAGAGAATGGAATTCTCTCTCAGCTTACTCCTCCATACACACCACAACACAATGGTGTATCAGAAAGAAAGAATCGAACCCTATTGGATATGGTTCGTTCCATGATGAGCAACACTGAGTTACCGCGATCATTCTGGGGATATGCACTAGAATCAGCTGCATATCTTTTGAACCTAGTTCCTACCAAGACTGTGCCTACCACACCATATCAGATGTGGAGTGGGAAGAAACCCTATCTTCAGTATCTAAAGATTTGGGGATGTCCGGCTTTTTATAAAAAGCAGCATGCGGACAAGCTCGAGGCATGATTAGTACATTGTTAGTTTGTGGGATATCCAAAGAACTCCAAGGGGTATCTATTCTATTACGCAGAGGAACAAAAAGTTTTTGTTTCTCCTCATGATCACTTTCTGGAACATCAGTTTTTAGAAAAAGGAACAAGTGAGAGCGCAGTAGAACTGGAAGAAATTCCAGAACCACAAGCTGTTACTGAAAGTATAGTTGAACCAGAGGTTTCAGAGGAAAGGGACATCCCGACGCCACTCCGCAGGAGTAGTAGGCAGTCTCATCCGCCCGAAAGATACTACGGTTTTATCATTGACGGGGATAGAGAGGATTGCACTATTGATTATGATGAGGCTACTAGCTTCCAGCAAGCCATTCAGAGCGGTGACTCAGTAAAATGGCTAGATGCAATGCGGACCGAAATGGAGTCCATGTACACCAACAAAGTATGGACTTTGGACATTGCTCCAGATGGGGTAAAACCCGTAGGATGCAAATGAATCAGCAAAAAGAAGATTGGTGTAGATAAACAGGTTGAAACCTATAAGGCTAGACTTGTTGCAAAGGGTTTCCGTCAAAGACCTGGTTTGGACTATGATGAAACCATTTCTCCAGTAGCTATGCTTAAATCTATTCGGGTCCTTCTTGCTATTGCTGCCTTCCACGATTATGAGATTTGGCAGATGGACGTAAAGACGGCTTTTCTAAATGGAAATTTAGAAGAGAGCGTCTATATGGATCAGCCAGAGGGATTCATTCAGAGTGGGAGCAGCGGTAAAGTATGCAAGATGCTTAAGTCCATTTATGGACTAAAGCAGGCATCACGGAGTTGGAACATCTGTTTTGATGATGCTGTCAAAGAATTTAACTTTATCAAAAATCCAGATGAACCATGCATATACAGTAAGATTGTAGGGAGAGCTGTAGCATTCCTCGTCTTGTACGTGGATGACATTCTCCTAATAGGAAATGATATTCCTATGTTACAGTCAGTCAAAAGATTCTTGTCACATAAATTCTCCATGAAAGACCTGGGTGATGCCACCTACATTCTGGGGATCCGGATCTATTGTGATAGATCAAAGAGGATGTTGGGACTTTCACAGTCCAGGTACATAGACACCATAGTGAAGAGATTCAGTATGTATGATTCTAAGCGCGGTAACCTACCGGCTTGTCACGGAATCACCCTCTCCAAAGAGATGTCTTCCAAGACTGATTTGGAAAGTGATCGCATGTCGATTATACCCTACGCATCTGCGGTAGGCTCTATAATGTATGCAATGTTATATACCAGACCAGATGTAGCATACGCATTGAGCGTAGTAAGCCGGTATCAAGCAAACCCAGGGGAGAAGCACTGGATAGTAGTAAAGAACATTCTCAAGTACCTAAGGAGGACTAAGGAGATGTTCTTAGTATATGGAGGAAAAGACCTCCAGATGGAGGCCTTTGCCGACTCCAGCTTCCAGAGTGATAAAGATGACTCCAAATCCTTGTCGGGTTATGTCTTTACCCTCAATAGAGGGGCGGTCTGTTGGAAGAGTTCCAAGCAGGAGACCGTTGCTGACTCAACAATGGAAGCAGAGTACATAGCTGCTTGCAATGCCGCAAAAGAAGCAGTCTGGATGAAGAAGTTCCCCACAGAACTTCAGGTGGTTCCTACCAGTATTGGTCCAATACCTCTATATTGTGACAACAACGGCGCTATAGCTTTAGCGAAGGAACCCAGGTCCCATCAGAAATCCAGACACATCTTAAGGCGGTATCACCTGACCAGGGAGATCGTAGCTCGCCGGGAGATCGAGGTAAAGAGAGTAGAGACAGAGAATAACATTGCTGATCCATTCACAAAGGCCCTTCCTCAGACGCAGTTCGAGAGGCTATTCGAGATGAGAGGTCTACGATATGCCAGCTCATGGCCCTAGTGCAAGTGGGAGATTGTTAGTGTATATGCCCTAGGGGCCATTATTGTATCATACTAGCATGTATATTACTTAATGGAAGCTTGGGATATTCACAGTTGTATATAACAGTCTTGCTAAACATAGTAGTATGCTACTTGGTTTGAGTCTACTTTAATATGTGCATATGTTTCTTGTAACGTATCACTTATACATATTAGTAGAGCCCATAGGATCTTTGCTTGATTACCAGCGTCGTGATGGCAATCACACAAGTGGGGGCTGGGTAGTCTGTAAGCAACTTCCTATACAGGTCCCTGGTCGTTGGATTATCGAGATAGGGCATCGATATTCCGGAGTAGACTAAGTGTATACGCTTCTCATCCCAGTTGGGGAGATGGTCTGTCCCACAGCCATCAGTATGTCGTACTGGAGATAGTATACAGGTGCTCGTTAGGTTACGGGTGCACCGGACCGGACTCGTCGAGGAACTGATTGGTTGGTATTATACCCATCGTCAGTTATCAGTTCCCAGGTGACATGAGTACAGCATAGTCCGCTGACTTGACACTGCTACTTCGCCTCGAGAGTGTCCCACTGTTCTTAGATTGCTACCCTACCACGGCTCAAAGGATTCGTGCAAACAGGTAGCAGTTGTGTGCAGTCCCGAGCACTTGGAGGTAGTGGCGGTTAGATAGGATTCGTCTCTCCCGGTATTGGGAGATGATATCGCGCTGTGTCAGAGAGCCATTACGCAAAGTCCCTGGCCAGGGCAAGCGAGATATACTGGTAGGTTCCAGTAGCTTCTCAGGGTGTAATGGGCTTCGCTCCGACACGACTTATACAGCTATTAGGGGACTGACGCTTGCCGCCCCATAGGCTTGATATGCGATAGTCTTAGACGAACAGACCGGACAGTACGAAGATTGTCAAATCAGGCTCAGTAGGAATTCGGATGATTTACCTCATCGGCCTTCTTATCGACATCTACCTGGGGACCATTACGTACAGCTAGTGCCGCTTGCGGTCTGTGGTTAAACCCACTTGCAGCGTAGTGTCGAGTCTTTAGAGTCCCACACAGAGAGTTTCCCTGCTCCAGGTGAAACGATATAGAGGTTGTATGGTTTTACGACAAGGGTTCGAACGCGTACGTGTGCTTACGCACGTACGAGTTTTTCAGACAGTTTTTACTAGCCGGCTTTGGTTTAAGCCAGATTCTAGTATCGGGTTATTGGATTTATACAGTCTAAAGTTTTTCCGTGTTTTCATGGATAGGAGGGGCGTTCTCGTAATTGCACGAGAAGCTTCTAGAAGATGGTGACTAAGGAGGCTTAGGTGGCATATACATTGAATGAGATTAGTGAGTTATATGGATGATTCATCCATGTCATTAATGCTTCATAATTGCTTAATGACTCATGGAGATGAATCACCATAAGATATTTATCAAGCATAGTTGTAAATCTTTTTCTTTTCTTTTCTTGAAAAACAATAATGCTTGATATATATTATGATAGCTCATTTTTCTCATCTCATTATCATGTTCATCTTCTCTCTCTTCAAGCCTTCTCTCTTCAAACCCTAATCCTCCCCTCTCATGTGTTGAGTGCAAGGGTTAGCTAGACTAATACATCCATAACCTCACTCTATATCACCTAGTTAGCTTAGATTAGCGATTTGAGCAAACTCGTTATCTCAAGTTTGAGATTAATCTTGGCGTAGGAACTTTCGGGTGGATAATCTTTGATTCGAGGAGGTCGTTGTGGTGCCGATGTTCCAAGGAGCCCACGAGGAGTGGAGGACAACGATGAAGACACGAAGGACATGGTTCTTGAGATATAATCACTTCACATTGTAGTTTAGAACTTCTATGATTGTTGTTAGTTATCGTTTAGCTTCGATTCATGCGGTTAGTCGATGTTTAAGCAAAGAACAAGATCGTTTTTCTTATTTCCGCCTCCCCGCAAGTCGTGGGGTGTTGCACATCGACTTACAATATAAATTCACCAATTTTTATTAACACATCCTCCAGTTCACCCCTAGGTTTGGTGATTGATCGATCAGCCATCTGGAGAGTGCAATGGGCTGGTTTCAACTCTCCGATCCCTAACTGCTCATAGACTGAGAAAGGAAGCAGGTTAACACTTGCGCCAAGGTCTAGTAGAGCACGGTTAATGTGTTTTTCCCCAATAGAAATGGAAATAGTTGTAGGGTTCCTAGGCACACTTGTGAAGGTTCATAAAGCATCAATCATGCCCAAATATAATTTTAGATGTGCCGAACAACCCAAAGACGGGATCTTTGCTAGATTATTAGGGTTTAGCATACAAGATAACATCTTTAAAGCTATGTATGAGAGATTACAACCTTTGTAGTCCGCTCTTTCGCTTCACAAGCTCCGAGTAGAAGTCCCTTCACCGCGATCCACGATCTCCCGGACTCAAGAGAGGATCCACGACTCGAATGATCCATGATAGCTTGAAGTATTCCGCTTCTCCGATGATCTACGTCGAAGTTGCTATAACCCAAGCTTTCTCACTCTAAAGAGATGAACACCCTAATCTAATGGGCTAGATTAGATGAGGATGATGGAGTAGTATTTATGCTATCTTTTTAATTCACTTTCTCACAAGAAATCATCACAAAAAGATTTTCTAGTGAACTCTCTCTCAAAAACTAAAAGAGAGAAGAAGATGAAGAATGAAAAGAATAATCCTTTTGTGATGAATAGTAGTCAAGAGTATATGATTGATTATAGAACCATGGTCAAGGATGAGAGGATAAAACTTGTAGAGAATAAACTAGAGTTAGGGTTTGGTTAGGTTAAGCATAAGGATCAACCATAATATCTTAACCAAGACGAAAGAGAATCTTTCCAGAAAGAGCAAGAAAGAGCTAACCCTAATCAAACCCTAATCCCTTTTTATCATCCTTAAACATGTTTTATAATAAATCATATCATGTCACAATAATATATATCACATATATATTATATATTTGCAACAAAAGAAAATAATACAATTAACATATATCGCATATATATCAATGTATTAATCCGATGAGAAAATGAAATAATAAAGCGAGCCAATATTAGATAATGTAATACAATATATCATATATATCATTATACATTAAATCATCGAATCAACACTTGATCCAACGATCCGGTTATATCAAATATAACCGACTAATATATCATGTACCAATTCATCGAATCAACACTTGATCCGATGACCCGATTCATATTTAAATATCGCAAGAATATAATACGGTATCTCATATCGCATTATCCTCGCTCCTGCACATATCACATATGTGCCTCTACTCCGTTTTGCCTGAGCCAAGAAGCCTCTGTGTAGGACTCTAAAGAATCGTCAATACTCCGGTAGCAGGTGATGATCATATCAAACACCCACAAGCTGCAAGTGGTCAGCTAAACGTAACAGCCACCCAGGTATTGAGCGATCAGAATATCAACAAGCTAGCCTGTCCGTTCTCCTGTGAATCCAATCAGTAACACTGCCGTACAGTACGGTCTGTTCGTCTGATATTTCGCATATCAAGTCTAGGGGTGGTATACGTCAGACCCCAGAAACCGATAAGTTGTGTCGATGTGAGGCTCATAACAGGTCAAGAAACTATTGGTAACACTTACCAGTATATCTCTATATTAGCCCTGGCCAGGGACTTCCAGTTATAGCCAATCGAACACAGCACAACATCAATTCCCTATACCGGGAGATACAAATCCCCTCCTATCGCTCATTGTCTCCATGTGATTCGGGACTGTACCCAAAAGCCACCGTTTTGCACGCCCTCTTGGACGTGGTAAGGTGGAAATCAAGGCACAGTGGGAATCACACAACACTCTATGACGATCTCGGATCTACAGACTACCCTGTACCAGTGTCACCGGAGAACTGCCATCTGACGTGTGGTATATCACCATCTGGGAGTTCTCGGCGAGTCCGTCCAGTGTACCCAGTCTCCACTGATCACCCGTACACCATCTCTGATGTCAAACACCAATGGATATGGGATCATCCATCGCCCATCATATGGGTCAAGATGCGTATACGCTAGTCTACTCTGGTGTATCGATGCCCTGTCTCGATATACCCTCGATTAGGAACAGTTATATGATGTACTCATCGACTACTATGGCCCCACTAGTATGATCTCATCATAGTCCCAGTAGTCGAGTACAGATCCTAAGGGCTTTATCAACAAGTGAGAGTAAGACAGTAAACCAATACAAGTCAACATATTAAGATAAAGTGAAACCAAATAGCATACTATCATGACGAGCAAGAAAGTCCTCTCTGTATATATCCAAGCATCCATCATAATATACGTCATATGTACAATAATGGCCTCTAGGGCATATACATAACTAACAATCTCCCACTTGCACTAAGGCCAGCTACTGTAGTATCTCATGCCTAGCATCCCGAATAATCACTCAAACTGTATCTGGGGAATGGCCTTCGTGAGTGGATCCGCAGTGTTGTCCTTCGTATCTACTCTCCTGACCTCGATCTCCCGGCGATCAACTATCTCCCTGATCAGGTGATACCGCCTCAGAATATGTCTGGACTTCTGATGGGATCTGGGTTCCTTGGCCAAAGCCACAGCTCGATTGTTATTGCAATACAGAGGTATTGGATGTTCAATGGATGGAACCACACCAAGTTCAATGATGAACTTCTTTATCTAGACAGCCTCTTTGGCTGCATCGTTGGCGGCGATGTATTCAGCCTCCATCGTCGAGTCTGCAACGGTATCCTGTTTGGAACTCTTCTAACATACCGCCCCTCCATTAAGGGTAAAGACAAATCCCGATTGCGACTTAGAGTCGTCCTTATCACTTCGGAAGCAGGAATCAGTAAAGGACTCTACCCGGAGTTCTCCGTTACCATACACCAAGAACATGTCTCTTGTCCTTCGCAAGTACTTGAGAATGTTCTTCACAGCCGTCCAGTGACTCTCTCAAGGATCTGCTTGATACCGACTCACTACACTTAGTGAGTATGCTACATCGGGTCTGGTACATAGCATCGCATACATGATAGAGCCTACTGCCGAAGCATAGGGTATCCCTTGCATGCGAGCTCTCTCCAAATCAGTCTTAGGAGACATCTCTTTGGAGAGAGTGAGTCCAGAGATCGTAGGTTGGTTCCCATGCTTGGATTCTTCCATACTAAACCTTTTTAGTATGGTGTTAATGTACCTGGATTGGGACAATCCCAGTATCCTTTTGGATCTATCTCTATAGATCCTAATTCCCAATATGCAGGAGGCATCACCTAGATCTTTCATTGAGAATCTTTGTGATAAGAAGAGCTTGATTGATTGCAGCATAGGAATATCATTTCCTATCAAGAGTATGTCATCCATGTATAATACGAGGAAGACAACCTTACTCTCTGCTACCTTTTTATAGATACAAGGTTCATCTATTTTTTTGATGAAGTCAAACTCTTTGACTACAACATCAAAACAAATGTTCCAACTCCGCGATGCTTGCTTTAACCCATAAATGGATTTAAGCAGCATGCATACCTTTCCGCTGCTCCCACTATCTACGAAGCCCTCTGGCTGAGTCATGTACACGCACTCTTCTAAGTCACAGTTTAGAAAGGCGGTCTTAACATCCATTTGCCAGATTTCGTAGTCATGGTATGCAGCAATGGCAAGTAAGATCTGGATGGACTTAAGCATAGCCACTGGAGAAAAGGTTTCGTCATAATCCACACCTGGTCATTGACGAAAACCCTTTGCTACAAGTCTAGCTTTGAAAGTCTCAACTTTTCCATCTACACCAAATTTCCTTTTAAAAATCCACTTGCTCCTAATGGGTTTTACCCCTTTAGGAGCATTTTCCAAAATCCATACTTTATTGGTGTACATGGATTCCATCTCAGATCGTATTGCATCCAGCCATTTCACAGAGTCACCATTCGTGATGGCCTGCTCGAAACTAGTCGGGTCATCATCTTCCATGATGCAATCCTCGCTTCCACCATCAATGAGAAAACCATAGTATCTCTCAGGTGGATGAGAAACCCTGCTAGATCGGCGGAGAGCCTAGGGTTCGTCGGGTACTACTAAATCCTCTGGTTCTACCAAATCATCTGTTGTAGTTTGTTCTGCTGAAACTTCTTCCAGTTCTACCTCAATGCCACTAATCTGTTTCATAAGAAAACCTTTTTCTAAGAAAGTAGCATGTCGAGAAACAAACACCTTTTGTTCCTCGGAGTGGTAGAAGATATACCCTCGCGAATGTTTGGGATATCCAATAAACTTACATAGAACAGACCTTGCCTCGAGCTTGTCCGGATTTTGTGTTTTAACATAGGCCGGACACCCCATATCTGAATAAAATTTAGACATGGTCTCTTACCATTCCATATCTCATATGGAGTGGTAGGCACTAATTTGGTTGGAACTCTATTCAATAGGTATGCAGCTGTCTCCAGTGCATATCCCAAGAAGGAAATAGGTAACTCAGCAATGCTCATCATAGATCGCACCATATCTAATAGAGTGCGATTTCTTCGTTCCGATACACCGTTGTGCTGTGGTGTATATGGAGGAGTAAGATGAGAGAGAATCCCATTCTCCTTTAGATAATCTAGGAACTCATTGCTTAAGTATTCACCTCCTCGATCAAATCGAAGAATCTTACTACTTTTGCCCGTTTGATTCTCTACTTCGTGCTTATATTCTCTGAATTTCTCAAAAGTTTCAGACTTGTGTTTCATCAGGAATACATATCCGAATCTTGAAAGATCGTCAGTGAATGTAATGAAGTAGGAAGAACCGTTCCTGGCATGCGTAGACATGGGACCGCATACATCACTATATACCAGTCCTAAGAGTTCAGTAACTCTTTCTCCGTGTCCACTGAACGAAGCTTTGGTCATTTTTCCTTTGAGACATGAATGGCAAGTATCATAAGATGATAATTCGAACGGATTCAAATAACCATCCTTATGTAACCTAGCCAGTTGTGTCGCATTGATATGGCCAAGTCTAAAATGCCACAAGAAGGATTCGTTCATTTCTGAACTTTTCTTCTTGTGTGTTTTTTTTTATTATATTGAGAACTGTATTCTGATTTAGAATGAATATGCCATTATGTAACGAGCCTGATGCAATCAACTTTTGATCCAGGAATATGTTCATAATATTATCCTGTACTACAAAATTATATCCTTCTTTACTTAATAAAGAAACTGATATAATGTTGCACATCATGTTCGGTATATAATAGCGCTCATTTAGAATCAGTGTATTACGACTTGGCAATACTAGGTGATATTCGCCAACTGCTTTGGCTGCAATACTTGCACCGTTCCCTACTTGAACGGAATGATCACCTTTTCCCAGTTCTCTACCTTTACGTAGCCCATGTAACAATTTACATATGTAGGATCCTGATCCGGTATCTAATACCCAGGACGTAGGGTGAACTGAGAAACAGTTCTCAATAACTAACACACCTGATGAAGATGCATCAACATGCATGTTCTTTTGGGCGGCGTGAGAATCCAGATATTCTCCTTTTTCCTGTTCAGTCTTATAACTCTTATAAGAAAGACGGGTCCAACGTTCCCCTGCTCAGTATAATAAGCGGGTTCAGTTAATACATCCATATTATTATCTTGATTATGGCCTGACATGGTCGCTACCTGGAGAGAGAGAAGAAAACACTTTAGCGTATGCTCTTGCAAGATTAGATTGGTTATTATCTTATCTAATCAGGATATCTCCTACTGTATTTTATCAAATCTACCTTCAAACCATAAAAGGTAAGATTAGCCGGGATTAATTACACCCTACAATTTCGTCAATCTTTCAGCCAGATCAGTGTCGGTACTTTGAGGGAGGTTCCCCGTGCTTTCACACGGACCTAATTAAAGTAAACCTCGTTTTCCCAGAGGCGTAACCCCGTTAAGTCTTTTCTAGACACCTACTTGATCGACTAATTGTCCTGTGTAAAATTCTCCCAGGAGTAACTCTTACTCGCAATGGGTATCGGGATCCAACTATCTCATAGGAGGTATGCAATCTCATTGAAAATTTCAACACTTGAAATTCCCCATAATGCTTTTACCCCTAGCGTCCCATGACCTTGACGGAGGCCAAACTATCCATAAGGCGCTAGTCAAGTTCAACCCGTCATTTCTTGATTGAATTAAACCCACCCGTGCGACCCTTCACGGAGGCCAAACTATGCCGTACGAATACCCTATTCTAATCTGCATCATATGCATAAGCAGATAAATACTAGTTAGCTACCGTACACTACGCCTTGACGGAGGCCAAACTACCGCTGTACGAATACTAAGTAGTACTTATCTGAAATGACGGAGGGCTACGCAGGTTTTTCAGAAAACCATGAGCGTAATGAACTTGATATCGTCGTAGAATCATGTGAAATTTTGAAATGGAGTGTTTTTGAGGCTTTCATTAGTTTTGCTAAAGAGGTCACTCCCGGTGAAGGGATCTCGGCTCTTTCCTCATCGAATAAGGTGCAGGACAAATCATATATATCACTGTGCAAAGCAAAACTCTAAAAGCAATCAAAAGACAAACCGAGTTTTGTAGCATCTGCCAGTTTCGCTAAAGAGGTCACTCCGGGTGAAGGGATCTCGGCTCTTTCCTCATCGAATAAGGTGCAGGGTATATCATATATACCGCTATGCAAAGCAAAACTGTAGCTACCCCTTTTATAAAGTTTTGATTCTACAACATCTTTTAGGTTTCTTTTCTTTTTATTAATCTCATTAATAAAAAATCCCATCCACTTATGCTTCCTAAGCATCACAGATAAATACGACGTACACTTATGCAATCCGCATTCGCCTCGATGTCCCCTCGTGCACCGTTAGGTTAGGTAACTAACGACAGAGCAGGGCAGGGCTAGTGCGGGTGTAAAACATAAGTAACGTCTATATAATATATCATATATACTATATACTGTATCCATCACAACATATCAAATGATCACATCACAGATATCGCAGCAGAAACATAGATATAATGTGGGATATACTAGGACGTCCGTATTTAGTATTTAGCCAACAATAGAAAATACGGATTCCACAGCCGCGATGAATAGCCAAGCCCACACCCTGGACCCCTACGAGAGCGGCAAGCGACCCTACCAATTCTGGAGTTTAGGAGACCCAGTCTCGACTCCTCGAGATGGCCTCCCACTGAACCCCAGAACCCAGTCACCTGTGCTCCTCTCCTTGGGTCCATGCTAATGCGGAAAAGTAAATAATATACAACACTGGTGGCATCAACCTCAACCCGGAAGTGCCCCAAATAAAAGAATACTACATTACATTTGAATTTACATGAATGAAAATATAAAACTCTCATCTCACATAAAACCCCCGGCTATTCAATCGCGACAATCCTGCACATCATATCTCAGCAACACATAATATCTCATATCATCAACGTAAGTAAGTATGCATACACTGATCTGTTAGTTGTATGTATGCCCTAGAGGCCAGTATTGTACAGATGATGTATATTATATTGGATGCTTGGACATATATAGAGAGGACTTTCTTGCTCGTCATGATAGTATGCTATCTGGTTGCTCTTTACTTTAACATGTATACTTGTCTCTGTAGGGTTCCTAGGCATCCTAATGAGGTCTCACAAGGCATCAACCATGCCAATTTCAAAAAATCTAGGTGCCGAGAAACCCGACTACGGATCGTTGGCTAGAAATCTAGGCGAAAAGTAAACTAGTTAACAATTAACTAAGGGAATACGGAAATACAACCTTTGTAGATCCGTTTGTCCACCTCCATAGCTCCGCAACGAAGTGCCTTCGCTGTCCAAGTGAACTCCCGGGCTCTAGCGTCGGCTTCGTCGAAGAATAAGCGAGCTAGGTCGTCGATGTCCATGCCGAAGATGATCTACGTCGAGGCATCGCTAGATCAAGCTCCACCTTCACCTTGCCATGAAAACTTGTGAAGGAAACACACTCTACTACTTGGCAAGAGGTAGAGGATGATGAAATAGGAAGTGGGTTCACTTTAGAATTGGATTTCTCACTCATATGCTCAATATGCCATTGATGAAGACAAGCTTCTTCATGAAGAAGAAGAAGAGCAAGAAGAAGATAAAAGTTATGATAAGTTAATTTAGAATAGAAAAGAATAATAAACTTATCATAATTTTCACCATGGTTAGGTGTAGAGAATTAACTTAGGTTAGATCAATGGTTAGGGTCAAAAGAAGAAGACAAAATGGTTAAGTGGTCAAAGTTTCATGAAGCTTCAATAAGCTTCATGAAGAATAAAGAAAGAAAACCATTTTGTTTTTCTTCTTTTATGCTTTAATTATTTTCCAAAATGAATAAGCAAATAATTAAAAGAATATGCAAAACCCTAATCACCATCTTGACCATAGTTTTACTCTATACACTTAACCAAAAACCATGCAACATCAAGCATGATACAAGTAAGTGCACAAAACTATATCGTATATACAATGTGCACACCCGAGCGAGAAAATCCATTTAAAGTGAACCGATACTAGTTAATGCAAAGTAATATATCAAATATATAATTATGCATTAAATCATTAAATCAACACTTGACTCAATGATCCGGTCATGTCGCACGCAACCGACTGGTATCATCAGTAACAACTTATCGAATCAACACTTGATCCGATAACTCGGCTATATCGCATATAACCGATCAATGTCACATCGCGAGAATCGAATACAGTATCACATACTGGTATTATTCTCGGTCCCGCACATATCTCATATGCGCTCCTATTTCGTTTCGCTTGAGCCAGGAAACCTCTGTGTAGGACTCTAAAGACTCGTCAATACGCCGGCAGCAGATGATGATCATATCAAACATCCACAAGCCGCAAGCGGTCTGCTAAACGTAACGGCCACCCGGGTATTGAGCGATCTGAAGATCGACGAGCAAGCCCGCTCATACTCCAGTGAATCCAACCAGTAACACTACCGTACAGTCCGGTCTGATCGTCTGATATGTCGCATATCTCGCCTAGGGGTGGTAAACGTCAGACCCCAATAGCTCAATAAGTCGTGTCGATATGAGGTCTATAACAATTCGAGAAACTACTGGTAACACTTACCAGTAAATCTCAGCAACCCTGGCCAGGGATTTCCTGTTATAGCCAATCGAACACAGCGCAACATCAACCCCCTATACCGGGAGAGACGAATCCTCTCCTATCGCTCATTGCCTCCATGTGACTCGGGACTGTACCCAAAAACCACCGTTTTGCACGCCCTCTTGGACGTGGTATGATGGAAATCAAAGCACAGTGGGAACCACACAAGACTCTATGACGATCTCGGGTCAACAGACTACTCTGTACCAGTGTCACCAGAGAACTGCCATCTGACGTGAGGTATAATACCATCTGGGAGTTCTCGGCGAGTCCGTCCAGTGTACCCAGTCTCTACTGAGCACCCGTATATCATCTCTGATGTCAAACACCGATGGATATGGGATCATCCATCGCCCATCTGTATGGGTCGAGAAGGTATACGCTAGTCTACTCTGGTATATCGATGCCCCGTCTCGATACACCCACGACTAGGGACTTTGAAGGATGTACTTATGGACTACCATGTCCCCACTAGTATGATCCGCATCATAGTCCAGGTAGTCAAGTACAGATCCTAAGGGCTTTACCAACATGTAACAGGGAGACAATCAGTGTACACGTTAAGGTAAAGAGCAACCAGATAGCATACTATCATGTCGAGCAAGAAAGTCATCCCTATATATGTCCCAGCATCCACTACAATATACATCCTATGTATAGTAATGGCCTCTAGGGCATACATATAACTAACAATCTCCCACTTGCACAAGGGCCATCTGTAGTAGTGGTTGTAGTATCTCATACTCAACCATCCCATAAAAAAATCTCTCTTTGGGAACAGGCCTTTGTGAGTGGATCCGCTGTGTTGTCCTCAGAATCTACTCTCCTTACCTCGATCACCCTGGAGATCAACTATCTCCATGATCAGGTGATGCGGCCTCAGAATACGCCTGGGTCACTGATGGGACGGGTGTTCCTTGGCATAAGCCACAACTCCATTGTCTCACAATGGTAGGAACGAAGTTCATCTCATGAACTATTATACACCCAGACTGCCTCTATGGTAGCATCTTAAGTAGCGATGTATTTAGCCTTTATCGTCTAGTATGCCACGGTATCTAGCTTGGAACTCTTCCAACATACCGTCCCTTTACTGAGGGTAAAGACAATGCCTGTGACTGACATTCAGTCGTCTTTATCACCATAGAACCCTTCCAGTGATTCTCCCCAGGATCGATTGATACCATCTCACTACAACTAGTGAGAATCCTAACATCCAATTAAATCTATCTCATAGATCCAAAATCCAGGATTTAGTAGGTATCACTTTGATCCTATATGGAGAATCCTAGTGATAAGCGGAGATTGACCGAACGTAGCATAAGAAACTCTTTTCTTATCAAGAGTATGTTATCCACGTACTCTACGAGGATCATTACCATACTCCCTACTACCTTTTTGTATATACAAGGTTCATCTACCATTTTGATGATGTCAAACTGTTTGACTAACTCATCAAAACAGATGTTCCAACTCCGCGATGCCTGCTTTATCTTATAAAGCATCTTGCACACGTTTCCGCTGCTCCCACTGTCTACGAAGCCCTCTGGCTGCGTACTTATAGACGCTCTCTTCCAAAACATCATTTAGAAAAGCAGTCATGACACCCAACCATCAGATATCGTAGTCATGGTATGTAGCCGTGGCAAGTAGGATCTGGATGGACTTAAGCATAGATCCTTAGAAAAGGTTTCAACATAATCCATACCTGGTTAATGATGCAAACCTTTAACAAGTCTAGCTTTGAAAGTCTCAACTTTTCCATGTACACCAAGTAATCTTCTCAAGATATACTTGCTCCTGATGGGGATTTAACCCTTCAGATATAGCAACCAAAGTCCATACTTTGTTGGTGTATAAGGATTCCATCTCAGATCGCTAAGCATCCAGCCATTCTTACAGAGTCTCACTCCTGATGGCCAGCTCGAAACTAGTTGGGTCATCATCTCATGATGCAATCCTCGCTCCTACTGTCATAGAGAAACAGAAGTATCTCTCAGGTGGGTGAGGAACCCTACTAGATCGGCGGAGAGGCTGAGGTTCGTTGGTACCTATTGAATCCTTTGGTTCTGTCAAATAATCATCTGCAGTTTTGTATAGCTGGAACATTTCCAGTTCTACATTACAGATCTTGCCTCGAGCTTGTCCGGATTTTGCTTTCAGACATAGGCCGGACAACCCCAAATCTTAACTAGCTTAAGACATGGGCTCTTACCATACCATATCTCATATGAAGTGGTAGGCAACTGATTTGATTCGAACCCTATTCAATAGGTATGCAGCTTCTCAAATGCATAACTCCCAAAAAGGAAATAGGTAACTCAGTAGTACTCATCATAGAGCACACCATATCAGATAGGGTGTATCTGCTCCGCCCCGACATACCATCGTGCAATGGTTTATACGGAGGAGTAATGCTGAGAGAGAATCTCATTCTCCTTTAGAATAGTTCAGGAATTCCGTGCTCAAGTATTCTCCTCCCTGATCACATCAAAGGACATAATACTTATACCCGTATTTTGGTTCTCTACTTCTAACTTATATTCTGTGAATATCTCAAAAGGTTCAGACTTGTGTTTCAACAGGAACATATGTCTGAATCTTGAGAGATTATCAGAGAACGTAATGAAGTATAAAGAACCGGTCCTGGCATGTGTAGACAGGAGACATTACATACATCATCATGTATCAGTCCCAAGAGTTCATTAACTCTTTCTCTGTTTCCAATAAACAGAGCTGGTGTCATTATATCTTTGTGACATGACTAGCGAGTTTCACAAGATGTAAATTCAAACTGATTTAAATATGCATCTATATGTAACTCAAGCTAGTCGGGTCACATTGATCTGACCTAGTCTACAATGCCTCAAGAAGAATTCGTTCAGTTCTGAACTCTTCCTCTTGTGTGTGTTCTGTATACTAAAGAACTGTAGTTTGATTTAGAACATTAATGCTTTTAGATAACGTGCCTGAACCGATCAACTTTTGATATAGAAAATGTTCAAAACATTATCCAACTATACAAAATTTTATCATTTCTTTACTAATAAAGAGATAGATATGATTTTGTATATCAGGTTCGGTATCTAATAACATTCGTTCAGAATCAATGTATTGGTAATACAGGGTGACAGTGACCAACAGACTTGGCTGCAACACTTGCCCCGTTTTCTGTCTCATGAAACTTATCACCCGTTCTCAGTCCTCTACCTTTCTGTAGCCCTATGTAACATATTACATATCTGGGATCCTGATCTGGTATCACATACCCAGGACGTAAAGGATACTGAGAAACAGTTCTGTATAATGAACACACCCAAAGATGATGCATCAGCATGCACTCTCTTCGTTTGGGCGGCACGGGAATTCTGGTATTCCCCAATTTCCTGCTCTGTCTTATAACAATTATAAGTTGGAGCGGGACCAACGTTCCCCAGCTCAATATAATAAGCGGGTTCGGTCAATATTCCGTATTATTATCTTGATTAAGGCGTGATATGGTCGCTACCTGGAGAGAGAGAGAAGAAAACACTCAGCGAGCGCTCTTGCAAGAATAGATTGGTTATTATTTTATCTAATCAGGATGGCTCCCACTGCTTTTTATCAAATCTTCCTTCAAACCCTAAAAGAAAAGACTAGCCGGGATTAATTACACACTACAAGTTCGCCAATCTTTCAGCCAGGCCAGTGTCGGTACTTTGAGGGAGGTCCCCCGTGCTTTCGCACGAACCTAATTAATATAAACTTCGTTTTCCCAGAGGCGTAACCCCGTTGACACCTTTCTAGACACCTACTTGATCGGCTAATTGTAATGTGCAAAACTCTCCCAGGAGTAACTCTTACTCGCAGCGGGTATCGGGATCCAACTATCTCATAGAAGGTATGCAATCTCATTGCAAATTTCAACACTTGAAATTCCCGATAATATTTTGCCCCATGCGATCTATGACCTTGACTGAGTCAACAAACCATAGACCGCAAGTAAAGTTCAACCCGTCATTTCTCGATTGAATTAAACCCACCCGCACGACCCTTGACTGAGTCAACAAGGCCGCACGACTACCCTAATCCAATCGCATCATATGCTTTGCAGATAAGCAATAATCAGCTACCGCACACTACGCCTTGACTGAGTCAACAAACGCAGCACGAATACTAACTATTACCTATCTGAAATGACGGAGGGCTACGACAGGTTTTTAAGAAATCCTTTTGCGTAATGAACTTTATATCGTTGTAGAATCAAATGATTTTAAAAATGGAGTGCTTTTGAGGCTTTTCTAGTTTTGCTAAAGGAGTCACTCCCGGAGAAGGGATCGTCGGTCCTTTCCTCGTCGAATGAGGTGCGGGATATATCATATATATCACTATGCAAAGCAAAAACACTTAAAAGCAATCAAAAGACAAACCGAGTATGTAGCATCTGCCAGTTAGTGCTAAAGGAGTCACTCCCGGTGAAGGGATCTCGGTCCTTTCCTCATCGAATAAGGTGCAGGATATATCACATATACCGCTATGCAAAGCAAAAAACTGTAGCTACCTGTTTTATTTTGAAATTCGATTCTACAACATCTTAGGTTTCTTTTATTTCATTAATCACATTAATGAAGTCCCATCATTTAAGTACCTAAACATCACAGATAAATACGACGTACACTTATGCCATCCGCATTCGCCTCGATGTCCCCTCGTGCACCGTTAGGTTAGGTAACTAACGACAGAGCGGAGCAGGGCTAGCGCGGGTGTAAAACATAAGTAACGTCTATATAATATATCATATATACTATATATAGTATCTATCACAGAACATCACATGATCACATCACAGATATCGCAGCAGAAGAAACATATGAAATATTGGATATACTAGGACGTCCGTGTTTTCAATACGAGCCAGTATAAAACACGGATTCCACGGTCGTGACGAATAGCCAAACCCACACCCCTAGACCCCTACGAGAGCGGCAAGAAACCCTACCAATCCTAGAGTTAGGAGACCCGGACTCGACTCCTCGAGTTGGTCTCCCACTGGACTCCAGAACCCGGTTATTTGTGCCCTCCTCCTTGGGTCTATCCTAGTGCGGAAAAGTAAATAATATACAAAGGGTGACATCTTCCGCAACCTGGAAGTGCCCCAATAAAAGAATATTACATACAAGTTTTTACATGAATGAAAATGAAAAACACTCATCTCACATAAAAACCCCCGGCTATTCAAACACGACGATCCAATATAACATATCCAGCAACACATAACATCACATGTCATCAACGTAAGTAAATATGTCCATCCCAATTGTCGTTGACATATAGCAACGAAACCGGCGATATCACATATTACACTTACGGTCACAGAAAAGAAAGTGTAAAACTACAACATTTGGAATCCGCAACTACCTCAGACATCGCATGCCTGACCAAATGAATTACTTAGACATCGCATGCCTAACAATTATAAACCCCGCATTTTAGTCTCATTATCGAAAACTCTTTTCAATATCGAGTCGGGCAATTCAACAAGATTCCCGACAGTCTGATCGAATACTCGTCGCAAACTTTAGTAGGCGGCCGCACCCCCGATACCGTCGACGAAGTGCACCAAGGCGGAACAACGCTGCCGCGAGCACCCGAACGGATGCTTTCGGCGACGGGGTTCTCCTACAGTCACTTGGTCGGGGCTATGGAGTGAGGCTGTCTATTAAGTTTACCCGGCGAGTATCCGCGTACACTACGTGATTGCGACGGACTTTTGATCACATCAAAATTCCGTGGCAACCGATCAAGTGAGACTAATGTGCTACGTTTATAACATTCATTCAGTTAGCTCATAACTACTTATGAATTCCAATTATTGTATCCCATTCCAGATAAACAGAAAATGTTAAACTTTCCGATCGAACATCCGAACACCCAAGTTTTCCCGATATAGATCAACACATGAAATAAGTCTAACAACATTCAGTTCGTGCCTCAGTACCGACGGTCCAGCCGTAGAAGGGTCAAGCCAACGCCTCACATGTGGCACGCCGTACCGCCCCAAACCCGAAGGTTCAAAGGGCAGTTCAAGACGGTCACATAATCGAGTTAAGGTTTGTTGTCTTCTAGAGGGTCCATCGCGTTACTTGCACTACTTAGAACGTCGTTAAACTACGGAAAAATCCAACAATTGGAAATTTCCCGGCAGGGGAAAAATTGGGTATTTATATCCGGTCGAACTTTTTAACTTATTCTAAAATTTATCCGGAAAGCCAAATAGACAAAATTTGATACTCCGATCGAAACACCGAATCCCCAAAACAACTCCAGAAAAATTCAACTCTTGAATAAAATATTAAAAATTCCTAGAGAACTCAGCACAGCAAACTAATAATTACTGTGCAAATTTTGGTCAACGATGCAACAGTGTTGCCGCGGAGCCGCCGCGCCACGTGGGCTAAGGCCGCGGTTCCGCGGCTGTTTGATGGAATTACGACCAAAATTTTTTACCGTAATTCTTATAAAACCCTGCTTATTTTTCTGCATATTTTTAATTTGGAAAAATCCACGATTTTAGAAAAAGTACAGAGAGCAAGTTTGTGATCGGGTTACGGGTTCGTTCGGACTTCAAATTCCGTCTAGACTTCGCCTAAGGCTCGAGCTAGGCTCTGATACCACTGTAGGGTTCCTAGACATCCTAATGAGGTCTCACAAGGCATCAACCATGCCAATTTCAAAAAATCTAGGTGCCGAGAAACCCGACTACGGATCGTTGGCTAGAAATCTAGGCGAAAAGTAAACTAGTTAACAATTAACTAAGGGAATACGGAAATACAACCTTTGTAGATCCGTTTGTCCACCTCCATAGCTCCGCAACGAAGTGCCTTCGCTGTCCAAGTGAACTCCCGGGCTCTAGCGTCGGCTTCGTCGAAGAATAAGCGAGCTAGGTCGTCGATGTCCATGCCGAAGATGATCTACGTCGAGGCATCGCTAGATCAAGCTCCACCTTCACCTTGCCATGAAAACTTGTGAAGGAAACACACTCTACTACTTGGCAAGAGGTAGAGGATGATGAAATAGGAAGTGGGTTCACTTTAGAATTGGATTTCTCACTCATATGCTCAATATGCCATTGATGAAGACAAGCTTCTTCATGAAGAAGAAGAAGAGCAAGAAGAAGATAAAAGTTATGATAAGTTAATTTAGAATAGAAAAGAATAATAAACTTATCATAATTTTTACCATGGTTAGGTGTAGAGAATTAACTTAGGTTAGATCAATGGTTAGGGTCAAAAGAAGAAGACAAAATGGTTAAGTGGTCAAAGTTTCATGAAGCTTCAATAAGCTTCATGAAGAATAAAGAAAGAAAACCATTTTGTTTTTCTTCTTTTATGCTTTAATTATTTTCCAAAATGAATAAGAAAATAATTAAAAGAATATGCAAAACCCTAATCACCATCTTGACCATAGTTTTATTCTATACACTTAACCAAAAACCATGCATCATCAAGCATGATACAAGTAAGTGCACAAAACTATATCGTATATACAATGCGCACACCCGAGCGAGAAAATCCATTTAAAGTGAACCGATACTAGTTAATGCAAAGTAATATATCAAATATATAATTATGCATTAAATCATTAAATCAACACTTGACTCAATGATCCGGTCATGTCGCACACAACCGACTGGTATCATCAGTAACAACTTATCGAATCAACACTTGATCCGATAACTCGGCTATATCGCATATAACCGATCAATGTCACATCGCGAGAATCGAATACAGTATCACATACTGGTATTATTCTCGGTCCCGCACATATCTCATATGCGCTCCTATTTCGTTTCGCTTGAGCCAGGAAACCTCTGTGTAGGACTCTAAAGACTCGTCAATACGCCGACAGCAGATGATGATCATATCAAACATCCACAAGCCGCAAGCGGTCTGCTAAACGTAACGGCCACCCGGGTATTGAGCAATCTGAAGATCGACGAGCAAGCCCGCTCATACTCCAGTGAATCCAACCAGTAACACTACCGTACAGTCCGGTCTGATCGTCTGATATGTCGCATATCTCGCCTAGGGGTGGTAAACGTCAGACCCCAATAGCTCAATAAGTCGTGTCGATATGAGGTCTATAACAATTCGAGAAACTACTGGTAACACTTACCAGTAAATCTCAGCAACCCTGGCCAGGGATTTCCTGTTATAGCCAATCGAACACAGCGCAACATCAACCCCCTATACCGGGAGAGACGAATCCCCTCCTATCGCTCATTGCCTCCATGTGACTCGGGACTGTACCCAAAAACCACCATTTTGCACGCCCTCTTGGACGTGGTAAGATGGAAATCAAAGCACAGTGGGAACCACACAAGACTCTATGACGATCTCGGGTCAACAGACTACTCTGTACCAGTGTCACCAGAGAACTGCCATCTGACGTGAGGTATAATACCATCTGGGAGTTCTCGGCGAGTCCGTCCAGTGTACCCAGTCTCTACTGAGCACCCGTATATCATCTCTGATGTCAAACACCGATGGATATGGGATCATCCATCGCCCATCTGTATGGGTCGAGAAGGTATACGCTAGTCTACTCTGGTATATCGATGCCCCGTCTCGATACACCCACGACTAGGGACTTTGAAGGATGCACTTATGGACTACCATGTCCCCACTAGTATGATCCGCATCATAGTCCAGGTAGTCAAGTACAGATCCTAAGGGCTTTACCAACATGTAACAGGGAGACAATCAGTGTACCCGTTAAGGTAAAGAGCAACTAGATAGCATACTATCATGTCGAGCAAGAAAGTCCTCCCTATATATGTCCCAGCATCCACTACAATATACATTCTATGTATAGTAATGGCCTCTAGGGCATACATATAACTAACAGTCTCTTTATACTGTCTTATAGTTACGTGTTGGTAAAGCCCTTAGGATGTGTACTTGACTACCTGGACTATGATGCGGATCATACTAGTGGGGACATGGTATTCCATAAGTACATCCTTCAAGGTCCCTAGTCGTAGGTGTATCGAGACGGGGCATCGATATACTAGAGTAGACTAGCGTATACGCTTCTCGACCCATGAGATGGGCGATGGATGATCCCATATCCATTGGTGTTTAACATCAGAGATGGTATACGGGTGCTCAGTGGAGACTGGGTACACTGGACGGACTCGCCGAGAACTCCCAGATGGTATTATACCTCACGTCAGATGGCAGTTCTCTGGTGACACTTGTGCAGGTTAGTCTGTAGACCCGAGATCGTCATAGAGTCTTGTGTGATTCCCACTGTGCTTTGATTTCCACCTTACCACGTCCATGAGGGCGTGCAAAACGGTGGTTTTTGGGTACAGTCCCGAGTCACATGGAGGCAATGAGCGATAGGAGGGGGTTTCGTCTCTCCCGGTATTGGGGGTTGATGTTGCGCTGTGCTCGATTGGCCGTAACAGGGAAGTCCCTGGCCAGGGCTGTTCAGGGATTTACTGGTAAGTGTTACCGGTAGTTTCTCGACCCGTTATGAGCCTCACATCGGCACGACTTATCGGTTATTGGGGTCTGACGTTTACCACCCCTAGACTTGATATTCGACATATCAGACGAGGAGACCGGACTGTACGGGAAGTGTTACCGGCAGGCTTTCACAGGAGTTGGAGCGGGCTTGCTTGCTGATCTTCTGATCGCTCAATACCCGGGTAGCCGTTACGTCCAGATAGTACCGCTGACGGCTTGTGGGTGCTTGATGTGATCATCACCTACTGCCGGCGTATTGACGAGTCTTTAGAGTCCTACACAGTGGTTTTTCTGGCTCAGGGGAAACGACATAGGAGCACGTATGTGATATGTGCGAGACCGAGAATAAATGCGTGTATGTGATACCGTATTCTATTCTCGCGACTTTTTGTATCGGTCAGGTTATATATGATATGACCGGGTTATCGAATCATGTGTTGATTCGATAAGTCGATACGATGGATGTTAGCCGGTTATATGAGATATGACTGAATTATTAAGTCAAGTGTTGATTTAATAATTAAGTGTATAATTGTATATTAGATATACTAATTTACATTTGCTAACACTTGTCACTTTAGGGTTTTTCTCACACGCACACTATTTTAACATGTATATGATATATGTTAAAATGTGTTATCATTTTGTATCATGGTTGATGATACACATGACTTGTGTGTATGAGACATACACCATTCTTTGAATTATGAAGGGTTAAGATTATTTAAGATAATTACAAAATTAGTGGTGTTTCGGAATGAGCATGAAGCTTGTATAAGCTTAACTTGCTTTGACAAAGTCTACTAGGTTTGTCTTTACCTTAGATTCCTTTTAACCCAACCATAATGAATTAGCTATGGTTATGGCTCTACAATGGTTAGTATATGATACTCACTCACCATGGTTACTCTTCTCACTTGATCATTATCCTCATCTCTTTCTTTTCTTCTTCTTCTTCATTTTGTGAAAAGAAAGAAAAGAAAACTAGGGTTTGATCCAAAGTGAGAAACAAATTGAGAAACAAAATTCTAAAGAGAACCTACTTCCTATTTCTCCATCCTCATCAAGACTAGCACTCTTGTATAGGGTGTTTCCTTCACTAATTCTCAAATTAGTGAAGTGGATCTTGAGTCGGAATTCCCTCGACGTAGATCATCTTCGACCTCGGAGACTTCAAGCAAAGTCGCATCCCATGCGTCGTGAAGCCATGCAAGAGCCCGGGAGAACCTTGATCGCAGCGAAGGTACTTCATTAAGGAGCTTTAGAAGCGAATGACCGATCTACAAAGGTTGTATTTCGTATTCCCTTTAGAGTAAATATGTTTACTTGCTAATAGTTTCGCCTAAACTCTAGTTAACGATCTTGCCTAGTGTTATTCGGCACATAAAAATTTAATTTTGGCATGGTCGATGCCTTGTAGAGCCTCGTTAGTGTGCCTAGTAACCCTACAGTGGTATCAGAGCCTAGCTAGAGCCTTAGGCAATATGTTAACGAAGTTAAAACTCCGAAAGAACCCGATACGTTCAAATTTACCCCCTCTCTGGACAATTTTTGAAATCTGGCATTTTTCCGGATTAAAAATATCTAAAAAAATCAGCAGGGTTTTATAAGAATTATCGTGCAAAACGAGGACCTGAATCTAAAAGTTGACCGCCGTTCCGCGGCAAATCCCTGCTTGTGCCGCGGAACCGCGGCAATATGGTGACGGTTGGATCTTTTTTCTGCACAGTAATTCTAGATTCTGTGATTTTTTTTTTCTGGGTATTTTTAATTTGACTCAAGTGTTGAGTTTTCAGGGGTTTCATTTTTGTAATTGTCGATTCGATCGGAGAATTTAATTTTGTTTTGTTATTCCGGATAATTTAGAAAGTATTAAAATGTTCGAACGGATATCATTAACTCAATTCTTCCCGGCACGAAAAACATTCAAGTGTTGAATTTTTCTCGGGTTTAATTATTTCGGAAAAACGTGCAAGAATGTGACGGACCCTCTAGAAGACTACAAACCTTAACTCGATTATGTGACCGTCTTGAACTGCCCTTTGAACCTTAGGGTTTGGGGCAATACGGCGTGCCACATGTGAGGCGTTGGCCTGACCCTTCTACGGCTGAACCGTTGCTACTATGACGTATTATGGAATCTTTAAATTCCGCTCAAGTGTTGAGCTATTATGGAAATCTTGAGTATTTGACTATTCGATCGGAAAGTTTAATACTGTCTATTTATCTGGAATGTGATACAATATGTGGAATTCACACGGTTAGGCATGAAATGCGAAATATGTGATATTTCGGATTTACGATGTCTAAAGAGATTGTGGATTCCAAATGTTGTAGTTTTACACGGTTTCATTGCTATATGTCAACGACAATTGGAATGTACATATTTACTTACGTTGATGACATGTGATGTTCTGTGTTGCTGGATATGTTATATTGGATCGTCGCGTTCTGAATAGCCGGGGGTTTTATGTGAGATGAGAGTTTTTATTTTCATTCATGTAAAATTTAAATGTATGTAATATTCTTTTATTGGGGCACTTCCAGGTTGTGGAAGTTGTCACCGTTGTTGTATATTATTTACTTTTCCGCACTAGGATAGACCCAAGGAGGAGAGGACAAGTAACCGGGTTCTAGGGTCCAGTGGGAGACCAACTCGAGGAGTCGAGTCCGGGTCTCCTAACTCTAGAATTAGAAGGGTTTCTTGCCGCTCTCGTAGGGGTCTAGGGGTGTGGGTTTGGCTATTCATCGCGACCGTGGAATCCGTGTTTTATATAGGCTCAAAATAAAACACGGATGTCCTAGTATATCCAATATTTCATATGTTTCTTCTGCTGCGATATCTGTGATGTGATCATTTGATGTTCTGTGATAAATACTGTATATAGTATATATGATATATTATATAGGCGTTACTTATGTTTTACACCCGCGCTAGCCCTACCCTGCTCTGCCGTTAGTTACCTAACCTAACGGTGCACGAGGGGACATCGAGGCGAATGCTGATGGCATAAGTGTATGTCGTATTTATCTGTGATGTTTAGGTGACTTAAATGATGGGACTTCATTAATGTGATTAATGAAAGAAAAGAAACCTAAAAGATGTTGTAGAATCAAATTTTCAAATAAAAGGGTAGGTACAGTTTTGCTTTGCATAGCGGTATATATGATATACCCTGCACCTTATTCGATGGGGAAAGAACCGAGATCCCTTCACCGGGAGTGACCTCGTTAGCAAAACTGGCAGATGCTACAACACTCGGTTTGACTTTTGAATGCTTTTGGAGTTTTTCTTTGCATAGCGGTATATATGATATACCCTGCACCTTATTCCATAAGGAAAGAGCCGAGATCCCTTCACCGGGAGTGACCTCTTTAGCAAAACTAATAAAAGCCTTAAAATCACTCCATTTCAAAATTCATGCGATTCTACGATGATATCAAGTTCATTACGCAATAGGTTTTCAGAAAAACCTGCGTAGCCCTCCGTCATTTCAGATAAAGACTAGTTAGTATTCGTGCTACGTTTGTTGACTATGTTAAGGCGTAGTGTGCCGTAGCTAATTAGTACTTATCTGCTAAAACATGAGATGTGATTGGTTTAGAGTAGTTGTACGACTTTGTTGACTATGTTAAAGTCGTGCAGGTGGGTTTAATTCAAACGGGAAATGACGGGCTGAACTTGACTAGCAATTATGATTTGTTGACTATGTTAAGGTCATAAATTGCTAGGGGCAAAATTTTATCGGGAATTTCAAGTGTTGAGATTTGCAATGAGATTGCATACCTTCTATGAGATAGTTGGATCCCGATACCCACTGCGAGTAATTGTTACTCCCGGGTGAGTTTTACACAGGACAATTAACCGATCAAGTAGGTGTCTAGAAAGGTGTCAACGGGGTTACGCCTCTGGGAAAACGAGGTTTAGTATAATTAGGTCCGTGCGAGAGCACGGGGAACCTCCCTCAAAGTACCGACACTGGCCTGGCTGAAAGATTGGCGAAGTTGTACGGTGTAATTAATCCCGGCTAGTCTTTCCTTTTAGGGTTTGAAGGAAGATTTGATAAAAACAGTGGGAGCCATCCTGATTAGATAAGATAATAACAAATCTGATCTTGCAAGAGCATAGGCTAAAGTGTTTTCTTCTCTCTCTCTCAAGGTAGCGACCATATCATGCCTTAATAAAGATAATAATATGGATGTATTGACCGAACCCGCATGTTATACTGTGCTGGGGAACGTTGGTTCCGTTCTTTCTTATAAGAGTTATAAGACTGATCAGGATATAGGGGAATACCAGGATTCCCATGCCACCCGAATGAAGAAAGTACATGTTGATGCATTTTCTTCGGATGTGTTCGTTACTGAGAACTGTTTCTCTATTTGCTCTACGTCCTGGGTATTGGATACCGGGTCAGGATCCCATATATGTAATCAGTTACATGGGCTTAGGAAAGGTAGAGAACTTGGAGAAGGTGATAAAGACATAATGGTTAGAAATGGTGCAATTGTTGCAGCTAAAACCGTCGGGGAATATCACCTTGTATTGCCAACTGGGAATACATTGATTCTGAACGAATGCTATTACATGCCGAACCTGATATGCAACATTATATCGGTTTCTTTGTTGAGTAAAGAGGGATATAATTTTGTATTACAGGATAATGTTATGAACATTTTCCTTAACCAAAAGTTGTTTGGATCAGGCACGTTGTGCAATGGCATTTATGTTCTAAATCAATCAACAGTTCTTAGCATAACAAACACACACAAGAGGAAGAGTTCAGAACTGAACGAATCCTTCTTATGGCATTGTAGACTCGGTCATATAAATGCGACACGGCTAGCAAAGTTGCATAAGGATGGATACTTGAAACCGTTCGAATTTTCATCTTATGACACTTGCCAGTCATGTCTCAAAGGCAAGATGACAAAAACTCCGTTTACGGGACACGGAGAAAGAGTTACCAAACTCTTGGGACTGATACATAGTGATGTATGCGGTCCCATGTCTACACATGCCAGGGATGGTTCTTCGTACTTCATTACATTTTCTGACGATCTCTCTTGATTCGGATATGTGTTCCTGATGAAACACAAATCAGAAGCTTTTGAGAAATTTAGAGAATATAAACAAGAAGTCGAGAACCAAACCGGAAAAAGTATTAAAATCCTACGATCTGATCGAGGAGGTGAATACTTGAGCAATGAATTCCTGGACTTCCTAAAAGAGAATGGGATTCTCTCTCAGCTGACTCCTCCATATACACCACAGCACAACGGTGTATCGGAACGGAGGAATCGCACCCTATTAGATATGGTGCGCTCGATGATGAGTACAGCTGAGTTACCTATTTCCTTCTGGGGTTATGCGCTTGGGACAGCAGCATACCTATTGAATCAAGTTCCGTCTAAATCTGTACCTACCACACCATATGAGATATGGTGTGGGAAGAGACCATATTTTAAACGAGTTAAGATATCGGGTTGTCCGGCCTATGTCAAAAGGCAAAATCCAGACAAACTCGAGGCACGGTCAGTTCTTTGCAAGTTTGTGGGATATCCTAAGAATTCCCAAGGATATTTTTTCTACCACACTGAAGAACAAAAAGTGTTTGTTTCTCAATATGCCACCTTTTTGGAAAAGGAATTTCTTGTAAAAGAAATTAGTGGCAAAGTGGTAAGCTGGAAGAGGTTCCAGATACACAAACTACAACTGAAGATTTAGTGGAACCAGAGGATTCGGTAGTTCCCAACGAACCTCAGCCTCTCTGCCGATCTAGTAGGGTTCCTCACCCACCTGAGAGATACTACGGTTGTCTCATGGATGGTGGGAGCGAGGATTGCATTATGGTTGATGATGACCTAACTAGCTTCGAGCAGGCCATCACGAGTGGAGACACAGTGAAATGGCTGGATGCAATGCGGTCCGAGATGGAATCCATGTACCACAACAAAGTGTGGACTTTGGTAGTTGCTCCTGAAGGGGTAAAAGCCATTGGGAGCAAGTGGATCTTCAAGAAAAAACTTGGTGTAGATGGGAAAGTGGAGACTTTCAAAGCTAGACTCGTTGCAAAAGGTTTTCGTCAAAGACCAGGTATGGACTATGACGAAACCTTTTCTCCAGTGGCTATGCTTAAATCTATCCGGATAATGCTTGCCATCGCTGCATATCATGAGTACGAAATCTGGCAAATGGATGTTAAGACCGCCTTTCCAAACGGTGATTTAGAAGAGTGCGTGTACATGACTCAGCCAGAGGGCTTCGTAGACAGTGGGAGCAGCGGGAAGGTGTGCAAGCTGCTTAAATCCATTTATGGATTGAAGCAAGCATCGCGGAGTTGGAACATCTGCTTTGACGTCGTTATCAAAGAATTTGATTTCGTCAAAACGTAGATGAACCTTGTATCTACAAGAAGGTGGCAGAGAGTAAGGTTGTCTTTCTCGTATTGTACGTGGACGACATACTCTTGATAGGAAATGACATTCCTATGCTGCTATCGGTGAAGCTCTTCTTATCACAAAGATTCTCAATGAAAGATCTTGGTGATGCCTCTCGCATATTGGGGATTAGGATCTATAGAGATAGATCTAAAAGGATAATAGGATTGTCCCAGTCCAGGTACATTGACACCATACTAAAGAGGTTTAGTATGGAAGAGTCCAAACGTGGGTTTTTACCACGATCTCAGGGCTCACTCTCTCCAAAGAGATGTCTCCCAAGGCTGATTTGGAGAGAGCTCGCATGCAAGGGATACCCTATGCTTCGGCAGTAGGCTCTATCATGTACGCGATGCTATGTACCAGATCTGATGTAGCATACTCACTAAGTGTAGTGAGTAGGTATCAAGCTGATCCTGGATAGAGTCACTGGACAGCTGTGAAGAGCATTCTCAAGTACTTGCGAAGGACTAAAGAGATGCTCTTGGTGTATGGTAACGGAGAACTCCAAGTGGAGTCCTTTACCGATTCGAGCTTCCAGAGTGATAAGGACGACTCTAAGTCGCAGTCGGGATTTGCCTTTACCCTTTATGGAGGGGCGGTTAGCTCGAAGAGTTCCAAGCAGGAAACCATGGCAGATTCGACGATGTAGGCTGAATACATCGCTGCCAACGATGCTGCCAAAGAGGCTGTCTGGATCAAGAAGTTCATTACTGAACTTGGGGTGGTTCCATCCATTGAGCATCCAATACCTTTGTATTGCGATAACAATGGAGCGGTGGCTTTGGCCAAGGAACCCAGGTCCCAATCAGCGATCCAGGCATATTCTGAGGCGGTATCACCTGATACGGGAGATAGTTGATCGCCGGGAGATCAAGGTCTGGAGGGTTGACACGAAGAATAACACAGCGGATCCACTCACGAAGGCCATTCCCCAAACACAGTTTGAGAGACTCTTCGGGTTGCTCGGTATGCGATACTACAGCAGCTGGCCCTAGTGCAAGTGGGAGATTGTTAGTTGTATGTATGCCCTAGAGGCCAGTATTGTACAGATGATGTATATTATATTGGATGCTTGGACATGTATAGAGAGGACTTTCTTGCTCGTCATGATAGTATGCTATCTGGTTGCTCTTTACTTTAACATGTATACTTGTCTTTTTATACTGTCTTATAGTTACGTGTTGGTAAAGCCCTTAGGATGTGTACTTGACTACCTGGACAATGATGCGGATCATACTAGTGGGGACATGGCAGTCCATAAGTACATCCTTCAAGGTCCCTAGTCGTAGGTGTATCGAGACGGGGCATCGATATACCAGAGTAGACTATCGTATACGCTTCTCGACCCATGAGATGGGCGATGGATGATCCCATATCATTGGTGTTTGACATCAGAGATGGTATACGGGTGCTCAGTGGAGACTGGGTACACTGGACGGACTCGCCGAGAACTCCCAGATGGTATTATACCTCACATCAGATGGCAGTTCTCTGGTGACACTTGTGCAGGTTAGTCTGTAGACCCGAGATCGTCATACAGTCTTGTATGATTCCCACTGTGCTTTGATTTCCACCTTACCACGTCCATGAGGGCGTGCAAAACGGTGGTTTTTGGGTACAGTCCCGAGTCACATGGAGGCAATGAGCGATAGGAGGGGATTTCGTCTCTCCCGGTATCGGGGATTTATGTTGCGCTGTGCTCGATTGGCCGTAACAGGGAAGTCCCTGGCCAGGGCTGTTCAGAGAATTACTGGTAAGTGTTACCAGTAGCTTCTCGACCCGTTATGAGCCTCACATCGGCACGACTTATCGGTTATTGGGGTCTGACATTTACCACCCCTAGACTTGATATGCGACATATCAGACGAGGAGACCGGACTGTACGGGAAGTGTTACCGGCAGGCTTTCACAGGAGTTGGAGCGGGCTTGCTTGCTGATCTTCTGATCTCTCAATACCCGGGTAGCCGTTACATCCAGCTAGTACCGCTGACGGCTTGTGGGTGCGTGATGTGATCATCACCTACTGCCGGCGTGTTGATGAGTCTTTAGAGTTCTACACAGAGGTTTTACTGGCTCAGGCAAAACGAAATAGGAGCACGTATGTGATATGCGCGAGACCGAGAATAAATGTGTAAGTCCATGCTACCTCTCCCGGTACTTTCAGGCATGCGGAATTTGGTGAAAAACAATTTTCTTAGAGGTAGTAACTTGGACTCAAAACCGGATCTTTGTTAAACATCTAACTAACAACCTAACTACGAATTGCTAACTACTCGGTTAGGGGGTTATACCTTTCTTTTTCTCGAACTCCTTCATCTTCAAGCTTCGATGGTCGTCCGAATCGGCTTCTCCCCGTCGTCTGCTTGCGCCGAAGATGGATCCACCTGAAAGCTTCAACATTTGGCTCCTTCTTCGAACTTTGAAGAAACTAGTTCACTCGGTTTGCTAAACCGTATGAACTAGAGTGAGTAGAGAAGAGTTTGTATGGGATTTTATCTATGGTTCTTGGTTCTCAACTCATGAGACAAGTGAACCATAGACTCAAAAGAGGGAGAGCAAGAGGGGGAAGATGAGAGCTCAAGAACAAGAGAGAGAATGAGCATGAAAGAATGAGAGAAGACTTTTCTCATTTTGCTCTCATAATCCATAAACATCATCACAAAAATAATAATCAAGTATTGTGTAAAATGGTTCAAGTCAAAATGGCTAAATCATTTCATGCACTCATTTCTCACAAAAGAAACAAGCAAGTAAAAAGTCTTTGCCATGAAATGATAGCCATTGTCATCATGATGGTCAACTAGTCCAACCTAGTCAACCGGTCAACAAAGTCAACAAGTCAACAAAGTCAACCCCTCAACAACCATGTAACCACAATACTTAATTAATATTATTGTTAATCACATATCATATTCTCATTAGGGTTGAGCAAAAAGTCAATAGTCAACAGTCAACGGTCAACAACCCTAATGAGAATCCTCTGCCTCTGTCTCTCCGTCAACTGTGCATACACACCGGCATCCGCGTTCCGAGGAACACGAATACATACTGGATAAAACCAATCCCAAAGGTACACTAGGATCTGGCTTAAACCAAAGCCCGCTAGTGTGAACTTTCCGGACACTATACGTGCACAAGTGCACGGATATGACCGAACCCTGTCGCAAAACCATGCGACCTGTCGCAAAACCATGCGACCTCTACTCTTTTGCCTAAAGGCGAATAGCTTTCTGTGTGGGACTCTAAAGACTCGACACTACGCTGGCTGTGGGTTTAACCACAGACCACAAGCGGCACTAGCTGTGCATAACGGTCCCCAGGTAGATGCCGACAAGAAGACTGACGAGGCGAAACCCATCTGAACTCCTACTGAGCCTGAATGTGACATTCTCCGTACAGTTTGTTCTGTTACGTCTGATACATCGCATGGCGGGCCTAGGGGGCGGTAAACGTCAGTCCCCCAATAGCGGTACAAGTCGTGTCGGAGTGAAGCCCAAAACACCCTGAGATAACACTGGAAGCCTACCAGTATATCTCGTTGGCCCTGGCTAGGGACTACTCGTGTAATGGCTCTCCTAGACACAGCGCGATGTCAACCCCCAATACCGGGAGAGACGAATCCTGTCTAACCGTCACTGCCTCCAAGTGCTTCGGGACTGCACCCAACTACCACCTGTTTGCACGACTCCTTTGAGCCGTGGTAGGGTAGTAATCAAAGTACAGTGGGAACACACTCGAGGCGAATTGACAGTGTCAAGTCAGCGGACTAAGCTGTACTCATGTCACCTGGGAACTGATAACTGACGATAGGCATAATACCAACTAGTCAGTTCCCGACGAGTCCTGTCCAGTGTACTCGTAACCCAACGAGCACCCGCATACTATCTCAAGTACGACGTACCGACGGCTGTGGGACAGACCGTCTCCCACACTGGGATGAGAAGCGCATGCGCTAGTCTACTCCGGAGTATCGATGCCCTGTCTCGATAGTCCTGCGACCAGGGACCTGCATAAGGATGTGCTTATAGATTACCCAGCCCCACTAGTGTGACTGCCATCACAACGCTGGTAATCAAGCAAAGATCCTAAGGGCTCCACTAATATGTATAGGCGATATACTAAAATAAACACATGTACACATTGAAGTAGAAACAAACCAAGTAGCATACTACTATTTTGAGCAAGATTGTATATACAAGGTGAATATCCCAAGCTTCCATTAAGTAGTATACAAACTAGTATGATACAGTAATGGCCTCTAGGGCATATACACTAACAATCTCCTACTTGCACTAAGGCCATGTACTGGCGTATCGAAGACCTATCATCTCGATCAGCCGCTCGAACTGAGTCTGGGGCAAGGCCTTGGTGAATGGATCTGCAGTGTTATCTTCTGAAGCGACTCTCTGAACCTCGATCTTCTGGCGATCCACGATCTCCCTGATCAGGTGATACCGCCTCAAGATGTGTCTGGATCTCTGATGGGACCTGGGTTCATTCGCTAAAGCTATAGCCCCGTTGTTGTCGCAATACAGAGGTATTGGATCAACAATGGACGGTACCACCTGAAGTTCTTTCAAGAACTTCCTCATCCAGACAGCTTCTTTAGCGGCATCAGATGCAGCGATGTATTCCGCTTCCATCGTCGAGTCTGCAACGGTTTCCTGTTTGGAACTCTTCCAACACACCGCCCCTCCATTGAGGGTAAAGACAAAACCCGACATGGACTTGGAATCATCCTTGTCACTCTGGAAGCTGGAGTCAGCAAAGGCTTCGATCTGGAGGTCTTTTCCGCCATACACCAAGAACATCTCCTTAGTCCTTCTCAGGTACTTGAGAATGTTCTTTACCGCTATCCAGTGTTTCTCCCCAGGGTTTGACTGATACCGGCTTACCACACTCAGTGCATAAGCTACATCCGGTCTGGTACACAACATCGCATACATTATAGAGCCTACCGCAGAAGCGTAGGGTATAATAGACATGCGATCCCTCTCTAAATCAGTCTTGGGAGACATCTTTTTAGAGAGGGTGATCCCGTGACAAGCCGTTAGGTTACCGCGCTTGGAATCTTCCATACTGAATCTCTTCAGTATGGTGTCGATGTACCTGGACTGTGAAAGTCCTAATATCCTCTTGGATCTATCACGATGGATCCGGATCCCCAGGATGTATGAGGCATCACCCAGGTCTTTCATGGAGAACCTGTGTGACAAGAACCCCTTGACAGATTGTAGCATAGGAATGTCATTTCCTATTAAGAGAATGTCATCCACGTACAAAACGAGGAATACTACAGTTCTCGCTACAAATCTACAATAGATGAATGGTTCATCTGGATTTTTGATAAAGCAAAATTCCTTGACCGTCTCATCAAAACAGATGTTCCAACTCCGCGATGCCTGCTTTAGTCCATAGATGGACTTAAGCAACTTGCACACCTTTCCGCTGCTCCCACTCTGAATGAAGCCCTCTGGTTGGTCCATATAGACACACTCCTCTAAATTTCCATTTAGAAAAGCGGTCTTTACGTCCATCTGCCAGATCTCATAATCGTGGAAGGCAGCAATGGCAAGAAAGATCCGAATGGATTTCAGCATAGCCACTGGAGAAAAGGTTTCGTCATAGTCTAAACCAGGTCTTTGACGAAAACCCTTCGCAACAAGTCTAGCTTTATAGGTCTCAACCTGTCCATCTACACCAATCTTCCTTTTGAAGATCCACTTGCATCCTACGGGTTTTACCCCGTCTGGCGCAATGTCCAACGTCCATACTTTGTTGGTGTACATGGACTCCATTTCGGTCCGCATTGCATCCGGCCATTTTACCGAGTCAACGCTCTGAACGGCCTGCTGGAAGCTAGTAGGCTCATCATAATCTATGATGCAATCCTCTCTATCCCCGTCTATGAGAAAACCGTAGTATCTCTCGGGCGGATGAGACTGCCTACTACTCCTGCGGAGCGGCGTAGGAATGTCCTGTTCTTTTGAACCATCTGGTTCCACTAAGCTTTCAGTAATAGCTCGTGGTTCTGGAATTTCTTCCAGTTCTACTGCGCTCCCACTTATCTGGGTTTCTAAAAACTCAGTTTCCAAGAAGTAGGCATGACGAGAAACAAGAACCTTTTGTTCCTCTTCGCAGTAGAAGAAATATCCCTTGGAGTTCTTTGGATATCCCACGAACTTACACTGTACTGAGCGTGCCTCGAGCTTGTACGCATGCTGCTTTTTAACAAAAGCTGGACATCCCCATGTCTTAATGTGATTAAGATGGGGCCTCTTCCCACACCACATCTCATATGGTGTGGTAGGCACAGTCTTAGTGGAAACTCGGTTCAAAAGGTACGCAGCTGATTCTAGCGCATACCCCCAGAATGATCGCGGTAACTCAGCGTTACTCATCATGGACCGTACCATATCCAATAGGGTTCGGTTCCGTCTCTCCGATACACCGTTATGTTGCGGAGTGTATGGAGGAGTAAGCTGAGAGAGCATTCCGTTCTCTTTTAAATAGTCCAGGAACTCGGCACTCAAGTATTCACCACCTCGATCCGATCTTAGAATCTTGATACTTTTGCCGGTCTGTTTTTCTACTTCATTCTTATATTCCAGGAACTTTCCAAAGGCTTCGGACTTATGTTTCATTAAGAAGATATAACCGTACCTCGAAAAGTCATCCGTAAAAGTATTGAAGTAAGAATAACCGCTTCGCGCATGTGTAGACATTGGACCGCACACGTCGCTGTGTACGAGTCCCAAGAGCTCGCTCGCTCTTACTCCGTGTCCAGTGAACGGAGTCTTTGTCATCTTTCCTTTGAGACAGGATTGACAAGTGGCATACGATTGATATTCGAACGCATTCAAATATCCTTCTGTATGTAACTTCGTCAACGTTCTCTCATTGATGTGACCCAGTCTACAATGCCACAAGAAAGTCTGGTTTATTTCCGGAGAATTTCTTTTGTGTGTATTCTGGACATTGAAAATCTGTGGTTGGTTCAATACGTATATACCATTGCTTAATGTACCTGACCCAATCAAAACTTGATTAAGGTGAATGTTTACAACATTACTTACAAACGCAAATTCATAACCTTCTTTAGGAACTAAAGATACAGAAATGATATTACAAGTTGCGTTGGGTACAAAAAAGAAATTACGCAAAACCAAAACATGTCCATCTGACATTCCCACGTGATAGTCCCCCACGGCTTTAGCATCCATGCTAGCTCCGTTCGCAACTCTGAGGGTCATGTCACCTGCATTCAAAACACTACGGTTTCTCAATGCCAGCAAAGAATTACAGATATGAGATCCTGATCCGGTATCCAATACCCAGGAAGTAGAGTTTATTGAAAGACAGTTTTCAATAACATACAAACCTGAAGCTGAAACTGCAACCTGCTTCAATTCCTGTGTTCTGGCCTTCCAGGCCCTGCAATCATTCTTCCAGTGTCCTTTCTTATGACAATAGAAGCATTCTTCCTTATCCACAAGCTTCCCCGCTTTCTTTGTTACTTTAGCTTTTCCCTTCGTATCCACTTTACTAACACCGCCCCTTGGTTTGGTGGGGGTTTTCTTCTTCTTTCCCTTGGCTTTCGCCTTGGACCTAGAAGAAGATGATCCTCCTACAAACAAAGTGGATGTTTCCCTACCTTTCTGTAGGGTGCCCTCTGCGCTCCTCAGCATGTTGAGGAGCTCTGAAAGTTCAACTTCTTTTTCTTGTAAGTTGAAGTTCAGTATAAACTGGGCGTAAGTGGAAGGAAGGGACTGGAGAACTAAGTCCGTATAGAGCTCACTCTCCAATATGGTCCCTAGGTCCGCGAGCTCCTCAATGTAGCCGATCATCTTAAGCACGTGTTCTGCTACTGATGATCCGACGGCCATCCTTGCCGAAAATAACTTTTTCGACGCTTCGTATCTTGCGATACGAGATTGCTCTCCATATAGTTCTTTTGTATGAAGAAATATGGATTCCAAGTCCATATTCTCGTGCCTCCTCTGATGTTCATTGTCCATAGAGGCAAGTATGAGGCACTTGGCCTTCGCGCTATCAATCTCCCAAGTCTTATGGATTTCCTTATCCGCGACGCTGGAAGTGGGACCAGGGACAGGGGGAGCTTTGGTGGTAAGAAGATACCCCAGCTTGTCGTAAGTGATTGCCATCTTGACATTCCTGAGCCAATCTTTGTAGTTTGGCCCTGTCAGTATGTTTTTATCTAGAAGTAACTTAAGTCCAGTCATGTCGATTGGTCGATGCAATTAGGAGAGAGAAGAAACACTCAGCTTGATGCTCTTGCAAGTTTAGAGTGGTTTTTAGTTTGTCTAAATAGGATGGCTCCCACTGTTTCTCGAATCCCTCCTCAAACCATAAAGGAAGAATTAGTCGGGATCAATCCCATCGCACAATACTTGCTTAACCGTTCAGCCAGGCCAGTGTCGGTACTTTGAGGGAGGTTTTCCAACGCTTTCGCGAAGTTCCTTAATTAAATAACCTCTTTTCCCTGGGGGCGTAGCCCCGCTAACACCTTTCCAGACACCTACTTGGTTTATAGCATTGATCGTTAAGTGAGAAATTTCCCGAGGAGTAGCATATACTCACAGTAGGATCGGGATCCAAATATCATCGCGTGACGAAACTGAAGGAATCCTACCAGAATCATCACACTCCAAATGGTATGCAGCGCTAGCAAGTTTCAGTACTTATGAAACTCCCGATGCGGATTTTTGCCCCATGCTCTTATGACCTTGACTTTGGCCAACAAATCATAAGTCACATGTCAAGTTCTACCCGTCGTTCTCCAGGTTAATTTGAATCCACCCGTACCTACCCTTGACTTTGGCCAACAAGGCAGTACGACTGTTTCAAACCAACGCATCTATCTATGCTGCACATGAATACCCAATAGCTACCAATCACTATGCCTTGACTTTGGCCAACAAACACGGCTTGAATACTATTGACTATTCATGTGAAACGACGGAGGGCTACGAATGGTTTTGGCGAAACCGTGAACGTAGAGAACTTGATATAATCGATGGAACGAGATAGCTTTTAAAAGGAGTGGCTCAAACTCCGCATTTTAAAAGTTTGTTTTGAAAAGAACCGAGTGGTTTTTCGAAAGTGTTCTAACGATTTTAACTTGGTTTATTTTCTTGCATTAGTTCTTTTAATGCGTGATATTCTTGCATTAGTTCTTTTAATGCGTCCCATCATTTAATCCTACCATTGCAGAAAACAACCAAAATATGACGTACGCTTATGCCATTCGCATTCGCCACGGGGCCCCGTCATTACCCGTTAGGTTACTTAACTAACGACAGAGCGGGGGCTAGGCTAGCGCGGCTGTAAAACATAAGCAACGCCTAAATAATATCATATATAGATATACTGCAATGATAGCCATTTCAGATCACAGATGAACACATTGGATATACTAGGAATCCGCAATTCGTACGAGCCTGTAACGAAAAGCAGATTACACGGTCGCGGTGAATAGCCAAAACCCTACCCAAGACCCCTACGGGTGCGGCAAACTACCCGCCAAGTACCCGAAGCGAAGCAACCTCCCTCAACTCCGTGAGTAGGCCACTCGGCACTTCGGCATACCCGGTAGTTTGTGCACCCCCTCCATGGGTCTATCCTAGGAGCAAAAACAGTAAAAAGAAATTATACAATGACGGCTACAACCCCGACCCGGTTGTGCGGCCATACAAATAATTATTACATCAATTTACAAATTTACATGAATTGAAAGAAAAGAAAACTCTCGTCTCACAACCCCCGGCTATTCACCCGCGACAATCCAACATATTCATATACACATTCCAATAACATTACAGATCACAGATTTGTATAACCCCCACTAATCGACATATAGCGATTAGCAGACGTTCAATACAAATATCACATCACAGAAAAACCCGTCAGCTTAAGTCTTTTAGAAGTTCGATCAAAAATCAGGACCCCAAAAATAAAATTTTCATTCTGGAAAATCTGGGCAGAAAATATATATTCCAAAAATCCCAAAACAACCCCAGAAAAACACTGTACCAAACTTGGACCTCGGCCGAGTCAACTCGGCCGCGGATCCGCGGCGGTAGCGTGCTCCAGCCGCGTTTCCGCGGCGCTTTGACTCGATCGTTGGACCAAATTTGGTGGGTGATCACACAAAAGCATGAGCCGATTTTTAAGATAAAATTTATCAATTTTTGAACGGAAAAAAAATCGGTAGAAACTTATCATATCGGGTTCGTTTTGCGACTTTTTCTTTGATCGATCTTCAAGCTACTTTGCTAACATGTTAGATAGAGTTTAACTAGGCTCTGATACCACTGTAAGTCCATGCTACCTCTCCCGGTACTTTCGGGCATGCGGAATTTGGTGGAAAACAATTTTCTTAGAGGTGGTAACATGGACTCAAAACCGGATCTTTGTTAAACATCTAACTAACAACCTGACTACGAGTTGCTAACTGCTCGGTTAGGGGGTTATACCTTTCTTTTTCTCGAACTCCTTCGTCTTCAAGCATCGATGGTCGTCCGAATCGGCTTCTACCCGTCGTCTCCTTGCGCCGAAGATGGATCCACCTGAAAGCTTCAACATTTGGCTCCTTCTTCGAACTTTGAAGAAACTAGTTCACTCGGTTTGCTAAACCTTGTGAACTAGAGTGAGTAGAGAAGAGTTTGTATGGGATTTTATCTATGGTTCTTGGTTCTCAACTCATGAGACAAGTGAACCATAGACTCAAGAGAGGGAGAGCAAGAGGAGGAAGATGAGAGCTCAAGAACAAGAGAGAGAATGAGCATGAAAGAATGAGAGAAGACTTTTCTCATTTGGCTCTCATAATCCATAAACATCATCACAAAAATAATAATCAAGTATTGTGTAAAATGGTTCAAGTCAAAATGGCTAAATCATTTCATGCACTCATTTCTCACAAAAGAAACAAGCAAGTAAAAAGTCTTTGCCATGAAATGATAGCCATTGTCATCATGATGGTCAACTAGTCCAACCTAGTCAACCGGTCAAGAAAGTCAACAAGTCAACAAAGTCAACCCCTCAACAACCATGTCACCACAATACTTAATTAATATTATTGTTAATCACATATCATATTCTCATTAGGGTTGAGCAAAAAGTCAATAGTCAACAGTCAACGGTCAACAACCCTAATGAGAATCTCTGCCTCTGTCTCTCCGTCAACTGTGCATACACACCCGCATCCGCGTTCCGAGGAACACGAATACATACTGGATAAAACCAATCCCAAAGGTATACTAGGATCTGGCTTAAACCAAAGACCGCTAGTGTGAACTGTCCGGACACTATACGTGCACAAGTGGACGGATGTGACCGAACCCTGTCGCAAAACCATGCGACCTATCGCAAAACCATGCGACCTGTCGCAAAACCATACGACCTCTACTCTTTTGCCTAAAGGCGAATAGCTTTCTGTGTGGGACTCTAAAGAATCGACACTACGCTGGCAGTGGGTTTAACCACAGACCGCAAGCGGCACTAGCTGTGCGTAACGGTCCCCAGGTAGATGCCGACAAGAAGACTGACGAGGCGAAACCCAACTGAACTCCTACTGAGCCTGAATGTGACATTCTCCATGCAGTCCGGTCTGTTCGTCTGATACATCGCATGGCGGGCCTAGGGGGCGGTAAACGTCAGTCCCCCAATAGCGGTACAAGTCGTGTCGGAGTGAAGCCCAAAACACCCTGAGATAACACTGGAAGCCTACAAGTATATCTCGTTTGCCCTGGCCAGGGACTACTCGTGTAATGGCTCTCCTAGACACAGCGCGATGTCAACCCCCAATACCGGGAGAGACGAATCCTGTCTAACCGTCACTGCCTCCAATTGCTTCGGGACTGCACCCAACTACCACCTGTTTGCATGACTCCTTTGAGCCGTGGTAGGGTAGTAATCAAAGTACAGTGGGAACACACTCGAGGCGAAGTGACAGTGTAAAGTCAGCGGACTAAGTTGTACTCATGTCACCTGGGAACTGATAACTGACGATAGGCAGAATACCAACTAGTCAGTTCCCGACGAGTCCTGTCCAGTGTACTCGTAACCCAACGAGCACCCGCATACTATCTCAAGTACGACGTACCGACGGCTGTGGGACAGACCGTCTCCCACACTGGGATGAGAAGCGCATGCGCTATTCTACTCCGGAGTATCGATGCCCTGTCTCGATAGTCCTGCGACTAGGGACCTACATAAGGATGTGCTTATAGATTACCCAGCCCCACTAGTGTGACTGCTATCACAACGCTGGTAATCAAGCAAAGATCCTAAGGGCTCCACTAATGTGTATTGGCGATATACTAAAATAAACACATGTACACATTGAAGTAGAAACAAACCAAGTAGCATACTACTATTTTGAGCAAGATTGTATATACAAGGTGAATATCCCAAGCTTCCATTAAGTAATATACAAACTAGTATGATACAGTAATGGCCTCTAGGGAATATACACTAACAAAATGCGTGTTTGTGATACCGTATTCTATTCTCGCGACTTTTTGTATCGGTCAGGTTATATATGATATGACCGGGTTACCGAATCAAGTGTTGATTCGATAAGTCGATACGATGGATGTTAGCCAGTTATATGAGATATGACCGGATTATTAAGTCAAGTGTTGATTTAATAATTAAGTGTATAATTGTATATTAGATATACTAATTTACATTTGCTAACACTTGTTCACTTTAGGGTTTTCTCTCATGCACACTATTTTAACATGTATATGATATATGTTAAAATGTGTTATCATTTTGTATCATGGTTGATGATACACATGACTTGTGTGTATGAGACATACACCATTCTATGAATTATGAAGGGTTAAGATTATTAAAAAATTAGTGAAGTTTTGGAATGAGCATGAAGCTTGTAGAAACTTAATTTGCTTTGACAAAGTCTACTAGGTTTGTCTTTACCTTAGATTCCTTTTAACCCAACCATAATGAATTAGCTATGGTTATGGCTCTACAAGGGTTAGTATATGATACTCACTCACCATGGTTACTCTTCTCACTTGATCATTATCCTCATCTCTTTCTTTTCTTCTTCTTCTTCATTTTGTGAAAAGAAAGAAAAGAAAACTAGGGTTTGATCCAAAGTGAGAAACAAAGTGAGAAACCAAATTCTAAAGAGAGCCCACTTCCTATTTCTCCATCCTCATCAAGACTAGCACTTTTGTATAGGGTGTTTCCTTCACTAATTCTCAAATTAGTGAAGTAAGAGCTTGAGTCGGAATTCCCTCGACGTAGATCATCTTCGGCCTCGGAGATTTCAAGCAAAGTCGCATCCCATGCGTCGTGAAGCCATGCAAGAGCCCGGGAGAACCGTTATCGCAGCGAAGGGACTTCATCAAGGAGCTTTAGAAGCGAAGGACCGATCTACAAAGGTTGTATTTCGTATTCCCTTTAGAGTAAAGATATTTACTTGCTAATAGTTTCGCTTAAACTCTAGTTAACGATCTTGCTTAGTGTTATTCGGCACATAAAAATTTAATTTTGGCATGGTCGATGCCTTGTAGAGCCTCGTTAGTGTGCCTAGTAACCCTACACGATCGTCGTCGATGTATAGCAACGAAAACCGGCAATACAACTACATACTACACTTACGGTCACAGAAAAGAAAGTGTAAAACTACAATATTTGGAATCCACAATCATTTTGGACATCGTAAATCCGAAATATCACATACTTCGCATTTCATGCCTAATTCTATGAATTCCACATATTGTATCACATTCCAGATAAACAGACAGTATTAAACTTTTCGAACAGATAATCAAATACCCAAAATTTCCCAAATTGCTCAACACTTGAGCGGAGTTCAAATAATCCGGAATGAGTCACAGTAGTAGCGGTCCGGCCGTAGAAGGGTCAAGCCAACGCCTTACATGTGGCACGCCGTACTGCCCCAAACCCGAAGGTTCAAAAGGCAGTTCAAGACTGTAACATAATCGAGTTAAGGTTTCTTGTCTTCTAGAGGGTCCACCACAAAACTTGCACGCATTTGCGAAAGATATAAACTCGATAAAAATTCAACACTTGAAAGTTTGCCGTGCCGGGAAAAAGTGAGTTAATGATATCCGTTCGAACATTTTAACAGTTTCTAAATATCCGGAAAAACAATAACGAATTTAAAATTCCCGATCGAATCGACGATTACAAAATAAACCCCAGAATACTCAACACTTGAGTCAGATTAAAAATACCCATAAAATAGTAACCACAGAAACAAGAATTACTGTGCAAAATTACGTCCCTAATACCCTTACCCTGCCGCGGAACCGCCGCCAAAGGGGGCTAACTGCCGCGGTTCCGCGGCCATGTTAAGGAATTGGGGGCACGTTTTTCACCATAATTCTTATATTATCCTGCTGAATATTTTAGGTATTTTTAATTCTGGAAAAACCCAGTTTTTAAAAAATGTACAGAGAGGGGTTTGAAATGTCGTATTCGGGTTCGATCGGGGTTTTAACTTCGTTAACACATCGCCTAATGCTCTAGCTAGGCTCTGATACCACTGTAGGGTTCCTAGGCACACTTGTGAAGGTTCATAAAGCATCAATCATGCCCAAATATAATTTTAGATGTGCCGAACAACCCAAAGACGGGATCTTTGCAAGATTATTAGGGTTTAGTATACAAGATAACATATTTAAAGCTAAGTATGAGGGATTACAACCTTTGTAGTCTGCTCCTTCGCTTCACAAGCTCCGAGTAGAAGTCCCTTCACCGTGATCCACGATCTCCCGGACTCAAGAGAGGATCCACGACTCGAACGATCCATGCTAGCTCGAAGTGTTCCGCTTCTCCGATGATCTACGTCGAAGTTGCTATAACCTAAGCTTTCTCACTCTAAAGAGATGAACACCCTAATCTAATGGGCTAGATTAGATGAGGATGATGGAGTAGTATTTATGCTATCTTTTTAATTCACTTTCTCACAAGAAATCATCAAAAAAAGATTTTCTAATGAGCTCTCTCTCAAAAACTAAAAGAGAGAAGAAGATGAAGAATGAAAAGAATAATCCTTTTGTGATGAATAGTAGTCAAGAGTATATGATTGATTATAGAACCATGGTCAAGGATGAGAGGCTAAAACTTGTAGAGAATAAACTAGAGTTAGGGTTTGGTTAGGTTAAGGATAAGGATCAACCATAATATCTTAACCAAGACAAAAGAGAATCTTTCTAGAAAGAGCAAGAAAGAGCTAACCCTAATCAAACCCTAATCCCTTTTTATCATCCTTAAACATGTTTTATAATAAATCATATCATGTCACAATAATATATATCACATATATATTATATGTTTGCAACAAAAGAAAATAATACAATTAACATATATCGCATATATATCAATGTATTAATCCGGTGAGAAAATGAATTAATAAAGCGAGCCAATATTAGATAATGTAATACAATATATCATATATATCATTATACATTAAATCATCGAATCAACACTTGATCCGACGATCCGGCTATATCAAATATAACCGACTAATATATCATGTACCGATTCATCGAATCAACACTTGATCCGATGACCCGGTTCATATCTAAATATCGCGAGAATATAATACGGTATCTCATATCGCATTATCCTCGGTCCTGCACATATCACATATGTGCCTCTACTCCGTTTTTCCTGAGCCAAGAAGCCTCTGTGTAGGACTCTAAAGAATCGTCAATACTCCGGTAGCAGGTGATGATCATATCAAACACCCACAAGCTGCAAGCGGTCAGCTAAACGTAACAGCCACCCAGGTATTGAACGATCAGAAGATCAATAAGCTAGCATGTCCGTTCTCCTGTGAATCCAATCAGTAACACTCCCGTACAGTCCGGTCTGTTCGTCTGATATGTCGTATATGAAGTCTAGGGGTGGTATACGTCAGACCGCAGAAACCGATAAGTCGTGTCGATGTGAGGCTCATAACAGGTCGAGAAACTACTGGTAACACTTACCAGTATATCTCTATATCATCCCTGGCCAGGGACTTCCAGTTATAGCCAATCGAATACAGCACAACATCAACTCCCTATACCGGGAGAGACGAATCCCCTCCTATCGCTCATTGCCTCCATGTGATTCGGGAATGTACCCAAAAGCCACCGTTTTGCACGCCCACTTGGACGTGGTAAGGTGGAAATCAAAGCACAGTGGGAATCACACAAGACTCTATGACGATCTCGGGTCTACAGACTACCCTGTACCAGTGTCACCAGAGAACTGCCATCTAACGTGTGGTATATCACCATCTGGGAGTTCTCGGCGGTCCGTCCAGTGTACCCAGTCTCCACTGAGCACCCGTACACCATCTCTAATGTCAAACACCGATGGATATGGGATCATCCATCGCCCACAAATGGGTCAAGATGCGTATACGCTAGTCTACTCTTGTGTATCGATGCCCTGTCTCGATATACCCTCGACTAGGAACAGTTATAGGATGTACTCATCGAATACTATGGCCCCACTAGTATGATCTCATCATAGTCGCAGTAGTCGAGTACAGATCCTACGGGCTTTATCAACATGTGAGAGTAAGACAGTAAACCAATACAAGTCAACATGTTAAGATAAAGTGAAACCAAATAGCATACTATCATGACGAGCAAGAAAGTCCTCTCTGTATATATCCAAGCATCCATCATAATATACATCATATGTACCATAATGGCCTCTAGGGCATATACATAACTAACAATAGTAGGATAGCCAGGATCCTTACGTTTCCTCGGTAATTTGTGGGGGAAAGCCGTGTCTACAGTCTTTGCTATGAATATCTTCTTAGGCACTTGTTTCTTCCTCTTTCTAGTGCACAAGTCTTTAAGAACTTTCGCATACGCAGGGACTTGTTGGATAGCATCTAGAAGAGGGATGTTGATGTTAACCTGTTTACACATTTCAGTGATCTTCTCCATTTATGGACTCGGTCTATTTCCCCTAAACCGATTTGGGTAAGGAGCTTGGGCAATAAGGTCGGGGTCTAACAGTGGAGAAGATCGTGTGGGTGGACCTGATCCCAGAATAAAAGTGGGGATCGTCCGTGGAGAACTAGAAGAGATGGGCTGAGGTGGCGAGCCTTGTGGGAAACGAAGAATAGGCTCGCAAGAAGGTGGTGGGGTAGAAGAACTGGGGTCAGAATTAGAAGTAGAAGTAGAAGGAAAGGTCTCAGCCGGGGTATCATTAATAGATTTTTCAGTGTCATCAATCTCTTCCCCAACGTGATTGTCAAGCACTCTTCCAGATCTCAACGTGGTGATTGCATTCACATGATGTGAATAACCAGGATTGGGTAAAGGTTGAGCTGGAAGTTTCCCTTTCTCTCTTGCACTCATTTCGGCTCTTAGTTGTGCAATTTGTGCTTCCATCGATTTGATATTCTCATTTTGAGAGACAATGATCTTCATCACATTCTCGACAGAAGATTGCAAACTTGCCGTCCCTTGGATGGATTGTTTCATGAAAGTATCCAAGGTTTGTGCTATTGAAGAGGTATTATCTCTACCGGTCAATTGCAAAGAGTTTTCATGTGGTGCAAAAGTGTTGGTCGGATTTTGGAAGTTTTGTGATTGGAAGGGGTGCTGAATCAATTGAAGTGGTTGCTGTTGTGGTGGAGGGACCCTTTGGAAATTGTTTTGGTTTGGAACCGTGTTTTCAGATTGTGATTGGTTCCAAGCAAAATTAGGGTGATTCCTCCAACCCTGATTATATGTGGAAGAATATGGATCGTTTCTAGGTGTTTGAAATGCGGCATTGGTATGCTCATGACCTTGAAGTGGAGAGTTTAGTGGACATTCTTCCGTCAAATGAGAAGGATCGGAACAACATCCACATACAGTTTTGGAAAGTGATATTTGATTTAGGGCGGCGGCTAAAAATTTGTTTTCCATAGCGTCGAATTTCTTGTGTAAAGGTGAAATTTTAGCTCTAACTCCTATGGAAATATCATTGCCATCCCTAGACGATTGACTCACACCCTCCCACTGTAAAGATTTTTCAGCGAAATCTTCTAGAAATTTCCAGGCTTCCCCATCATCTTTGGTCATAAAGTTGCCTTGACACATGGTTTCAAGGGTCTGTCTTGTGTTAGGATTAATGCCCTTATATATGATTCTACAAAGTTCCCATCTAGGGATTCCGTGATGTGGACATTGGACTAACAGATCCTTGAAGCGTTCAAGACATTTTGAAAATGGTTCATTTGGAAGCTGGGTGAATTGATTTATTTCGCTACGGACTCGAGCTGTCTTATGATGTGGGTAGAATTTCTTAAGGAATGCTTTGACGGATTGTTCCCAAATTGAAATAGAATGTGCGGTAGTGTTATACAGCCACTTCTCGGCTATATCGTGCAAGGTAAATGGGAGAAGACGTAGACGCATAGCATCCATAGAAAGCTGTGAGGTACCGATCATTGCGCATACATTTTCAAATTTGGTGATAAAGGCATATGCGTCTTCAGTCTCGAGACCGTGAAATTTTGGTAGAAGGTTGATGTATTGGGGTTTTATTTCAAAATTTTCCCCGTTGGCTGGTGGAATGGAAAGACAGGTGGAAAGGGGATATCGTGTAGGATAGCACTTCTCTTAGAGAGAGATGCGAGGTGGATTCTGCGCACGAGCGGACGGCGGCAGAGTAGTGCAAAAGAAGTTCAATGGAGAATCGTCCATCGATATGGGTGTGGTGGTGGGTAAAGAAGAGGTAAATGTAGAAATACCGACTTTTGGGTCGATCAGGGGAACGCGGACTAAACGGGCACTAGAATCCCGTGTCCAGCCTATCTTGCACTAAAAAGGGTTAGTACAAGTGGCAGCGTGACTTATAATTAGGGGAAAGAATGAATGCGGTGTTTGTTTTGAAAAATAATACGGATTTTTGAAAATATGATGCAAGCACAACAAATGCAACACACAAAACCCTAATTCTAGTGGTCACCTAGGTCACAGCTTTAGACCGCTCCTAACTGCCAAAAGACAAGTCGCAGGATAAATCCCCCACTGCCTCTTTGTCTCTCTTGTGGCCAGGTAAGTGCCAGGTAAGTGGGAGGTTCTCCACTACGTAAGTAGTGGGCCTAATTAAGTAACCACTAGCCTTCGACACACTTGCCTTAGACACCACAAAAGAAACGCGGATAAGCAATGAATTACCCACGGCCTTTTTTTGTCCTAAGTGAGCGCGACGGTCCTTAGAGTCATCTCTAAATATTTTCTAGTTAATTAGGGTAAATGCGGATGCAAATTTTGCGATTTTCGGGGCTTAGGAAGGGTAATGAACTCACCACCTAATCTGGATTTGGTCTTTGCCCCTTAATGTCCGTATTAATTATGCAAACAACCACAAAAATCAAAACACACACAATTTAATTTGCTTTTGCGGCGCTGCGATTTATTTGCAATGCACAAAATGTTATTTGGAGCAGATTTTGGAGAAGATAAGAAAGTTAGAGACTCACAGAGCAAATTTGGGTGAGTGATGACGTCTCCACACGGCGGAATGCAGTGGGAGCTCGCTATTGCCGCGGAATCGCAGTGGAGTATTGGGATCACTGCACAATTTTTTCACAGAATGTCCCTGTTCACTCCCCAAGCTCTCTGGAATGATCAGAAAAAAATTTCCACAGCTCCAATGATTCCAGATTTCATCGCACAAATCACAACAACTCGTATTAGTGTTTTCCCGAATTTTGATCTAAAAATTGTAATGGAATAAATCTTTCAATTCAAAATTCAAATAAAGAACGAATTAGCGCGCGATCCACGGCAACGGCGCCATTTGATTGAATGAATTCCTCTCTTTCCGGATTGTATAAGTAACTCAAATGTTCCCCGGAAACGGCACCATTTGATTGATGATATTTTCTGATTGTGTGTGTAACTCAAATGATCCCCGGCAATGGCGGCATTTGATTGAATGAATTCCTCTCTTTCCGGATTGTGTAAGTAACTCAAATGTTCCCCGGCAACGGCGCCATTTGATTGGTCTTATTTCTCGTTGTCGGTTTAGAAAATGAATAGAATCACAACCAAAAATATTTGACCGCAATCAATAACGGTGTCAGTTTGTAGCGCATTAGTGAGTGCAGATCGTCCACAGGGATTGTGCGATTCATTCGTTTTTTGTTTTGTTTGAATTGAAAATTTAAAAGTAAAGAAAAGCGATTCAAGATTTTTATCGATGAATTTCAAGAATCACTAACTCAAATCAAGAATCGTGAAAACGATAAACATCAAGAATCAAGAAAGATAGAATTCCAATTGATTTAGGTTTCAACATTTGAAGTAAAGCTCGTTAGACTCGATTAGATCGTAGATATGATGAAGATTCAAAATTAAGATTTCTTATCCATTAACAAATTGATGCTAAATCCATGTAGATTCATCGAGGATCAAGGATCTTGCGAAGAATTAGGGTTCCTCATCCTATCCTTTATCCTTTCGATGAATCACATTCACTAGATAGCTTCTAGGAAATTGAATAATCAATCGTTGATCTCTAGATCGTGCGAAAAGAATCAAGAACGCATTCGCATCGATCTAGATCATCGATCATTCGATTTTCAAGAATTTACAATTGTTATAGGACTTAAGAAAACGTTTCAAGAATTGTCAACTTCATCATTCTACAATCATCTCAATTCCTCCACGAGCGGAGTTTTACTCAAGCATCATCACAAAGAATACATTCAAGAATTGAATATGAATCATAATGCTCGAATTGAAATATAAGCAAGTTTAAAGAATCTTCACCTTTATTTATTTCAACAATTAGTTACAACTCTCAAGAACTACAAGAGGAAGGAACTTTGATCGTCGAATCTTGCGTTGCATCGGCTCCTTGAGTCGTGGATCGGCTTGGATCTCGTGCTCCGTTGAAGTCTAGCTTCGCTTCTAAAGGTTGGTTGAAGACTTGCTCGCTAGAACTCAAAGGATCATGAATTTGAGGTTTGGATTAGGGTTAGGGTTTGGCACAAGTCGTGTCACACGACTTGTGGTTGGAAGAGATGAGAGAATGAAGAACTAACTATTGATTGAAGATTAGTTCTAGGATTTAGCCCCAAGATTGATTCGCCTTTAACCCTAGATCTGGGCTCCTATTTATAGACTTCCAAAACCCTAGATCTAGTATTCAAAATTTGAATTTCCCTCCAAAAGTTTGTTAGCTAGAGAGGCTTCTAGAAGTGATTAGTTAGGAGGGAGCTTCTAGAAATAGTTTGTTAGGAGCTTAATCAAGATTAGCTTAATTAATCATCCTTGCTGATCTGGCAGAAGCTTCGAGAATTGTCTGGAATTGGAAGTATATGAAATGAATGTGGGCCCTGAGAGAACAGTTGTGGACTGAAAATGGGGAGCTGACGTGGCTAGGCTGTCGCGGAACCGCGGCGCAAGCCGGCTCTTGCCGCGGTTCCACGGCTCTGTTGGAGCCTCAGGGCTTCAATCTTGCAGTGTTGCTTCCTTCTATCTTTGGTATTATTCTCTGATATGTTTATTCTCTGATTGCCTTTTAGATCATTGCCAGATTCCATATCCTTGAGTTGGCGTATTTTAGCATTCTTTGTTATGTAATTTTGCTCGATCTTTTTGAATTTCCTGCACAGACTTCGAAACACACGTTGCGATATGCAAGAATGATGCGGTGCTATGAAATACAGTCAATTTCCCTTATAGTGCCGATTTTAAAGTCTAACACATGCAATATGATATTTTACGACTGATTTGCTAATATGTGCAATATGAATACCGAACAACTCTAGATGAATGCAATTGATAGGGAAATTGCCGTGTTAAAGATGCGGTATTTTCGACTGATCAATGCCTCCTGCATATGGGGAATTATGATCTATAGAGATAGATCTAAAAGGATATTGGGATTGTCCCAATCCAGGTACATTGACACCATATTAAAGTGGTTTAGCATGGAAGAGTCCAAACGTGGGCTTTTACCCACGATCTCAGGGCTCACTCTCTCCAAAGAGATGTCTCCCAAGACTGATTTATAGAGAGCTCGCATGCAAGGGATACCCTATGATTCGGCTGTAGGTTCTGTCATGTATGTGATGCTATGTACCAGACCTTATGTAGCACACTCACTAAGTGTAGTGAGTAGGTATCAAGCTGATCCTAGAGAGAGTCACTGGACAGCTGTGAACAGCATTCTCAAGTACTTACGAAGGACTAAAGAGATGCTCTTGGTGTATGGTAACGGAGAACTCCAAGTGGAGTCCTTTACCGATTCGAGCTTCCAGAGTGATAATGACGACTCTAAGTCGCACTCAGGATTTGTCTTTACCCTTTACGGAGGCGCGGTTAGCTGGAAGAGTTCCAAACAGGAAACCGTGGCAGATTCGACGATGGAGGCTGAATACATCGCTGCCAACGATGCTGCCAAAGAGGCTGTCTGGATCAAGAAGTTGATTACTGTACTTGGAGTGGTTCCATCCATTGAGCATCCAATACCTTTGTATTGTGATAACAATGGAGCGGTGGCTTTGGCTAAGGAACCCAGGTCCCATCAGCGATCCAGGCATATTCTGAGGCGGTATCACCTGATCTGGGAGATAGTTGATCGCCGGGAGATCGAGGTCAGGAGGGTTGACACGAAGAACAACACAGCGGATCCACTGACGAAGGCCATTCCCCAGATACAGTTTGAGAGACTCTTCGGGATGCTTTGTATGCGATACTACAGCAGCTGGCCCTAGTGCAAGTGGGAGATTGTTAGTTGTATGTTAGTTATATGTATGCCCTAGAAGCCATTACTTTACATACGATGTATATTGTAGTGGATGCTAGGACATATATAGGGAGGACTTTCTTGCTCGACATGATAGTATGCTATCTGGTTGTACTTTATCTTAACATGTACTATGATTGTCTCTATGTTACATGTTGATAAATCCCTTAGGATATGTACTCGACTACTGAGACTATGATGAGATCATACTAGTGGGGCTACGGTAGTCGACGAGTACATCCTATAACTGTTCCAAGTCGAGGGTGTATCGAGACAGGGCATCGATACACCAGAGTAGACTAGCGTATACGCATCTTGACCCATATGATGGGCGATGGATGATCCCATATCCATTGGTGTTTGACATCAAGGATGGTGTACGGGTGCTCAGTGGAGACTGGGTACACTGTACGGACTCGCCGAGAACTCCCAGATGGTATTATACCTTACGTCAGACGGCAGTTCTCTGGTGACACTGGTACAACTTAGTCTGTTGACCCGAGATCGTCATAGAGTCTTGTGTGATTCCCACTGTGCTTTGATTTCCATCATACCACGTCCAAGTGGGCGTGCAAAAAGGTGGCTTTTGGGTACAGTCCCGAATCACATAGAGGCAATGAGCGATAGGAGGGGATTCGTCTCTCCCGGTATAGGGAGTTGATGTTGCGCTGTGTTCGATTGGCTATAACCGGAAATCCCGGGCCAGGGTTGCTGAGATTTACTGGTAAGTGTTATCAGTAGTTTCTTTAACTGTTATAGACCTCATATCGACACAACTTATCAAGCTACTGGGGTCTGACGTTTACCACCCTTTGGCGAGATATGCAACATATCAGACGATGAGACCAGACTGTACGGTAAGTGTTACTGGTTGGATTCACAGGAGTATGAGCAGGCTTGCTCGTTGATCTTCTGATCGCTCAATACCCGGGTGGCCGTTACGTTTAGCAGACCGCTAGCGGCTTGTGGGTGATTGATATGATCATCGCCTACTGCCGGCGTATTGACGAGTCTTTAGAGTCCTATACAGGGGTTTCCTGGCTCAAGCGAAACGAAATAGGAGCGCATATGAGATATGTGCGGGACCGAGATTGATACGATATGAGATACCGTATTCTATTCTCGCGATTTGTGACATAGATCGGTTGTATACGATATAGCCGGGTTATCGGATCAAGTGTTGATTCGATAAGTTGTTAGTTTTGATATTAGTCGGTTATAGCCAGATTATTAAATCAAGTGTTGATTTAATGATTTAATGTATAATTATATATTTGATATATTTCTTTACATTAACTAGTATTGGTTCACTTAAGATTGATTTTCTCACTAGATTGTGCACATTGTTTATATGTGATATATGCTAGTGTACATGTTTGTATCATGCTTGATGATACATACAAGTTGTGTGTATGAGACTTATACCAAGATTAGGATTAAGATTAGGGTTATTATTTTATCTTAAGATTTAACAAAAGAATTAAACTTGGTCAAAGTTATCAAGCTTGAAGAAGCTTGGAGAAACTTTGACAAAGTCCACTCTTTTGTCATTTCACTTGATATTCTTGAACCCAACCTTTAACCTAATACTTTGGTTAATTCTCTACATGAGTTAAGCATGAGGGCTTAACTCAACCATGGCGCCATAATTAAAAGAATAAGTTTTCATTTGGATCTTTATCCTTTCTTCTTCTTCTTCTTCTTCATCAAGCTCCATGAAAAGCTTGCTAGCTTTAATGGTGCCATGAGAAAAAGTGTGAGAAAATCAATTCTAAAGTGAGCCCACTTCCTACTTCTTCATCCTCTACCACTTGCCATGTAGCAGAGTGTGTTCTCTTCACAAAGTTCATGACCAAGTGAAGATGGAGCTTGAGTTTGAGTCTCCTCGACGTAGATCATCTTCGGCCTCGAAGTCAACGACCTAGCCCGCTCATTTCTCCGAAGAAACCATCGCTAGGGTCCGGGATCCCGATGATCGCAGCGAAGGGACGTCAACACGGAGCATTAGAACTGAAGGACCGGATCTACAAAGGTTGTTATCCCTTTCACTTAGTAGCAAAGTAGTTTGCTTGCTTTTTGTTTCGCCTAATCTCTAGTACACGATCTTGCATAGGCTTGTTCGGCACATAAAAATTTGATTTTGGCATCGTTGATGCCTCATAGACCCTTGTGCGCATGCCTAGCAACCCTACAGTGGTATCAGAGCCCGGCTAGAGCTTTAGGCGATGTGTAGACGAAGTTAGAAACCCGATCGAACCCCGAAACCCTAAACTACACCCTTCACTGTACATTTTCTGAAACTGTGGATTTTTCCAAATTAAAATTATCCAAAAAATTCAGCACGGTTTTTTAGGAATTACTGTGTAGCACGTGCCCCCAATTCGACCAATGCGCCGTGAAACCGCGGCCCCACCCTGGCTTGCGCGGCGGTTCCGCGGCCATAAAGATGAATCATGGCACGTGGTTTGCACAGTAATGCCCGTCTGTAATTCCTGTGTTTTCTGGTAATTTTTAATTTATACTCAACAGTTGAGTTTTCTGGGGTGTATTGGGGACTCGTTGAATTGATCGGATATTTTAACTTTGTTTTTGTGTTTTTTCGGGTAATTTAGAAAGTGTTAAAAAGTTCGACCGGATATCAATAACTAACTTTTTCCCCTGCCGGAAAATTTCCAAGTGTTGGATTTTTCCGAAGTTTAAGAAAGTCTAAATCGTGCAGGTAACACATTGGACCCTCTAGAAGACAACAAACCTTAACTCGATTATGTGACCGTCTTGAACTGCCTTTTGAACCTTAGGGTTTGGGGCAGTACGGCGTGCAACATGTGAGGCGTTGGCTTGACCCTTCTACGGCTGGACTGTTGGTACTGTGGCATGAAATAGATGTTTTTAAACTCCCCTCAAGTGTTGAGGTATTGGGAAAACTTGGGTGTTTGATTATTCGTTCGGAAAATTTAACACTGTCTATTTATCTGGAATGTGATACAATATTTGGAATCCACAAGTAGTTATGAGATAACTAATACGAATGTTATAAATCTAGCAGTTCAGTCTCAGTTGATCGGTTGCCATGGAATTTTGATGTGATCAAAAGTCCGTCGCAATCACGTAGCGTACGCGGATACTCGCCGGGTAAACTTAATAGACAGCCACACCCCATAGCCCCGACCAAGTGACTGTAGGAGAACCCTGTCGCCAAAAGCATCCGTTCGGGTGCTCGCGGCAGCGGTGTTCCGCCTTAGTGCACTTCATCGACGGCATCCGGGGGTGCGGCCGTCTACTAAAGTTTGCGACGAGCATTTGATCAGGATGTCGGGAATCTTGTTGAATTGCCCGACTTGATATTGAAAAGAGTTTTCGATAAATGAGACTAAAATGCGGGGTTTATAATTATTAGGCATGTGATGTCTAAGGAATTCATTTCGTTCGGAATGCGATGTCTAAGAAGGTTGCAGATTCCAACTGTTGTAGTTTTATACTTTCTTTTCTGTGACCGTAAGCGTAGTATGTGGTGTATCGCCGGCTTCGTTGCTATATATAAACGACAATCGGGATACGCATACTTGCTTACGTTGATGATATGAGATATTATGTGTTGCTGTGATATGTTATATTGGATCGTCACGTTTTGAATAGCCTGGGTTTTTATGTGAGATGAGAGTTTTTTCTTTTTCATTCATGTAAAATTCATTTGTATGTAATATTCTTTTATTGGGGCACTTCTGGGCTGAGGATGATGTCACCATTGTATATTATTTACTTTTCCGCATTAGGTAGACCTAAGGTGGGGAGCACAAGTAACCGGGTTCTAGGGTCCAGTGGGAGACCATCTCGAGGAGTCGAGACCGGGTCTCCTAACCTAGAATTGGCAGTGTTGCTTGCCGCTCTCGTAGGGGTCTAGGGATGTGGGTTTGGCTATTCATCGCGACCGTTGAATCCGTGTTTTATACAAGCTCGTATTAAAAACACGGACGTCCTAGTATATCCAATATTTCATATATGTTCTTCTGCTGCAATGTTCTATGATGAGATCATATTACTGCCTGAGACGAATGTTTATATTATATATATGAGATATATGTTATATTACAGATTTCGTTTCAAATGTGATGCTTGTGAAGCATATTAAAATGGGACTTCATTAATGAGATTAATGAAACTAAAAGAAACCTAAAGATGTTGTAGAAATTTGTTTAAAAACTGGTAGCTCTAGTTCTTGCTTTGCATAGCGGTGTTCCTTGTAGAACATCCAGCACCTTATTCGATAAGGAAAGAGCCGAGATCCCTTCACCGGGAGTGACCTCTTTAGCGAAACTAGCAGATGCTACAAACTCGGTTTGTCTTTTGATTGCTTCTATAGTTCTTGCTTTGCATAGTGGTATATATGATATACCCTGCACCTTATTCGATGAGGAAAGGGCCGACGATCTCTTCACCGGGAGTGACCCCTTTAGCAAAACTAGAAAAGCCTCAAAAACACTCCATTTAAAATCACTCGATTCTACAATGATATAAAGTTCATTCCGCAAAAGGTTTTCTTAAAAACCTGTTGTAGCCCTCCGTCATTTCAGATAAGTAGTATTTAGTATTCGTGCTGCGTTTGTTGACTCAGTCAAGGCGTAGTGTGCGGTAGCTGATTAGTGCTTATCTGCAAAGCATATGATGCGATAGGATTTAGGTAGTCGTGCGGCCTTGTTGACTCAGTCAAGGGTCGTGCGGGTGGATTTAATTCAATCGGGAAATGATGGGTAGAACTTTACTTGCGGTCTATGGTTTGTTGACTCAGTCAAGGTCATAGATCGCTTGGGGTAAAATATTATTGGGAATTTTAAGTGTTGAAATTTGCAATTAGATTGCATACCTTCTATGAGATTGTTGGATCCCGATACCCGCTGCGAGTAAGAGTTACTCTTGGGAGAGTTTTACACATTACAATTAGCCGATCAAGTAGGTGTCTAGAAAGGTGTTAACGGGGTTACGCCTCTAGGAAAACGAGGTTTACTTTAATTAGGTTCGTGCGAAAGCACGGGGGACCTCTGTCACGACCCGAAAAAAACGGAACATGACCGGCACTTAAACTACGAAACGTCTCGAGGCATACGTAATCTAAGTAAGCCGAAAACCCAGAAATCCAAACCAAGAAAAGTAGTAGAATGAAGGAAAACCAATTTAAAACAAGTAGTTTTAATAGCATAAGCCGAATTATGCGTTTTTAAAACATCAAGTATTTTCTGAAAATTTCGGCAGAGTCTCCTTTGTAAATACTGGCCCCCAAACGGGATACAACATGAATAGTATACGAAATCAATAAAAATGCATCCCCAAGCGGGAGCTAGCTCTTCGTCAATCGACGGTCACAACCACACAAGCAATATAATATACAACGCCAACGGCGAGGTTCAAAATTCAAAAGGAAACTCAAAACCATAAGAAAACCACAGAAATACAACGCACGACTCTAAGGTCGAAAGAATAAACATCACTGGTCTCTATCTGAGATAAATACAAGTTTGGTTGATGGAACTTCTAAATACAACTGAATAATAATATACAAGTTATATAATGGGGGGTACGATACAAGTAAACCCACCTATTAGCAAATCACCCGAAGGAAACTATGCCCGCAAGCCGTAATGAAACCTGTACGGCAAACCTGCAAGAAACTGGGGCACAACGGGGGTGAGTTGCCAACTCGTGAATAGAAAAATATCTACGCACAGAAATCGCATAAATAACGCAATCCTAGGTCAATGATCATAATATATCCTCCATTATATATAACATGCAGCCTATAACAAGGCTAGGGTAAATATCTAACCCGAGTGTAATCTCATATACCCGTGTCAGTGCCTCAGGTAGCAATATATCATATGAATGAGGTATGAATGCATGAAAATAGAATACATGTAAATGAAGAACTGTTTTCATAGTTTAGTGAGATTTCCTTATTTTTAAATAGGACGTACCATAAATGAAATCAGCATAAAATAGTGCCCAGCATCGACACAAAACAAGTATCCAAATATCTCGATATCTCTGTGTCGTAATCTCTGTACCTCAAAATCTCAAAAATCTCAACGTCTCAATCACAATATCTAGGGCGCCGTCAATCCAGACCGGCCCCTACCATCTATCTCAAGACCACGACGGTATCCTCCGGATATCCGACGCGTCAGGTAAAATCACCGGTCGGTAGTGCTCCCCTGCCAGGCTCAACGTCATCACCACATTCATCTTGCCCAGGGGTACCGCACCGCGCCCACCATGTACCCGAAACGGTTCATCCAACTCCTCGAATCGGGTCTCGAAATCCATCAGTAAACTCATGGTGGACGACTCATACATCATAGGAAAACCGCATTTTTTTATTTAAAAAAAGGGAAAGCAGTTTATATATGTTTTTGCGGTTTTCCTCCAAATCCAGAAAATATCATGGGAATCCGAATCATCAATAGCATGTAAAACCATGAATATATATATGAGAATCCATGAATACGGCATAACAATGAATAACAGTATGCATGAAGTGACAAGTAATAACTACAATATCTAAGCTGGCATATAAGGTAAGTACACTAATATTATGTCAAACTACGAGTTATCAAGCTAAGTTAAGCAATAATATTTCTAAGGTGTACGTGACATGGCAATTACCGATGAAGATGTGTGTGAGCCGGCAAATAAGTGTATGTGGTACATACGCATCATCGGTAATGGTGCTGGTGTCCTAACAGCATGATATCAACATTTCAATAAGAAATTATAACATAAGTATACGATGCGAAGCGAACCACAATAATAAGTGGTAGCTGAAAACTAGACGCAACTATAACTAATCTGCATTAATCTAATAAAAGTTCTACAAATGGTGCCTTTTGAAATAACACGAATCATGGGGTTTTGAAAATAGGGGTTACGGTGTTTTTATGAAAAGATACGTCTTTTGAAATATCCGTAGGATCCCTTGGGCTGTCTTTTAAAATACCCATGATTCGTTAGTTTTTGAAATAGGTAAGAATCGAATCTAATCTAACAACTAAACTAAACTAAAGGTCTAAGCTAACCAGCTGGACTACAGGTAAGGAAACTGCCTGACATCTGAGTCGATACATATACATACCTGTATATATATTAGTCGGTGATCCCGCCTCAATAATATCATATCTGATACCATATCTATAATCAGACATCCCAAGTCAAGAGTGCGGATCAATCATCAAAATATAGCTCGTACGTAAATCCGTCGTACGGCATCCCCAAATCTGGGTACGGGTTAATCTCACATTCAATCACACTATTCATCTGGTATCTTCTTTATCAAATATCATGATCCGGGACAATGTCCTACGTCTAGTACAATACTGATACCGCCTAAGTATGCATACAGGTGTAAGAATTGCTACGTCAAAAGACCCGCTAAAACATCATGTCGTATCTCAATACGAACCAAAACACATCACCGATCTTCTGGCCTCAAGCCCAATATCATCGACTCATCTCAAATTCCAAATACTATCCTCAAATCCAGTATATGAACACATAGTCCCAAACCCATGTGAACACATAAATATACTCCCATATACGCACATATAAAAGAAAGAATGTATGCAAGTATGTGTGTGTGTGCGTGTGTGAGTGCGACCACTACTCTAGGGTTTCGCAACTACACTAAACCAATCCAAAAATACCAAAAATCCATCTTATCATCAATAATCTCAAAAACATATAATCAATATCTGTGTGTATACGTATTCGTATACATCACCACGAATTGCGGGGGTGCTATACGCCATCCACCCGACTTCTCCCCGTAGATATAAATCTACTCACCTGGTCCTCGTTCGCCGGTGCCGACATCGCCATGCGCTTGCTTGTCGTCTCGAAGTCCATATGGGGAACCTACATATCATAACGCACCATATCGCATTAAAATCCGACTCATGACCAAAACGACGCACGAAACCCACATAGGTCAAAACCTATGGTTGCTTTCACAAATCGACCCAAAAACCCTCGACGTCGGCGTACAAACGCCAGACCATCGAGAAAAACCCAAATACACTCATTTGCACATTCACGAACACTAATTTTAATATAAAATAGGTCAAAACTGAGAAAAACCCCAAATTCACTCTAAAAGTCGTTTTTCCGAAAAACTAGCAAGCAAAATTACCCGTTTTAGTACAAAACTCGATGTTTAAACAATTCTAGCGGCCATAATACTTATTAAATAACTTAAATAAGTCAATAAAACCATTTCCATAATTTAATCACATAAATTTGCATAATTTCCAAAATCCTAGTTTGCAAAAATATCAATTTTAACACTTTTTAATGTAAAATTCATAATTTTACAATTAAACTTGGTTTTGCATATTTTAAATGGTTAAACCACTCATGGAAACCTTAATGATGTGCTAAAAATCCTAACTAGATTTTAATCCCACATTTTTATTTAATTTCTAAAACCTAGTTAGCAATTTAGCATATTTAACACCATTTTTAAACTAACAATTTAGCAACTAGTAACCAAATTAGATTTTGCATTCAATTACATGATAATCCCCTCATTACAATCATAAGCTAAAGATAAAGAACCTAATTTAATTCAAACCCTAGCTTCAATTCAAAATCCCCACTTGAATTTCCAAACATTCAATTAAACCCACAATTTAACACCTAATTAGACTACATTGAAGTAATTAAACAACAAAATAAGCATAAGGTTAAAATTATACCTCATGAACCATGGATCAACATGAAATCTAGCCTCTCAAAATGCCCTCTTTCATCTCAATCCAAACCACTTTGGGTCAAAGAATATTGGGTAAAGGATAAATGGTGAAATTGTGAGACTTTGGATTGATTTTTGAAGCAAAATGGAGAGATTTTGAAGGGAAAAGAAGTGGAGATATGAAGAGGGGCCGTTGCAGAATGTGGCTCGGCCAAATGGGGAGGGGAAGAGAGTGTGAGGCGATTGGAGAGAGAATGGGGTCAAAAAGTCCATCACAATTACCTTTAACCATACTTTAATAATTTATTGCTTTCTTTAATCTTTTATTCTTCTAAAAAGAGATGAGAATGGGGGGGGCTGAATTCGGCCATAAATTGGCAGGAAAAGTGGGTGGGTGGGATGAGAGGGGGTGTGTGTGGAGCAATGAACACCAAACACCAATACAATATGCACCAAAACCCTTTTATTTTCACAAAATAAGCCCTTTTTCTTCAATATTTTCTAAACCGTTTTGGCAAACGATTTCATTTCAAAAACCATATGATAAAATTTTATTTAATGTTTTATGATGCACAAAATTTGTTTCAACTCATTCCAATTTGTAATTTTCCCTAATTGAATATATTAGTGACGGCTTAAAATAATATTAAAATAATAAATTTCGGGAAATTTTTCAGAAAATTTGAAATTTCACCAGTGGCTGAATAAACACCAAATACTAGCAATTACATATCTAGAATATGTACATTTAATTTTATAATAAAGATATTTGCATTTTGACTTTTTACAGAAAACCCCCTTATTTTACCGTTTTTTCGAAATTTCACCGAAACGATTTTCAAAATGTTACAATCTTCCCCCCTTAAAGAAATTCGGTCCCCGAATTTAAATTAAAACTTCCCCCAAATACTAAAATATTTCAGCCAAAACCATCAAATCGCCGGGGCTCCGAAATCATAAATACATAAAACAAATCGTAGCGCAACGCATGCGCATGAAAAATGAGTATATAACTCAAAATCAAAACTCCGTGAAGCATCCCGCAATCACCGGAGTCATGGTAAAGACACAAATGTCAAATCCAATACAAAACCAATATGACATAACTCGAAACTATACATGTAAAATATATTCAGGTACTGTCCTCTGACTAGTCCTGCTCAGTACGAAAACACTTGGCAACATCATAAAAACGTACCGCTCTATAAGAAAAAATCAATCCCAAAATACGCATATGAATACTACGCGCGTCTTGTGCGCACGGAAATCAAAATCCAAATATGTGCCATACATATGCACAGAAACAACATCTAAGTGCATCGGGTGTGCACGAAATATCTGTCGTAGGCAACATGTGTGCCTGACAGCAAAATCAGGCGCATCTGACATGCACGAAAAATCTCGATTTAGTGCATCTGGTGTGCACCAAAATCACACTTCAAAACATGCGCCCAACATGCGCGAAAATCCAAATCAGGTGCATCCATCGTGCACGAAATCATGAAATCCAATATCAAGTTCCGAACATGCGCAAAATCAAATCAGGTGCACAAGGTGCACAAAATAAATATCGAACATCACCATCGAAATCAAAGTCCAATGCATCTAAGTGCACAAAAAGCGTATCACTGCACTGCAAGCATATATAAACTATACGGAGTGCAGGAACCAAATCGTGTGCGTGCATACGCACAAAATCAACTCAAATGTCTAAAACCGTAAAATCATAAACATGTGAAACCCAAGCACGAAAATGATATCAAGTGCAACACTGTGCAAGGATCGTAAATCCTCAATCATCAAAATCAAATCATGCGAATAAATCACCCAAAACATCGAAATCAATAATGGCGGAATAGTACCGCTCAAGTGCATCCTTTAAGAATCTCGGGCCAACTGTCGCGGTCACTAGTGGGACGTCTCGTCGATGATCATGAACTCTGGCCTGCTGGTGTGCGTAACAATGACCACTACTGGGTCAAGGTCTTCACTGTGAATTACCAATCTCTCGGTCCATCGGCTCACCGGCCCTGTCAGGTGTGCTAACGGGGATGATCACATTCTGGCACTTCTCTGGTCATCTCTCGGTCAATCATCGCGACCACTCGTAAGACAGCATATCACTGGCATCGGCCTCTGCCTCTCTGAATGTACGTGACACATCTGATCCTGGGTGCAAGTATCATTGCAGCAGTGTCCTGGAAGAAATCCTGCTCACGGTCTCTTCCATGTCTCGTCTCTGCCAACTGTCCGGAAGTCATCGTCCTTTCCTATATCTGCATCTTGTTCCGGAACGGCTGCATACCCATCGCGACTCCTTCTGGAAGGTATATCCAGTACTCTGCCTCGGCATGCGTATCGCATCTCTGATGTCGGCGGAGTGGAACGTCGTCTTATCCAGATCTTGTACGGACCTCTTTACTCCACTTTCTCTAATGTCGACTGCTTCGGACTCATCTCATCGTGGCTACATGGACTGAGCTCCAACGGCTATCCTCATATCGGGAGTCTCCCAAAAAATGCATCTCACCACCTAGCATCCGAATTAAGTCGAGCCATCCAATCGAGTCGTCAAAACCTCATAATCCCCCAAGAGCTCAACATCTTGGGTACAGCATAATAGTATCGAGTACATACCACAGCATCGGTGGTCCAGCCGTAGAAGGGCAAACCCAAGCCTCACTAATGGAGCCGTAGAACTGCCGCAAACCCGAAGGTTCAAAGGCTTTCACACGGTCATTAAGTCGAGTTAGGGTTTCATTCTTCTAGAGGGACCATAGAATTGCCTGCATGTCTTTCCGACTACTTTAAACTTGGAATAATAGATTTCTGACATTCGATCGTCTCTGTCGACTCCCAACGTATCCGCGTGAAGCCTTCTCTAGCTGGAATCATTCTATCTGATGACCTCGCATCGGGGTAGGCGAACGATCCACATGTCCTAGTCATTCATCCTCGATGACTAGCGACCTTCTATCATCTCTCAGTACAACTCGTTCTGCACTAATTCCAGCATCTGGGGCAATATCTCGTCGTTCGCAGCATTAACTGGCTCGCTCGTCTGCACGCTGAACAGTACCTCGGTCATCATGAATAAGCAACACACCAACGGTCATCAAAATCTGGCTGGCCTCTATCATTGGCTCAATCCTCTAGTGTTGATCAGCACATCCGAGTAACCTTATAAAAGCGATCCGCCAAACGCTCGTGGCGCGGAAACACAGTAAAAAGACACATCTCTGCAATCGTGTGTTGCCGGAATTTCGCCCTGGTCAGTTCTCGTTCGTGACGAGCTCGTGCTGACCGCAACTCTAGCTGTAGCTCTCCTTGCCCGTAATCGTGGCGGCAAAACCATAACTGGTACCGATGACGCTAGATCGGAATGAATATTATACCGAGCAAAGAAATGTACATCCTAAGGCTTCTTAAGTGGAGTAGCGTATCGTAAATATGCCGCGGAACATACCAACGGTACGTCACTCTACTTTAGTCACCTATTCCATCAACCAAGGGTCATCCTACGCTCCGAAGGTAAAACCTAACGCTCTGATACCAACTTTGTCACGACCCGAAAAAAACGGAACATGACCGGCACTTAAACTACGAAACGTCTCGAGGCGTACGTAATCTAAGTAAACCGAAAACCCAGAAATCCAAATCAAGAAAAGTAGTAGAGTGAAGGAAAACCAATTTAAAACAAGTAGTTTTAATAGCATAAGCCGAATTATGCGTTTTTAAAACATCAAGTATTTTCTGAAAATTTCGGCAGAGTCTCCTTTGTAAATACTGGCCCCCAAACGTGATACAACATGAATAGTATACGAAATCAATAAAAATGCAACACCAAGCGGGAGCTAGCTCTTCATCAATCGACGGTCACAACCACACAAGCAATATAATATACAACGCCAACGGCGAGGTTCAAAATTCAAAAGGAAACTCAAAACCATAAGAAAACCACAGAAATACAACGCGCGACTCTAAGGTCGAAAGAATAAACATCACTGGTCTCTATCTGAGATAAATACAAGTTTGGTTGATGGAACTTCGAGATACAACTGAATAATAATATACAAGTTATATAATGGGGGGTACGATACAAGTAAACCCACCTATTAGCAAATCACCCGAAGGAAACTATGCCCGCAAGCCGTAATGAAACCTGTACGGCAAACCTGCAAGAAACTGGGGCACAACGGGGGTGAGTTGCCAACTCGTGAATAGAAAAACATCTACGCACAGAAATCGCATAAATAACGCAATCCTAGGTCAATGATCATAATATATCCTCCATTATATATAACATGCAGCCTATAACAAGGCTAGGGTAAATATCTAACCCGAGTGTAATCTCATATACCCGTGTCAGTGCCTCAGGTAGCAATATATCATATGAATGAGGTATGAATGCATGAAAATAGAATACATGTAAATGAAGAACTGTTTTCATAGTTTAGTGAGATTTCCTTATTTTTAAATAGGAGGTACCATAAATGAAATCAGCATAAAACAGTGCCCAGCATCGACACAAAACAAGTATCCAAATATCTCGATATCTCTGTGTCGTAATCTCTGTACCTCAAAATCTCAAAAATCTCAATGTCTCAATCACAATATCTAGGGCGCCGTCAATCCAGACCGGCCCCTACCATCTATCTCAAGACCACGACGGTATCCTCCGGATATCCGACGCATCAGGTAAAATCACCGGTCGGTAGTGCTCCCCTGCCGGCTCAACGTCATCACCACATTCATCTTGCCCCGGGGTACCGCACCGGGCCCACCATGTACCCAAAACGGTTCATCCAACTCCTCGAATCGGGTCTCGAAATCCATCAGCAAACTCATGGTGGACGACTCATACATCATAGGAAAACCGCATTTTTTTATTTAAAAAGAGGGAAAGCAGTTTATATATGTTTTTGTGGTTTTCCTCCAAATCCAGAAAATATCATGGGAATCCGAATCATCAATAGCATGTAAAACCATGAATATAAATATGAGAATCCATGAATACGGCATAACAATGAATAACAGTATGCATGAAGTGACAAGTAATAACTACAATATCTAAGCTGGCATATAAGGTAAGTACACTAATATTATGTCAAACTACGAGTTATCAAGCTAAGTTAAGCAATAATATTTCTAAGGTGTACGTGACATGGCAATTACCGATGAAGATGTGTGTGAGCCGGCAAATAAGTGTATGTGGTACATACGCATCATCGATAATGGTGCTGGTGTCCTAACAGCATGATATCAACATTTCAATAAGAAATTATAACATAAGTATACGATGCGAAGCGAACCACAATAATAAGTGGTAGCTGAAAACTAGACGCAACTATAACTAATCTGCATTAATCTAATAAAAGTTCTACAAATGGTGCCTTTTGAAATAACACGAATCATGGGGTTTTGAAAATAGGGGTTACGGTGTTTTTATGAAAAGATACGTCTTTTGAAATATCCGTAGGATCCCTTGGGCTGTCTTTTAAAATACCCACGATTCGTTAGTTTTTGAAATAGGTAAGAATCGAATCTAATCTAACAACTAAACTAAACTAAAGGTCTAAGCTAACCAGCTGGACTACAGGTAAGGAAACTGCCTAACATCTGAGTCGATACATATACATACCTGTATATATATTAGTCGGTGATCCCGCCTCAATAATATCATATCTGATACCATATCTATAATCAGACATCCCAAGTCAAGAGTGCGGATCAATCATCAAAATATAGCTCGTACGTAAATCCGTCGTACGGCATCCCCAAATCTGGGTACGGGTTAATCTCACATTCAATCACACTATTCATCTGGTATCTTCTTTATCAAATATCATGATCCGGGACAATGTCCTACGTCTAGTACAATACTGATACCGCCTAAGTATGCATACAGGTGTAAGAATTGCTACGTCAAAAGACCCGCTAAAACATCATGTCGTATCTCAATACGAACCAAAACACATCACCGATCTTCTGGCCTCAAGCCCAATATCATCGACTCATCTCAAATTCCAAATACTATCCTCAAATCCAGTATATGAACACATAGTCCCATACCCATGTGAACACATAAATATACTCCCATATACGCACATATAAAAGAAAGAATGTATGCAAGTATGTGTGTGTGTGCGTGTGTGAGTGCGACCACTACTCTAGGGTTTCGCAACTACACTAAACCAATCCAAAAATACCAAAAATCCATCTTATCATCAATAATCTCAAAAACATATAATCAATATCTGTGTGTATACGTATTCGTATACATCACCACGAATTGCGGGGGTGCTATACGCCATCCACCCGACTTCTCCCCGTAGATATAAATCTACTCACCTGGTCCTCGTTCGCCGGTGCCGACATCGCCATGCGCTTGCTTGTCGTCTCGAAGTCCATATGGGGAACCTACATATCATAACGCACCATATCGCATTAAAATCCGACTCATGACCAAAACGACGCACGAAACCCACATAGGTCAAAACCTATGGTTGCTTTCACAAATCGACCAAAAAACCCTCGACGTCGGCGTACAAACGCCAGACCATCGAGAAAAACCCAAATACACTCATTTGCACATTCACGAACACTAATTTTAATATAAAATAGGTCAAAACTGAGAAAAACCCCAAATTCACTCTAAAAGCCGTTTTTCCGAAAAACTAGCAAGCAAAATTACCCGTTTTAGTACAAAACTCGATGTTTAAACAATTCTAGCGGCCATAATACTTATTAAATAACTTAAATAAGTCAATAAAACCATTTCCATAATTTAATCACATAAATTTGCATAATTTCCAAAATCCTAGTTTGCAAAAATATCAATTTTAACGCTTTTTAATGTAAAATTCATAATTTTACAATTAAACTTGGTTTTGCATATTTTAAAAGGTTAAACCACTCATGGAAACCTTAATGATGTGCTAAAAATCCTAACTAGATTTTAATCCCACATTTTTATTTAATTTCTAAAACCTAGTTAGCAATTTAGCATATTTAACACCATTTTTAAACTAACAATTTAGCAACTAGTAACCAAATTAGATTTTGCATTCAATTACATGATAATCCCCTCATTACAATCATAAGCTAAAGATAAAGAACCTAATTTAATTCAAACCCTAGCTTCAATTCAAAATCCCCACTTGAATTTCCAAACATTCAATTAAACCCACAATTTAACACCTAATTCTACTACATTGAAGTAATTAAACAACAAAATAAGCATAAGGTTAAAATTATACCTCATGAACCATGGATCAACATGAAATCTAGCCTCTCAAAATGCCCTCTTTCATCTCAATCCAAACCACTTTGGGTCAAAGAATATTGGGTAAAGGATAAATGGTGAAATTGTGAGACTTTGGATTGATTTTTGAAGCAAAATGGAGAGATTTTGAAGGGAAAAGAAGTGGAGATATGAAGAGGGGCTGTTACAGAATGTGGCTCGGCCAAATGGGGAGGGGAAGAGAGTGTGAGGTGATTGGAGAGAGAATGGGGTCAAAAAGTCCATCACAATTACCTTTAACCATACTTTAATAATTTATTGCTTTCTTTAATCTTTTATTCTTCTAAAAAGAGATGAGAATGGGGGGGGCTGAATTCGGCCATAAATTGGCAGGAAAAGTGAGTGGGTGGGATGAGAGGGGGTGTGTGTGGAGCAATGAACACCAAACACCAGTACAATATGCACCAAAACCCTTTTATTTTCACAAAATAAGCCCTTTTTCTTCAATATTTTCTAAACCGTTTTGGCAAACGATTTCATTTCAAAAACCATATGATAAAATTTTATTTAATGTTTTATGATGCACAAAATTTGTTTCAACTCATTCCAATTTGTAATCTTCCCTAATTAAATATATTAGTGACGGCTTAAAATAATATTAAAATAATAAATTTCGGGAAATTTTTCAGAAAATTTGAAATTTCACCAGTGGCTCAATAAACACCAAATACTAGCAATTACATATCTAGAATATGTATATTTAATTTTATAATAAAGTTATTTGCATTTTGACTTTTTACAGAAAACCCCCTTATTTTACCGTTTTTTCGAAATTTCACCGAAACGATTTTCAAAATGTTACAACCTCCCTCAATGTACTAACACTAGCCTGGCTGAAAGATTGGCGAACTTATAGAGTGTAATTAATCCCGGCTACTCTTTCCTTTCAGGGTTCGAAGGAAGATTTGATTAAAACAGTGTGAGACATCCTGATTAGATATATTAGATAACCAATCTAATCTTGCAAGAGCACACGCTAAGTGTTTTCTTCTCTCTCTCTCCAGGTAGCGACCATATCACGCCTTAATCAAGATAGTAATACGGATATATTGACCGAACCCGCTTGTTATACTGAGCTGTGAAACGTTGGTCCCGCTCCAACTTATAATTGTTATAAGACAGAGCAGGAAATTGGGGAATACCAGATTTCCCGTGTCACCTAAACGAAGAAAGTGCATGTTGATGCATCATCTTCGGGTGTGTTCATTACAGAGAACTGTTTCACAGTATCCTTTACGTCCTGGGTATGAGATACCGGATAAGGATCCCGCATATGTAATCTGTTACATGGGCTACAGAAAGGTAGAGAACTGAGAACGGGTGATAGTTTCATGAGACAGAAAACGGTGCAAGTGTTGCAGCCAATTCTGTTGGTCACTATCACCTTGTCTTACCAGAATACATTGATTCTGAACAAATGTTATTAGATACCGAACCTGATATACAACATCATATCAGTCTCTTTATTAGTAAAGAAAGGATATAATTTTGTATTGTTGGATAATGTCTTGAACATTTCTTATATCAAGAGTTGATCAGTTCAGGCACGTTATCTAAAAGCATTGACGTTCTAAATCAAACTACAGTTCTTAGTATACAGAACACACACGAGCGGAAGAGTTCAGAAATGAACAAATCCTTCTTAAGGCATTGTAGACTAGGTCATATCAATGCGACCCGACTAGCTAAGCTACATTTAGATGCATATTTAAATCTGTTTGATATTACATCTTGTGAAACTTGCCGGTCATGTCACAAAGATAAGATGACCATAGCTCTGTTTATTGGAAACAGAAAAAGAGTTAGTGAACTCTTGGGATTGATACATGCTGATGTATGAAAGTCTCCTGTCTACACATGCCAAGACCGGTTCTTTGTACTTCATTACATTCTCTGATGATCTTTCAAGATTCAGACATATGTTCCTGTTGAAACACAAGTCCGAACCTTTTGAGATATTCACAGAATGTAAGTTAGAAGTAGAGAACCAAAATACGGGTATAAGTATTATGTCCTTTGATGAGATCAAGGAGGAGAATACTTGAGCACGGAATTCCTGGACTATTCTAAAGGAGAATGAGATTCTCTCTCAGCATTACTCCTCCGTATACACCACATCACGTCGGTGTATCGGGGCGGAGCAATAGCACCCTATGTAATATGGTGTGCTCTATGAGGAGTACTACTGAGTTTCCTACTTCCTTTTGGGTGTTATGCGCTTGAGAAGCTGCATACCTATTGAATAGGGTTCAAATCAAATCAGTTGCCTACCACTTCATATGTGATATGGAAAGGGAAGAGCCCATATCTTAAATTTGTTAATATTTGGGGTTGTCCGGCCTAAGTCTAAAAAGCAAAATCTGGACAAGCTCGAGGCAAAGTCAGTCCTGTGGAAGTTTGTTGGATATCCCAAGCTTTAGCAAGGGAATATCTTCTATCTAACCGAGGAACAAAAGATGTTTTGTTTCTCAACATGCCACCTTTGTGAAAGGGAATTTCTTGTGAAGAAAAATTAGTGGTCATGAGGTAGAACTGGAAGGAGTTCCAGCTATACAAACTATAGCAGATGATTTGGTAGAACCGAAGGATTCAATAGTAACCAACGAACCTCAGCCTCTCCGCCGATCTAGTAGGGTTCCTCACCCACCTGAGAGATACTTCGGTTTCTCTATGACAGTGGGAGCGAGGATTGCATCATGAGATGATGGCCCAACTAGTTTCGAGCAGGCTATCTGGAGTACGACTCTGTAAGAATGGCTGGATGCCTATCGATCTGAGATGGAATCCTTATACACCAACAAAGTATGGACTTTGGTTGCTTTATCTGAAGGGTTAAATCCCCATCAGGGGAAAGTATATCTTGAGAAGATTACTTGGTGTACATGGAAAAGTTGAGACATTCAAAGCTATGCTTAAGTCGATCCAGATCCTACTTGCCATGGCTACATACCATGACTACGATATCTGGCGGTTGGGTGTCATGACTGCTTTTCTAAATGATGTTTTAGAAGAGAACGTCTATAAGTACATAGCCAGAGGGCTTCGTAAACAGTGGGAGCAGCAGAAACGTGTGCAAGATGCTTTATATGATAAAGAAGGCATCGCGAAGTTGGAACGTCTGCTTTGATGTGGTAGTCAAAGAGTTTGACTTCATCAAAATAGTAGATGAACCTTGTATATACAAAAAGGTAGTAGAGAGTATGGTGATGATCCTCGTAGAGTACGTAGATAACATACTCTTGATAGGGAAGGAGTTTCCTATGCTACGATCGGTCAATCTCTGCTTATCACAAGGATTCTCCATATAGGATCAAAGTGATACCTACTAAATCCTGGGTTTTGGATCTATGAGATAGATCTAATTGGATGTTAGGATTCTTACTAGTTGTAGTGAGATGGTATCAATCGAACTTGGGGAGAATAAATGGAAAGGTTCCAGGGTGATAAGGACGACTGAAAGTCAGTCGCAGGCATTGTCTTCACCCTCAGTGGAGGGAGGGTATGTTGGAAGAGTTCCAAGCTCCATACCGTGACATACTAGATGATTAAAGGCAAGATACATCGTTACCAAGGATGATACCAAAGAGGCAGTCTGGATATATATAAGTTCATGAGATGAACTTCGTTCCTGCCATTGTGTGACAATGATGTTGTGGCTTTTGCCAAGGAACCCCCGTCCCATCTGAAATCCAGATATAATTCTTAGGAAGTATCACCTAATCATGGAGATGGTTGATCTTCAGGGAGATCAAGGTTAGGAGAGTAGACACAGAGGACAACATCGTGGATCCACTCACAAAGGCCTTTTTCCCAGTAGAGACTTTTATGGGATGGTTGAGTATGAGATATTTCAACCACTGTTAATTGTTGGGTATGTGATACCACAACAGATGGCCCTAGTGCAAGTGGGAGATTGTTAGTTATATGTATGCCATAGAGGCCATTACTTTACATACGATGTATATTGTAGTGGATGCTAGGACATATATAGGGAGGACTTTCTTGCTCGACATGATAGTATGCTATCTGGTTGTACTTTATCTTAACATGTACTATGATTGTCTCTATGTTACTTGTTGATAAAGCCCTTAGGATATGTACTCGACTACTGGGACTATGATGAGATCATACTAGTGGGGCCACGGTAGTCGACGAGTACATCCTATAACTATTCTTAGTCGAGGGTGTATCGAGACAGGGCATCGATACACCAGAGTAGACTAGCTTATAAGCATCTTGACCCAAATGATGGGCGATGGATGATCCCATATCTATCGGTGTTTGACATCAAGGATGGTGTACGGGTGCTCAGTGGAGACTGGGTATACTGGACGGACTCGCCGAGAACTCCCAGATGGTATTATACCTTACCTCAGATGGCAGTTCTCCGGTGACACTGGTACAGCTTAGTCTGTTGACCCGAGATCGTTATAGAGTCTTGTGTGATTCCCACTGTGCTTTGATTTCCATCATACCACATCCAAGAGGGCATGCAAAAAGGTAGCTTTTGGGTACAGTCCCGAATCACATAGAGGCAATAAGCGATAGGAGGGGATTCGCCTCTCCCGGTATAGGGAGTTGATGTTGCGCTGTGTTCGATTGGCTATAATCGGAAATCCCAGGCCAGGGTTACTGAGATTTACTGGTAAGTGTTATCAGTAATTTCTCGAACTGTTATAGACCTCATATCGACACAACTTATTGAGCTACTGGGGTCTGACGTTTACTACCCTTAGGCGAGATATGCAACATATCATACGATGAGACCGGACTGTACGGTAAGTGTTACTGGTTGGATTCACAGGAGTGTGAGCAGGCTTGCTCATTGATCTTCTGATCGCTCAATACCCGGGTGGCCGTTACGTTTAGCAGATCGCTTGCGGCTTGTGGGTGTTTGATATGATCATCACCTACTGCCGGCGTATTGACGAGTCTTTAGAGTCCTACACAGGGGTTTCCTGGCTCAAGCGAAATGAAATAGGAGCGCATATGAGATATGTGCGGGACCGAGATTGATACGATATGAGATACCGTATTCTATTCTCCCGATTTGTGACATTGATCGGTTGTATACGATATAGCCGGGTTATCGGATCAAGTGTTGATTCGATAAGTTGTTACTTTTGATATTAGTCGGTTATAGCCGGATTATTAAATCAAGTGTTGATTTAATGATTTAATGTATAATTATATATTTGATATATTATTTTACATTAACTAGTATTGGTTCACTTAAGATTGATTTTCTCACAAGATTGTGCACATTGTTTATATGTGATATATGCAAGTGTACATGTTTGTATCATGCTTGATGATACATACAAGTTGTGTGTATGAGACTTATACCATGATTAGGTTTAAGATTAGGGTTATTGTTTTATCTTAAGATTTAACAAAAGAATTAAATTTGGTCAAAGTTATCAAGCTTGAAGAAGCTTGGAGAAACTTTGACAAAGTCCACTCTTTTGTCATTTCACTTGATATTCTTTAACCCAACCTTTAACCCAATACTTTGGTTAATTCTCTACATGAGTTAAGCATGAGGGCTTAACTCAACCATGGTGCCATACTTAAAAGAATAAGTTTTCATTTGGATCTTTATCCTTTCTTCTTCTTCTTCATCAAGCTCCATGAAAAGCTTGCTATCTTTAATGGTGCCATGAGAAAAAGTGTGAGAAAATCAATTCTAAAGTGAGCCCACTTCCTACTTCTTCATCCTCTACCACTTGCCATGTAGTAGAGTGTGTTCTCTTCACAAAGTTCATGACCAAGTGAAGATGGAGCTTGAGTTTGAGTCTCCTCGACGTAGATCATCTTCGGCCTCGAAGTCAACGACCTAGCCCGCTCATTTCTCCGAAGAAACCATCGCTAGGGTCCGGGATCCCGATGATCGCAGCGAAGGGACGTCAACACGGAGCATTAGAAGTGAAGGACCGGATCTACAAAGGTTGTTATCCTTTTCACTTAGTAGCAAAGTAGTTTGCTTGCTTTTTGTTTTGCCTAATCTCTAGTACACGATCTTGCATAGGGTTGTTCGGCACATAAAAATTTGATTTTGGCATGGTTGATGCCTTGTAGAACCTCATGAGTGTGCCCAGGAATCCTACATTGTATGTATGCCCTAGAGGCCAGTATTGTACAGATGATGTATATTATATTGGATGCTTGGACATATATAGAGAGGACTTTCTTGCTCGATATGATAGTATGCAATCTGGTTGCTCTTTATCTTAACATGTATACCAGTCTCTTGATACTGTCTTATAATTACATGCTGGTAAAGCCCTTAGGATGTGTACTTGACTACCTGGACTATGATGCAGATCATACTGGTGGGGCCATGGTAGTCCATAAGTACATCCTTTAATGTTCCTAGTCGTAGGTGTATCGAGACAGGGCATCGATATACCAGAGTAGACTAGCGTATACGCTTCTCGACCCATGAGATGGGCGATGGATGATCCCATATCCATCGGTGTTTGACATCAGAGATGGTATACGGGTGCTCAGTGGAGACTGGGTACACTGGACGGACTCGCCGAGAACTCCTAGATGGTATTATACCTCACGTCAGATGGCAGTTCTCTGGTGACACTTGTGCAGGATAGTCTGTAGACCCGAGATCGTCATAGAGTCTTGTGTGATTCCCACTGTGCTTTGATTTCCACCTTACCACGTCCAAGAGGGCGTGCAAAACGGTGGTTTTCGGGTACAGTCCTGAGTCACATGGAGGCAATGAGCGATAGGAGGGGTTTCGTCTCTCCCGGTATTGGGGGTTGATGTTGCGCTGTGCTCGATCGGCCGTAACAGGGAAGTCCCTGGCCAGGGCTGATTTAGAGATTTACTGGTATGTGTTACCAGTAGTTTCTCAACCCGTTATGAGCCTCACATCGGCACGACTTATCGGTTATTGGGGTCTGACGTTTACCACCCCTAGACTTGATATGCGACATATCAGACGTGGAGACCGGACTGTACGGGAAGTGTTACCGACAGGATTTTACAGGAGTTGGAGCGGGCTTGCTTGCTGATCTTCTGATCGCTTAATACCCAGGTAGCCGTTACGTCTCGCTAGTACCGCTGACGGCTTATGGGTGATTGATGTGATCATCACCTACTGCCGGCGTATTGACGAGTCTTTAGAGTCCTAAATAGAGGTTTTACTGGCTCAGGAAAAACGAAATAGGAGCACGTATGTGATATGTGCCGGACCGAGAATAATGCGTGTATGTGATACTGTATTCTATTCTCGTGACTTTTTTTATCGGTCGGTTATATATGATATAGCCGGGTTATCGAATCAAGTCTTGATTCCATAAGTCGATACAATGGATGTTAGTCGGTTATATAAGATATGACCGGATTATTAAGTCAAGGGTTGATTTAATAATTTAATGTATAATTGTATATTAGATATACTAGTTTACATTAACTAACACTTGTTCACATAAGGATTTTTCTCACAAGTGCACAACTTTAATATATATGTGATATATATTAAAATTGTGTTTACTTTTTGTATCATGGTTGACGATACACATGACTTGGGTGTATGAGACTTACACCATGCTATTTATTTATGTTGGGTTTTAATATTTAAAGTAATTACAAAATTAGTGGAGGATTAGCAAAAGGCATGAAGCTTGTGGAAGCTTGTGGATGCATTGACTAAGTCCACTAAGTTTTTTTTTTACTATGGATATTTGTTAACCCAACCATAAGGATTAGCCATGGTTATGTCTCTACATGAGTTAGTATATGATACTTACTCACCATGGTTAGCTTTCTCACTTGATCATTATCTCTTCTCATATTATTTTCTTCATCTTCTTCCATGAGCTAAAAAGCTCCCTAGGGTTTGATCCAAAGTGAGAAACAATGTGAGAAACCAAATTCTAAAGTGAACCCACATCCTATTTCTCCATCCTCTACTAGACTAGCACTCTAGTTTAGGGTGTTTGCTTCACAAATTCTCTAGTTAGTGAAATAGAAGCTTGAGTTTGCATCCCCTCGACGTAGATCATCTTCGGTCTCGAAGACTTCAAGCAAGGACGCTCCTTTAGCCTCGTGAAGCCATGCAAGAGTCCGGGAGAACCACGATCGCAGCGAAGGGACTTCAACAAGGAGCTAAAGAAGTGAAGGACCGATCTACAAAGGTTTTATTTCGTATTCACTTAGTTGTAGATGCTAATTTCATGCATATGAAACCCTAATTTTCTAGCAAAGATCTTGTTTAGGGTTGTTAGGCACGGCTAAAATTTTAATCGGGCATGGTTGATGCTTACTTAACCCTTGTTCGGGTGCCTAGTAACCCTACAGCTTCTAGGTCACCTGCTTGTGTCACTGTAATCGCTATATAATTTTCCAGGTCTCCGAGTCATAGCAGATTTCTATTTCCCATCACAATTTTCACAAAAATAAGATATTGGGGATTTCTAAGTTTGTGAATTGGGGTTTTAGTCTCATGTTTTATCCTGAATTCTAACACTAGAGGGGTTGTAGTCACTAATTACAGCTCAGTACACAATCGCAATTCAAGAATTCCTCCAAACATCATCTAGAATTTTCAAAGCTCACTAAACCTTGCTAAATCGATTCTAAACTAAATTAGATGCTAAAGGAACTTGATTACTAAGATAAGGGTGAAAAAATTGCCCCATTTGGCAACTCAAGAAAATTCATGAGTTGCTCCAAGTCTTCAAAATCCAATTTTTCATGTTTCCCCATGCTTGGTGTGAGCTTGTGCATGTATTTAATGAAGAGAACGAAGTGTTTTGATGTGGAAATGGAGGTGTAGTGAGGAGGTGAAGGAGGTGGAGCCAAGAGGGCAGGCATGAGTGAAGAGAAGAAGAAAGAGTTAAGAAAATGAGTGAAGAGAGAAATGAGCCATGACTAAGGTTGACCCCCACCCTCTCTCTCTCTCTCTTGCCCATACCTCCATGTCTCCCCATGCCACATTAAAAATTCTTTTCCTTCTCTCTTTTCTTTTCTTTTCTTTAACCTTTTCTTTTAAAACCAAAAGGAAATACAACCCATATACATATAAAGAAAACAAAATGTCGTGGTTCAAAAATGAAACAAGTGTGTAACATGACATGGTGCATGTCATGTGCACAAATCAAGCTTAATATACGATAAGTGATATTTAATCGAGTTTAGCATTAAAATAGAATATAATTAATCATAAAGAATTTATAATTTGCTTAAATCACATAAATTCTCCAAAATCACCACTCAATTTAATTTTCCAATATTTTCCAAAATATCGGTATATAATTATACCACATCATTAAAATATTCATAATATTTATTGATTTAATTATATAAATTCCCAAAAAAATATTTTATTTTCTGAAATGTTACAATCTTACCCCCCTTAAATAAATTCGGTGCCCGAATTTAAATTTAAACCCATCAAATACTAAAACATTTCAGTAAAATGGTCAAGTCGTCGGGCCTCCGAAATCATACATACATAAAAAGTATCATAGCGCAATGCATGCGCATGAAAAACGAGTACGTAACTCAAAAATCAAAACTCCGTCAAGCATCATGAAATCATCGGAGTTATGGTGAAGATACCAATGTAAAAGTCCAATACGAAAACCAACATGATGTGAATCAAAACTAAAATATGCACATAGTACGCATCGTGGTAAACTTGTCAGAACATGTGAAAGAATGCATGCCAAACCTTTTCAAGTCGCTGTGTGATGCGCGTATCACGGCACAGTGGCGGACGTTTATTGTAAGAAAGTAACCATATATATATATATCCTTTGTTTAACATACACGTCCCGCCGTTTTTGAAATAATTTAGAAGGGTTTTCCTTTGTAAATTTTTTTCGTGTCATCTCGGACACAAAGGTAAATACTGAGACTATAGCACTTTTTTGAAAATCCCTTCGGTAACTATCGATGCATGCAAAAACATATTCAGGTACTGTCCTCTGACTAGTCATGCTCCGTCACTATACCAAATAGTAAATATCAATAAAACGTACTGCTCAAAAGAAATCGTACTCAATAGTACATGTAACAATGCCACGTGCATCGGGTGCGCACAGAAATCGAAATCAATGAATGTGCCATACATGTGCACAGAAACAAGATCTAAGTGCAACGGGTCTGCACGTCAAGGGCAACGGTGTGCCTGACAACAATATCAGGTGCATATGATATGCACGAAGAATCCTGATTTAGTGCATCTGGCGTGCACAAAAATCGCATCAAGTGCATCAAGTATGCGCAAGAATCCAAATCCAGTGCACAAGGTGCACGTAAACAAATATCGAGTATCACAATCAAAATCGACGTTGTACAACATACCTCAATCCTAATCAGGTATACCGTGGTATATAATCTCACAACCACGTGCATCAGCGTGCAAAAAATTGAATCAAAATACTGAAGTGCATGAAAACTACACCGAAGGCACATGTCAAATCACATGCATCCGTAGGAATGAAATCAAAATCAATATCTCGATGACATCAAATCGAAGTCGAGTGCAACAGTGGTGCACAAATCTCAATCATGAAAATAAATCGCCCAAAAACACCGAAATCCAAAATGACGGATACGTGATATTCAAATCACCAAATTGCAAATCATAAACACTATCGTCGATATGTCCTTCCTTCAAAGTCGAGAAGGTGTCGGTGCATCCAAAGCTAGCAGAGCAAGATATCTACTTGCCTCCTGTTCATGGCCTAGCGCATGGTGCCCTTAAGCTCTCGTCTCTCACTTCGAATTGCTAGTTACATAGCTCCTGGGCTCAACGGCCCAATATGGAAATGATGAAGGGAACCGTTCCGCTCTTGCACATCCTCTAAGCTCTCTGGCCGACTATCATGATCACTCATAACGTGTCTCGTCGATATTACCGAACTCTGGCTTACTGGGTGTGCGTAATACGACCGATCCTGAGTCCAAATCTTCTCGTTTAGTATTCCAGAAAGATCTTGTCAGGGTCTCTCCCAAATCTCATTTCTGCTAAACTTCCTTGAAGTTATCATCCTTTACTAAATCTATTTCTTGTTCCGGAACGGCTGCATACTCATCATGACTCCACCTAAAAGGTATATCCAAATTCAACGCCTCTGCATGCGTATCACATCTCTGATGTAAATGGAGTTGAACGTCATCTCGTCGAAATCTCGTACGAACCACTTACTCCACTTTTCTTTAATGTCGACTGATTCGGACTCGTCTCTTCGAAGCTGTATGGACTGCGCTACAACGGCTATACTCGTATCTGGAGTCTCCCAACTAATGTATCCTATCACATGATATCCAGATGACGTCGAACTTTTCGATCGATTTATCAAAGTCCCATAATTCCCCAAGAGCTCAACTCTTGAGTACGGTTTAATAATATCCAGTACATACCACAGTACCTATGGATCAGTCAGGGCAAACCCAAGCCTCATTAATTGCACCGCAGAACTGCCGCAAACCCTATGGTTCAAAAGCGTTCCCTTGGTCACTATATTGAGTTAGGGTTTCATTCTTCTAGATGGTCCACGGAATTACTTGCATGTTTTTCCGAATACCTTAAACTAGGAAAAATGGGTTTCAGACATTCGATCGTTTTCTATCGACTCTCAACGTACCTGCGTGAAGTCTTCTCTAGATGGAATTAATCAATCTGATGACCCCACATCATGGTAAGCAAACGAACCATATATCCTAGTCATTCATCCATGGGCGACTAGAGATCTTCTATCATACCTCTAAGTATAAACTCGTGCTGCAATAGCTTCAAACATCTGGTGTGGTATATTGTCACTCGCAGCAACATTTGTCTCATTCGTCCACACGCTAAACAGTGCCTCAATCCTCAAGAATAGATGATACATTACCGTTTATCACATTCTAACCGGCCTCTATCAGTGGCCCAATCCTCTGGTGCTGATCTGCACGTTCGAGAAATTTGTAAAAGCAATCCATCAAACGCACATGGAGTGAAAAACACAAAAAAAACGACACATCTACGCAATCGTCTGTCACTGGAATTACGCCCTGGTCAGTCCTCGTCCAAGACGAGCTCATGCTGACCGCAACTCTAGCCGTAACTCTCTCTGCCTATGCAATCGTGGTAACAAAACCACCAACCGATATCGATGAGGATAGATCAATGAACGAATAGAATACTGTGGAAAGAAATGTACAATCTAAAGGCTTCTTAAGCGATGTAGCGTATCGTAAGTATGCCGCGGAACATACACACGGTACGACACTCTACTTAAGCCACCTACTCCATCAACCAAGGTCAACCTATGCTACGAAAGTTCAGGTCTAATACCCCCTCGACCAAGTCTAAGTTCCGTAAGGTCAAGCCTAGGTTCCGAATATATATATACGTCCTAGACTCCGCATAGTCAAACATAGACTCGAACCAAGGTTAAACCTAGCGCTTTGATACCAACTTTGTCACGACCCGGAAATAGCACGTGACTGGCAATTTAATCATATGAAGTCTATAGGACCCCATCTAATTCAACTAAGCCAAAAATCCCAGAAATCTAAACCATTTGAAAAGAGAGAGAAGGAAAAGTTTAGTTTTAAAGCAAGAGGTTTAACAAAATAAGCTGTAGTATGCATTTTTAAAACATCAAGTCTTTTCCAAAAATTTCGGCAAAGTTTCCTTTGTAAATACTGGCCCCAAATGGGTACAAACATGCATAATATAAAGGCATCCCCAAGCGGGAGCTAGCTCTTCGCCAATTGGCGGACACAACCACGCGATGGAATATAATATACAACGCCGAAGGGCGAGGATCAAAACTCATCAAGAAAAGCAATATCTTCAAGAAAACCGCAATAATACAAGCGCTTCTCTAAGGTCGAAAGAATATACACCGGTCTTCTAAGTCTATTAAATATACAAGTCTGTTTGATGGAGTTACTAGATACAACTGAATATAAAATACAATACAATGGTGGTCACGATGTGAGTGAACCCACCTACCAAAGAAATCACCTGGAAAGGACAGTGTGCCAGCAAGCCGCAAGAAAACCTGTACGACAAACCTGTAAGAAACTATGGCATAACGGGAGTGAGTTGCCAACTCGTGAGTAGAAAACATCATCAAGCAGAAATCGCATGTATGATACAATCCTAGGTCATACAATATTAATATAACCTCATTAAATAACCCTGAACCATCTACACATAAGTGTAATACCATGTGCTCGTGTCAGTGCCTCAGGTAGCAACATATCATATATGCGATGTATGAATGCATTATAAATGAAAACAAAATACATCATAAATGAAAAAAGCGTTTTCTTAATTTAATGAGATTTTTGTATGTAAAAATCGAGGTATCATCAATGAAATCAACATAGAATCCGTATCAAGCATCGACACAAAACATAAAGACTAATATCCAATATCTCGGGCTTCGGTAATCCGGACTGGCCCATATTATATAATCTCAATACCTCAAAGTCTCAATATCTCGGTCTCCGGCAATCCGGACTGGCCCCTGGGCTCCGGCAATCCGGACTGGCCCAAAATATCAAATCTTACGACTATGTCGGTATCCTCCGGATATCCGTCGCGTCATAAATAACCGGTCGGTAGTTCTCCCTTACCAGGCTCAACGCCATCATCTGCGACAATCTTGCCACGGGATACCGCACCAGGTCCACCATGCACCTGCAGACGGTTCCTCCTCCTCCTCGAATCGGGTGTATGATATTGCTCAAGAGCCGAGAAAACTCATGGTGGACGTATCTCATATAATATCACGAGAAAATCGCACTTTTTATCTTTTGAAATGAAAATGAGTTTATAAAATCTCGCAGTTTCTCCAAATCCAGAAATCTTATGGAAAATCTGAAATCCCAAAATGAAGAGCCAATAATAGTCAATACCGGGCTCCAGCAATACGGACTGGCCTTATAATATTGGAAGACAATTGAATATATAAACATGCATGGGTATCTAAGTAAAGAATGCAATATCTAAACTAGCACAGTACTGATATATCGGAACTATCAGCTAGCAAGCGATATCAATGAAGTAATATTTCTAAAGTGTACGTGTCATGGCAATTATCGATGATGATGTGTGTGAGCCGGCAAGCAAGTGTGCGTAGATATACGCATCATCGGTAATGGTGCTGGTGTCCTGACAACACAGGTTCTCAAATAACAAGGAATACTGTTAGTTATATGTATGCCCTAGAGGCCATTACAATACATGAAATGTATATTGTAGTGGATGCTTGGACAGATATAGGGAGGACTTTCTTGCTCGACATGATAGTATGCTATCTGGTTACTCTTTACCTTAACGTGTATACTGATTGTCTCTCTGTTACATGTTGGTAAAGCCCTTAGGATGTGTACTTGACTACCTGGACTATGATGCAGATCATACTAGTGGAGACATGGTAGTCCATAAGTTCATCCTTCAAGGTCCCTAGTCGTGGGTGTATCGAGACGGGGCATCGATATACCAGAGTAGACTAGCGTATAGCTTCTCGATCCATGTAGATGGGCGATGGATGATCCCATATCCATTGGTGTTTGACATCAGATATGATATACGGGTGCTCAGTGGAGACTGGGTACACTGGACGGACTCGCCGAGAACTCCCAGATGGTATTATACCTTACGTCAGATGGCAGTTCTCTGGTGACACTGGTACAGGTTAGTATGTAGACCCGAGATCGTCATAGAGTCTTGTGTGATTCCCACTGTGCTTTGATTTCCACCTTACCACGTCCAAGAGGGCATGCAAAACGGTGGTTTTTGGGTACAGTCCCAAGTCACATGGAGGCAATGAGCGATAGGAGGGGTTTCGTCTTTCCCGGTATTGGGGGTTGATGTTCCGCTAAGCTCAATTGGCCATAACAGGGAAGTCCCTGGCCAGGGATGGTTTAGAGATTTACTGGTAAGTGTTACCGGTAATTTCTTAACCCGTTAATGTTAGTTATATGTATGCCCTAGAGGCCATTACTGTACATTGGATGTATATTGTAGTGGATGCTGGGACATATATAGGGAGGCCTTTCTTGCTCGACATGATAGTATGCTATCTGGTTGCTCTTTACCTTAACGTGTACACAGTTTGTCTCTCTGTTACATGTTGGTAAAGCCCTTAGGATGTGTACTTGACTACCTGGACTATGATGCGGATCATACTAGTGGGGACATGGTAGTCCATAAGTACATCCTTCAAAGTCCCTAGTCGTGGGTGTATCGAGATGGGGCATCGATATACCAGAGTAGACTAGCGTGTACCTTCTCGACCCATACAGATGGGCGATGGATGATCCCATATCCATTGGTGTTTGACATCAGAAATGATATACGGGTGCTCAGTAGAGACTGGGTACACTGGACGGACTCGCCGAGAACTCCCAGATGGTATTATACCTCACGTCAGATGGCAGTTCTCTGGTGACACTGGTACAGAGTAGTCTGTTGACCCGAGATCGTCATAGAGTCTTGTGTGGTTCCCACTGTGCTTTGATTTCCATCTTACCACATCCAAAATGGCGTGCAAAACGGTGGTTTTTGGGTACAGTCCCGAGTCACATGGAGGCAATGAGCGATAGGAAGGGATTCGTCTCTCCCGGTATAAGGGCTTGATGTTGCGCTGTGTTCGATTGGCTATAACTGGAAATCCCTGGCCAGGGTTGCTGAGATTTACTGGTAAGTGTTACCAGTAGTTTCTCGAATTGTTATAGACCTCATATCGACACGACTTATCGAGCTATTGGGGTCTGACGTTTACCACCCCTAGGCAAGATATGCGACATATCAGACGATCAGACCGGACTGTACGGTAGTGTTACTGGTTGGATTCACAGGAGTATGAGCGGGCTTGCTCGTCGATCTTCTGATCGCTCAATACCCGGATGGCCGTTACGTTTAGCAGACCGCTTGCGGCTTGTGGATGTTTGATATGATCATCATCTGCTGCCGGCGTATTGACGAGTCTTTAGAGTCCTACACAGAGGTTTCCTGGCTCAAGCGAAACGAAATAGGAGCGCATATGAGATATGTGCGGGACCGAGAAAAATACCAGTATGTGATACTGTATTCGATTCTCGCGATGTGACATTGATCGGTTATATGCGATATAGCCGGGTTATCGGATCAAGTGTTGATTCGATAAGTTGTTACTATTGATATCAGTCGGTTATGTGCGACATGACCGGATCATTGAATCAAGTGTTGATTTAATGATTTAATGCATAATTATATATTTGATATATTACTTTGTATTAACTAGTATCGGTTCACTTTAAATGGATTTTCTCACTTGCTTTGTACAAGTTGTATATGTGATATACTTTTTGTGCAAATGATTGTATCATGTTTGATGATACATGTTAACTTGGTTAAGTGTGTTAGTGTATATGCCCTAGAGGCCATTACTGTATCATACTAGTTTGTATATTACTTAATGGATGCTTGGGATATTCACCTTGTATATACAATCTTGCTCAAAATAGTAGAATGCTACTTGGTTTGTTTCTACTTCAATGTGTACATGTGTTTATTTTTGTATATCGCCTATACACATTAGTAGAGCCCTTAGGATCTTTGCTTGACTACCAGCGATGTGATGGCCGTCACACTAGTGGGGCTGGGTAATCTATAAGCACATCCTTATGCAGGTCCCTGGTCGCAGGACTATCGAGACAGGGCATCGATACTCCGGAGTAGACCAGCGCATGCGCTTCTCATCCCAGTGTGGGAGACGGTCTGTCCCACAGCCGTCAGTACGTCGTACTTGAGATAGTATGCGGGTGCTCGTTAGGTTACGGGTACACTGGACAGGACTCGTCGGGAACTGACTAGTTGGTATTATACCTATCGTCAGTTATCAGTTCCCTGGTGACATGAGTACAGCTTAGTCCGCTGACTTGACACTGTCACTTCGCCTTGGGTGTGTTCCCACTGTACTTTGATCACTACCCTACCACGGCTCAAAGGAGTCGTGCAAACAGGTGGTGGTTGGGTGCAGTCCCGAAGCACTTGGAGGCAGTGACGGTTAGACAGGATTCGTCTCTCCCGGTATTGGGGGTTGACATCGCGCTGTGTCTAGGAGAGCCATTACACGAGTAGTCCCTGGCCAGGGCAAACGAGATATACTGGTAGGTTTCCAGTGTTATCTTAGGGTGTTTTGGGATTCGCTCCGGCACGACTTGTACCGCTATTGGGGGACTGACGTTTACCGCCCCCTAGGCCCGCCATGCGATATATCAGACGAACAGACCGGACTGTACGGAGAATGTCACACTCAGGCTCAGTAGGAGTTCAGATGGGTTTCGCCTCGTCGGTCTTCTTGTCGGCATTACCTGGGGACCGTTTCGCACAGCTAGTGCCGCTTGCGGTCTGTGGTTAAACCCACTGCCAGCGTAGTGTCGAGTCTTTAGAGTCCCACACAGAAAGCTTTTCGCCTTTAGGCAAAAGAGTAGAGGTCGCATGGTATTGCGACAGGTCGCATGGTTTTGCGACAGGGTTCGGTCACATCCGTGCACTTGTGCACGTACAGTGTCCGGACAGTTTACACTAGCGGGCTTTGGTTTAAGCCAGATCCTAGTGTATCTTATGGGATTGGATTTATCCAGTTTGCATTCGTGTTCCTCGGAACGCGGATGCGGGTGTGTATGCACAGTTGACAGGGAGGCACAGACAGCGGATTCTCATTAGGGTTGTTGACAGTTGACCGTTGACTTTTTGACTTTTTGCTCAACCCTAATGAGAATATGATATGCGATTAACTATTATATTAATTAATTATTATAGTGACTTGGTTGTAGACTTTTGTTGACTTTGTTGACTTGTTGACTTTTGTTGAGTTGTTGACTTTGTTGACCGGTTGACTAGGCTTGACTAGTTGACCATCATGATAACCATGGTTATCATTTCATGCCAAAGACTTTTACTTGCTTGTTCATTTGAGTAAAATGAGTGCATGACATGATAAGGTTATGGTTGCTTCAACCATCACATAAGACTTTTATTGATATGATGAGTTATGATTACATTGGATTATGAGAGGGTGAGAGACAAAAGAGAGCCTCATTCTTTCTTGCTCATTCTCTCTCTTGTTCTTGAGCTCTCCTCTTGCTCTCACCCTCAACCTCTTGCTCCCTCTCTTGATCTATGGTTCTCTTGTCTCATGAGTTGAGAATCAAGAACCATAGATAAAATCCCATTCTATTTCTTCTCTACTCATTCTAGTTCACTAGGTTTAGCAAACCAAGTGAACTAGTTTCTTCAAAGAACGAAGAAGGAGCTAAAGGTTGGAGCTTTCAAGTGGATCTATCTTCAGCGTACGGAGACAACGAGAAGGAGCCATCGAACCACCATCGGAGCTTGAAGACGAAGGAGTTCAAGTTTAGGTATAACCATCTCCATCCGAGAAGCTAACTCTCTTTAGCAAAGTTTGCTAGTTTTAGTTTAGTTAATGATCCCGACTTTGCTTAGTCCATGTTGCCCCTTGCGCTAAAAATTTGATTTTTATACCGTTTCCGCCTCCCCGTAAGAACCGGGGGTCGCAACGTGGACTTACAGTGGTATCAGAGACTAACTAAACTTAAACTAGCTTGGTAGTAAAGTGTAACGAAGTTCGGAACCGAAAAAAAATCCAAAAACCTAACTTTTACAAAACCCAAGTTTCTGTTAAAATTTTTTCTGGTAAAAATGAAAAACTTTATACTTGTAAATTCGGCTCAGGGTTTTGTGTGAACACCCAAGAAAAACGTTGCCCTAATTCATTCAAACCGCCGCCCTTCCGCCGCACGAGGTAGGCATGTGCCGCGGAAGCGCCGCGGTTTGTCGTCTTCTGTGCATCGTTTTTCGTGCAGTGTGTGTCTGTGTTGGTTTTGGGATTTTTGAAATATATTATATGTCCCCAGATTTTCCAGAAAAGAAATTTCCTTTTGGGGTCCTATAATTCCGTATTTTTTCCGAACTTCACTGCACTTTGACTATGATGGTTATATCTATGATGCTTGCATGTATTGAACGTCGGCTAATCGCTATAAGTCGATTGGTCGGGGTTATACATGATCTGTGTTTGATATTGGAATGTGTATATAAATATGTTGGATTGTCGCGGGTGAATAGCCGGGGGTTGTGAGACGAGAGTTTTCTTTTCTTGCAATTCATGTAAATTTGTAAATTGATGTAATAATTATTTGTATGGCCGCACAACCGGGTCGGGGTTGTAGCCGTCATTGTATAATTTCTTTTTACTGTTTTTGCTCCTAGGATAGACCCATGGAGGGGTGCACAAACTACCGGGTATGCCGAAGTGTCGAGTGGCCTACTCATGGAGATGAGGGAGGTTGCTACGCTTCGGGTACTTGGCGGGTAGTTTGCCGCACCCGTAGGGGTCTTGGGTGGGGTATTGGCTATTCACCGCGACCGTGTAATCTGTTTTTGTTACAGGTGTTAGTGTATATGCCCTAGAGGCCATTACTGTATCATACTAGTTTGTATATTACTTGATGGAAGCTTGGGATATTCACCTTGTATAAACAATCTTGCTCAATATAGTAGTATGCTACTTGGTTTGTTTCTATTTCAATGTGTACTTGTGTTTATTTCAGTATATCACTTATACGCATTAGTGGAGCCCTTAGGATCTTTGCTTGATTACCAGCGTTGTGATGGCAGTCACACTAGTGGGGGCTGGGTAATCTATAGGCACATCCTTATACAGGTCCCTAGTCGTAGGACTATCGAGACAGGGCATCGATACTCCGGAGTAGACTAGCGTATGCGCTTCTCATCCCAGTGTGGGAGATGGTCTGTCCCACAGCCATCAGTACGTCATACTGGAGATAGTATACGGGTGCTCGTTGGGTTACGAGTACACTGGACAGGACTCGTCGGGAACTGAAAGGTTGGTATTATACCTATCGTCAGTTATCAGTTCCCAGGTGACATGAGTACAGCTTAGTCCGCTGACTTGACACTGGCACTTCGCCTCGAGTGTGTTCCCACTGCACTTTGATCACTACCCTACCACGGCTCAAAGGAGTCGTGCAAACAGGTGGTGGTTGGGTGCAGTCCCGAAGCACTTGGAGGCAGTGACGGTTAGACAGGATTCGTCTCTCCCGGTATTGGGGGTTGACATCGCGCTGTGTCTAGGAGAGCCATTACACGAGTAGTCCCTGGCCAGGGCAAGCGAGATATACTGGTAGGTTCCAGTGTTATCTCAGGGTGTTTTGGGCTTCACTCCGACACGACTTGTACCGCTATTGGGGGACTGACGTTTTACCGCCCCCTAGGCCCGACATGCGATGTATCAGACGAACAGACCGGACTGTACGGAGAATGTCACATTCAGACTCAGTAGGAGTTCAGATGGGGTTTCACCTCGTCAGCCTTCTTGTCGGCATCTACCTGGGGACCGTTACGCACAGCTAGTGCCGCTAGCGGTCTGTGGTTAAACCCACTGCCAGCGTAGTGTCGAGTCTTTAGAGTCCCACACAGAGGGTATTCTCCTCTGGGCAAAACAGAGTAGAGGTCGCATGGTTTTGCGACAGGGTTCGTTCTCATCCGCGCACTTGTGCACGTTTGGAGTCCGGACGGATATTACTGGCTGGCTCTGGTTTGAGTCAGATGCTGGTATATGTTTTGCGGTTGCTTTTATCTCTCAGTATTCATGTTCCTCGGAACAAGGATGCAGGTGTGTATGCACGGTTATTTGAGGAAGAGGAAGAGGGCTTTCATTAGGGTTTCGGAACGGGTGCGTATGCACAGTTGACAGTCATCTTTTTCCAAACCCTAATGGATTTATGTTATATCAATTAATAATATATAATAAAATGAAATTGTGTCATGGTTGGTTTTTATGTTGACTTGTTGACCATGGTTGACTTGTTGACCATGGTTGAAGTTTTGACCATCATCATTACAAAAGAAAGATGCTCTTTGATTCTAGCAAATTCATTGAATGTTTGAAATGATAATGGTCATTCTAAAACTTTCCATCAACCTTTTCATTTTCATTATTATTATTGATAATTCTTTTTCTTTTGCATTATGGTTGCAAGAAAGAAAAAGGATAGCTCATTCTATCATATTCATTCTCTCTCTTCACTTCATCTTCTTCTTCCTCTAGCTAAAGAGAAACCTTCTCATGTGTTGAGAATCCTACTCTTTAAAAAGAAAAGCACCCCTTAGACTCTCTCTACTCATTCTAGGTTCAAGGTTTACCAAGCCGGAAACCCTAGTTCACTCAAAGATCGAGGAAGAGCCCAAAGGTCGAACCTTCGAGGTGGATCCATCTTCGGCGGAAGAAGGCGACAAGAAGAGAACCATCAACCTCTACAAAAGTTTGAAGAAGAAGGAGTTCAAGTTTAGGTATAACCATCCTCATCCGAGTAGCTAACTCTCTTTAGCAAGTATGCTAGTTTTAGTTTAGTTAACGATCCCGACCTTGTTGAGTCCATGTTGCCTCTTGGGATAAAAATTTGTTTTTTATACCGTTTCCGCCTCCCCGTAAGCACCGAGGGTCGCAACGTGGACTTACAGTGGTATCAGAGCCTAACTAAACTTAAACTAGCTTGGTAGTGAAGTGTAACGAAGTTCGGAACCGAAAAAAATCACAAATCCGGAAAAACAAAACCCTAAGTTTCTGTTGAAATGTTTTCTGCTCTAAATGAAATTATTTATACTTGTAAATTCGGCTCAGGGTTTTGTGTGAACACCCAAGAAAAACGATGCAGTGATTCGTTCAAACCGCCGCGCTTCCGCCGCACGAGGTAGGCATGTGCCGCGGAAGCGCCGCGGTTTGTCGTCTTCTGTGCATCGTTTTTCGTGCAGTGTGTGTCTGTGTTGGTTTTGGGATTTTTAAAATATATTATATGTGCCCAGATTTTCCAGAACTGAAATTCACTTTTGGGGTCCTATAATTCCGTATTTTTTCCGAACTTCACTGCACTTTGACTATGATGGTTATATCTGTGATGCTTGCATGTATTGAACGTCGGCTAATCGCTATAAGACGATTAGTCGGGGTTATACATGATCTGTGTTTGATATTGGAATGTGTATATGAATGTATTGGACTGTCGCGGGTGAATAGCCGGGGTGGATGTGAGATGAGCTTTTGTTTTTCTTTCATTCATTGTAAATGTAAATTGATGTAATTATATTATTTGTTTGGCCGCACAACCGGGTCGGGGTTGTAGCCGTCATTGTATAATTCTTTTTACTGTTTTTGCTCCTAGGATAGACCCATGGAGGGGGTGCACAAACTGCCGAGTACTTGGCGGGTAGTTTGCCGCACCCGTAGGGGTCTTGGGTGGGGTATTTGGCTATTCACCGCGACCGTGTAATCCGCTTTTCGTTGCAGGCTCGAAAGGATTGCGGATTGCTAGTATATCCAATGTATTCATCTGTGATCTGTAATGTCTATCATTGCTTTCTATTTAGGCGTTGCTTATGTTTTACAGCCGCGCTAGCCCAGCCCCCGCTCTGTCGTTAGTTAAGTAACCTAACGAGTGATGACGGGACCCCGTGGCGAATGCGAATGGCATAAGCGTACGTCATATTTTGGTTGTTTTCTGCAATGGTAGGAATTAAATGATGGGACGCATTAAAAGTACTAATGCAAGAATATCACGCATTAAAAGAACTAATGCAAGATAATAAACCAAGTTAAAATCGTTGGAACACTTTCGAAAAACCACTCGGTTCTTTTCAAAACTAACTTTTAAACGCGGAGATTGAGCCACTCCTTCTAAAAGCTATCTCGTTCCATCGATCATATCAAGTTCACTACGTTCACGGTTTTACCAAAACCATTCGTAGCCCTCCGTCGTTTCACATGAATAGTCAATAGTATTCAAGCTGTGTTTGTTGGCCAAAGTCAAGGCATAGTGATTGGTAGCTATTGGGTATTCATGTGCAGCATAGATAGATGCGTTGGTTTGGAACAGTCGTACTGCCTTGTTGGCCAAAGTCAAGGGTAGGTACGGGTGGATTCAAATTAACCTGGAGAACGACGGGTAGAACTTGACATGTGACTTATGATTTGTTGGCCAAAGTCAAGGTCATAAGAGCATGGGGCAAAAATCCACATCGGGAGTTTCATAAGTACTGAAACTTGCTAGATTTGCATACCATTTAGAGTGTGGTGATTCTGGTAGGATTCCTTCAGTTTCGTCACGCGATGATATTTGGATCCCGATCCTACTGTGAGTATATGCTACTCCTCGGGAAATTTCTCACTAAACGATCAATGCTATAAACCTAGTAGGTGCCTAGAAAGGTGTTAGCGGGGCTACGCCCCCAGGGAAAAGAGGTTATTTAATTAAGGAACTTCGCGAAAGCGTTGGAAAACCTCCCTCGAAGTACCGACACTGGCCTGGCTGAACGGTTAAGCAAGTATTGTGCGGTGGGATTGATCCCGGCTAATTCTTCCTTTGTGGTTTGAGGAGGGATTCGAGAGACAGTGGGAGCCATCCTGTTTAGACAAATTAAAAACCATTCTAAACTTGCAAGAGCATCGTGCTAAAGTGTTTCTTCTCTCCCCCCTGCAGCGACCAAATTCGAAATGACTGGACTTAAGTTACTTCTAGATAAAAACATATTGACAGGGCCAAACTACAAAGATTGGCTCAGGAATGTCAAATTGGCAATCGCTTACGACAAGCTGGGGTATCTTCTTACCACCAAAGCTCCCCCCGTCCCAGGTCCCACCTCCAGCGTCGCGGATAAGGAAATCCGTAAGACTTGGGAGATTGACAGCGCGAAGGCCAGGTGCCTCGTACTTGCCTCGATGGACAACGAACATCAGAGGAGGCACGAGAATATGGATTTGGAATCCATATTTCTTCATACAAAAGAAATGTATGGAGAGCAGTCTCGTATCGCAAGATACGAAGTGTCGAAGAAGTTATTTTCGACTAAGTTGGCCGTCGGATCATCGGTAGCGGACCACGTGCTTAAGATGATTGGCTACACAGAGGAGCTCGCGGAACTTGGGACCACGTTGGACAGTGAACTCTATACGGATTTAATTCTCCAGTCCCTTCCATCCACTTACGCCCAGTTTATACTGAACTTCAACTTACAAGAAAAGGAAGTTGAACTTTCAGAACTCCTCAACCTGCTGAGGAGCGCAGAGGGCACCCTACAGAAGGGTAGGGAAACACCCGCTTTGTTTCTAGGAGGATCTTCTTCCTCTAGGTCCAAGGCGAAAGCCAAGGGAAAGAGGAAGAAAGCCCCCGCCAAACCAAGAGGAGGTGTTAGTAAAGTGGGTACGAAGGGAAAGGAAAAGGCAACAAAGATTGCGGGGAAGCTTGTTGGAAAGGAAGAGTGCTTCTATTGTCATAAGAGTGGACACTGGAAGAAAGATTGCAGGGCTTGGAAAGACAGGACACAGGAAATGAAGCAGGTTGCAGCTTCAGCTTCAGGTGTGTATGTTATTAAAAACTGTCTTTCTATAAACTCTACTTCCTGGGTATTGGATACCGGATCAGGATCTCATATCTGTAATTCTTTGCAGGCGTTGAGAAACCGTAGTGTTTTGAAGGCAGGTGACATGACCCTCAGAGTTGCAAACGGAGCTAGCATGGACGCTAAAGCCGTGGGGGACTATCACCTGGGAATGTCAGATGGGCATGTTTTGGTTTTGCGTAATTTCTTTTTTGTACCCAACGCAACTTGTAATATCATTTCTGTATCTTTGGTTTCTAAAGAAGGTTATGAATTTGCGTTTGTAAGTAATGTTGTAAACATTCACCTTAATCAAGTTCTGATTGGGTCAGGTACACTGAGCAATGGTATATACGTATTGAACCAACCACAGATTTTCAATGTCCAGAATACACACAAAAGAAAGTCACCAGATATTAATCAGGCTTTCTTATGGCATTGTAGACTAGGTCACATCAATGAGACACGGTTGACTAAGTTACATAAAGAAGGATACTTGGATCCGTTCGAGTATCAGTCTTATGCCACTTGTGAATCTTGTCTCATAGGAAAGATGACAAAGACTCCGTTCACTGGACACGGAGAAAGAGCGAGCGAGCTCTTGGGACTCGTACACAGCGACGTGTGCGGTCCAATGTCTACAAATGCGCGAAGCGGTTACTCTTACTTCATTACTTTTACGGATGATTTTTCAAGGTACGGTTATGTCTTCTTAATGAAACATAAGTCCGAGGCTTTTGAAAAGTTCCAGGAATATAAGAATGAAGTAGAAAAACAGACCGGCAAAAGTATCAAGATTCTAAGATCGGATCGAGGTGGAGAATACTTAAGTGCCGAGTTCCCAAATTACTTAAAAGAGAATGGGATTCTCTCTCAGCTTACTCCTCCATACACTCCGCAGCACAACGGTGTATCGGAGAGACGGAACCGAACCCTATTGGATATGGTACGGTCCATGATGAGTAACGCTGAGTTACCGCGATCATTCTGGGGGTATGCGCTAGAATCAGCTGCGTACCTTTTGAACCGAGTTCCTACTAAGACTGTGCCTACTACACCATATGAGATGTGGAGTGGGAAGAGACCCTATCTTATGCACATTAAGACATGGGGATGTCCAGCTTTTGTTAAAAAGCAGCATGCGGACAAGCTCGAGGCACGCTCAGTACAGTGTAAGTTCGTGGGATATCCAAAGAACTCCAAGGGATATTTCTTCTACTGTGAAGAGGAACAAAAAGTTCTTGTTTCTCGTCATGCCTACTTCTTGGAAACTGAGTTTTTGGAAAACCAGATAAGTGGGAGCACAGTAGAACTGGAAGAAATTCCAGAACCACGAGCTATTACTGAAAGCTTAGAGGAACCAGAGGGTTCAAAAGAACAGGACATTCCTACGCCGCTCCGCAGGAGTAGTAGGCAGTCTCATCCGCCCGAGAGATACTACGGTTTTCTCATAGATGGGGATCGAGAGGATTGCATCATAGATTATGATGAGCCTACTAGCTTCCAGCAGGCCGTTCAGAGCGTTGACTCGGTAAAATGGCTGGATGCAATGCGGACCGAAATGGAGTCCATGTACACCAACAAAGTATGGACGTTGGACATTGCTCCAGACGGGGTAAAACCCGTAGGATGCAAGTGGATCTTCAAAAGGAAGATTGGTGTAGATGGACAGGTTGAGACCTATAAAGCTAGACTTGTAGCAAAGGGTTTCCGTCAAAGACCTGTAGCAAAGGGTTTCCGTCAAAGACCTGGCTTGGACTATGACGAAACCTTTTCTCCAGTGGCTATGCTGAAATCCATTCGGATCCTTCTTGCCATTGCTGCCTTCCACGATTATGAGATTTGGCAGATGGACGTAAAAACTGCTTTTCTAAATGGAAGTTTAGAGGAGTGTGTCTATATGGATCAGCCAGAGGGTTTCATTCAGAGTGGGAGCAGCGGAAAGGTGTGCAAGTTGCTTAAGTCCATCTATGGACTAAAGCAGGCATCGCGGAGTTGGAACATCTGTTTTGATGAGACGGTCAAGGAATTTGACTTTATCAAAAATCCAGATGAACCATGCATCTATAGTAGATTTGTAGCGAGAACTGTAGTATTCCTTGTTTTATACGTGGATGACATTCTCTTAATAGGAAATGACATTCCTATGCTACAATCTGTCAAGAGTTTCTTGTCACACAGGTTCTCCATGAAAGACCTGGGTGATGCCTCTTACATCCTGGGGATCCGGATCCATCGTGATAGATCCAAGAGGATATTAGGACTTTCACAGTCCAGGTACATCGACACCGTACTGAAAAGATTCAATATGGAAGATTCCAAGCGCGGTAACCTACCGGCTTGTCACGGGATCACCCTCTCTAAAGAGATGTCTCCCAAGACTGATTTGGAGAGGGATCGCATGTCTATTATACCCTACGCTTCTGCGGTAGGCTCTATAATGTATGCGATGTTGTGTACCAGACCGGATGTAGCTTATGCACTGAGTGTAGTAAGCCGGTATCAGTCAAACCCTGGGGAGAAACATTGGATAGCAGTAAAGAACATTCTCAAGTACCTGAGAAGGACTAAGGAGATGTTCTTGGTGTATGGCGGAAAAGACCTCCAGATTGAGGCCTTTGCTTACTCCAGCTTCCAGAGTGACAAGGATGATTCCAAGTCCATGTCGGGTTTTGTCTTTACCCTCAATGGAGGGGCGGTGTGTTGGAAGAGTTCCAAACAGGAAACCGTTGCAGACTCGACTATGGAAGCGGAATACATCGCTGCATCTGATGCCGCAAAAGAAGCTGTCCGGATAAGGAAGTTCTTAAAAGAACTTCAGGTGGTTCCGTCCATTGTTGACCCAGTACCTCTGTATTGCGACAACAACGGGGCTATAGCTTTAGCAAAGGAACCCAGGTCCCATCAGAGATCCAGGCACATCTTGAGGCGGTATCACCTGATCAGGGAGATCGTGGATCGCAAGGAGATCGAGGTTCGGAGGGTTGCTTCAGAAGAGAACACTGCAGATCCATTCACCAAGGCCTTACCCCAGACTCAGTTCGAGCGGCTGATCGAGATGATAGGTCTTCGATACGCCAGTTCATGGCCTTAGTGCAAGTGGGAGATTGTTAGTGTATATGCCCTAGAGGCCATTACTGTATCATACTAGTTTGTATATTACTTGATGGAAGCTTGGGATATTCACCTTGTATAAACAATCTTGCTCAATATAGTAGTATGCTACTTGGTTTGTTTCTACTTCAATGTGTACTTGTGTTTATTTCAGTATATCACTCATACGCATTAGTGGAGCCCTTAGGATCTTTGCTTGATTACCAGCGTTGTGATGGCAGTCACACTAGTGGGGGCTGGGTAATCTATAGGCACATCCTTATACAGGTCCCTAGTCGTAGGACTATCGAGACAGGGCATCGATACTCCGGAGTAGACTAGCGTATGCGCTTCTCATCCCAGTGTGGGAGATGGTCTGTCCCACAGCCATCAGTACGTCATACTGGAGATAGTATACGGTTGCTCGTTGGGTTACGAGTACACTGGACAGGACTCGTCGGGAACTGAAAGGTTGGTATTATACCTATCGTCAGTTATCAGTTCCCACGTGACATGAGTACAGCTTAGTCCGCTGACTTGACACTGGCACTTCGCCTCGAGTGTGTTCCCACTGCACTTTGATCACTACCCTACCACGGCTCAAAGGAGTCGTGCAAACAGGTGGTGGTTGGGTGCAGTCCCGAAGCACTTGGAGGCAGTGACGGTTAGACAGGATTCGTCTCTCCCGGTATTGGGGGTTGACATCGCGCTGTGTCTAGGAGAGCCATTACACGAGTAGTCCCTGGCCAGGGCAAGCGAGATATACTGGTAGGTTCCAGTGTTATCTCAGGGTGTTTTGGGCTTCACTCCGACACGACTTGTACCGCTATTGGGGGACTGACGTTTTACCGCCCCCTAGGCCCGACATGCGATGTATCTGATGAACAGACCGGACTGTACGGAGAATGTCACATTCAGACTCAGTAGGAGTTCAGATGGGGTTTCACCTCGTCAGCCTTCTTGTCGGCATCTACCTGGGGACCGTTACGCACAGCTAGTGCCGCTTGCGGTCTGTGGTTAAAGCCACTGCCTGCGTAGTGTCGAGTCTTTAGAGTCCCACACAGAGGGTATTCGCCTCTGGGCAAAACAGAGTAGAGGTCGCATGGTTTTGCGACAGGGTTCGTTCTCATCCGCGCACTTGTGCACGTTTGGAGTCCGGACGGATATTACTGGCTGGCTCTGGTTTGAGTCAGATGCTGGTATATGTTTTGGGGTTGCTTTTATCTCTCAGTATTCATGTTCCTCGGAACAAGGATGCAGGTGTGTATGCACGGTTATTTGAGGAAGAGGAAGAGGGCTTTCATTAGGGTTTCGGAACGGGTGCGTATGCACAGTTGACAGTCGTCTTTTTCCAAACCCTAATGGATTTATGTTATATCAATTAATAATATATAATAAAATGAAATTGTGTCATGGTTGGTTTTTATGTTGACTTGTTGGCCATGGTTGACTTGTTGACCATGGTTGAAGTTTTGACCATCATCATTACAAAAGAAAGATGCTCTTTGATTCTAGCAAATTCATTTAATGTTTGAAATGATAATGGTCATTCTAAAACTTTCCATCAACCTTTTCATTTTCATTATTATTATTGATAATTCTTTTTCTTTTGCATTATGGTTGCAAGAAAGAAAAAGGATAGCTCATTCTATCATATTCATTCTCTCTCTTCACTTCATCTTCTTCTTCCTCTAGCTAAAGAGAAACCTTCTCATGTGTTGAGAATCTTACTCTTTAAAAAGAAAAGCACCCTTTAGACTCTCTCTACTCATTCTAGGTTCAAGGTTTAGCAAGCCGGAAACCCTAGTTCACACAAAGATCGAGGAAGAGCCCAAAGGTCGAACCTTCGAGGTGGATCCATCTTCGGCGGAAGAAGGCGACAAGAAGAGAACCATCAACCTCTACAAAAGTTTGAAGAAGAAGGAGTTCAAGTTTAGGTATAACCATCCTCATCCGAGTAGCTAACTCTCTTTAGCAAGTATGCTAGTTTTAGTTTAGTTAACGATCCCGACCTTGTTGAGTCCATGTTGCCTCTTGGGATAAAAATTTGTTTTTTATACCGTTTCCGCCTCCCCGTAAGCACCGGGGGTCGCAACGTGGACTTACAACAGGCTCGTACAAATTATAGATTCCTAGTATATCCAATGTATTTATCTGTGATCTGAAATGTTTATCATTGCAGTATATCTATATATGATATTATTTAGGCGTTGCTTATGTTTTACAGACGCGCTAGCCCAGCCCCCGCTCTGTCGTTAGTTAAGTAACCTAACGGGTAATGACGGGGCCCAGTGGCGAATGCGAATGGCATAAGCGTACGTCATATTTTGAATGTTTTCTGCAATGGTAGGATTAAATGATGGGACGCATTAAAAGAACTAATGCAAGAATATCACGCATTAAAAGAACTAATGCAAGATAATAAACCAAGTTAAAGTCGTTGGAACACTTTCGAAAAACCACTCGGTTCTTTTCAAAAACAACTTTTAAATGCGGAGCTTGAGCCACTCCTTTTAAAAGCTATCTCGTTCCATCGACCAAATCAAGTTCACTACGTTCACGGTTTTGCCAAAACCATCCGTAGCCCTCCGTCGTTTCACATGAATAGTCAATAGTATTCAAGCTGTGTATGTTGGCCAAAGTCAAGGCACAGTGATTGGTAGCTATTGGGTGTTCATGTGTAGCATAGATAGATGCGTTGGTTTGGGACAGTCGTACTGCCATTTTGGCCAAAGTCAAGGGTAGGTACGGATGGATCCAAATTAACCTGGATAATGACGGGTAGAACTTGACATGTGACTTATGATATTTTGGCCAAAGTCAAGGTCATAAGAGCATGGGGCAAAAATCCACATCGGGAGTTTCATAAGTACTGAAACTTGCTAGATTTGCATACCATTTGGAGTGTGATGATTCTGGTAGGATTCCTTCAGTTTCGTCACGCGATGATATTTGGATCCCGATCCTACTGTGAGTATATGCTACTCCTCGGGAAATTTCTCACTAATCGATCAATGCTACAAACCTAGTAGGTGCCTAGAAAGGTGTTAGCGGGGCTACGCCCCCAGGGAAAAGAGGTTCTATAATTAAGGAACTTCGCGAAAGCGTTGGAAAACCTCCCTCGAAGTACCGACACCGGCCTGGCTGAACGGTTAAGCAAGTATTGTGCGGTGGGATTGATCCCGACTAATTCTTCCTTTATGGTTTGAGGAGGGATTCGAGAAACAGTGGGAGCAATCCTGTTTAGACAAACTAAAAACCACTCTAAACTTGCAAGAGCATCATGCTGAGTGTTTCTTCTTCTCTCTCCTAATTGCAGCGACCAATCAACATGACTGGACTTAAGTTACTCCTAGATAAAAACAAACTGACAGGGCCAAACTACAAAGATTGGCTCAGGAATGTCAAGATAGCAATCACTTATGACAAGCTGGGGTATCTTCTTACCACCAAAGCTCCCCCTGTCCCTGGTCCAACTTCCAGCGTCGCGGATAAGGAAATCCGCAAGACTTGGGAGACTGATAGCGCGAAGGCCAAATGCCTCCTGCTTGCCTCGATGGACAACGAACATCAGAGGAGGCATGAGAATATGGACATGGAATCCATATTGCTTCATACAAAAGAACTGTATGGAGAGCAATCTCGTATCGCAAGATACGAAGCGTCGAAAAAGTTATTTTCGACAAGAATGGCCGTCGGATCATCAGTAGCCGAGCACGTGCTAAAGATGATCGGCTTCATTGAGGAGCTCGCTGACCTAGGGATCACATTGGAGAGTGAGCTATATACGGATATAGTTCTCCAGTCCCTTCCTTCCACTTACGCCCAGTTTATACTGAACTTCAACTTACAAGAAAAAGAGGTTGAACTTTCAGAGCTCCTCAACATGCTGAGGAGCGCAGAGGGCACCCTACAGAAAGGTAGGGATACATCCACTTTGTTTGTAGGAGGATCATCTTCTTCTAGGTCCAAGGAGAAAGACAAGGGAAAGAAGAAGAAAGCCCCCGCCAAACCAAGGGGCGGTGTTAGTAAAGTGGATACGAAGGGAAAAGCAAAAGTAACAAAGATAGCGGGGAAGCTTGTGGATAAGGAAGAATGCTTCTATTGTCATAAGAAAGGACACTGGAAGAATGATTGCAGGGCCTGGAAGGCCAGAACACAGGAATTGAAGCAGGTTGCAGCTTCAGCTTCAGGTGTGTATGTTATTGAAAATTGTCTTTCAATAAACTCTACTTCCTGGGTATTGGATACCGGATCGGGATCTCATATCTGTAATTCTTTGCAGGCGTTGAGAAACCGTAGGGTTTTGAAGGCAGGTGACATGACCCTCAAAGTTGCGAACGGAGCTAGCATGGATGCTAAAGCCGTGGGGGACTATCACCTGGGAATGTCAGATGGACATGTTTTGGTTTTGCGTAATTGCTTTTTTGTACCCAACGCAACTTGTAATATCATTTCTGTATCTTTAGTTTCTAAAGAAGGTTATGAATTTGCGTTTGTAAGTAATGTTGTAAACATTCACCTTAATCAAGTTTTGATTGGGTCAGGTACATTGAGTAATGGTATATACGTGTTAAACCAACCACAGATTTTCAACGTCCAGAATACACACAAAAGAAAGTCTCCGGAAATGAATCAGACTTTCTTATGGCATTGTAGATTGGGTCACATCAATGAGAGAAGGTTGACTAAGTTACATACAGAAGGATATTTGAATGCGTTCGAATATCAATCGTATGCCACTTGTCAATCTTGTCTCAAAGGAAAGATGACAAAGACTCCGTTTACTGGACAAGGAGTAAGAGCGAGCGAGCTCTTGGGACTCGTACACAGTGACGTGTGCGGTCCAATGTCTACACATGCCCGAAGCGGACAGTCTTACTTCATTACTTTTACGGATGACTTCTCAAGGTACGGTTATGTCTTCTTGATGAAACATAAGTCCGAGGCCTTTGGAAAATTCCAGGAGTATAAGAATGAAGTAGAGAAACAGACCGGTAAAAGTATTAAGATTCTAAGATCGGATCGAGGTGGAGAATACTTAAGTGCCGAGTTCCTGGACTATTTAAAAGAGAATGGAATTCTCTCTCAGCTTACTCCTCCATACACCCCGCAACATAACGGTGTATCGGAGAGACGGAACCGCACCCTATTGGATATGGTGCGGTCCATGATGAGTAACGCTGAGTTGCCGCGATCATTCTGGGGATATGCGCTAGAATCAGCCGCATACCTTTTGAACCGAGTTCCCACTAAGACTGTGCCTACTACGCCATTTGAGATGTGGTGTGGGAAGAGACCCCATCTTAATCACATTAAGATATGGGGAAGTCCAGCTTTTGTCAAAAAGCAGCATGCGGACAAGCTCGAGGCACGCTCAGTACTGTGCAAGTTTGTGGGATATCCAAAGAATTCCAAGGGATATTTCTTCTACTGTGAAGAGGAACAAAAAGTTCTTGTTTCTCGTCATGCCCACTTTCTAGAACACCAGTTCATAGAAAAAGAAATAAGTGGGAGCGCAGTAGAACTGGAAGAAATTCCAGAACCACGGACTATTACTGAAAGTTTAGTGGAACCAGAGGGTTCGGAAGAACAGGACATTCCTACGCCGCTCCGCAGGAGTAGTAGGCAGACTCATCCGCCCGAGAGATACTACGGTTTTCTCGTAGACGGGGATAGAGAGGATTGCATCATAGACTATGATGAGCCTACTAGCTTCCAGCAGGCCGTTCAGAGCGTTGACTCAGTGAAATGGCTAGATGCAATGCGGACCGAAATGGAGTCCATGTACACCAACAAGGTATGGACGTTGGACATTGCTCCAGACGGGGTAAAACCCGTAGGATGCAACTGGATCTTCAAAAGGAAGATTGGTGTAGATGGACAGGTTGAGACCTATAAAGCTAGGCTGGTTGCAAAGGGTTTCCGTCAAAGACCTGGCTTGGACTATGACGAAACCTTTTCTCCAGTAGCCATGCTGAAATCCATTCGGATCCTTCTTGCCATTGCTGCCTTCCACGATTATGAGATCTGGCAAATGGACGTAAAGACAGCTTTTCTAAATGGAAATTTAGAGGAGTGTGTCTATATGGACCAGCCAGAGGGCTTCATTCAGAGTGGGAGCAGCGGAAAGGTGTGCAAGTTGCTTAAGTCCATCTATGGACTAAAGCAGGCATCGCGGAGTTGGAACATCTGCTTTGATGAGACGGTCAAAGAATTTGGCTTTATCAAAAATCCAGATGAACCATGCATCTATAGTAGATTTGTAGCGAGAACTGTAGTATTCCTCGTTTTATACGTGGATGACATTCTCTTAATAGGAAATGACATTCCTATGCTACAATCTGTCAAGGGGTTCTTATCACACAGGTTCTCCATGAAAGACCTGGGTGATGCCTCATACATTCTGGGTATCCGGATCTACCGTGTGTTAGTGTATATGCCCTAGAGGCCATTACTGTATCATACTAGTTTGTATATTACTTAATGGATGCTTGGGATATTCACCTTGTATATACAATCTTGCTCAAAATAGTAGTATGCTACTTGGTTTGTTTCTACTTCAATGTGTACTTGTGTTTATTTCAGTATATCACTTATACGCATTAGTGGAGCCCTTAGGATCTTTGCTTGATTACCAGCGTTGTGATGGCAGTCACACTAGTGGGGGCTGGGTAATCTATAAGCACATCCTTATTCAGGTCCCTGGTCGCAGGACTATCGAGACAGGGCATCGATACTCCGGAGTAGACCAGCGCATGCGCTTCTCATCCCAGTGTGGGAGACGGTCTGTCCCACAGCCGTCAGTACGTCGTACTTGAGATAGTATGCGGGTGCTCGTTAGGTTACGGGTACACTGGACAGGACTCGTCGGGAACTGACTAGTTGGTATTATACCTATCGTCAGTTATCAGTTCCCAGGTGACATGAGTACAGCTTAGTCCGCTGACTTGACACTGTCACTTCGCCTCGGGTGTGTTCCCACTGTACTTTGATCACTATCCTACCACGGCTCAAAGGAGTCGTGCAAACAGGTGGTGGTTGGGTGCAGTCCCGAAGCACTTGGAGGCAGTGACGGTTAGACAGGATTCGTCTCTCCCGGTATTGGGGGTTGACATCGCGCTGTGTCTAGGAGAGCCATTACACGAGTAGTCCCTGGCCAGGGCAAACGAGATATACTGGTAGGTTTCCAGTGTTATCTCAGGGTGTATTGGGCTTCACTCCGGCACGACTTGTACCGCTTTTGGGGGACTGACGTTTACCGCCCCCTAGGCCCGCCATGCGATGTATCAGACGAACAGACCGGACTGTACGGAGAATGTCACGCTCAGGCTCAGTAGGAGTTCAGATGGGTTTCGCCTCGTCGGTCTTCTTGTCGGCATTACCTGGGGACCGTTACGCACAGCTAGTGCCGCTTGCGGTCTGTGGTTAAACCCACTGCCAGCGTAGTGTTGAGTCTTTAGAGTCCCACACAGAAAGCTTTTCGCCTTTAGGCAAAAGAGTAGAGGTCGCATGGTATTGCGACAGGTCGCATGGTTTTGCGACAGGGTTCGGTCACATCCGTGCACTTGTGCACGTACAGTGTCCGGACAGTTTACACTAGCGGGCTTTGGTTTAAGCCAGATCCTAGTGTACCTTATGGGATTGGATTTATCCAGTTTGCATTCGTGTTCCTCGGAACGCGGATGCGGGTGTGTATGCACAGTTGACAGGGAGGCAGAGGCAGTGGATTCTCATTAGGGTTGTTGACAGTTGACCGTTGACTTTTGACTTTTTGCTCAACCCTAATGAGAATATGATTTGTGATTAACTATTATATTAATTAAGTATTATGGTGATATGGTTGTTGACTTGTTGACTTTTGTTGACTTGTTGACTTTGGTGACTTGTTGACTTTTGTTGACTTGTTGACCGGTTGACTAGGCTTGACTAGTTGACCATCATGATGACCATGGTTATCATTTCATGCCAAAGACTTTTTTCTTGCTTGCTTTTTTGAGTAAAATGAGTGCATGATATGATAACCTTATGGTTGCTTCTAACCATCACCAAAAGACTTTTTTGATATGATGAGTTATGATCACTTTGGATTATGAGAGGGTGAAAGGAAAAAGAGAGCCTCATTCTTTCTTGCTCATTCTCTCTCTTGTTCTTGAGCTCTCCCCTTGCTCTCACCCTCAACCTCTTGCTCCCTCTCTTGATCTATGGTTCTCTTGTCTCATGAGTTGAGAATCAAGAACCATAGATAAAATCCCATTCTAAATCATCTCTACTCATTCTAGTTCACTAGGTTTAGCAAACCAAGTGAGCTAGTTTCTTCAAAGACCGAAGAAGGAGCTAAAGGTTGGAGCTTTCAAGTGGATCTATCTTCGGCGTACGGAGACGACGAGAAGGAGCCATCGGATCACCACCGGAGCTTGAAGACGAAGGAGTTCAAGACAAACTAGGTATAACCATCTCTATCCGAGTAGCTAAATATCTTTAGCTTAGTATGCTAGTTTTAGTTTAGGTAACGATCCCGACCATAGTTTAGTCCATGTTGCCTCTTGCGATAAAAATTCGTTTTTTATACCGTTTCCGCCTCCCCGTAAGAACCGGGGGTCGCAATATGGACTTACAGTGGTATCAGAGCCTAACTAAACTTAAACTAGCTTGGTAGTGAAGTGTAACGAAGTTCGGAACCGGAAAAATCCAAAAATCAAACTTTACAAAATCTGAGTTTCTGTTGAAATTTTTCCTGGTCAAAATGAAAAACTTTATACTCCTAAATTCGGCTCAGGGTTTTGTGTGAACACCCAAGAAAAACGATACAGTGATTCGCCTAAAGTGCCGCTCTTCCGCCGCGTGATCCTTCTTGGCCGCCGCGGAACCGCCGCGACTTGGTGTCTTCTCTGCATCGTTTTTCGTGCAGTGTGTTTGTGTGTTGGTTTTGGGATTTTTAAAATATATTATATGTGCCCAGATTTTCCAGAAAAGAAATTTCCTTTTGGGGTCCTATAATTCCGTATTTTTTCCGAACTTCACTGCACTTTGACTATGATGGTTATATCTGTGATGCTTGCATGTATTGAACGTCGGCTAATCGCTATAAGTCGATTAGTCGGGGTTATACATGATCTGTAATGTGCTGGAATGTGTATATGAATGTGTTGGACTGTCGCGGGTGAATAGCCGGGGTGGATGTGAGATGAGCTTTTGTTTTTCTTTCATTCATTGTAAATGTAAATTGATGTAATAATATTATTTGTTTGGCCGCACAACCGGGTCGGGGTTGTAGCCGTCATTGTATAATTCTTTTTACTGTTTTTGCTCCTAGGATAGACCCATGGAGGGGTGCACAAACTACCGAGTACTTGGCGGGTAGTTTGCCGCACCCGTAGGGGTCTTGGGTGGGGTATTTGGCTATTCACCGCGACCGTGTTATCCGCTTTTCGTTTCAGGCTCGAAAGGATTGCGGATTGCTAGTATATCCAATGCATTCATCTGTGATCTGTAATGTCTATCATTGCTTACTATTTAGGCGTTGCTTATGTTTTACAGACGCGCTAGCCCAGCCCCCGCTCTGTCGTTAGTTAAGTAACCTAACGGGTAATGACGGGGCCCCGTGGCGAATGCGAATGGCATAAGCGTACGTCATATTTTGGTTGTTTTCTGCAATGGTAGGATTAAATGATGGGACGCATTAAAAGAACTAATGCAAGAATATCACGCATTAAAAGAACTAATGCAAGATAATAAACCAAGTTAAAGTCGTTGGAACACTTTCGAAAAACCACTCGGTTCTTTTCAAAACAACTTTTAAATACGGAGCTTGAGCCACTCCTTTTAAAAGCTATCTCGTTCCATCGACCAAATCAAGTTCACTACGTTCACGGTTTTGCCAAAACTATCCGTAGCCCTCCGTCGTTTCACATGAATAGTCAATAGTATTCAAGCTGTGTTTGTTGGCCAAAGTCAAGGCACAGTGATTGGTAGCTATTGGGTATTCATGTGCAGCATAGATAGATGCGTTGGTTTGGAACAGTCGTACTGCCTTGTTGGCCAAAGTCAAGGGTAGGTGCGGGTGGATTCAAATTAACCTGGAGAACGACGGGCAGAACTTGACATGTGACTTATGATTTGTTGGCCAAAGTCAAGGTCATAAGAGCATGGGGCAAAAATCCACATCGGGAGTTTCATAAGTACTGAAACTTGCTAGATTTGCATACCATTTGGAGTGTGATGATTCTGGTAGGATTCCTTCAGTTTCGTCACGCAATGATATTTGGATCCCGATCCTACTGTGAGTATATGCTACTCCTCGGGAAATTTCTCACTTAACGATCAATGCTATAAACCTAGTAGGTGCCTAGAAAGGTGTTAGCGGGGCTACGCCCCCAGGGAAAAGAGGTTCTCTAATTAAGGAACTTCGCGAAAGCGTTGGAAAACCTCCCTCGAAGTACCGACACCGGCCTGGCTGAACGGTTAAGCAAGTATTGTACGGTGGGATTGATCCTGACTAATTCTTCCTTTATGGTTTGAGGAGGGATTCGAGAAACAGTGGGAGCCATCCTGTTTAGACAAACTAAAAACCACTCTAAACTTGCAAGAGCATCATGCTGAGTGTTTCTTCTTCTCTCTCCTAATTGCAGCGACCAATCAACATGACTGGACTTAAGTTACTCCTAGATAAAAACAAACTGACAGGGCCAAACTACAAAGATTGGCTCAGGAATGTCAAGATCGCAATCACTTATGACAAGCTGGGGTATCTTCTTACCACCAAAGCTCCCCCTGTCCCTGGTCCAACTTCCAGCATCGCGGATAAGGAAATCCGCAAGACTTGGGAGATTGATAGCGCGAAGGCCAAGTGCCTCCTGCTTGCCTCGATGGACAACGAACATCAGAGGAGGCATGAGAATATGGACATGGAGTCCATATTGCTCCATACAAAAGAACTGTATGGAGAGCAATCACGTATCGCAAGATACGAAGCGTCGAAAAAGTTGTTTTCGACAAGAATGGCCGTCGGATCATCAGTAGCCGAGCATGTGCTAAAGATGATCGGCTTCATTGAGGAGCTCGCTGACCTAGGGATCACATTGGAGAGTGAGCTATATACGGATATAGTTCTCCAGTCCCTTCCTTCCACTTACGCCCAGTTTATACTGAACTTCAACCTACAAGAAAAAGAGGTTGAACTATCAGAGCTCCTCAACATGCTGAGGAGCGCAGAGGGCACCCTACAGAAAGGTAGGGAAACATCCACTTTGTTTGTAGGAGGATCATCTTCTTCTAGGTCCAAGGCGAAAGCCAAGGGAAAGAAGAAGAAGGCCCCCGCCAAACCAAGGGGCGGTGTTGGTAAAGTGGATACGAAGGGAAAAGGTAAAGCAACAAAGATAGCGGGGAAGCTTGTGGATAAAGAAGAATGCTTCTATTGTCATAAGAAAGGACACTGGAAGAATGATTGCAGGGCCTGGAAGGCCAGAACACAGGAATTGAAGCAGGTTGCAGCTTCAGCTTCAGGTGTGTATGTTATTGAAAATTGTCTTTCAATAAACTCTACTTCCTGGGTATTGGATACCGGATCAGGATCTCATATCTGTAATTCTTTGCAGGCGTTGAGAAACCGTAGGGTTTTGAAGGCAGGTGACATGACCCTCAAAGTTGCGAACGGAGCTAGCATGGATGCTAAAGCCGTGGGGGACTATCACCTGGGAATGTCAGATGGACATGTTTTGGTTTTGCGTAATTGCTTTTTTGTACCCAACGCAACTTGTAATATCATTTCTGTATCTTTAGTTTCTAAAGAAGGTTATGAATTTGCGTTTGTAAGTAATGTTGTAAACATTCACCTTAATCAAGTTTTGATTGGGTCAGGTACATTGAGTAATGGTATATACGTGTTAAACCAACCACAAATTTTCAACGTCCAGAATACACACAAAAGAAAGTCTCCGGAAATAAATCAGACTTTCTTATGGCATTGTAGATTGGGTCACATCAATGAGAGAAGGTTGACTAAGTTACATACAGAAGGATATTTGAATGCGTTCGAATATCAGTCGTATGCCACTTGTCAATCCTGTCTCAAGGGAAAGATGACAAAGACTCCGTTTACTGGACATGGAGTAAGAGCGAGCGAGCTCTTGGGACTCGTACACAGTGACGTGTGCGGTCCAATGTCTACACATGCCCGAAGCGGACATTCTTACTTCATTACTTTTACGGATGACTTCTCAAGGTACGGTTATGTCTTCTTAATGAAACATAAGTCCGAGGCCTTTGGAAAATTCCAGGAGTATAAGAATGAAGTAGAGAAACAGACCGGCAAAAGTATTAAGATTCTAAGATCGGATCGAGGTGGAGAATACTTAAGTGCCGAGTTCCTGGACTATTTAAAAGAGAACGGAATTCTCTCTCAGCTTACTCCTCCATACACCCCGCAACATAACGGTGTATCGGAGAGACGGAACCGCACCCTATTGGATATGGTGCGGTCCATGATGGGTAATGCTGAGTTACCGCGATCATTCTGGGGGTATGCGCTAGAATCAGCAGCGTACCTTTTGAACCGAGTTCCGACTAAGACTGTGCCTTCCACACCATATGAAATGTGGTGTGGGAAGAGACCCTATCTTAAGCACATTAAGACATGGGGATGTCCGGCTTTTGTCAAAAAGCAGCATGCGGACAAGCTCGAGGCACGCTCAGTACAGTGCAAGTTTGTGGGGTATCCAAAGAACTCAAAAGGATATTTCTTCTACTGTGAAGAGGAACAAAAAGTTCTTGTTTCTCGTCATGCCTACTTCTTGGAAACTGAGTTTTTGGAAAACCAGATAAGTGGGAGCACAGTAGAACTGGAAGAAATTCCAGAACCACGGACTGTTACTGAAAGTTTAGTGGAACCAGAAGGTTCGGAAGAACAGGACATTCCCACGCCGCTCCGCAGATGTAGTAGGCAGTCTCATCCGCCCGAGAGATACTACGGTTTTCTCATAGACGGGGATAGAGAGGATTGCATCATAGATTATGATGAGCCTACTAGCTTCCAGCAGGCCGTTCAGAGCGTTGACTCAGTGAAATGGCTGGATGCAATGCGGACCGAAATGGAGTCCATGTACACCAACAAGGTATGGACGTTGGACATTGCTCCAGACGGGGTAAAACCCGTAGGATGCAAGTGGATCTTCAAAAGGAAGATTGGTGTAGATGGACAGGTTGAGACCTATAAAGCTAGGCTGGTAGCAAAGGGTTTTCGTCAAAGACTTGGCTTGGACTACGACGAAACCTTTTCTCCAGTAGCCATGCTGAAATCCATTCAGATCCTTCTTGCCATTGCTGCCTTCCACGATTATGAGATCTGGCAAATGGACGTAAAGACAGCTTTTCTAAATGGAAATTTAGAGGAGTGTGTCTATATGGACCAGCCAGAGGGTTTCATTCAGAGTGGGAGCAGCGGAAAAGTGTGCAAGTTGCTTAAGTCCATCTATGGACTAAAACAGGCATCGCGGAGTTGGAACATCTGCTTTGATGAGACGGTCAAAGAATTTGGCTTTATCAAAAATCCAGATGAACCATGCATCTATAGTAGATTTGTAGCGAGAACTGTAGTATTCCTCGTTTTATACGTGGATGACATTCTCTTAATAGGAAATGACATTCCTATGCTACAATCTGTCAAGGGGTTCTTGTCACACAGGTTCTCCATGAAAGACCTGGGTGATGCCTCGTACATTCTGGGTATCCGGATCTACCGTGACAGATCCAAGAGGATATTAGGACTTTCACAGTCCAGGTACATCGACACCATACTGAAGAGGTTCAGTATGGAAGATTCCAAGCGCGGTAACCTACCGGCTTGTCACGGGATCACCCTCTCTAAAGAGATGTCTCCCAAGACTGATTTGGAGAGGGATCGCATGTCTATTATACCCTACGCTTCTGCGGTAGGCTCTATAATGTATGCGATGTTATGTACCAGACCGGATGTAGCTTATGCACTGAGTGTGGTAAGCCGGTATCAGTCTAACCCAGGGGAGAAACACTGGATAGCGGTAAAGAACATTCTCAAGTACCTGAGAAGGACTAAGGAGATGTTCTTGGTGTATGGCGGAAAAGACCTCCAGATCGAGGCCTTTGCTGACTCCAGCTTCCAGAGTGACAAGGATGATTCTAAGTCCATGTCGGGTTTTGTCTTTACCCTCAATGGAGGGGCGGTGTGTTGGAAGAGTTCCAAACAGGAAACCGTTGCAGACTCGACGATGGAAGCGGAATACATCGCTGCATCTGATGCCGCAAAAGAAGCTGTCTGGATGAGGAAGTTCTTGAAAGAACTTCAGGTGGTTCCGTCCATTGTTGATCCAATACCTCTGTATTGCGACAACAACGGGGCTATAGCTTTAGCGAAGGAACCCAGGTCCCATCAGAGATCCAGGCACATCTTGAGGCGGTATCACCTGATCAGGGAGATCGTAGATCGCCAGGAGATCGAGGTTCGGAGAGTCGCTTCAGAAGATAACACTGCTGATCCATTCACCAAGGCCCTGCCCCAGACTCAGTTCGAGCGGCTGATCGAGATGATAGGTCTTCGATACGCCAGTACATGGCCTTAGTGCAAGTGGGAGATTGTTAGTGTATATGCCCTAGAGGCCATTACTGTATCATACTAGTTTGTATATTACTTAATGGATGCTTGGGATATTCACCTTGTATATACAATCTTGCTCAAAATAGTAGTATGCTACTTGGTTTGTTTCTACTTCAATGTGTACTTGTGTTTATTTCAGTATATCACTTATACGCATTAGTGGAGCCCTTAGGATCTTTGCTTGATTACCAGCGTTGTGATGGCAGTCACACTAGTGGGGGCTGGGTAATCTATAAGCACATCCTTATTCAGGTCCCTGGTCGCAGGACTATCGAGACAGGGCATCGATACTCCGGAGTAGACCAGCGCATGCGCTTCTCATCCCAGTGTGGGAGACGGTCTGTCCCACAGCCGTCAGTACGTCGTACTTGAGATAGTATGCGGGTGCTCGTTAGGTTACGGGTACACTGGACAGGACTCGTCGGGAACTGACTAGTTGGTATTATACCTATCGTCAGTTATCAGTTCCCAGGTGACATGAGTACAGCTTAGTCCGCTGACTTGACACTGTCACTTCGCCTCGGGTGTGTTCCCACTGTACTTTGATCACTACCCTACCACGGCTCAAAGGAGTCGTGCAAACAGATGGTGGTTGGGTGCAGTCCCGAAGCACTTGGAGGCAGTGACGGTTAGACAGGATTCGTCTCTCCCGGTATTGGGGGTTGACATCGCGCTGTGTCTAGGAGAGCCATTACACGAGTAGTCCCTGGCCAGGGCAAACGAGATATACTGGTAGGTTTCCAGTGTTATCTCAGGGTGTATTGGGCTTCACTCCGGCACGACTTGTACCGCTTTTGGGGGACTGACGTTTACTGCCCCCTAGGCCCGCCATGCGATGTATCAGACGAACAGACCGGACTGTACGGAGAATGTCACGCTCAGGCTCAGTAGGAGTTCAGATGGGTTTCGCCTCGTCGGTCTTCTTGTCGGCATTACCTGGGGACCGTTACGCACAGCTAGTGCCGCTTGCGGTCTGTGGTTAAACCCACTGCCAGCGTAGTGTTGAGTCTTTAGAGTCCCACACAGAAAGCTTTTCGCCTTTAGGCAAAAGAGTAGAGGTCGCATGGTATTGCGACAGGTCGCATGGTTTTGCGACAGGGTTCGGTCACATCCGTGCACTTGTGCACGTACAGTGTCCGGACAGTTTACACTAGCGGGCTTTGGTTTAAGCCAGATCCTAGTGTACCTTATGGGATTGGATTTATCCAGTTTGCATTCGTGTTCCTCGGAACGCGGATGCGGGTGTGTATGCACAGTTGACAGGGAGGCAGAGGCAGTGGATTCTCATTAGGGTTGTTGACAGTTGACCGTTGACTTTTGACTTTTTGCTCAACCCTAATGAGAATATGATTTGTGATTAACTATTATATTAATTAAGTATTATGGTGATATGGTTGTTGACTTGTTGACTTTTGTTGGCTTGTTGACTTTGGTGACTTGTTGACTTTTGTTGACTTGTTGACCGGTTGACTAGGCTTGACTAGTTGACCATCATGATGACCATGGTTATCATTTCATGCCAAAGACTTTTTTCTTGCTTGCTTTTTTGAGTAAAATGAGTGCATGATATGATAACCTTATGGTTGCTTCTAACCATCACCAAAAGACTTTTTTGATATGATGAGTTATGATCACTTTGGATTATGAGAGGGTGAAAGGAAAAAGAGAGCCTCATTCTTTCTTGCTCATTCTCTCTCTTGTTCTTGAGCTCTCCCCTTGCTCTCACCCTCAACCTCTTGCTCCCTCTCTTGATCTATGGTTCTCTTGTCTCATGAGTTGAGAATCAAGAACCATAGATAAAATCCCATTCTAAATCATCTCTACTCATTCTAGTTCACTAGGTTTAGCAAACCAAGTGAGCTAGTTTCTTCAAAGACCGAAGAAGGAGCTAAAGGTTGGAGCTTTCAAGTGGATCTATCTTCGGCGTACGGAGACGACGAGAAGGAGCCATCGGATCACCACCGGAGCTTGAAGACGAAGGAGTTCAAGACAAACTAGGTATAACCATCTCTATCCGAGTAGCTAAATATCTTTAGCTTAGTATGCTAGTTTTAGTTTAGGTAACGATCCCGACCATAGTTTAGTCCATGTTGCCTCTTGCGATAAAAATTCGTTTTTTATACCGTTTCCGCCTCCCCGTAAGAACCGGGGGTCGCAATATGGACTTACACCGTGACAGATCCAAGAGGATATTAGGACTTTCACAGTCCAGGTACATCGACACCATACTGAAAAGATTCAGTATGGAAGATTCAAAGCGCGGTAACCTACCGGCTTGTCACGGGATCACCCTCTCTAAAGAGATGTCTCCCAAGACTGATTTGGAGAGGGATCGCATGTCTATTATACCCTACGCTTCTGCGGTAGGCTCTATAATGTATACGATGTTGTGTACCAGACCGGATGTAGCTTATGCACTGAGTGTGGTAAGCCGGTATCAGTCTAACCCTGGGGAGAAACACTGGATAGCGGTAAAGAACATTCTCAAGTACCTGAGAAGGACTAAGGAGATGTTCTTGGTGTATGGCGGAAAAGACCTCCAGATCGAGGCCTTTGCTGACTCCAGCTTCCAGAGTGACAAGGATGATTCCAAGTCCATGTCGGGTTTTGTCTATACCCTCAATGGAGGGGCGGTGTGTTGGAAGAGTTCCAAACAGGAAACCGTTGCAGACTCGACGATAGAAGCGGAATACATCGCTGCATCTGATGCCGCAAAAGAAGCTGTCTGGATGAGGAAGTTCTTGAAAGAACTTCAGGTGGTTCCGTCCATTGTTGATCCAATACCTCTGTATTGCGACAACAACGGGGCTATAGCTTTAGCGAAGGAACCCAGGTCCCATCAGAGATCCAGGCACATCTTGAGGCGGTATCACCTGATCAGGGAGATCGTGGATCGCCAGGAGATCGAGGTTCGGAGAGTCGCTTCAGAAGACAACACTGCAGATCCATTCACCAAGGCCTTGCCCCAGACTCAGTTCGAGCGGCTGATCGAGATGATAGGTCTTCGATACGCCAGTACATGGCCTTAGTGCAAGTGGGAGATTGTTAGTGTATATGCCCTAGAGGCCATTACTGTATCATACTAGTTTGTATATTACTTAATGGATGCTTGGGATATTCACCTTGTATATACAATCTTGCTCAAAATAGTAGTATGCTACTTGGTTTGTTTCTACTTCAATGTGTACATGTGTTTATTTTTGTATATCGCCTATACACATTAGTAGAGCCCTTAGGATCTTTGCTTGACTACCAGCGATGTGATGGCCGTCACACTAGTGGGGCTGGGTAATCTATAAGCACATCCTTATGCAGGTCCCTGGTCGCAGGACTATCGAGACAGGGCATCGATACTCCGGAGTAGACCAGCGCATGCGCTTCTCATCCCAGTGTGGGAGACGGTCTGTCCCACAGCCGTCAGTACGTCGTACTTGAGATAGTATGCGGGTGCTCGTTAGGTTACGGGTACACTGGACAGGACTCGTCGGGAACTGACTAGTTGGTATTATACCTATCGTCAGTTATCAGTTCCCTGGTGACATGAGTACAGCTTAGTCCGCTGACTTGACACTGTCACTTCGCCTCGGGTGTGTTCCCACTGTACTTTGATCACTACCCTACCACGGCTCAAAGGAGTCGTGCAAACAGGTGGTGGTTGGGTGCAGTCCCGAAGCACTTGGAGGCAGTGACGGTTAGACAGGATTCGTCTCTCCCGGTATTGGGGGTTGACATCGCGCTGTGTCTAGGAGAGCCATTACACGAGTAGTCCCTGGCCAGGGCAAACGAGATATACTGGTAGGTTTTCAGTGTTATCTCAGGGTGTTTTGGGCTTCGCTCCGGCACGACTTGTACCGCTATTGGGGGACTGACGTTTACCGCCCCCTAGGCCCGCCATGCGATGTATCAGACGAACAGACCGGACTGTACGGAGAATGTCACACTCAGGCTCAGTAGGAGTTCAGATGGGTTTCGCCTCGTCGGTCTTCTTGTCGGCATTACCTGGGGACCGTTACGCACAGCTAGTGCCGCTTGCGGTCTGTGGTTAAACCCACTACCAGCGTAGTGTCGAGTCTTTAGAGTCCCACACAGAAAGCTTTTCGCCTTAGGCAAAAAAGTAGAGGTCGCATGGTATTGCGACAGGTCGCATGGTGTTGGAGATAGTGCCCTCAGAGTCAATTATTAGGTCACAGGTATGTGATTGTAATGATTGAGGGAGGACCTATCCCGGTAGGACAGTCTTACTCGAGATGATAGTATGCTATCTGATTTACCTTTATCATCGTGTACTGCTTTAGGTGACCTGACACGTCGCTATTACACGTTGATAGAGCCCCTAGGATTCTTGCTTGACCACCAGCAGTATGAGGGCGATCATATAAGTGGGAGCTGGGAGTCTATAAGCTTATCCTTAAAAGGTCCCTAGTCGTGGGAGTTTCAAGACCGGGCATCGATACTCCATTAGTAGACTAGTGTATACAGTCGAGACCCCGACGAGGGGCGGTGGCCGGTCTCACAAGCCACTGGTGTCAGTTGGATCACCTAAGATGTATACAGGTGCTCATTGGGTTATGAGTACACCGGACAGGACTCGCCGGGAACATACTAGTTGGTCATATACCAGACGTCAGATGGCAGTTCCCTGGTGACATGTGTGCAGGTTAGTTCATCGACCTGGGGATCGTCATTTGTCTCGTGTGAGTTCCCACTGTACTTTGATTACTACCCTACCACGGCTCAAAGGAGTCGTGCAAACAGGTTTTAGTTGGGTACAGTCCCGAGCCACATGGAGGCAGTGAGCGTATCTTCAGGGGTTTGTCTCTCCCGGTATTGGGGGTGAGGTCGTGCTGTGTCTACGAGAGCCATTACACAAAGTCCTTGGCCAAGGCAAGGAGATTTACTGGTAGGTATTCCAGTAGTATCTCAGGGTGTTCTGGGCTACACTCCGACACGACTTGTACCGCTTTTGGGGGTCTGACTTTTACCAACCCCCTAGGCCCGCCATGCGATACTCATAGACGAACGGACCGGACTGCACGGATATTGTCACTGACAGGCTCAGTAGGGTTGTCAGGCTGAGTTCGCTCACAGACATCCCTTTTAGTCAGTACCTGGTAGCCCGTTACGTATTGGCTTATACCTCTGACGTGCTAGTGGTTAAATCCACAACCAAGGTGTTGATGAGTCTTTAGAGTCCCCCACATTCAGTTACTCAGCTTTCGGGCGAAAGGTTGTAGAGGCCGTATGGAGATATGGCAGGGTCCGATCAGATACGTGCGGTATTGCACGGATCAGGATCGGACAGTCTGTACTATAGGCCGTATGGTTATATGGCAGGGTTCGATCAGATACGTGCGGTATTGCACGGATCAGGATCGAACAGATATTACTAGCCGGTTTTGGTATAAGCCGGATCCTAGTATAGTACAGTGTAGATTTTGTCTCATTACATTTGTATTTCGGTCGGAATACAAATGCGGGTGTGTATGCACAGTTTCGGGGTTTTCCTGTAATTTATTACGGGACCAGTTTTTTGGAGTTGCCAGTTTGCTTTCCGTTTCGGCCAATTTCCATTGTTCCGTTCATTGGCCGAAGATTGGTGGAGGAGGGTTTATTTGCATTGTTGCAAATAGGCTTTTGTGGAGGGGGTATTTGCATTTATTGGTATCATGATGGTTTTCATGATGAGCACCATCACTTGACTTCTTCTTCTTCTCATGATGGCTTGACTTTTTGAAGCCATCATGCATGAGATGATGGTTGCCTTTGTGTGTTGGATTTGTGGTGATCATTTGTTTTTTCCTCATCATTTTTTTGCTTTCCACCCCCCCCCCCTTGACCTTTCTCTTTCTCTCTCCAATCACACTTGTGAGGTGGGGGGGCCGGCCATTCCTAGGAGGGGAATGGAAGGGGATTCATTTGATAAGTGGAGAAAATATGATACATTCATTTCTTTTTGTATGCTACATTTTTCTCACCTCTCTCCAAGTTGTTTTTCCTCCACCAAAAATGGCAAAGCTCCAAAACCCAAAATGAGACTTGAGGACTACATATTCTACAGCGAAGCTTGGGCACGTCGAGTAGCCGGCTTCGTGCCCGAGTTGCCTCGGCATTGAGGTGGGAGCCCGTAAACAAAGTAGGCGATGTGGTGCACTTCCGGCGACGAGGAGGAGACGGGACATTCCGCAAGTGATCGGGACGATGACGAGAAGACCGGAGGACTTGGATCGTCGGTATATCTCTAACCCATCTTCTAGTTAGCTTAGACTTGTTAATGGTTACCATCCGGGTGTTTAGTGCGCGGTGGTGCCGGTTTGCTAAGTTTTGATAGCTAGGACTAGCTAATGGTTCGATCCGGGTATTAGTGCGCGGCGGTTTGCCAATTCAAGAAAATTAAAGTTTTTCACCGCTTCCGCATTCCGGCGTCGGATTGACGGCCGGGGCGCCGCCGTGCACTTACAGTGGTATCAGAGCCTCGCCATTAACTTAGTCTAGCTTTGTGTAATGTGTTTGCATTTCCGATCGATCAAAAAGTTCCAAAACCCGTATTGCCTTCGCATCAGTTTCTGTTGAAAATTTTTGGTCTCGGAAAATTTTTCAGGTGGTCTCAGAATGATGTGCAGGGAGTTATAAGAACACTGAAAAAATTTCGTAGCACGATCCCTCCGTACGACCGCGGAAGGGCGGCCAAAACCCTCTTCTAGCCGCGCTTCCGCCGCAAGTTTGTGGGCTCGTGTGATTATTTTTTTGCAGTGGGCTTATGGGCTTATTTCAGGGGTTTTGGGATATTAAAGTTGGGCCAATTGTTTCTGTGAGTGCTACAGTTTTCTTTGGGGCCCACTTGTTAATTGTTTGATCAATCGGAAATATTTTAAACACATTTTTCACAGTATTTACATTATATCTGCGACCGTGAATGTCACTCGATCGGTAAATCCGGTCTAACTGCTATAGCCCGGTTAGACGGATTTGCGAACGTGACTTTCACATTGATGTTCTATGTATTTGCTGTGATGTTGCGGATCGGTCGTGGGGGATAGCCTGGATGCAATGCTAGTACAGTTTTTGTTGTATTATGTACATTTGTTATTGCGGGGCGAGCGTCCGACATGTGGACTGCCGTCACTGCCTGATTGTATTATTATTTTGGGGCACGACCTGGTTGCGGTCGATGTACCCGGTGTATGTATATTTTACTTTCTGTACTAGGATTGCCCCGCGGAGGGGTGCACGGATAGCCGGGTTCTGGAGGGCAACAAGCCCGCATCTCATGGCATTGGGACGGAGGGGGCTTCAGTCTAGGATTGGCGGGCTATTCGCCGCACTCGTAGGGGGTACAGGTTGACCCAGGAGGGGTGCCCAAGTTACCGGATTCCGTGAAGTGCTGGGTGGTCCATTCACGGCGCTGAAGGGGGCTGCCTCGCTTCAGGTTTTGGCGGGTGACTTGCCGCACCCGTAGGGGTCTAAGTTTTAATTGCACAGGCTATCCACACGACCAGGGGAACGTCGGGTTTCAGCGGCTCTGTGAAACCCGGGGATCCTAGATATCTGTATTGTTTCTGTGATGCTGTTCATTCTCTGTGATGTTGCATTTTATTCACGCCTTGAGCGAATATAATATATTGGTATATATATTATTAGATGTTGTATATGTTTTGCATCCGCGCTAGTCCAGTCCCCGCTCTGTCGTTAGTTAGCTAACCTAACGGGTAATGACGGGACCCAGTGGCGAATGCGGATGGCATATACGTACGTCAGTATATTTTCGTTCTTTTTGGTGTGATCAATTGATGGGACTGCGTTGATTCGGATCAATGCAAGTTAAAAACAAACCTAATCTGATGTTGTTGGAACACTTTTCAAAAGACTGTTATTGCAAGGACGTTTACTTTTGTTTTGCATCGTGGTATTCATTGGAATATCCTGCTCCTCAGTCGACGAGGCAAGGGCCGAGATCCCTTCACCGGGAGTGACCCCTTGGACAATAAGTTTGCGTCAGGGCATTAACTTCACTATAGCCGATTACTTTTGCTTTGCACCGTGGTATTCAGTTGGAATATCCTGCACCCCATTCTACGGGGAAAGAGCCGAGATCCCTTCACCGGGAGTGACCTCTTTAGCGGAAGTTGTCGTCACTATATTTCTAAAAAGCTATCCGTTCCTTCAACGATATCAAGTTCTTTACGTTAAAGGTTTTCGCCAGAAACCATTCGTAGCCCTCCGTCATTTCAGTTAAATATTCGGTAGTATTCAAGCTATGTATTTTCACCTCACGCCAAGGTATAGTGATTGGTAGCTGCCGGATATTTATCTGTTGCATAGATAGATGCGTTGGTTTGGGACAGTCGTACTACTATTTTGGCCTACGTCAAGGGTATGTACGGGTGGGTTCAGATTAACCTGGATAATGACGGGCAGAACTTGACATGTGACTTATGATATTTTGACCTCACGCCAAGGTCATAAGAGCATGGGGCAGAAATCACATCGGGAGTTTCAAAAGAACTGAAACTTGCCAGATATGCGCATACCTTCTGGAGTGTGATACCGTGAGCGGATTCCGTCACGTTATCATGCGATGATAGTTGGATCCCGATTCCCACTGATGAGTTAGTTTACTCCTCGGGTGACACCGACTAATTCTTCTTTCAGGTTTGGAGAAGAATTTGAGGTACAGTGGGAGGATTCCAGATTAGATAAATTGGTAACCATTCTGATCTAGGTTAGAGTGCACGCTGAGTGTTTCTTTTCTCTCTCTCTCTGGCAGCGACCATTTGGCCCGACCCTAAGACTTTGACTCAGTGACCAAGTTGACCGAACCTTCTTTAACACCGGCTTTTGGATTGTCAGAGTTGCAAACCTCATTGCCACTCCTACTTTTACCCTTTTCTCCAGGACACCCCGTTTTACCACGAACGTCCACTTCCATTGGACAAAACCATCGTATGGTTAGATACGAACTCGAAAGAATTTATTCGAGGATGGTTTCCGGTTCTGGAGAAAACGGATAGGATTATTCAGTTGTCTTTTCCTTTTACCTTCTCTCAGGTTACGAGTACTCCTTGGTTTAGGGGTAGTACACCTATTACGCAAATTGGATTGTCTTCTTCCAAACCTTAGGCTGGTGCCGACCGGTAGGGAATGAAGAAAACCAATTAGCATAATGATGGTGTGCAGAAGGTATTAGGTTAAGACAAAGCAAGGGATTAGTAAGAGGGCAAAGTAAATTGCAACAGATATTCATGACCAAACCAAGTATCTCTTCGCCAATCCTAAATCACCTTTGTATTTCTCCAGGACACTCCGTATCACTACGAAGATCCACAGTTTATTGGATACTCCATCGTATGGTTATATACGAACTCGAAAGGAACTTGTTCCAGTTCGGGGATGGATTCTGGTCCAGGAGAAATAGGAATAAAGTACATTCAGGTGTCTTTTATCTTCACCTTCTCTCGTGTTGCGAGTGTTCCTAGGATAGGGACAGTACACCCATTATGCTTATTGGATAGTCTTCTTCCAAACCATAGGCTGGTGCCGAACGGTAGGGAAGGAAGAAAACCATTTGGCCTAAAGGGGTGTGCAGAAGGTAAAGACTAAAGACATATGAAGGGATTTAGAGAGGTGGCAAAGAACTATACGGTTACAGTTGTGAATCTGGTTAATGGAAAGGGCATTACTAGGAATACCAAGTTACCCCATCGAAACATTTCAATGTTTCAGTTTCACTGTGTACTGTTAAAGGAAAACTGATTTCCCAGTTAGGCACTTGCTCCAGGGTATGTATTTACCAGGTACGATTCTCACATCTGTATGGTTTTACAGATGATGAGTGGGAGTAAGTTATTGGGAATTGGGTAATTATCCTCATTATATCGGGATTCGTTGTAATCGGTGATATTTGAGGAAATCACCTGGGCTGTTTGCCGGTCGGCAAATATTTGGTTTTGAATATCCGCTGTTATGCACCAATTTCAAATTGATATATCTGTACGTCTATTTTCATAGAGTGAGATATACCTTTCTGAAATTATGTCTACGACATTTACCTATATCAGTGGATGGTTAGGTAAGGAGCATTAAACAGCGGTGTAATTCTTCTTAACCATAAGTACAGTTTTCAACCTACGACACACAGTGAATGAGTTATCAGACTCAAGGGACTTATACAAAGGATTGTATGTTGTCCAGGGTCCATCAGGACAGAGGGCTTGGTCCTCGTACTATATTCGGTTTACTTATGACTTCTCTAGTTTTTAGACAGGTGTTTCGCGGAAACACAGGGTCCAAATTTTGAGAAGTTATAGGTATTTGAATAGAGTAGAGAACCAGGTATAGCAAGTATCGGGATTCTTCAAAGAGATCGAAGATGTAGATACTTGTGTATGGTATTCAGTTGATAGTAATGATAAAGAGATCTTGCTTCTCTTTCAGGTTACTCATAATTGGAAGTATTCCTAAGTTGAGTAACGCTGATCGGCCTCCTTCCATTTAGTTGACATGCGCTGGGGATAGCTGCATGATTTGAATCTGGTTCAATTAAATCAGTGCCTCTGTTTCTATATTGGATATAGAACAGTTCATATCTTAACGATGTTAAGGTACGGGGAGTTGTCCGGTTTATGATTAAAACCAGACACTGGACAACTCAAGGCACGTTTCTGTAATGGCTGTTTGTGGGTTGACCCAGGCTATGACGAGGGTTGACTTTCTACCATCTGGATGAACAATAGCGATATTGTTCTAGACTCGCCACAGTTTTATTAAAAATGGATTTTTTAAGAAAACAGTAGTGGGAGTATGGTAGAACTGGAAGTGATTCCAGAACCGCAAACGATTACTGAAGATTTGATAAGGAACCTAAAGATTCAATCTGGATTGACATTCCATTGGCCACTCCGCAGATAAGGTGGGTAACTTCAGGCACCCAAGAGGTACTACGGTAGCCTCAAGGACGGTGACAGGGAAGTTCTTGTTTACCCACAATTACCATTGCTGTTGTTCCAGGTTGCGAGACCCGGCGGAAGGATGAGTATAGCGTCGTTTTAAACAAGTTTTAGAAGTGTACGTCTATATGACTCTGCCATAGGGTTGTCGTAGTCAGTGGGAGCAGCGGAAGCATTGGTGGAAAGGTTGCTTATGTCTATTTATAGACTAGAGCAGATGTAGCGGAGATAGATCATCTATTTCTGACGTGACAGTCATGGGTTTGACTTCATCAGAATAGGGGATGGATCTGTTGAGAAGGTAGTAGGGTGTGATATCCTGGTATTTGGATGATATACACAGAGTAGGAAAAGAAACTCCTACACTACGATCGGTTATACTTTGGTCGTCACACAGTTGTTTCTCCACAAAGGAAATGGATATTATATCAGACATACTGGTTACTAGATCTATGGTTTTAGCTCTAGATTTGGGTGGTTTCCCAATCAGGGTACTTGACAGCATTCTAAGAGCATTTAGGATGGACGACTCCTGGCACGGTAGTGTACCTGCAGGTAATGGAGTCACCCTCTCCAAAGGTGTCTTACAGACTAAAGGGGAGAGGGACGGGCATGATTGGCAGATCACTTGCTCAGGCAATTGAGTCGATCGTGAGATGTCAAGTACCACACCAGATGTTGTTCTTGCACTAGATGCAATAAGTTGACATTAATCCAATCCTGGAGAAACAGTCGGAAGCAGTTTTAGAACATAAGTGGATGTTCTAGGGATATGATAACGACAGCCTTATTCGGGAGACAGTTATCATTCCAGGCTTCCAAGGTGACATGGACGACAAGGAGGTTGTCAGAGTTATAGTTTTTCCTTCTGATGAGGGGCAGTATTTTGGACAGGTGGTCCAAGGCAATACTGAGGGAGGCATGGCGCGCAGGATACTGATTAAGTTCAGTTGACGATACAGTCTAAGAAGTTTGGATTTGGAGTTCATTTATGAGCTATGTCCCATCAGACATCCAGACACATTCTAAGACAGGTATTGCTCATTTCGGGAGATGGGTTTCTCCGCGAACTTGAGAAATAGAGAGACATAGAAAGAAACAACTAAGCGGATCCACTCACTGAGGCTATTCCTCGAACGCAATAGTTCCGCAAACGAGCTTTGTGAGACTGACTAGTAGAGGAGTTGGATGTTCGGTATCACACGGGCTGTGAGTATGCGACATCGCAATAATTAGCCTTGAGTGCAAGTGGGAGATTGTTGGAGATAGTGCCCTCAGAGTCAATTATTAGGTCACAGGTATATGATTGTAATGATTGAGGGAGGACCTATCCCGGTAGGACAGTCTTACTCGAGATGATAGTATGCTATCTGATTTACCTTTATCATCGTGTACTGCTTTAGGTGACCTGACACGTCGCTATTACACGTTGATAGAGCCCCTAGGATTCTTGCTTGACCACCAGCAGTATGAGGGCGATCATATAAGTGGGAGCTGGGAGTCTATAAGCTTATCCTTAAAAGGTCCCTAGTCGTGGGAGTTTCAAGACCGGGCATCGATACTCCATTAGTAGACTAGTGTATACAGTCGAGACCCCGACGAGGGGCGGTGGCCGGTCTAACAAGCCACTGGTGTCAGTTGGATCACCTAAGATGTATACAGGTGCTCATTGGGTTATGAGTACACCGGACAGGACTCGCCGGGAACATGCTAGTTGGTCATATACCAGACGTCAGATGGCAGTTCCCTGGTGACATGTGTGCAGGTTAGTTCATCGACCTGGGGATCGTCATTTGTCTCGTGTGAGTTCCCACTGTACTTTGATTACTACCCTACCACGGCTCAAAGGAGTCGTGCAAACAGGTTTTAGTTGGGTACAGTCCCGAGCCACATGGAGGCAGTGAGCGTATCTTCAGGGGTTCGTCTCTCCCGGTATTGGGGGTGAGGTCGTGCTGTGTCTAGGAGAGCCATTACACAAAGTCCTTGGCCAAGGCAAGAAGATTTACTGGTAGGTATTCCAGTAGTATCTCAGGGTGTTCTGGGCTACACTCCGACACGACTTGTACCGCTTTTGGGGGTCTGACTTTTACCAACCCCCTAGGCCCGCCATGCGATACTCATAGACGAACGGACCGGACTGCACGGATATTGTCACTGACAGGCTCAGTAGGGTTGTCAGGCTGAGTTCGCTCACAGACATCCCTTTTAGTCAGTACCTGGTAGCCCGTTACGTATTGGCTTATACCTCTGACGTGCTAGTGGTTAAATCCACAACCAAGGTGTTGATGAGTCTTTAGAGTCCCCCACATTCAGTTACTCAGCTTTCGGGCGAAAGGTTGTAGAGGCCGTATGGAGATATGGCAGGGTCCGATCAGATACGTGCGGTATTGCACGGATCAGGATCGGACAGTCTGTACTATAGGCCGTATGGTTATATGGCAGGGTTCGATCAGATACGTGCGGTATTGCACGGATCAGGATCGAACAGATATTACTAGCCGGTTTTGGTATAAGCCGGATCCTAGTATAGTACAGTGTAGATTTTGTCTCATTACATTTGTATTTCGGTCGGAATACAAATGCGGGTGTGTATGCACAGTTTCGGGGTTTTCCTGTAATTTATTACGGGACCAGTTTTTTGGAGTTGCCAGTTTGCTTTCCGTTTCGGCCAATTTCCATTGTTCCGTTCATTGGCCGAAGATTGGTGGAGGAGGGTTTATTTGCATTGTTGCAAATAGGCTTTTGTGGAGGGGGTATTTGCATTTATTGGTATCATGATGGTTTTCATGATGAGCACCATCACTTGACTTCTTCTTCTTCTCATGATGGCTTGACTTTTTGAAGCCATCATGCATGAGATGATGGTTGCCTTTGTGTGTTGGATTTGTGGTGATCATTTGTTTTTTCCTCATCATTTTTTTGCTTTCCACCCCCCCCCTTGACCTTTCTCTTTCTCTCTCCAATCACACTTGTGAAGTGGGGGGGCCGGCCATTCCTAGGAGGGGAATGGAAGGGGATTCATTTGATAAGTGGAGAAAATATGATACATTCATTTCTTTTTGTATGCTACATTTTTCTCACCTCTCTCCAAGTTGTTTTTCCTCCACCAAAAATGGCAAAGCTCCAAAACCCCAAATGAGACTTGAGGACTACATATTCTACAGCGAAGCTTGGGCACGTCGAGTAGCCGGCTTCGTGCCCGAGTTGCCTCGGTATTGAGGTGGGAGCCCGTAAACAAAGTAGGCGATGTGGTGCACTTCCGGCGACGAGGAGGAGACGGGACATTCCGCAAGTGATCGGGACGATGACGAGAAGACCGGAGGACTTGGATCGTCGGTATATCTCTAACCCATCTTCTAGTTAGCTTAGACTTGTTAATGGTTACCATCCGGGTGTTTAGTGCGCGGTGGTGCCGGTTTGCTAAGTTTTGATAGCTAGGACTAGCTAATGGTTCGATCCGGGTATTAGTGCGCGGCGGTTTGCCAATTCAAGAAAATTAAAGTTTTTCACCGCTTCCGCATTCCGGCGTCGGATTGACGGCCGGGGCGCCGCCGTGCACTTACACATGGTTTTGCGACAGGGTTCGGTCACATCCGTGCACTTGTGCACGTACAGTGTCCGGACAGTTTACACTAGCGGGCTTTGGTTTAAGCCAGATCCTAGTGTATCTTATGGGATTGGATTTATCCAGTTTGCATTCGTGTTCCTCGGAACGCGGATGCGGGTGTGTATGCACAGTTGACAGGGAGGCACAGACAGCGGATTCTCATTAGGGTTGTTGACAGTTGACCGTTGACTTTTTGACTTTTTGCTCAACCCTAATGAGAATATGATATGCGATTAACTATTATATTAATTAAGTATTATGGTGACTTGGTTGTTGACTTTTGTTGACTTTGTTGACTTGTTGACTTTTGTTGACTTGTTGACTTTGTTGACCGGTTGACTAGGCTTGACTAGTTGACCATCATGATAACCATGGTTATCATTTCATGCCAAAGACTTTTACTTGCTTGTTCATTTGAGTAAAATGAGTGCATGACATGATAAGGTTATGGTTGCTTCAACCATCACATAAGACTTTTATTGATATGATGAGTTATGATTACATTGGATTATGAGAGGGTGAGAGACAAAAGAGAGCCTCATTCTTTCTTGCTCATTCTCTCTCTTGTTCTTGAGCTCTCCTCTTGCTCTCACCCTCAACCTCTTGCTCCCTCTCTTGATCTATGGTTCTCTTGTCTCATGAGTTGAGAATCAAGAACCATAGATAAAATCCCATTCTATTTCTTCTCTACTCATTCTAGTTCACTAGGTTTAGCAAACCAAGTGAACTAGTTTCTTCAAAGAACGAAGAAGGAGCTAAAGGTTGGAGCTTTCAAGTGGATCTATCTTCGGCGTACGGAGACAACGAAAAGGAGCCATCGAACCACCATCAGAGCTTGAAGACGAAGGAGTTCAAGTATAGGTATAACCATCTCCATCCGAGAAGCTAACTCTCTTTAGCAAAGTTTGCTAGTTTTAGTTTAGTTAAAGATCCCGACTTTGCTTAGTCCATGTTGCCCCTTGCGCTAAAAATTTGATTTTTATACCGTTTCCGCCTCCCCGTAAGAACCGGGGGTCGCAACGTGGACTTACAAAGTGTAAAGATTAAACCATGGTTAAATTGATGATTAGGGTTTTCTTTTTGATTATTCATTTTTTATTCATTTGTTTATTCTTTTTGGAAAAGAAAAAGAGCATGATAAAATGGTGGCATTTTTTGTTTTGTTCATGAAGTTTCTTGAACACTTTGACTTTGTAACCCTTTTGTCTCATGCTTAAACCTAACCACTTCATTTAACCCTAATTAGTTCTCTACACTTAACCATTGTCATGTTATGATAAGAATTGATTTCTTTTCCTTTTTAATAATAACTTATCATAACTTTCTTCTTCTACTTCTTTATATCTATCATGAAGAAAGCTTCGGTCATCAATGGTGATTGATGATAAAGAGTGAGAAATCCAATTCTAAATTGAACCCACTTCCTATTTCTTCATCCTCTAACTCTTGCCAAGTAGTAGAGTGTTTTTCCTTCACAAGTTTTCATGACTTGGTGAAGTTGGAGTTTGATCTAGCGATGCCTCGACGTAGATCATCTTCGGCATGGACATCGACGACCTAGCTTGCCCATTCTCCGACGAAGCCGACGCTAGAGCCCGGGAACTCATTTGGACAGCGAGGGGACTTCGTTGCGGAGCTATGGAGGTGGAGCACCGGATCTACAAAGGTTGTATTTCCGTATTCTATATAGTTAAGTTGTTAACTAGTTTTGTTTCGCCTAGTTTTCTAGCCAACGATCCGTAGTTTAGGGTTTCTCGGCACCGTAAATTTTGAAATTGGCATGGTTGATGCCTTGTGAGACCTCATTTGGGTGCCTAGGTACCCTACAGTGGTATCAGAGCCTAGCTAGAACCTTAGGCGAAGTCCAGACGATGTTTGAAACCCGATCGAACCGAAAAACCAACCCGGAAAATGCTCTCTGTCCTTTTTTCAAAAACTGGGATTTTTCCAAATTAAAAATATGCAGAAAACCCAGCAGGGAAATCTAAGAATTACGGCGCAAAAAGTTTTGAATGAACAGTGTAAACGGCGGCGGAACCGCGGCATAAGCCTAGCTTATGCGGCGGTTCCGCGGCAGAATCATGACGTCAGCCCTAACTGTTTGCACAGTAATTCATTGTTTCAGGTGCTGAGTTCTCTGGGTATTTTTAAAATTTATTCAAGAGTTGAATTTTCTGGAGTTGTTTTGGGGATTCGGTGTTTTGATCGGAGTATCAGATTTTGTCTATGTGGCTTTCCGGATAATTTTTTGAATATGTTAAAAAAGTTCGACCGGATATAAATACCCAATTTTTCCCCTGTCGGGAAATTTCCAAGTGTTCGATTTTTCCGTAGTTTAACGACGTTCTAAGTAGTGCAAGTAACGCGATGGACCCTCTAGAAGATAACAAACCTTAACTCGATTATGTGACCGTCTTGAACTGCCCTTTGAACCTTCGGGTTTGGGGCAGTACGGCGTGCCACATGTGAGGCGTTGGCTTGACCCTTCTACGGCTGGACCGTTGGTACTGAGGCACGAACTGAATGTTTTTAGACATGTTTCATGTGTTGAGCTGTATCGGGAAAACTTGGGTGTTTGACTGTTCGATCGAAAAGTTTAACATTTTCTGTTTATCTGGAATGGGATACAATAATTGGAATTCACAAAAGTTATGAGATAACTCAATGAATGTTATAAACATAGCAGTTTAGTCTCACTTGATCGGTTGCCACGGAATTTTGATGTGATCAAAAGTCCGTCGCAATCACGTAGCGTACGCGGATACTCGCCGGGTAAATTTAATAGACAGCCTCACTCCATAGCCCCGACCAAGTGACTGTAGGAGAACCCCGTCGCCGAAAGCATCCGTTTGGGTGCTCGCGGTAGCGGTGTTCCGCCTTGGTGCACTTCGTCGACGGTTTCGGGGGTGCGACCGTCTACTAAAGTTTGCGACGAGCATTCGATCAGAATGTCGGGAATCCTGTTGAATTGCCCGACTTGATATTGAAAAGAGTTTTCGATAATGAGACTAAAATGCGGGGTTTATAATTGTTAGGCATGCGATGTCTAAGTAATTCATTTGATCAGGCATGCGATGTCTGAGGTGGTTGCGGATTCCAACTGTTGTAGTTTTACACTTTCTTTTCTGTGACCGTAAGTGTAATATGTGATATCACCGGTTTCGTTGCTATATGTCAACGACAATTGGGATGCGCATATTTACTTACGTTGATGACATGTGATGTTATGTGTTGCTGGATATGTTATATTCTATCGTCGTGTTTGAATAGCCGGGGGGTTTTTATGTGAGATGAGTGTTTTTCATTTTCATTCATGTAAAAACTTGTATGTAATATTCTTTTATTGGGGCACTTCCAGGTTGCGGAAGATGTCACCGTTGATGTATATTATTTACTTTTCTGCACTAGGATAGACCCAAGGAGGGGAGCACAAGTAACCGGGTTCTGGAGTCCAGTGGGAGACCATCTCGAGGGGTCGAGTCCGGGTCTCCTAACTCTAGAATTGGTAGGGTTGCTTGCCGCTCTCGTAGGGGTCTAGGGGTGTGGGTTTGGCTATTCATCACGACCGTGGAATCTGTGTTTTATACTGGCTCGTATTGAAAACACGGACGTCCTAGTATATCCAATATTTCATATGTTTCTTCTGCTGCGATATCTGTGATGTGATCATGTGATGTTCTGCGATAGATACAGTATATAGTATATATGATATATTATATAGGCGTTACTTATGTTTTACACCCGCGCTAACCCTGCCCCGCTCTGCCGTTAGTTACCTAACCTAACGGTGCACGAGGGGACATCGAGGCGAAGGCTGATGGCATAAGTGTACGTCGTATTTATCTGTGATGATTAGGTAATTTAAATGATGGGACTTCATTAATGTGATTAATGAAATAAAAGAAACCTAAGATGTTGTAGAATCGAATTTCAAAATAAAACAGGTAGCTACAGTTCTTGCTTTGCACAGCGGTATATATGATATATCCTGCACCTTATTCGATAAGGAAAGGACCGAGATCCCTTCACCGGGAGTGACTCCTTTAGCAATAACTGGCTGATGCTACACACTCGGTTTGTCTTTTGATTGCTTTTAAGAGTTTTTGCTTTGCACAGTGATATATATGATATATCCCGCACCTCATTCGACGAGGAAAGGACCGACGATCCCTTCACCGGGAGTGACTCCTTTAGCAAAACTAGAAAAGCCTCAAAAACACTCCATTTCAAAATTCATTTGATTCTACAACGATATCAAGTTCATTACGCAATAGGTTTTCAGAAAAACCTGTCGTAGCCCTCCGTCATTTCAGATAAGTACTAGTTAGTATTCGTGCTGCGGTTGTTTGGCATGCGTCAAGGCGTAGTGTACGGTAGCTAACTAGTGCTTATCTGCTAGCATACGATGCGATTGGATTAGGGTATTCGTACGGCGTTGTTTGGCATGCGTCAAGGGTCGTACGGGTGGGTTTAATTCAATCAAGAAATGTACGGGTTGAACTTGACTAGCAGACTATCGGTTGTTTGGCATGCGTCAAGGTCATAGCGAGCTAGGGGCAAAATATTATCGGGAATTTCAAGTGTTGAAATTTGCAATGAGATTGCATACCTTCTATGAGATAGTTGGATCCCGATACCCGCTGCGAGTAAGAGTTACTCCTGGGAGAGTTTTATACATTACAATTAGCCGATCAAGTAGGTGTCTAGAAAGGTGTTAACGAGGTTACGCCTCTGGGAAAACGAGGTTTACATTAATTAGGTTCGTGCGAAAGCACGGGGGACCTCCCTCAAAGTACCGACACTGGCCTGGCTGAAAGATTGGCGAACTTGTAGTGTGTAATTAATCCCGGCTAGTCTTTCCTTTTAGGGTTTGAAGGAAGATTTGATAAAAAGCAGTGGGAGCCATCCTGATTAGATAAAATAATAACCAATCTATTCTTGAAAGACCGCACGCTGAGTGTCTTCTTCTCTCTCTCTCCAGGTAGCGACTATATCACGCCTTAATCAAGATAATAATACGGATTATTGACCGAACCCGCTTGTTATACGGAGCTGGGGAACATTGGTCCCGCTCCAACTTATAATTGTTATAAGACAGAGCAGGAAATTGGGGAATACCAGATTTCCCGTGCCGCCCAAACGAAGAGAGTGCATGCTGATGCATCATCTTCGGGTGTGTTCATTACAAAGAACTGTTTCTCAGTATCCTCTGCGTCCTGGGTATTTGATACCAGATCAGGATCCCAAATATGTAATCTGTTACATAGGGCTACAGAAAGGTAGAGAACTGAGAACGGGTGATAAGTTTCATGAGGCAGAAAACGGGGCAAGTGTAGCAGCCAAGTCTGTTGGTCACTGTCACCCTGTACCAATACATTGGTTCTGAACGAATGTTATTAGATACCGAACCTGATATACAAAATCATATCAGTCTCTTTATTAGTAAAGAAATGATAAAATTTTGTATTGATGGATAATGTTTTTGAACATTTCCTATATCAAAAGTTGATCGGGTCAGGCACGTTATCTAAAAGCATTGATGTTCTAAATCAAACTACAGTTCTTAGTACACGGAACACACACAAGAGGAAGAGTTCAGAAATGAACAAATCCTTCTTGAGGCATTGTAGACTAGGTCATATCAATGCGACCCGACTGGCTGAAGTTACATTTAGATGCATATTTAAATCAGTTTGAATTTACATCTTATGAAACTTGCCAGTCATGTCACAAAGATAAGATGACCATAGTTCTGTTTACTGGAAACAGAGAAAGAGTTAGTGAACTTTTGGGATAATACATGTTGATGTATGAAGGTCCCCTGTCTACACTTGCCAAGACCGGTTCTTTATACTTCATTACATTCTTTGATGATCTTTCGAGATTCAGACCTATGTTCCTGTTGAAACACAAGTCCGAACCTTTTGAGATATTCACAGAATATAAGTTAGAAGTAGAGAACCAAAACAAGGGTATAAGTATTATGTCCTTTGATGAGATCAAGGAGGAGAATACTTGAGCACGGAATTCCTGGACCATTCTAAAGGAGAATGAGATTCTCTCTCAGCATTACTCCTCCGTATACACCATAGCACGATGGTATATCGGGGCGGAGCAATAGCACCCTATGTGATAAGGTGTGCTCTATGATGAGTATTACTGAGTTACCTATTTCCTTTTTGGGAGTTATGCACTTGAGAAGCTGCATACCTATTGAATAGGGTTCGAATCAAATCAGTTGCCTACCACTCCATATGAGATATGGAAAGGGAAGAGCCCATGTCTTAAGCTAGTTAAGATTTGGGGTTGTCCGGGCTATGTTTAAAAGCAAAATCCGGACAAGCTCGAGGCAAGGTCTGTTATGTAAAACTGGAAATGTTCCAGCTATACAAAATACAGCAGATGATTTGATAAAACCAAAGGATTCAATAGTTACCAATGAACCTCAGCCTCTCCGCCGATCTAGTAGGGTTCCTCACCCACCTGAGAGATACTTCGGTTTGTCTGTGACAGTGGGAGCGAGGATTGCATCATGAGATGATGACCCAACTAAGTTCGAGCTGGCCATCAAGAGTGGGACTCTGTAAGAATGGCTGGATGCTTAGTGATCTGAGATGGATTCCTTATACACCAACAAAGTATGGACTTTGGTTGCAATATTTGAAGGGTTAAATCCCCATCAGGAGCAAGTATATCTTGAGAAGATTACTTGGTGTACATGGAAAAGTTGAGACTTTCAAAGCTAGACTTGTTAAAACTTTGCATCATTGACCAGGTGTGGATAATGATGAAACCTTTTCAAGTAGCTATGCTTAAGTCCATCCAGATCCTACTTGTCACGGCTACATACCATGACTGCGATATCTGGTGGTTGGGTGTCTTGACTGCTTTTCTAAATGATGATTTAGAAGAGAGCGTCTATAAGTACACAGTCAGAGGGCTTCATAGACAGCGGGAGCAGCGGAAACGTGTGCAAGATGCTTTATTTGATAAAGCAGGCATCGCGAAGTTGGAACATCTGTTTTGATGAATTAGTCAAAGAGTTTGACATCATCAAAATGGTAGATGAACCTTGTATAAACAAAAAGGTAGTAGGGAGTATGGTGGTGATCCTCGTAGAGTACGTGGATGTCATACTCTTGATAGGGAAGGAGTTTCCTATGCTACGCTCGATCAATCTCCGCTTATCACAATGATTCTCCAAAAAGGATCAAAATGATACCTACTAAATCCTGGATTTTGGATCTATGAGATAGATCTAAATGGATGTTAGGCTACTCACTAGTTGTAGTGAGAAGGTATCAATCGACCCTGGGGAGAATCACTAGAAGTGTTCCAGGGTGATAAAGACGACTGAATGTCAGTCACAGGCATTGTCTTTACCCTAAGCAAAGGGACGGTATGTTGGAAGAGTTCCAAGCTAGATACCGTGACATTCTAGACGATAAAGGCAGGATACATCGCTACTTAAGATGCTACCAAAGAGGCTGTTTGGGTGTATATTGGTTCATGAGATGAACTATGTTCCTCCCATTGTGTGACAATGGAGTTGTGGCTTATGCCAAGGAACGCAGGTCCCATCAGTGATCCAGACATATTCTAAGGCAGTATCACTTGATCATGGAGATGATTGATCTCTGAGGGATCGAGGTTAGGAGAGTAGACTCAGAGGACAACACGGCGGATTCACTCACGAAGTCTTATTCCCAGAGAGAGACTTTTATGGGATGGTTGAGTATGAGATACTACAACCACTGATACAGATGGCCCAAGTGCAAGTGGGAGATTGTTAGTTATATGTATGCCCTAGAGGCCATTACTGTACATTGGATGTATATTGTAGTGGATGCTGGGACATATATAGGGAGGACTTTCTTGCTCGACATGATAGTATGCTATCTGGTTGCTCTTTACCTTAACGTGTACACTATTTGTCTCTCTGTTACATGTTGGTAAAGCCCTTAGGATGTGTACTTGACTACGTGGACTATGATGCGGATCATACTAGTGGGGACATGGTAGTCCATAAGTACATCCTTCAAAGTCCCTAGTCGTGGGTGTATCGAGATGGGGCATCGATATACCAGAGTAGACTAGCGTGTACCTTCTCGACCCATACAGATGGGCGATGGATGATCCCATATCCATTGGTGTTTGACATCAGAGATGATATACGGGTGCTCAGTAGAGACTGGGTACACAGGACGGACTCGCCGAGAACTCCCAGATGGTATTATACCTCACGTCAGATGGCAGTTCTCTGGTGACACTGGTACAGAGTAGTCTGTTGACCCGAGATCGTCATAGAGTCTTGTGTGGTTCCCACTGTGCTTTGATTTCCATCTTACCACGTCCAAAAGGGCATGCAAAACGGTGGTTTTTGGGTACAGTCCCGAGTCACATGTAGGCAATGAGCGATAGGAGGGGATTCGTCTCTCCCGGTATAGGGGGTTGATGTTGCGCTGTGTTCGATTGGCTATAACAGGAAATCCCTGGCCAGGGTTGCAGAGATTTACTGGTAAGTGTTACCAGTAGTTTCTCGAATTGTTATAGACCTCATATAGACACGACTTATCGAGCTATTGGGGTCTGACGTTTACCACCCCTAGGCAAGATATGCGACATATCAGACGATCAGACCGGACTGTACGGTAGTGTTACTGGTTGGATTCACAGGAGTATGAGCGGGCTTTCTCGTCGATCTTCTGATCGCTCAATACCCGGATGGCCGTTACGTTTAGCAGACCGCTTGCGGCTTGTGGATGATTGATATGATCATCATCTGCTGCCGGCGTATTGACGAGTCTTTAGAGTCCTACACAGAGGTTTCCTGGCTCAAGCGAAACGAAATAGGAGCGCATATGAGATATGTGCGGGACCGAGAATAATACCAGTATGTGATACTGTATTCGATTCTCGCGATGTGACATTGATCGGTTATATGCGATATAGCCGGGTTATCGGATCAAGTGTTGATTCGATAAGTTGTTACTATTGATACCAGTCGGTTATGTGCGACATAACCGGATCATTGAATCAAGTGTTGATTTAATGATTTAATGCATAATTATATATTTGATATATTACTTTGCATTAACTAGTATCGGTTCACTTTAAATGGATTTTCTCACTTGCTTAGTACAAGTTGTATATGTGATATACTTTTTGTGCAAATGATTGTATCATGTTTGATGATACATGTTAACTTGGTTAAGTGTAAAGATTAAACCATGGTTAAATTGATGATTAGGGTTTTCTTTTTGATTATTCATTTTTTATTCATTTGTTTATTCTTTTTGGAAAAGAAAAGGAGCATGATAAAATGGTGGAATTTTTTGTTTTGTTCATGAAGTTTCTTGAACACTTTGACTTTGTAACCTTTTTGTCTCATGCTTAAACCTAACCACTTCATTTAACCCTAATTAGTTCTCTACACTTAACCATGGTCATGTTATGATAAGAATCGATTTCTTTTTCTTTTTAATAATAACTTATCGTAACTTTCTTCTTCTACTTCTTCATATCTATCATGAAGAAAGCTTAGGTCATCAATGGTGATTGATGATAAAGAGTGAGAAATCCAATTCTAAATTGAACCCACTTCCTATTTCTTCATCCTCTACCTCTTGCCAAGTAGTAGAGTGTGTTTCCTTCACAAGTTTTCATGACTTAGTGAAGTTGGAGCTTGATCTAGCGATGTCTCGACGTAGATCATCTTCGGCATGGACATCGACGACCTAGCTTGCCCATTCTCCGACGAAGCCGACGCTAGAGCCCGGGAACTCATTTGGACAGCGAGGGGACTTCGTTGCGGAGCTATGGAGGTGGAGCACCGGATCTACAAAGGTTGTATTTCCGTATTCTTTATAGTTAAGTTGTTAACTAGTTTTGTTTCGCCTAGTTTTCTAGCCAACGATCCGTAGTTTAGGGTTTCTCGGCACCGTAAATTTTGAAATTGGCATGGTTGATGCCTTGTGAGACCTCATTAGGGTGCCTAGGAACCCTACAGTTAAGAGCCTCATATCGGCATGACTTATCGGTTATTGGGGTCTGTCGTTTACCACCCCTATACATGATATGCGACATATCAGACGAGGAGACCGGACTGTACGGTAGTGTCACTGTCAGGCTTTTTGCAGGAGTTGGAGCGGGCTTGCTTGCTGATCTTCTGATCGCTCAATACCCGGATAACCGTTACATCCAGCTAGTTCCGCTGACGGCTTTTGGGTGCTTGATATGATCATCACCTACTGCCGGCGTATTGATGAGTCTTTAGAGTCCTACATAGAGGTTATACTGGCTCAGGCAAAACGAAATAGGAGCGCATAAGTGATATGTGCGGGACCGAGAATAATGCATGTATGTGATATCGTATTATATTCTCGCGACTATTGTATCGGCCGGTTATATGAGATATAGCCGGGTTATCAAATCAAGTGTGGATTCGATAAGTTGGTACATTTTGTGTTAGTCGGTTATATGAGATATAGCCGGATTATTAAGTCAAGTGTTGATTTAATAATTTAGTGTATAATTGTATATGTGATATACTAATTTACATTAACTAACATTGGTTCACTTAAGCATTTGTTTTTCTCACTTGTGCACAACTTTATATATATGTGATATATATTTATTTGTGTTCATTTTTGTATCATGGTTGTTGATACAACTATCATGGGTGTATAAGACTTATACCATACTAATTATAGGTTTTGGTTTTTATATTTAAAGTAATTCAAAAATTAATGGATAATGAGCTCGCATGCATGAAGCTTCATGAAGCTTATGGTTGCATTGACTTAGTCCACTAGTTTTGTTTTACTTAAGATATTAATTAACCTAACCACTATAATTAGCAATGGTTATGTCTCTACATGAGTTAGTATATGATACCCACTCACCCATGGTTAGCTAACTCTCTCTTGATTAGTTTTCATTCTCATTTTGAGCTCATCTTCTTCCTCCTTCAATTTCTTTCTAGGGTTTGATAAAGAGAGAGATACATTATGAGAAAAGAAATTCTAAAGTATACCCATTTTCTATTTCATCATCCTCTACTAGACTAGCACTTTAGTTTAGGGTGTTTGCTTCACTAATTCTCTAGTTAGTGAAGTAGAAGTTTGAGTTCGTATTCCCTCGACGTAGATCATCTTCGGCCTCGAAGACTTCAAGCAATACCGTTGCAATCATCTCATGGTGTCGTCCGAGAGTCCGGGAGTTCGATGATCGCAGCGAAGGGACTACAATAAGGGGCTTTAGAAGTGAAGGACCGATCTACAAAGGTTGTATTTCGTATTCACTTAGTGATAATTGTTATTTACTAGCATGTGTTGCCCTAATTATCTAGCAATGATCTTATTTAGAGTTATTCGGCATGGCTGAAATTTTAATCGGGCATGGTTGATGTCTTGTAAAACCTTCTTAGAGTGCCTAGTAACCCTACAGTGGTATCAGAGCCTAGTTAGAGCATTAGGCGACATGTTTACGAAGTTAAAACTCCGATAGAACCCCGATACGACAATATTGAACCTCTCTCTGGAAAAATTTTCAAAATTGTGATTTTTCTGTATTAAAAATACCTAAAAATTCAGTAGGGACATTTAAGCATTACTGTGAAAAACGAGGTTCTAATCCGTACAATCCGCCGCGGAACCGCGGCCATACCATGCTTGGGCCGCGGATCCGCGGCAGTATAGAAGGATTAGACACTCGTTTTTAAACAGTAATTTATATTTCTGTAAGTTATATTTTCTGGGTATTTTTAATCTGACTCAAGTGTTGATTGTTCTGGAGTTTATTTTGTATTCGTTGATTCGATCGGAAAAATTTAATTTCGTTGTGTTTTCCGGATATTTAGAAAGTATTAAAAAGTTCGAACGGATATCAATAACTCACTTTTTCCCGACCCGGAAAATTTCCATGTGTTGGATTTTTCCGTAGTTTAAGAACATCTAAATCGAGCAAGTTACGCAATGGCCCCTCTAGAAGATAACAAACCTTAACTCGATTATTTGACCGCCTTGAACTGCCTTTTGAACCTTAGGGTTTGGGGCAGTACGGCGTTGCCACATGTGAGGTGTTGGCTTGACCCTTCTACGGCAGGACCATTGGTACTGTGGCATGTGATTGGTACTGTGGCATGTGATGGATGTTTTAAAACTCCCCTCAAGTGTTGAGAACTATTTGGGAAAACTTGGGTGTTTGATCATTCGATCTGAAAGTTTAACATTGTCTATTTATCTTGTATGTGATACAATATTTGGAATCCACAAGTAGTTATGAGATAACTAATTTGAATGTTATAAACATGGCAGTTTAGTCTCAAATGATCGGTTGCCACGGAATTTTGATGCGATCAAAACTACGTCGCAATCACGTAGCGTACGCGGATACTCGCCGGGTAAACTTAATAGACAGCCATGCCCCATAGCCCCGGCCAAGTGACTATAGAAGAACCCCGTCGCCAAAAGCATCCGTTCGGGTGCTCGCGGCAGCGATGTTCCGCCTTATTGCACTTCGTCGACGGCATCCGGGGGTGCGGCCGTCTACTAAAGTTCGCGACGAGTATTCGATCACCTATCGGGAATCTTGTTGAATTGCCCGATTAGATATTGAAAAGTGTTTTCGATATAGAGACTAAAATGCGTGGTTTATAATTGTTAGGCATGCAATGTCTAAGGAGGTTGCGGATTCCAACTGTTGTAGTTTTACACTTTATTTTCTGCGACCGTAAGTGTAATATGTGATATCGCCGGTTTCGTTGCTATATGTCAACGACAATTGGGATGCGCATATTTACTTACGTTGATGACATGTGATGTTATGTGTTGCTGGATATGTTATAAGATCGTCGCGTTTTGAATAGCCGGGTGTTTTATGTGAGATGAGGGTTTTTATTTTCATTCATGTAAAATTAAGTGTATGTAATATTCTTTTATTGGGGCACTTCCGGGATGAGGTTGATGTCACCATTTGTATATTATTTACTTTTTCCGCATTAGGTAGACCCAAGGAGGATAGCACAAGTAACCGGGTTCTAGGGTCCAGTGGGAGACCAACTCGAGCAGTCGAGTCCGGGTCTCCTAACTCTAGAATTGGTAGGGTTGCTTGCCGCTCTCGTAGGGGTCTAGGGGTGTGGGTTTGGCTATTCATCGCGACCGTGGAATCCGTGTTTTATAAAGGCTCAAAATAAAACACAGACGTCCTAGTATATCCAATGTTTCATATGTTTCTTCTGCTGCGATATCTATGATGTGATCATTTGATATGTTGTGATAAATACTGTATATAGTATATATGATATATTATATAGACGTTACTTATGTTTTACACCCACGCTAGCCCTGCCCCGCTCTGCCGTTAGTTACCTAACCTAACGGTGCACGAGGGGACATCGAGGCGAATGCGGATGACATAAGTGTACGTCGTATTTATCTGTGATGTTTAGGTGACTTAAATGATGGGACTTCATTAATATAATTAATGAAAGAAAAGAAACCTAAAAGATGTTGTGGAATCGAATTTTCAAAAACAGGTAGCTACAGTTCTTGCTTTGCATCGCAGTGTTCCTTATAGAACATCCTGCACCTTATTCGATAAGGAAAGGGCCGAGATCCCTTCACCGGGAGTGACCCCTTTAGCAAAGACTGGCAGATGCTACACCCCTCGGTTTTGTCTTTTGATTGCTTTTCTAGTTCTTGTTTTGCATAGTGATATATGTGATATATCCTGCACCTCATTCGACGAGGAAAGAGCCGAGATCCCTTCACCAGGAGTGACCTCTTTAGCGAAACTAGTAAAAGCCACAAAACCACTCCATTTTAAAATTATTTGATTCTACAACGATATCAAGTTCATTACGTAATAGGTTTTCAGAAAAACCTGTCGTAGCCCTCCGTCATTTCAGATAAGTACTACTTAATATTCGTGCTGCGGTAGTTTGGTATTCGTCAAGGCATAGTGTACGGTAACTAACTAGTGCTTATCTGCTAGCATACGATACGATTGGATTAGGATATTCGTGCGGCGTTGTTTGGCATTCGTCAAGGGTCGTGCGGGTGGGTTTAATTCAATCAGGAAATGTACGGGTTGAACTTGACTAGCGGACTATGGGTTGTTTGGCATTCGTCAAGGTCATAGGACGCTAGGGGAAAAATATTATCTAGAATTTCAGGTGTTGAAATTTGTAATGAGATTACATAACTTCTATGAGATAGTTGGATCCCGATATCCACTGCGAGTAATTGTTACTCTTGTGAGAGTTTTACACATTACAATTAGCCGATCAAGTAGGTGTCTAGAAAGGTGTCAACGGGGTTACGCCTCTGGGAAAACGAGGTTTACTTTAATTAGGGTCCGTGCGAAAGCACGAGGAACCTCCCTCAAAGTACCGACACTGGCCTGGATGAAAGATTGGCGAAGTTGTAGGGTGTAATTAATCCCGGCTAGTCTTTCCTTTTAGGGTTTGAAAGAAGATTTGATAAAAATAGTGGGAGCCATCCTGATTAGATAAAATAAATAACCAATCTGATCTTGCAAGAGTGCACGCATAGTGTTTTCTTCTCTCTCTCTCCAGGTAGCGACCATATCACGCCTTAATCAAGATAATAATACGGATGTATTGACTGAACCAGCTTGTTATACTGAGCTGGGGAACGTTGGTCCCACTCCAACTTATAATTGTTATAAGACAGAGAAGGAAATAGGGAATTTCCAGGATTCCCGTGCCGCCCAAACGAAGAAAGTGCATGATGATGCATCTTCTTCGGGTGTGTTCATTACAGAGAACTGTTTCTCAGTATCCTTTACGTCCTGGGTATGTGATACCGGATCAGGATCCCACATATGTAATTTGTTACATGGGCTATATATAGGTAAAGAACTGAGAACGGGTGATAAGTTTCATGAGATAGAAATCTGTGCAAGTGTTGCACCCAAGTCTGTTGGTCACTATCACCCTGTATTACCAGAATACATTGATTCTGAACGAATGTTATTAGATACCGAACCTGATATACAACATCATATCAGTCACTTTATTAGTAAAGAAATGATATAATTTTGTATTCTTGGATAATGTTTTGAACATTTCCTATATCAAGAGTTAATCGGTTCAGGCACGTTATATAAAAGCATAGACGTTCTAAATCAAACTACAGTTCTTAGTATACAGAACACACACATGAGGAAGAGTTCAGAAATGAACGAATCCTTCTTGAGGTATTGTAGACTACGCCATATCAATGTGACCCGACTAGCTGAAGTTACATATAGATGCATATTTAAATTAGTTTGAATTTACATCTTGGGAAACTTGTCGGTCATGTCACAGAGATAAGATGACCATAGCTCTATTTTTAGGAAACAGAGAAAGAGTTAGTGAACTCTTGGGATGATACATGTTGATGTATGAAGGTCCCCTGTCTACACATGCCAAGACCGGTACTTTGTACTTCATTACATTCTCTTATGATCTCTCAAGATTCAAACATTTGTTCCTGTTGAAACACATGTCCGAAGCTTTTGAGATATTCACAGAATATAAGTTAGAAAGTAGAGAACCAAAAATAGGTATAAGTATTATGTCCTTTGATGTGATCAAGGAGGAGAATACTTGAGCACGGAATTCCTGGATTATTCTAAAGGAGAATGAGATTCTCTTTCAGCATTATTCCTCTGCATACACCACAGCACGTCGGTGTATCGGGGGAGAGCAATCGCACCCTACGTGATAAGGTGTGCTCTATGATGAGTACTACAGAGTTACCTATTTCCTTTAGGGAGTTATGCACTAGAGAAGTTGCATACCTATTGAATAGGGTTCCGATCAAATCAGTTGTCTACCACTTCATATGAGATATGGAAAGGGAAGAGCCCATATCTTAATTTTGTTAAGATTTGGGGTTGTCCAGCCTATGTCTAAAAGCATAATCCGGACAAGCTCGAGGCAAAGTCAGTTCTGTAGAAGTTTGATGGATATCCCAAGCATTCGCAAGGGAATGTTTTCTACCAAACCGAGGAACAAAAGATGTTTTGTTTCTCAATATGCCACCTTTGTGAAAGAGAATTTCTTGTGAAGAAATTAGTGGACATGAGGTAGAACTGGAAAGAGTTCCAGCTATACAAACTATAGCTGATGATTTGGTAGAACCAAAGGATTCAATAGTAACCAACGAACCTCAGCCTCTCCACCGATCTAGTAGGGTTCCTCACCCACTTGAGAGATACTTCAGTTTCTCTATGATATTGGGAGCGAGGAATGCATCATGAGATGATGGCCCAACTAGTTTCGAGCTGGCCATCAGGAGTGGGTCTCTGTAAGAATGGCTGGATGCTTAACGATCTGAGATGGAATCCTTATACACTAACAAAGTATGGACTTTGGTTGCCTTATCTGAAGGGTTAAATCCACATCAGGAGCAAGTATATCTTGAGAAGATTACTTGGTGTACATGGAAAGGTTGAGACTTTCAAAGCTATGCTTAAGTCTATCCAGATCCTACTTGCCACGGCTACATACCATGACTACGATATCTGGCGGTTGGGTGTCATGACTGCTTTTCTAAAGGATGTTTTAGAAGAAAGAGTCTATAAGTACACAGTCAGAGGGCTTCATAGACAGTGAGAGCAGCGGAAACGTATGCAAGATGTTTTATGTGATAAAGCAGGCATCGCGGAGTAGGAACGTCTGATTTGATGTTGAAGTCAAAGAGTTTGACTTCATCAAAATGGTAGATGAACCTTGTATACACAAAAAAGGTAGTGGAGAGTATGGTGGTGATCCTCGTAGAGTACGTGGATGACATACTCTTGATGGGGAAGGAGTTTCCTATGCTACGCTCGGTCAATCTCCGCTTATCACAAAGATTCTACATATAGGATCAAACGGATACCTACTAAATCCTGGGTTTTGGATCTATGAGATAGATCTAATTGGATGTTAGGATACTCACTAGTTGTAGTGAGATGGTATAAATTGATCCTGGGGAGAATCACTGGAAAAGTTCCAGGGTGATAAGGACGACTGAGTGTCAGTCACAAGCAATGTCTTTACCCTCAGTAAAGGGACGGTATGTTGGAAGAGTTCCAAGACAGATACCGTGGCATACTAGACGATAAAGGCTAGATACATCGCTACCAAAGATGCTACCAAAGAGGAAGTCTGGGTGTATATTAGTTCATGAGATGAACTTCGTTCCTACCATTGTATGACAATGGAGTTGTGGCTTATGCCTAGGAACGCCCGTCCCATCAGTGATCCAGACATATTCTAAGGCAGTATCACCTGATCATGGAGATGGTTGATCTCCAGGGGATCGAGGTTAGGAGAGTAGACTCAGAGGACAACACGGCGGATCCACTCACAAAGGCATTTTCCCAGAGAGAGACTATTAAGGGATGGTTGAGTATGAGATACTGCAACCACTGTTATCAGATGGCCCTATTGCAAGTGGGAGATTGTTAGTTATATGTATGCCCTAGAGGCCATTACTATACATGAGATGTATATTGTAGTGGATGCTTAGACATATATAGGGAGGACTTTCTTGCTCGACATGATAGTATGCTATCTGGTTATACTTTACCTTAACATGTATACTGATTGTCTCTCTGTTACATGTTGGTAAAGCCCTTAGGATGTGTACTTGACTACCTGGACTATGATGCAGATCATACTAGTCGGGACATGGTAGTCCATAAGTACATCCTTCAAGGTCCCTAGTCGTGGGTGTATCAAGACGGGGCATCGATATACCAGAGTAGACTAGCATATAGCTTCTCGACCCATGTAGATGGGCGATGGATGATCCCATATCCATTGGTGTTTGACATCAGAGATGATATACGGGTGCTCAGTGGAGACTGGGTACACTGGACGGACTCGCCGAGAACTCCCAGATGATATTATACCTTACGTCAGATGCCAGTTCTCTCGTGACACTGGTACAGGTTAGTCTGTAGACCCGAGATCGTCATAAAGTCTGTATGATTCCCACTGTGCTTTGATTTCCACCTTACCGCGTCCAAGAGGGCATGCAAAACGGTGGTTTTTGGGTACAGTCCCGAGTCACATGGAGGCAATGAGCAATAGGAGGGGTTTCGTCTCTCCCGGTATTGGGGGTTGATGTTGCGCTATGCTCGATTGGCCATAACAGGGAAGTCCCTGGCCAGGGATGGTTTTGAGATTTACTGTTAAGTGTTACCAGTAGTTTCTCGACCCGTTATGAGCCTCATATCGGCATGACTTATCGATTATTGGGGTCTGACGTTTACCACCCCTAAACATGATATGCGACATATCAGACGAGGAGACTGGACTGTACGGTAGTGTCACTGTCAGGCTTTTTGCAGGAGTTGGAGCGGGCTTGCTTGTTGATCTTCTGATCGCTCAATTCCCAGGTAGCCATTACGTCCAGCTAGTACCGCTAACGGCTTCTGGGTGCTTGATATGATCATCACCTACTGCCGGCGTATTGACGAGTCTTTAGAATCCTACATAGAGGTTATACTGGCTCAGGAAAAACGAAATTGGTGCGCATATGTGATATGTGCGGGACCGAGAATAATGCGTATATATGATACCGTATTCTATTCTCGCGACTATTGTATCGGTCGGTTATATGAGATATAACCGGGTTATCGAATCAAGTGTCGATTCGATAAGTTGGTACATTTTGTGTTAGTCGGTTATATGAGATATAACCGGATTATTAAGTCAAGTGTTGATTTAATAATTTAGTGTATAATTGTATATGTGATATACTAATTTACATTAACTAGCATTGGTTCACATAAGCATTTGTTTTTCTCACTTGTGCACAACTTAATATATATGTGATATATATTTATTTGTGTTTATTTTTGTATCATGGTTGTTGATACAACTATCATGGGTGTATAAGACTTATACCATACTAATTATAGGTTTAGGTTTTTATATTTAAAGTAATTCTAAAATTAATGGATAATGAGCTCACATGCATGAAGCTTCATGAAGCTTATGGTTGCATTGACCTAGTCCACTAGTTTTGTTTAACTTAAGATATTAATTAACCTAACCACTATAATTAGTCATGGTTATGTCTCTACATGAGTTAGTATATGATACCCACTCACCCATGGTTAGCTAACTCTCTCTTGATTAGTTTTCATTCTCATTTTGAGCTCATCTTCTTCCTCCTTCAATTTCTTTATAGGGTTTGATAAAGAGAGAGATACATTGTGAGAAAAGAAATTCTAAAGTATACCCATTTCTTATTTCATCATCCTCTACTAGACTAGCACTTTAGTTTAGGGTGTTTTCTTCACTAATTCTCTAGTTAGTGAAGTAGAAGCTTGAGTTCATATTCGCTCGACGTAGATCATCTTCGGCCTCGAAGACTTCAAGCAATACCGTTGCAATCTTCTCATGGAGCCGTCCGAGAGTCCGGGAGTTCGATGATCGCAGCGAAGGGACTACAACAAGGAGCTTTAGAAGTGAAGGACCGATCTACAAAGGTTGTATTTCATATTCACTTAGTGATAATTGTTATTTACTAGCATGTGTTGCCCTAATTATCTAGCAAAGAGCTTGTTTAGAGTTATTCGGCACGGCTAAAATTTTAATCGGGCATGGTTGATGCCTTGTAGAACCTTCTTAGAGTGCCTAGTAACCCTACAAATACAAGTATAAGTATGCAATGCGATGTGAACAACATGAATATATGGAAAAGATGTAATAACCGGAACATATAAGAATATACATTTATATGCACAAGTCATACGGTTTTCGCATTTTAAATGGCACGAATCGTAGTTGTTAGAAAATAGGGGCTACGGAGTTTCTATGAAATGGTACGTCCTTTGAAATATCCGTAGTACCCCTTGGCATGTCTTTAAAATACTCACGATTCGTTAGTTTTTAAATACGTATGATTCGAGCCCAGTCTAACATCTACTAAGTAAACTACAGGACAAGGCTAAGAGACTAATCAAAGGGTAAGGAAAACCACCTATGTCCGAGTCGATATATATATCTAGTAGTCGGTGATCCCGCATCAATAGCGTCACATACGATACAATATATAATACGACATCCTCGAGTCAAGAGTGTGGATCAATCATCATATTTATACGTCATACGGTAAAATCCGTCGTACGGCATCACAAATCGGGGTACGGGTCAATATCACATATAACTCATTATTTATCTGGTTTCATTATCCTCATATCCTGAACTAGGGGTACTGATCTAAATTCTAGTACATTCGGATACCATCAACATATATCCACATGTGAATAAAACACATCGCCTATCGATCCGCATTACTATCATGTCGTATAACATAACATGACCCAAATCACATCACCGAGCTCACGGCATCATGCCCAATCACATCGACTCATCTCTAATTATCATATACTATCTTCATCATACGGGTATACGTATGTATATATATATATATAAATATATATATATATATCGCAACACATCTACACACATATATATATATATATATATTTATATACATATATCATATACACTAAAACATATCCCGTTTGTGCATGTGTATGAGTGTAAAGCTTATTCTAGGGTTCGCGACTAAGAACTAACTAGAAACGTTTCTTCGTATTACACTAAAACTAACCCATGCTCTTCTAAAGTCTTCTTGCTAATTATCCACGTTTCACAAAACACATATATAAATATATAATATATCATATGCTACACTACGAACTGCGAGGGTGATATTAGCCATCCACCCGACTTCCCCCGTAGATATATATCTACTCACCTTGATCCTTGCTTGCCGAAGTCGATGTTGCTCTTCTCTTCCTCGTCGCCCCGAAGTTCACGCGAGGGTGCCTACATATGCAAACACATAGTATCGTAAACAGAATCACGTACGAAAACCTAAACGCCACACTAATCGCACATAGGTTAAAACCTATGGTTTACTCACGCAAAAGAGCCAAATAACCCTCGACATCGACGTACGAACGCCAATCGATCGAGACAAAACACAAACACCCAACCTCAAATCATTAAAAGTCACAAAACCCAAACAACAACTCAAAAAAATGGTCCCAGATTTTTGTTCAGATGAAATTAGCCAATTTTGCATATAGAGGGGGTCTAATTAACGGATAATGCAGCCATGAACAAAGCACGAAGCCCAGGGGACAAGTCTTGGTCGCAAATTGCGGCCAGAAGGAAATAATTGACGGCCACGGATTGGGGTTTGGTTCTTGGCTGTTCAGGGTAGCTTCTAGGTCACCTACTTGTGTCACTGTAATCGCTATATAATTTTCCAGGTCTCCGAGTCATAGCAGATTTCTATTTCCCATCACAATTTCCACAAAATACGATATCGGGGATTTCTGAGTTTCTGAATTAGGTTTTTAGTCTCATGTTTTTGTAACATTTCAGAAAAATAAAATATTATTTTTGGGAATTTATATAATTAAATAATAAATATTATGAATATTTTAATAATGCGGTATATTTATATACCGATAAATTGGGAAATATTTGGAAATTATGTTAATTATTGAATTTGAAAGAAATTTTAAGAATGGAGCGTTCATAGATTTAATATAATTAATTATATTCCATTTTTATGCAAATCGCGATTAAATATCACTAATCGTGCATTAAGCTTGATATGTGCACATGACATGCACCACGTCATATTACACTTTTTACATTTTTTTACCATGGCTTTTCTTTTTCTTTTGCTTGGATTTTTTTTAAAATGGAATGAGAAGAAAAGAAAAGAAAAGAAAAGAAAAGAAAAGAAAAAGGAAAATAGTAAAGAAATGAGTATGGGTAAGAGAGAGAAAAGAGAGAGAGGTGAGGGGTCAATTGACCAAGCTCCCATTTGTTCCCTCCATTATTTTCTTCTTCATTTTCCCTCTCCCTCTCCCTCTCGCCATGGCTGCCCTCCTCCTTCCCCCTCCTCAAACACCTCATAACACACCCCAAAACACATCAAAACAACATCTTGCTTTCATTAAAATTGTGCACAAGCTCACTACAAGCACTTTGGACCAAGACAAATTGGATTTTGAAGACTTGGGGCAATTCAAGAAAATTCTTGAGTTGCCAAATGAGGTAATCCCTTCACCGTTAGTATAGTTTTTCATTTACTTTATTATCCATACATGTTTAGAAGTGTTTTAATTTGGTTTAGTGAACTTTGAAAATACCAAGTTGGGGTTTTGAGGAATTCTTGAGTTGTGGTTGTGCAATTGAGGCCAAGTAGTGACCATAGAACCCCTTAAATGATACGAATCCTAAGCAGACCACGACTTGAAGGGAAATATGTTCGATGTCAGTTTTGTGTGCAATTGGTGGCCTACAGGGGATCTGGAGTGAATCGGGACTTTTACTTAAAAAAAAAAACAACACCATTGACCTAGATTGGACACTAGGAAGCCACCCTGCCAATACGAGGCCAATACAAGACAAACGAACCGAGGTGGCCAAATTTTTAGGCATAGTGGCCGGCCATATTGTGGGGTTTTGGGTCTAGGTTTCTTCTGTAGCTCATATGCCCCCTGTACAACAACCCAGTATAGTTTGTCTATTCTATTTTCACCTGAATTAAAATCAGTAGCATGTTTTGTAAGTTGTTGTTTTGGTTTCCTCGATGTATATGAATTTAAGTTTTGATAATTGTGTTTTATATGGGTCACTTGACGTTTGTACGTCGATATTGGGTGTTGTTTGGTTGATTTGCGTGAGTGGACCATAGGTTTTAACATATGTACGTTTTGTGTATCGTTTTGGTTTTCGTGCGCGATTCTGTTTACGATGCTATATGTGTACATATGTAGGTTCCTCCGTGTGGACTTCGGATGATGAAGAAGAGGATGACGATATCGACTTCGGCAAGTAAGGATCGAGGTGAGTAAATATATATCTACGGGGGAAGTCGGGTGGATGGCGTATAGCACCCCCGCAGTTTCGTAGTGTAAAATACGAATAAGTGATATTATTTATATAAACATGTGTGCTGTGAGACTAATGATTATCAAGATAGGTTTATGTGTTCATGGGTTAGTTTTAGTGTAATTAGAAGTAACTTAGTTAGCTTCTTAGTCGCGAAACCCTAGTGTAAGGATTTGCACACACGCATACATTTGCTTTACTTGTGCGTATATGGGGAGATATATATATATATATATATACATATATGTATGTGGGTATGTATATATATATATATATAGGTATACGTATACATATACATGGATATGAGGATAGTATATGGTACATGGAGATGAGTCGTTGAGATTGGGCATGGTGCTACGAGATCGGTGATGTGACTTGGTTCGTGTTAAGAGATACGACATGATATTATAGCGGGTCTTTAGTCGATGCGTTTTCATACACACGCATATATATATATATATATATATATTCATGGTATCAGAACGTACTAGACTGTAGATCAGTATCCCTAATTCAGGATATGATGATCTGGATACCAGATGAATAATGAGATAAATGTTATATTCGAACCGTACCCAGATTTGGGATGCGGTACGATAGATTTACCTTACGAGATTTAATTATGATGTTCTAACCACACTCTTCGTTCGAGGATGTCATATTATAAATTGTATTGTGCGTGATACTATTGAGGCGGGATCACCGACTATTATATATATATATATATATATATATTGACTCAGACTTAGGTGGATTTCATGGCCCTTTCGATTAGTCATGTTGTTTATCAGGTAGATGTTAGATTGGCTCGAATCATACTTATTTTCAAAACTGACGAATCGTGGGTATTTTAAACAAAAGCCCTATTTTCTAAAAACCACGATTCGTGTTATCTCAATAGTCCAAAAACTGTATGACTCATATATAGAAATGTATATTATTCTTATTATTGCGTTTACCATTCATTCTCTGTTTATTCATTGCCGTTATCATCGCATTGCATGATTAATGTGTATTTTAGTTATCATGAAACCCTGCTGTCAAGACACCAACACCATTACCGAGGTTGTGTATGCTCCACATACGCTTGCTTGCCGGCTCACACACATCATCATCGGTAATTTCCATGTCACGTACATATTAGAAAATACTACTTTATTAGTATAAATTGTTACTGATAGTTTCGACATGGTACTAGTGAGCTTTCTTTTATATGATATCTTAGACATTGCATTTATTTACTGTGTTATCTCATGCTTGTATATTCATATATTCATTTGCCATGCGATAGTATGGGCCAGTCCGGATTGCCTGTAACGTTTTAAAATTAAATAAATAAATAATTAAATAAATAAAACCCTTTAGGTGAATTTTCTGATAATCGGTAAAATAAACCGTATTTTCCGTAAAACTTAACTACAATTATTTTTCAATACAGATTTAAATACGCCTATTTTAACTACGTAATTACTAGTAAATGGTGTTTATTTAGTGACAAATAAATTATTATTTTACTAAAATATTTTCCGTAATTAATTAAATTCAAATATTTACATAAGCTTTTAATTATACATTAAATTAGTGAAAATTATAAATTAAAAAGGGGTTAATTTCACAAAGTGAGACACGACATATTAGAATTAAGTTTGTGGCATGCTCTTCTCTTCTTGAAATTTCTTCAAAATTCTTGAGGTTTCTAGGATTTGTTTGGAAAAGAAAATAAATAAAAACTTTTATAATTAAGGGTTTAAGTGAAAAAGGTGTAATCAATGGGGTGTTTCTACACACATCTACACAATTCTCTCTCTCTCTCCTCTTTCTTCTTGTGATGGCCGAGCTTAGCCTTGAGGCAGCCCCCATTTTCCCAAGCTCATTCTCAATTCAAAATTGTTCAAAAATCCATCAAAAATCCAACAAAATCTACACCAATTTCCATTAACTCCTAATCCAATCTTTAACCCTTTTTTCTTGGCCAAATCAAGCATGGATTTTGGGAGCAAGAGAGCATGTTGGGGTGAATAGGTTGCAAGCTAGATTTCTAAACTTGTGAGGTATAATCCTAAACCATGTTCAAATTGTTGCTAAATTACTTTAGTCTAACTTAATTAGAAGTTTAATTGTGGTTTTAATTTTGTGAATCAAAATTCAAGAAAGGGGTTTGAGTTTAGGTTATGGTTTTCATAAATTGGTTGTGGTTTGAAGTGTAGTATAACATCTTAGAGTATGCACATTGAAATTTAGTTGTCAAATTACTAATTGTTACATTTTAATTGTTCAAGTTAAGTTATTTGTAAACTAGATTTTTATAAAACATATAAATAGGTGAGATAAAATTCTAGTGAGAATATTTATCAATGATTCATGGTTTAATGGGTAGATTAACATATTAATTGAATGCAAAACCTAATTTGGTTACTAGTTGCTAATTGTTAGTTTAAATTTTTTGATAATTATGCTATTTTGCTAACTAGGTTTTCAGAAGTTAATTTAAAATGTGGGATTAAAATCTAGTTAGGGTTTTTAGTACATCATTAAGGTTTCCATGAGTGGTTTAACAATATAAAATATGCAAAATTTAGCGTAGTTGTTGAATTGTGAATTTTGCTTCAAAAAGAGTTAAAATTTGATATTTTTGCAAACTAGAATTTTGGGTTTAATGGAAATTGATAAGATTAAATTTAAGTAATGGTTTTTATGATCTACTTATGATATATAGTGAATATTATGGCCACTAGTTCTGTTAAAACATCTTGTTTCGAATTAAAACGGTTATTTGATGCTTCTAGGTTTTCGGAAATAAATCGATTTGAATTATTTTGAGGTTTTGATGCGTTACAATCTATTTCATATTATAATTAGTGATTTGTGAAACCACGATTGATGTGTTTGGGTTTTTCTCGGTCAATCGGCGTTTGTACGCCGATGTCGGGGGTTATTTGGTTATTTTACATGAGCGGGTCATAGGTTTTGTAAGTCGATGTAGTACACCCCAGTACTTGTGGGGAGGCGGAATTTTCAAAAACGATCAAGTTTAAAGAACGAACATCGACTAACCGCTTAAATCGAAGCTAAACAACTAATAACCAAACACATAGCTATACTAAACTATAGTGTTAAGGGATTATACCTATCGATACTAGTCCTTCGTCTTTACGATCTCCTTGTTCTCCTCGGCCTTTTCTAGGTAGTAGACGATCCACCCGAGAGCAAAACTCCAAACTAAACCTCTAACTTGAGGTAACTAATCAACTTTGATTGCTAATCAAAGATGAAAGGATGATATAGAGTGATGGTTATGGATTGTTTAGTCTAACTAATCCTTTGGTCTCAACTCATGAGGTGTAAGGATTAGGGTTTGAAGATGAGAGCTTGAGGAGAGAGAATGTGAGATATGATAATGAGATGAGAGAGAGTCTATCATAATATATTATGAAGCATTTTCTAATAAAGAGAAAAGAATAAAGAGTGATGATAAATCATGCTTCATAATATCTAGTGGTGATTCATTAGCATGAGTCATTAAGCAATAAATGTGCATTTAATGAAATGAATGAATCACCACCATGACTCACAACCTCATTTAATGAATATGACACATAACCCTCCTTAGTCACCATCTTCTAGAAGCTTCTCGAACAATTACGAGAACGCCCTCCGATCCGTAAAAAATACGGAAAAACTTTAGACTGTAAAAATCCAATAACCGGATACCAG